>CAKXYN010000084.1:10000000-10600000 GCA_935064755.1 Tragelaphus eurycerus | reverse complement strand
CAAGATTGGAAAAGGTCAGTTTTCATCCCAATCCCAAAGAAAGGCAATGCCAAGGAGTGCTCAAACTACCGAACAATTGCACTCATGTCACACGCTAGTAAAGTAATGCTCAAAATTCTCCAAGCCAGGCTTCAGCAATATGTGAACCGTGAACTTCCTGATGTTCAAGCTGGTTTTAGAAAAGGCAGAGGAACCAGAGATCAAATTGCCAACATCTGCTGGATGACGGAAAAAGCAAGAGAGTTCCAGAAAAAACATCTATATCTGCTTTATTGACTATGCCAAAGCCTTTGACTGTGTGGATCACAATAAACTGTGGAAAATTCTGAAAGAGATGGGAATACCAGACCACCTGATCTGACTCTTGAGAAATCTGTATGCAGGTCAGGAAGCAAGTTAGAATTGGTCATGGAACAACAGACTGGTTCCAAATAGGAAAAGGAGTACGTCAAGGCTGCATATTGTCACCATGTTTATTTAACTTATATGCAGAGTACATCATGAGAAATGCTGGACTGGAAGAAACACAAGTTGGAATCAAGATTGCTGGGAGAAATATCAATAACCTCAGATATGCAGATGACACGACTCTTATGGCAGAAAGTGAAGAGGGGCTGAAGAGCCTCTTGATGAAAGTGAAAGTGGAGAGTGAAAAGGTTGGCTTAAAGCTCAACATTCAGAAAACGAAGATCATGGCATCTGGTCCCATCACTGCATGGGAAATAGATGGGGAAACAGTGGAAACAGTGTCAGACTTTGTTTTTCTGGGCTTCAAAATCACTGCAGATGGTGACTGCAGCCATGAAATTAAAAGACGCTTACTCCTTGGAAGGAAAGTTATGACCAACCTAGATAGCATATTCAAAAGAGACATTACTTTACCGACAAAGGTTCACCTAGTCAAGGCTATGGTCTTTCCTGTGGTCATGTATGGATGTGAGAGCTGGACTGTGAAGAAGGCTGAGCACCGAAGAATTGATGCTTTTGAACTGTGGTGTTGGAGAAGACTCTTGAGAGTCCCTTGGAGTGCAAGGAGATCCAACCAGTCCATTCTGAAGGAGATCAATCCTGGAATTTCTTTAGAAGGAATGATGCTAAAGCTGAAACTCCAGTATTTTGGCCACCTCATGCGAAGAGTTGACTCATTGGAGAAGACTCTGATGCTGGGAGGGATTGAGGGCAGGAGGAGAAGGGGACGACAGAGGATGAGATGGCTGGATGGCATCACTGACTCGATGGATGCGAGTCTGAGTGACCTCCGGGGGCTGGTGATGGACAGGGAGGCCTGGCATGCTGCGGTTCATGGGGTCGCAAAGAGTCGGACACGACTCAGTGACTGATCTGATCTGATCCTGTCCTTTGGTACTAAAATGATAAAAACAGTAAATTTGGCTCATGCTAATAAATACAAGTGGAAAGAAGGTATAAAGGATGTACTGTGTCCTACACACAGTTTTGTTTTTTTTTGACCTTTTAAACCTATGAGGAATCAATTTTAATCATGAAGAGTAAGAGGAAAGGGAAGAAGAAATTGGGATGATGGCAGAAATGATGCGACATCATTTCACTCTATTTTGCAGAAGCCAAGTGGAATTGCTAATATTTCCAAATAGTTGTCGTTGTTGTTTAGTCATTAAGTCATGTTTGACTTTTTGTAACCCCGTGGACTGTGGCCTACTAGGATCCTCTGTTCATGGAATTCTCCAGGCAAGAATACTGAAGTGGGTCGACATTTCCTTATCCATGGTATCTTCCTGACCCAGGGATTGAATCGTATCTCTTACGTTGGCAGACAAATTCTTTACCACTGAAACACCAGGAAAGCCCAATATTTCCATATACATAATATGTGTCATGTATTAAAATAAGTTTTAGATAGAGTAGAGATATTTAAAACTATCTGAGAAATCAAAGTTCTTTTGGAGAGAGATGGATGCACATGGATGATGTCTGAGAGCCACAGATTAAAAAAATAAAAAATAGTGCTATTCAATTTCTGGCCTACTTTTTAGAGAAACCAATTTGAACACACATACACAAGCACATTTATTAACCATCTGCTCTAAAATTAAGGAGCAGAAACATAAACCTTTATCTAATATATCCACTAAATACTAAATTGCACAGTTCATTCCTCTGTGGGTACCATTTAAAGGCAAGAAAGAACTACAGCAATGAAGAGAAAATCCAAGACTTTGAGGTGTGTAATGAACAGTGTTCTCTCCCCAGTTGGCTAGTTTGGAATTCGAGCATCACTAGTACCCAAGCAGAGGAACATGCTATCTGTTTCTCCAAACCTTGCCATAGTTCTTTAACTAGTATTCTTTTTAAAGAGAACATTGGTTTATAAAAAAATATCTCCAGTAAGCTACAGCTCAAGACAGCACTGACTTTGACACAATGATGCTCTCTGTCTTTGGATACCTTTTAAGGTGCTTGGACTCAAGACAAAGTCTGGAAAAAGCAGATGAGCTGAAGGTCCTTCCGACCCCCCTTCTAAATGTGTTCCTTCCCCAGCTCCATCTGTACAATACAGTGGAAAATTCTTGCAATGATATTTAAGATTCTTGCAATGTCATATTCCAGTAATTGTCACTGCCACTCTTGAGGGTAAATTGACCTTTTTAAGCAGCACAACAGTGATGCATTTCATACTGATAGTGATACCTTTCCTTGCTCACTGCCTCATGTTAAAAGAATTCTGCATGGCTTCAGAAGACTGTAAGATCCAGGGTCATTCCTTATATCAATAATACCTGTATACATTACCGTATAACCTTTCAACAGTCTCCCCATGCATACTAAGTGAAAGGCATTATGTTGGCTACGGGATAAATTTGTGAATATACAGACATGTACATCTGACCTCTGTGTTCTCCCTTGTTCTGGAAAATCTTCTATCTTTCTCTTGTGTTTGTTCTACATGAACTTCAAGGCCAAGCTCAAGGTCCCTCTTGCCCTGTGAAGCTTTGATGAACCCTTCTGCTTTCTAAACAGCCTTCTCTATCACATACATGGTGTTTAACTGTATTCTTTCTGAGTTTCTTTTATTTCTGTACTTCTCCTAGCACTGTCGGAGAAAGCAATGACATCCCACCCCAGTACTCTTGCCTGGAAAATCCCATGGATGGAGGAGACTGGTGGGCTGCAGTCCATGGGGTCTCTGGAGTCAGACACGACTAAGCAACTTCACTTTCACTTCTCATTTTCAAGCATTGAAGAAGGAAATGGCAATCCACTCCAGTGTTCTTGCCTGGAGAATCCCAGGGACGGGGGAGCCTGGTGGGCTACCGTCTATGGGGTTGCACAGAGTTGGACACAACTGAAGCGACTTAGCAGCAGCAGCAGCTTAGCACTGTGCTGGACATGGAAAGTACTCAGTAAACACTGCTGATTGATTATTATTATTATTATTTTAGGAAAATAATTGTTTATTATGTTAGGCAAAGAGACAATAAAAATAAAGTACTTTGGACATACATGGATATAAAATACAATTAAAATCTGATATGTGCTAAGAATAAATTAATTTAGAGAAAATAAAAAACCCAGCTTGCCCACCAAAGAGAAGTAACAAAGTTTCTACAAGCTGCTGCAATTTTGTAAGAATAACAATGGTCCTATTTGCACTTTGATTGTATTTTGTTTAGTTGCACCCTTTTTATGTGAAAGTAGACAATATCCCTGAGCCTTACTCTGTTTTTTTTTTTTTTTGTCTCTTTTACTAAATGACTGCTGCATTCAAATATGTTTTCTGTGCCCAAAGCAATAATTAGATGTTTAAAGAAAGTATATCCTTGCCAAAAGAATTTTGGTTGATGGCCTGTCACATGAAAAAACAAGCTATTTTCTTACTTGCTTTAATGGAGCTCAGAAGGTAGCTCTGATTTTTTGCTGGGTCTTATACTCATCAGCCCTCTGAATATTTTATTTTTTTAAGGCTCATTAAAGAGTGGGCTTGATAATGTTCCATCATGTAATGATGTAATCATGTAATCATGCAGAAGATGGATTTCTTCTTCAGACAAATGGAATTAGAAAACTATTATTCTTTTCCCACTTTCTTCCCCAACCAATGGATCATTTAAAAGCAATGGGGGAAGGACATTTTAAAAATCTCCAAGAAAGTTTTAATAGTCATAGTATTTTCAAGATATAAAATTAAATAAAATAAAGACATAAAAAAAATCTTGTGGGAAAATCTTTCCACTCAGTGATTTTACTTTATTCTTCCCTAGGGTGTGTTTCTCCACAGCATTCAGAAAAACCAATACAGAAACTCAACTCCAATATTCAGATCAGATTAGTCGCTCAGTCGTGTCCGACTCTTTGCGACCCCATGAACTGCAGCACGCCAGGCCTCCCCATCCATCAGCAGCACTCGGAGGTCACTCAGACTCACATTCATCGAGTCAGTGATGCCATCCAGCCATCTCATCCTCTGTCGTCCCCTTCTCCTCCTACCCTCAATCCCTCCCAGCATCAGAGTCTTCTCCAATGAGTCAACTCTTCCCATGAGGTGGCCAAAATACTGGAGTTTCAGCTTTAGCGTCATTCCTTCCAAAGAAATCCCAGGGCTGATCTCTTTCAGAATGGACCGGTGGGATCTCCTTGCAGTCCAAGGGACTCTCAAGAGTCTTCTCCAACACCACAGTTCAAAAGCATCAATTCTTCGGCGCTCGGACTTCTTCACAGTCCAGCTCTCACATCCATACATGACCACAGGAAAGACCATAGCCTTGACTAGGCGAACCTTTGTTGGCAAAGTGATGTCTCTGCTTTTGAATATGCTATCTAGGTTGGTCATAACTTTCCTTCCAAGGAGCAAGCGTCTTTTAATTTCATGGCTGCAGTCACCATCTGCAGTGATTTTGAAGCCCAGAAAAAGAAAGTCTGACACTGTTTCCACTGTTTCCCCATCTATTTCCCATGTAGTGATGGGACCAGATGCCATGATCTTCGTTTTCTGAATGTTGAGCTTTAAGCCAACCTTTTCACTCTCCACTTTCACTCTCATCAAGAGGCTTTTTAGCCCCTCTTCACTTTCTGCCACAAGGGTGGTATCATCTGCATATCTGAGGTTATTGATATTTTTCCCAGAAATCTTGATTCCAGCTTGTGTTTCCTCCAGTCCAGCATTTCTCATGATGTACTCTGCATATAAGTTAAATAAACATGGTGACAATATACAGCCTTGACGTACTCCTTTTCCTATTTGGAACCAGTCTGTTGTTCCATGACCAGTTCTAACTGTTGCTTCCTGACCTGCATACAGATTTCTCAAGAGGCAGATCAGGTGGTCTGGTATTCCCATCTCTCTCAGAATTTTCCACAGTTTATTGTGATCTACACAGTCAAAGGCTTTGGCATAGTCAATAAAGCAGAAACTCCAATATTAGGTTAAGAATATTGCAGCTTACTGTTTTGATATTGCAATCATTTTTGGCCACCTGCTGTGAAGAGCTGACTCATTTGAAAAGACCCTGATGCTGGGAAAGATCGAAGGCAGGAGGAGAAAGGGGTGACAGAGGATGATATGGTTGGATGGTACCACCGACTCAATGGACATGAGTTTGAGTAAAGTCCAGGAATTGGTGATAGATAGGGAGGCCTAATGTGCTGCAGTCCATGGGGTCACAAAGAGTTGGAGATGACTGAGTGACTGAACTGAAGTCAAGTGCACACAGATAAGCCAAACTACTTGAATCAAGATACATCAGGTACTGCAATCTTCAGAGTTGTCCATTTGCATTTAAACCAACAGAATAGTAATGAGGGCTTCTCCGGTAGCTCAGTTGGTAAAGAATCCACCTGCAATGCGGGAGACTCCGGTTTGATTCCTGGGTCAGGAAGATCCTCTGGAGAAAGGATAGGCTACCCACTCCAGTTTGTTTGGGCTTCTCTGGTGGCTCAACTGGCAAAGAATCCACCTGCAATGTGGGAGACCTGGGTTTGATCCCTGGGTTGGGAAGATACCTTGTAACTTGAAAAGACTAAAACTAGAAAGATTGTGTAGCCATTTTCAGGACTTACATAGAATTTCTATTCAATAGTTTTAAACTTCAAAAAAATTAAAAAAAAAATTAATAATACCTTGTAAATATCCCATTTTAGATACTATATATATATATATATATATATATATATATATATATATATATGTATGTATGTATATACACACATACATACTAACTAAGGAATATTCTCCCTGATGAGTATACAACTTGTTAGAGAGAAGTCATGAATAATGATAATTTTATATATGCCCCCCACCTGAGGTTACACTGATTGAGGAACTCTCTTTTTAAAGGTGGGGGAGAGTGTTCTCAGGCCATCAGATGTTTTAGCTGACATTCATTCATTGGCCAGTAAGATCATTATTCTCATCTGATCTTTCCATTTGAGTTCCCTTTGGCCAGGATAGAGAACTACGTTATCTTAGTGTATATACCCCACAGCCATAGTATTCAGCAGGGTGTTTGTCCACTTCGTGAATGTTCATTGAATGGACATATTTGGGAAATCCTTGGTCTAGCACAAGGAACCACTCCATGATTCTTTTACTGTTTTTGTCTCTAGGATATGCATGGACAGTTCTCATTCTGCATTTTCTGCTGGTAGATTATGACCAGTACCCTCTTTGGCAAAATGAGAGGACTTGGAGATTCAGAATTGAGGGATGCTGTCTTTGCATCTGAGAACTAAAGTGTGAAGAGGAGAAAGAGCAGAAGACAGAAGACAGAGTCCTTCCTTTGGGTAGTGAGAGCTGAGCCTTCCTTTATGTGGTATCTGTGGCCATTCTTTTCCCTTGCTCTCCAAGTCCAGGCTAAACAGCAACAGGCAACATTGACTGTCTTCTCTTCCAATTTGGAAACAGTAAAATAATGTCCACATGAATACAAAAGGATTGTCCAATAGGATGTAAGTCAAGAGAGATGTGACTGAATCAGAAAATCACATGTTTGAAAAGTATAGAAGCTACTGCATTTACAGAACATAGTGATCTAAAGGTCTGGGTGGATATAGAAACAGTAGAGAATCAGTATCATACAGTAGAAGCTTTACAAATGTGAACTCAGAATTTAAAATCAATGAATAAAAACAACATAGATATATTCCAGGAGGGGAGGAGTTAGACAAATGTCATATATTCACTCCACAAAATACCACTCAGCAATAAAAAGGAACAGACGATTGAAGCATGCAATTTTTATGAATTTCCAGGAATTATGTTGAATGAAAAAAAGTTAATTACCAAAGTCACATACTTTTTCACATGAATCCATTTATATAACATTTTGAAATGACAAAACTGTAGAAATGGAGAACAAACTACCAGAAGTTTAAGCGAGGATGGGGAAGAAAGGGAAGAGGGATCCTCTTGGAGGTGGAATGTTGTGTGTCTTGATTGCATAGATGTCAACATCCTGATGGCAATTATTGTAGGATGATTTTTCCCAATGTTACTGTTTGGGAAAACTGGCAAAGATTGCACGGAATCTCTCCATTACAGCTTACAATTTAAGTGAATATAAATTATCTTGAAATTAAAAGTTTAACAATAAAAATTTATAATATTAATAAAAGAATGAGAAGAAGAAAATATCATTAAGTTAGAATAAGTTGCTTACAGGTCATCCTGTACTTCTTAGCTGTAAAAAGAAGGGGAAATTGTGCTAAGCATTGCTTTTCAATGAATATATGTGTGAGACAATATATAATGGAAAATGCTTGATAATATTGATTACTGTAGCCAAAGTAAGACAGGACCCTAGTGTGATTAAATATCATAATTATTTGTGTTATTGCTAATTTAGCTGCTTAATTTTCTGTCATTTTTTTCTTTGTTTTATGTAGATCAAAAACACTAATAGTCCTATTGTATGATACAGAAATCTTAATTCAAGCTATATTTAATAACAGTGTGTGCATGCTCAGTTGTGTCCTTCTCTTTGCAACGTCATGGAGCCCACCAGGCTCCCCTGAAGTCTATGGAATTTTCCATACATGAATACTGTAATGAATTCCTATTTCCTTCTCCAGGACATTTTAATGGACCATGGATTGAATCCTCATCTCCTGCATCTTCTGCATTGGAAGGTGGATTATTTACCACTGAGCAACCTGGGAAGCATATTTATAGTGGTACTCAGACTCAAATTTAAATGATGCAAAATAAGGTTAATCCTAACATACTACAATAAAATTGATGGAAAATAGTATTCTACCATTATATCAAAGTGATGTAGAGTGATTTGAGTAAAGTAGGTCACTGTATTGCAAAATGATGTTGCTGGTTACTTTAGCAGGGAGCAATACAAAATGACTTCAAAACCTACAACTGACTTGTGGGACAATTTATATTCAAATTTTTTCAGGTGGAAAATAACCCATTTAAGCTTCAGTCACAAAACAGTATGCAAACATGCCCTCAGCATAGTATCAGCCCACAAAATTCTTAGATTGGGAATAGATTATTTTCATTTACAAAATATTTTTATTTATCTGAAAATAAGTAAAGTTTATTTGATTACTTACAATATCATACTGGCTTCTCTGGTGGCTCAGCTGGTAAAAAAAAAAAAATAAAAAATAAAAATTGCCTGCAATGTGGGAGACCTGGGTTCAATCTCTAGGTTGGGAAGATTCCCTGGAGGAGGGCATGGCAACCCATTACAGTATTCTTGTCTGGAGAATCCCCATGAACAGAGGAGCTTAGTGGGTTACAGTCCATGGGGTCACAAAGAGTTGGACACAACAGACTGACTAAGCACAATATCACACATGCAGTGTCTAAAGTAACAAATACATTCCTCTACATTTCTGCAGCAGTTTTACTCATTTTGTTTCCTTTTAGTATGTAATCAGCTTGTGGTTCTCTCTGGTGACAATTTTATATGCCAAATATATCCTAGTCAGCTGGTATCAAATCAAAATAGTAGATCAAAGTAGCAAGGCGTATTTATTTTCAGTCACTGTACTCAGACTTTACATGGATTATCTCATTTAATCCTCACAACTACCCTATAGAGGGGGCACAACTGTTATCTTCATTTTCCAAATAAGGAAAAGCATGATTTCTGCTTTGATATCTTACACAAAACCAAATAACCCCTCTGTCTAATAATTTGATGCATGATTTAATGTGGCAGCTTATTTTATTCACATCTATTTCTTAGAAAAAAAGCCAAAGGGACTATATTTACTGTTGCCTGAGAGTAATCACAATGTTATAAATCTGTATTAAAATTCAAACAGCTCAACTGCACTTATCTTCCCTTCAGATGTTGCCCCTCCCAAACTAAAAAGGACATGAAATATCACTTTATGTAGAGAAAGAGAGAATCTTAGGTACCTAGGAATTTTGTCTCTGATGACCCTCTGATTGGAAATCAGTTTTTGGCAGGACTGGTGAAACTTTTTTCCCCATTATTTTCCTTTTTAACTTAAAAAAAAAAAAAAAGAATATAGTTGCTTTACAATGTTACTTTCCATTATACAATGAAGTGAATCAGCTATTCTTATTCAATCACTCAGTAATGTCTGACTCTTTTCGATCCCATGGACTATAGCATGCCAGGCTTCTCTGTCCTTCACTATTCATGTCCACTGAGCCGGTGATGCCATCCAACAATCTCATCCTCTGCCACCGTCAACTCTTGCCTGCCTTTAATCTTTCCCAGCATCAAGGTCTTTTCCAATGAATTGGCTTTTTGCATCAGGTGGCCAAAGTCTTAGAGCTTCAGCTTTAGCAGCAGTCCTTCCAATGAATTTTCAGGGTTGATTTCCTTTAGAATAGAATGGTTTGATCTCCTTGCCAACCAAGGGATTCTTAGAGTTTGCCCCAGAACCACAATTTGAACGCATCAATTCTTCAGCACTCAGACTTCTTTAAGGTCCAGCTCTCACATCTGAACATGACTACTGGAGAAACCATAGTTTTGACCATATGTGACCTTCGTCAGCAAAGTGATGCCTCTGCTTTTGGTTTGTCATAACTTTCTTTCCAAGGAGCAAGCATCTTTTAATTTCATGGCTGCAGTCACTGTCTTCAGTGATTTTGGAGCCCAAGAAAAGAAAAGGGATATCTATCCCTTTTTAGCCTTCCTCCTACCACTCCATCCCACTCATCTAGGTCACCACAGAACACTGAGCAGAGCTCCCTGTACTATATGGCAGCTTCATACTAGCTATCTATTTTTCACATGGTAGTGTACATATGTCAGTGGTACTCTTATTTTATTTTACTTTAAAGGATGGAATCTCTAAAGCCTAATTAAAAGTTGGATCAGTAATCATGAATTATGGTTTTACTTTTATAAGTGAAGAATTATGTGATTATAGGAAAATCATCTAATAAACTAGCATTTCAGTGTCCAATAAGCAAACAGAAATTACACACCTACAAATTGTTTCTGGTCAAAATTTGGTGTTTAGAATTCTGAATGGGCCGGCTTGAATTATTTCCAAATGCCTACATGAATATCTTAGTGATGTCTGATTCTCAAGTTATTCAAATTCAAGTTTCCATGTCTCCCAAGACACATCTACTATCCACAAATGTAGGCTCAGATTACTTAGTTGCATTTCTGGAAGATGAATTTAAGTTGTTCTTAAACAACTGTTGTTCATTAGAAACATTCCTGGAGCCTTGGGAAAAAAGCAATACCTGAGCATTTGTATTTTTCAAAAATTTTCAAGATTATTCTGATATGCATCTGGATTTTAAAAAGTGATTATGGGTTTTTCTATTAGATTCTAGTTTTGCTGATATAGAGCTCTATTATTTTTCTGTTGACCAATCATGATTCAATGGTATTAAGTGAGTAATAGTTACTTAATCACGAGTACAATCAATAGTCAGACCAAAAATAAAAGAAAATTACAATTGAAAGCCATAATGGGAACATGACTAATTTAACAACATAAAATAATTGCATTCAATTTGGGTGGGTGGGGGCGGGGATCAAGCAGCATCATGCAGTAAGTGGTAGTTCATATGTGCACATGTTTATATCCACCCAGCCAGACTATGTCTTTTGTTTGGCTCATTCAATTCATTTATATTTAAGGTAATTATCAATATGTATGATCCTATTGAACATGTTAATTTCTCAGTACTGTTGACTCTTTACAATTCCATAGACTGAAGCTTGCCAGAGTCCTCTGCCCAAGGAATTCTCCAGACAAGAATACTGGAGTAGGTAGCCATTCCCTTCTCCAGGGGATCCTACTGACCCAAGGATCAAACCTGGGTTTCCCACTTTGCAGGCAGATTCTTTACCACTGTGCCACCACAGTACCATTTTCTTCATTGGTTTGGGTTTAATTTCTGTAGGTCTTTTCCTTCTCTTGTGTTTCCTTTCTAGAGAAGTTCCTTTAGTATTTGTTTTAAAGCTGGATTGGTGGTGCTGAATTCTCTTAACTTTTGCTTGTCTGAAATCTTTCAATTTCTCCTTAAATCGAAAGGAGAATCTAGCTGGATAGAGTATTCTTGGTTGTAGGTTCTTTCATCACTTTAAATATGGCTTGTAGAGTTTCTGTTGAGAAATCAGCTGATAGCTTGATGGGGGTTTCCTTGTTTTTGTCATTTTTCCCTTGTTGCTTTTAATATTTTACCTCTGTCTTTAAAATTTGTCAGTTTGATTACTATGTGTCTCAATGTGTTCTTGCTTGAGTTTATCCTTCCGGGGACTCCTCGTACTTCCTGGACTTAGTTCACTAATTTCTTTTCCCACGTTAACTTTAAATGATTTCTCAAAACATTTCTCTCTTGCTTCTCCTTTGGGACACCTATAATGTGAATGTTGGTGTGCTTAATGTTGTCCTAGAGGTATTTTTTCCAATGAGTCAACTCTTTGCATGAGGTGGCCAAAGTACTGGAGTTTCAGCTTTAGCATCATTCCTTCCAAAGAAATCCCAGGGCTGATCTCCTTCAGAATGGACTGGTTGGATCTCCTTGCAGTCCAAGGCACTCCCAAGAGTCTTCTCCAACACCACAGTTCAAAAGCATCAATTCTTCGGCACTCAGCTTTCTTCATAGTCCAACTCTCACATCCATACATGACTACAGGAAAAATCATAGTCCTGAATAAATGGAACTTTGTTGGCAAACTAATGTCTCTGCTTTTCAATATGCTAACTGGGTTGGTCATAACTTTTCTTCCAAGGAGTAAGCATCTTTTAATTTCATGGCTGCAGTCACCATATGTGATTTTGGAGCCTCCCAAAATAGTCTGACACTGTTTCCAAATCTATTTCCCATGTAGTGATGGGACCAGATGCCATGATCTTAGTTTTCTGAATGTTGAGATTTAAGCCAACTTTTTCACTCTCCTCTTTCACCTTCATCAAGAGGCTTGTTAGTTCCTTTTCACTTTCTGCCATAAGGGTGGTGTCATCTACATATCTGAGGTTATTGATATTTCTCCCGGCAATCTTGATTCCAGCTTGTGCTTCTTCCAGCCCAGGGTTTCTCATGATGTACTTTGCATATAAGTTAAATAAACAGGGTGACAATATACAGGCTTGACGTTCTCCTTTTCCTATTTGGAACACATCTGTTGTTCCATGTCCAGGTCTAACTGTTGCTTCCTGACCTGCATGTAGATGTCTCAAGAGGCAGATCAGGTAGTCTGGTATTCCCATCTCTTTCAGAATTTTCCATAGTTTATTGTGATCCACACAGTCAAAGGCTTTGGCATAGTCAATAAAGCAGAAATAGATGTTTTTCTGGAACTCTCTTGCTTATTCCATGATCGAGTGGATGTTTGCAATTTCATCTCTGATTTCTCTGCTTTTTCTAAAACCAGCTTGAACATCTGGAAGTTCACTGTTGATGTATTGCTAAAGTCTGGCTTGGAGATTTTGAGCTTTACTTTACTCGCGTGTGAGATGAGAGCCATTGTGCCATAGTTTGAACATTCTTTGACATTGCCTTTCTTTGGGATTGGAATGAAAACGGAACTTTTCCAGTCCTGTGGCCACTGCTGAGTTTTCCAAATTTGCTGGCATATTGAGTGCAGCACTTTAACAGCATCATCTTTCAGGATTTGAAAGAGCTCAGCTGGAATTCCATCACCTCCACTAGCTTTGTTCATAGTGATGCTTTCTAAGGCCCACTTGACTTCACATTCCAGGATGTCTGGCTCTAGGTGAGTGATCACATCATCATGATTATCTTGGTCTTTAAGATCTTTATGTACAGTTCTTCTGTGTATTCTGAAAGAAATAAAGGAAAACAACAGAATGGGAAAGACTAAGGATCTATTCAAGAAAATCAGAGATACCAAAGGAACATTTCATGCAAAAATGGGCTCGATAAAGGACAGAAATGCCATGGACCTAACAGAAGCAGAAGATATTAAGAAGAGGTGGCAAGAATACACAGAAGAACTGTACAAAAAAGATCTTCATGATCCAGATAATCATGATGGTGTGATCACTGACCTAGAGCCAGACATCCTGGAATGTGAAGTCAAATGGGCCTTAGAAAGCATCACTATGAACAAAGCTAGTGGAGGTGATGGAATTCCAGTGGAGCTATTCCAAATCCTGAAAGATGATGCTGTGAAAGTGCTGCACTCAATATGCCAGCAACTTTGGAAAACTCAGCAGTGGCCACAAGATTGGAAAAGGTCAGTTTTCATCCCAATCCCAAAGAAAGGCAATGCCAAAGAGTGCTCAAACTACCGCACAATTGCACTCATCTCACACGCTAGTAAAGTAATGCTCAAAATTCTCCAAGCCAGGCTTCAGCGATATGTGAACCGTGAACTTCCTGATGTTCAAGCTGGTTTTAGAAAAGGCAGAGGAACCAGAGATCAAATTGCCAACATCTGCTGGATCATAGAAAAGGCAAGAGAGTTCCAGAAAAACATCTATTTCTGCTTTATTGACTATGCCAAAACCTTTGACTGTGTAGATCACAATAAACTGTGGAAAATTGTGAAAGAGATGGGAATATCAGACCACCTGATCTGCCTCTTGAGAAATCTGTATGCAGGTCAGGAAGCAACAGTTAGAACTGGTCATGGAACAACAGACTGGTTCCAAATAGGAAAAGGAGTATGTCAAGGCTGTATATTGTCACCATGTTTATTTAACTTATATGCAGAGTACATCATGAGAAATGCTGGACTGGAAGAAACACAAGTTGGAATCAAGATTGCCGGGAGAAATATCAATAACCTCAGATATGCAGATGATACCACCCTTATGGCAGAAAGTGAAGAGGAACTAAAAAGCCTCTTGATGAAAGTGAAAGTGGAGAATGAAAAGGTTGGCTTAAAGCTCAACATTCAGAAAACGAAGATCATGGCATCCGGTCCCATCACTACATGGGAAATAGATGGAGAAACAGTGTCAGACTTTATTTTTCTGGGCTCCAAAATCACTGCAGATGGGGACTGCAGCCATGAAATTAAAAGACGCTTACTCCTTGGAAGGAAAGTTATGACCAACCTAGATAGCATATTCAAAAGCAGAGACATCACTTTGCCAACAAAGGTTCGCCTAGTCAAGGCTATGGTCTTTCCTGTGATCATGTATGGATGTGAGAGCTGGACTGTGAAGAAGGCTGAGCGCCGAAGAATTGATGCTTTTGAACTGTGGTGTTGGAGAAGTCTCTTGAGAGTGCCTTGGACTGCAAGGAGATCCAACCAGTCCATTCTGAAGGAGATCAGCCCTGGGATTTCTTTGGAAGGAAAGATGCTAAAGCTGAAACTCCAGTATTTTGGCCACCTCATGCGAAGAGTTGACTCATTGGAGAAGACTCTGATGCTGGGAGGGATTGGGGGCAGGAGGAGAAGGGGTCGACAGAGGATGAGATGGCTGGATGGCATCACTGACTCGATGGATGTGAGTCTGAGTGACCTCCGGGAGCTGGTGATGGACAGGGAGGCCTGGCATGCTGCGGTTCATGGGGTCGCAAAGAGTCGGACTCGACTGAGCGACTGATCTGATCTGATCTGTGTATTCTTGCCACCTCTTCTTAACATCTTCTGCTTCTGTTAGGTCCATACCACTTCTGTCCTTTATCGAGCCCGTCTTTGCATGAAATGTTCCCTTGGTATCTCTGATTTTCTTGAAGAGATCCCTAGTCTTTCCCTTTATGTTGTTTTCCTCTGTTTCTTTGCATTGATCACTGAGGAAGGACTTCTTATCTCTTAGTGCTATTCTTTGGAACTCTGCTTTCAGATGGTTATATCTTTCCTTTTATCCTTTGCTTTTCACTTCTCTTCTTTTCACAGCTATTTGTAAGGCCTAGCCGGACAGCCATTTTGCTTTTTTGCATTTCTTTTTTGTGGGGATGGTCTTGATCACTGTCTCCTGTACCATGTCATGAACCTCATTCCATAGTTCATCAGGAACTCTATCTACAAGATCTAGGCCCTTAAAACTATTTCTCACTTCCACTGTATAATCATAAGGGATTTTATTTAGGTCATATCTGAATGGTTTAGTGGTTTTCCCTACTTTCTTCAATTTAAGTCTGAATTTGGCAATAAGTAATTCATGATCTGAGGCACAGTCATCTCCTGGTTGTTTTTGTTGACTGTATAGAGCTTCTCCTTTGGATGCGAAGAATATAATCAATCTGATTTTGGTGTTGACCATCTGCTGATGTCCATGTGTAGAGTCTTCTCTTGTGTTGTTGGAAGAGGGTGTTTGCTATGAGCAGTGCATTTTCTTGGCAAAACTCTATTAGCCTTTGTCTTGCTTCATTCCATATTCCAAGGCCAAATTTGCCTGTTACTCCAGATGTTTCTTGACTTCCTACTTTTGCATTCCAGTCCCTTATAATGAAAAGGACATCTTTTTTCGGTGTGAATTCTCAAAGGTGTTGGAGGTCTTCATAGAAGCTTTCGACTTCAGCTTCTTAGCGTTACTGGTTGGGGTATAGACTTGGATTACTGTGATATTGAATGGTTTGCCTTGGAAACAAACAGAGATCATTCTGTCATTTTTGAAATTGCATCCAAGTACTGCATTTCGGCCTCTTTTGTTGACCATGATGGCTACTCTATTTCTTCTAAGGGATTCCTTCCCGAAGTAGTAGATATAATGGTCATCTGAGTTAAATTCACCCATTCTAGTCCATTTTAGTTCACTGATTCCTAGAATGTCAACGTTCACTCTTGCCATCTCTTGTCTGGCCACTTCCAAGTTGCCTGGATTCATGGATCTGACATTCCAGGTTCCTATGCAATATTGCTCTTTAAAGCATAAGATCTTGCTTCTATCACCCGTTACATCCACAACTGTTTTTTTTTGTTTGTTTGTTTGTTTTGTTTGTTTGTTTGTTTTTTCCTTTGGCTCCATTCCTTCATTCTTTCTGGTGTTATTTCTCTACTGATCTCCAGTAGCATATTGGGCACCTACTGACCTGGGGATTTCTTCTTTCATATCCTATCATTTTGCCTTTTCATACTGTTCATGGGGTTCTCAAGGAAAGAATACTGAAGTAATTTGCCATTCGCTTCTCCAGTGGACCACATTCTGTCAGACCTCTCCACCATGACCCCACCCATCTTGGGTGGACCCACCGGCATGGCTTAGTTTCATTGAGTTATACAAGGCTATGGTCCTAGTGTGATTAGATTGACTACTTTTCTGTGATTATGGTTTAAGTGTGTCTGGCCTCTGATGCCCTCTTGCACACCTACCATCTTACTTGGGTTGCTCTTATCTTGGAGCTGGGGTATCTCTTCATGGCTGCTCCAGCAAAGTGTAGCCATTGCTCCTTACCTTGGACGAGGGGTATCACCTAACTGCCGCCCTTCCTGACCTTGAACATGGAACAGCTCCTCTAGGCCATTTTTAGGCCTGTGCAGCCACTGCTCCTTGGCTGTGGGGTTGCTCCTCCCAGCCACCACCCCTGACCTCAGACGTGGTGTAGTTCCTCTCTGCAGTTCCTGCGCTGTTGCAGCCTGGCACTCTCGGCCTCTGCCCCTGACCTCAGATGTGGGGTAACTCCTCTTGGCCACTGTCCCTCGGGGATGGGGACCTCCCGGCTTCTGCCCCCGACCTCGGACATGAGGTAGCTCCTTTCAGCTGCGCTATGTGCACTGATAACAGCTGCCTGCACTATGGAAAAGACTCTGATGCTGTGGAGTAGGGGCAGGAGAAGAAGGGGATGACAGTGGATGAGATGGCTGGATGGCATCACTGACTTGATGCACGTGAGTCTGGGTGAACTCCGGGAGTTGGTGATGGACAGGGAGGCCTGGCGTGCTGTGATTCATGGGGTCGTAAAGAGTCAAACACAACTGAGAACTGAACTGAACTGAACTGAGGTATCTTAGGGTGTCTTCATCATTTCTTTTCATTCTTTTTTCTATACTCTGTTCTGTGGCAGTGATTTCCACCATTTTGTCCTCCAGTTCATTTATCTGTTCTTCTGTCTCAGTTATCCTGCTATTGATTCCTTCTAGTGTATTATTCATTTCTGTTTATTCTTTAGTCCTTGTAGGTCTTTGGTAAGCATTTCTTGCATCTCCTCAATCTTTGCCTCCATTCTTTTCCCAAGATCCTAGATCATCTTCACTATCGTTATTCTGAATTCCTTCTCTGAAAGGTTGCCTATCTCCATTTGATTTAAGTGTTTTTTTCTGGGATTTTGTCTTGTCCCTTCATCGGGGAAATAACTTTCTTCTTTTTCATTGTGACTAACTTTCTCTAATATGGCTTTTGTTTTAGACATTGTGAGACTGTACTTTTTGCTTCTTCTGTCTTCCCTCTAATGGATGAGGCTGAGAGGCTTGTATAAGCTTCTTGATGCTGGAGGGATTGGAAATGGGAAAAACTGTGTCTTGCTCTGGTGATCAGGGTCTTGCTCAGTAAATATTTAATCCAATTTTCTGCTGATGAGTGGGGTTGCACTCCCTCCCTGGTAGCTTTTTGGCCTAAGGCAACCAAGCCCTGGGGTCTACAGGCTTTATGGAAAGGTTAGTGGCAAAATCCCAAGAGGTTTATGCCATCAGGGATCCTCCAGTGCCCCCATCCTGGTGGTGAGTCTCTGCCAACCCATGCTTCCACAAGAGGCCCTCCAAAACTAGCCGGTAGTTTTGGTTCAGTCTCTTTTGGGGTCACTGTTTCTCTCCTCTGGCTCTCAGTGCATGCAAAGTTTAGTTTGTGCCCTCGAAGACTGGAATCTGTTTCCCCCAGTCCTCTAGAAGTCCTATAATCAAATCTCACTGGCTCTCAAGGCCAGATTCCCTGAGGATTCCCAACCCCTTTGTGGAAAACCCATGTGGGAATGTTCTGGGGTTCAGAACCTTCACAATAGTGTGAGAACTTCTTCGGTATTATTGCTCTCTAGTCTGTAGGTCACCCACTTGGTAGGTAAAGGATTTGATCTTATCATGATTTTGACCCTCCTACTGTCTCATTGCAGATTCTTATTTGTCTTTGGACATGAGATTTTGTGTGTGTGTGTGTGGTTTAGGCATCCTCCTGTCTATGGTTATTCAACAGCTAGTTGCAATTTTGGTGCTATAGACGAGGAGAGGAGGAGATGAGTGCATGTTCTTCCCCTTCGTCTTGAACCAGAAGCCCTGCTTTAGGGTTTCAAAGCATGTAACATATTTATTACTCTGTTTTTTTTTTTTTTCTTTTTTAATTTAATTTTTTAACTTTACAATATTGTATTGGTTTTGCCATATATCAACATGAATCTGCCACAGGTATACCAGAACTGAAAGAGACACGTGTACCCCAGTGTTCATCACAGCACTGTTTATAATAGCCAGGACATGGAAGCAACCATCACCAAGATGTCCATCAGCAGATAAATGGATATAACTCTGTTTTAAGTAAAGGCAGAACTTACAAAATTTTAAAATAGTTACCACTTAAACACATTTTGCATACTGTCTCCTTCAATACACCTTAATATATTAATGGATGACATAAATGAACAGATGTAAAAAATGCATGTATAGACATTCAAAATGTGAATTTATTATAATCAAGTGTTGTATTTTTGAAAAGGAAGTTCTGCTAGTATTTTTATGTTCTTTGTGTGTGTCATCAACCCCTCCTTGGTAAGTATCAGTAGTTGTCTTGTATGATCAAGTTATTTAATTGCCTTCCAAGTTTGTTTTGCAGTTGTTACATAAATATGGAGTTATTTTAATGTGAAAATGTCTCATATTTAAGGGAGACACCCTATGCCACTGAGTTTTCTATTTTCCAGGTTTAAACATTCCTAGACTTTCCAACTGCCTATTTTTTAATATTTATTTGTCTGTGCCAGATCTTAGATGCAGCACTCAAGATCTTTGATCTTCATCACAGCATGCAGAATCTTTTATTTGTGACATATGAACTCTTAGTTGAAACATATGGCATCTAGTTCCCTGATCAGGGATCAAACTCTGAGCCCCTGAATTGGGAGCACAGAGTCTCAGCCACTGGACCACCAAAGAAGTCCCATCAACTGCCTCTTCTCAAGTAGTTTTTAATAATCTGAGTCTTTGTCTGAAGAAATCTGTTTACCAATATTTCATTTAAACTTTAGAACCTAGAACAATTTATAATGTCCTTAATAAGATCTGATTAATTAATCAGAGGACTTCTTTTCCACCTTTGAAACACTTTACTATTATTACTGAGGTGAAAAGTCAAAGTGAAAATCGATCAGTCACATCTGGCTCTTAGGGAACTCCATGGACTATACAGTCCATAGAATTATCCAGGGCAGAATACTAGAGTGGGTAGCCTTTCCCTTCTCCAGGGGATCTTCCGAACCCAGGGATGAAACCCAGGTCTCCTCATTGCAGGCTGATTCTTTACCAGCTGAGCCACAAGGGAAGCCCATTACTGATATAGTCGAATTTATATCAGTTGGTTTATTTTGTCTATATATATATATAACCATATTTTAGTCACTGTCAACTAGAACTCTTAAAGTAAATATTTTAGCTCATGTTAACTAGTAACAACCATAAAAGTTGTAGCTAATAGAATGCTTAGTAGCTGCAAAAGCTGTTTAAAACAGTTTGCCTGACTAGCAATTTTGCTCCTTCAGTAACCTTATAAATTAAGTATGATATTCTTTCACTTTTAAAGTGAAAATAAATTAGTTTATTAATATAAAGTTATTTATTTTAATTGAAGGTTAATTACTTTACAATATTGTAGTATTTTTGCCGTACATTGACAAGGATCCACCACAGGTGTACATTTGTTCCCCATCCTGAAACCCCCTCCCACCTCCCTTCCCATCCCATGTCTCTGGGTCATCCCAGTGCACCAGCCCTGAGCACCCTGTCTCATGCATTGAACCTGTACTAGCAATCCATTTCACATATGATAATATACATGTTTCAATGTCATTCTCCCAAATCATCCCACGCCAACCCTCTCCCACAAAGTCCAAAAGACTCTTTTATACATCTGTGTCTCTTTTGCTGTCTCGCATACAGGGTTCTCATTACCATCTTTCTAGATTCCATATATATACACGTTAGTATACTGTATTAGTGTTTTTCTTTCTGGCTTACTTCACTCTATATAATAGGCTCCAGTTTCATCCACCTCATTAGAACTGATTCAAATGTACTCCTTTTTAATGGCTGAGTAATATTTCATTGTGGATATGTACCACAGCTTTCTTATCCATTCGTCTGCTGATGGACATCTAGGTTGCTTCCATGTCCTGGCTATTATAAACAGTGCTGCAATGAACGTTGGGGTACACGTGTCTCTTTCAATTCTGGTTTCCTCAATGTGTATGCCCAGCAGTGGGATTGCTGGGTCATAAGGCAGTTCTATTTCCAGTTTTTTAAGGAATCTCCACACTGTTCTCCATAGTGGCTGTACTAATTTGCATTCCCACCAACAGTGTGAGAGGGTTCCCTTTTCTCCACACCCTCTCCAGCATTTATTGCTTGTAGACTTTTGGATAGCAGTCATTCTGACTGGCATGAAATGGTACCTCATTGTGGTGTTGATTTGCATTTCTCTGATAATGAGTGATGTTGAGCATCTTTTCATGTGTTAGCCATCTATATGTCTTAGTTGGAGAAATGTCTGTTTAGTTCTTTGGCCCATTTTTTGATTGGGTTGTTTATTTTTCTGGAATTGAGCTGCAGGAGTTGCTTATATATTTTTTAGATTAATTGTCAGTTTCTTCATTTCTTATAATTTTCTCCCATTCTGAAGGCTGTCTTTTCACTTTGCTTATAGTTTCCTTTGCTATGTAAAAGCTTTTTAAGTTTAATTAGGTCCCATTTGTTTATTTTTGCTTTTATTTTCAATATTCTGGGAGGTGGGTCATAGAGGATCCTGCTGTGATTTATGTCGGAGAGTGTTTTGCCTATGTTTTCCTCTAGGAGTTTTATAGTTTCTGGTCTTACATTTAGATCTTTAATCCATTTTGAGTTTATTTTTGTGTATTGTGTTAGAAAGTGTTCTAGTTTCATTCTTTTTTTTTTTTTTTTTTTAACTTTTTACAATATTGTATTGGTTTTTACCATACATCAACATGAATCCACCACAGGTATACACGTGTTCCCCATCCTGAACTCTCTTCCCTCCTCCCTCCCTGTACCATCCCTCTGGGTCGTCCCAATGCACCAGCCCCAAGCATTCAGTATCGTGCATCGAACCTGGACTGGCAACTCATTTCATATATGATATTACACATGTTTCAATGCCATTCTCCCAAATCATCCCACCCTCTCCCTCTCCTGCAGAGTCCAAAAGACTGTTCTATACATCAGTGTCTCTTTTGCTGTCTCGTATAAAAGATTATTGTTACCATCTTTCTAAATTCAATATATATGCATTAGTATGCTGTATTGGTGTTTTTCTTTCTGGCTTACTTCACTCTGTATAATAGGCTCCAGTTTCACCCACCTCATTAGAACTGATTCAAATGTATTCTTTTTAATGGCTGAGTAATACTCCATGGTGTATATGTATCACAGCTTTCTTATCCATTCATCTGCTGATGGACATCTAGTTTCATTCTTTTAAAAGTGTTTGACCAATTTCACAGCACCACTTGTTAAAGAGATTGTCTTTAATCCATTGTATATTATTGCCTCCTTTGGCGAAGATAAGTTGTCCCTAGGTGTGTAGATTTATCTATGGGCTTTCTATTTTGTTCCATTGATCTATATTTCTGTCTTTGTGCTGATACCATACTGTTTTGATGAGTGTAGCTTTGTAGAAGAGCCTGAAGTCAGCAAGTTGACTCTTTCAGTTCCATTCTTCTTTCTCAAGATTCCTTTGGCTATTCGAGTTTTTTTGGTATTTCCATACAAATTGAGAAATTATTTGTTCTAGTTCTGTGAAAAATATGGTTGGTAGCTTGATAGGGATTTCATTGATTTCATATAGATTTCTTTGGGTAGTATACTCATTTTCACTATATTGATTCTTCCAATCCATGAACATGGTATATTTCTCCATCTATTTCTGTCCTCTTTGATTTCTTTCATCAGTGTTTTATAGTTTTCAATATATAGGTCTTTTGTTTCTTTAGGTAGATTTATTCCTAAATATTTTATTTTTTTCATTGCAATGGTGAATGTTTCCTTAATGTCTCTTTCTGTTTTCTCATTGTTAGTGTATAGGAATACAAGGGATTTCTGCGTGTTAATTTTATATCTTGCAACTTTACTCTATTCATTGATTAACTCTAGTAACTTTCTGGTGGAGTCTTTAGGGTTTTCTATGTAGAGGATCATGTCATCTGCAAACAGTGAAAGTTTTACTTCTTCTTTTCCAATCTGGATTCCTTTTATTTCTTTTCCTGCTCTGATTGCTGTGGCCCAAACTTCCAAAACTATGTTGAATAGTAGTGGTGAGAGTGGGCACCCTTGATGTTCCTGACTTTAGGGAAAATGCTTTAAATTTTTTACCATTAAGGATAATGTTTTCTGTGGGTTTGTCATATATAGCTTTTATTACTTTGAGGTATGTTCCTTCTATTCCTGCTTTCTGGAGGTTTTGTTTTTGTTTTTATCATAAATGAATGCTGAATTTTGTCAAAGGCTTTCTCTGTATCTACTGAGATAATCATATGGTTTTTATCTTTCAATTTGTTATTATGGTGTATTATGTTGATTGATTTGCAGATATTGAAGAATTCTTGAATCCCTGGGATAAAGCCCACTTGGTCATGATGTATGATCTTTTTAATATGTTGTTGGATTATCTTTGCTAGAATTTTGTTAAGGATTTTTGCATCTATATTCATCAGTGATATTGGCCTGTTGTTTTCTTTTTTGTGGCATCTTTGTCTGGTTTTGGTATTAGAGTGATGGTGGCCTTATAAATGAGTTTGGAAGTTTACCTTCCTCTGGAATTTTCTGGAAGAGTTTAAGAAAGATAGATGTTAACTGTTCTCTAATTTTTTGGTAGAATTCAGCTGTGAAGCCATCTGGTCCTGGGCTTTTGTTTGCTGGAAGATTTCTGATTACAGTTTCAATTTCAGTGCTTGTGATGGGTCTGTTAAAATTTTCTTCTTCTTCCTGGTTCAATTTTGGAAAGTTTTACTTTTCTAAGAATTTGTCCATTTCTTCCAAGTTGTCTGTTTTATTGGAATATAGTTGCTGATAATAGTCTCTTATGATCCTTTGTATTTCTGTGTTGTCTTTTGTAATCTCTCCATTTTCATTTCTAATTTTGTTGATTTGATTCTTCTCCCTTGGTTTCTTGATGAGTCTGGCTAATGCTTTGTCAATTTTATTTATCTTCTCAAGGAACCAACTTTTAGCTTTGTTGATTGTTGCTATGGTCTCTTTTGTTTATTTTGCATTTATTGCTGCCCTAATTTTTAAGATTTATTTCCTTCTACTAACCCTGGGGTTCTTCATTTCTTCCTTTTCTAGTTGCTTAAGGTATAGAATTAGGTTATTTATTTCACTTTTTTTCTTGTTTCTTGAGATAAGGCTGCATTGTTATTAACTGTCCCCTTAGCACTGCTTTTACAGTGTCCCGTACGTTTTAGGATGTTGTGTTTTCATTTTCATTCGTTACTATGCATATTTTGATTTCGTGTTTTGATTTCTTCTGTGATTTGTTGGTTACTCAGCAGCGTGTTGTTCAGCCTCCATCTGTTGGAATTTCTGATAGTTTTTTTTTTTTTTTTTTTTCCTGTAATTGACATCTAATCTTACTGCACTATGGTCAGAAAAGATGCTTGGAATTATTTGAACTTTTTTGAATTTACCAAGGTTATACTTATGGACCAGGATGTGATCTATCCTGGAGAAGGTTCCGTGTGCACTTGAGAAAAAGGTGAAATTCATTGTTTTCGGGTGAAATGTCCTATAGATATCAATTAGGTCTAACTGGTCTATTATATCAAGTTTTTATTTCCTTGTTAATTTTCTGTTTAGTTGATCTATCCATAGGTGTGAGTGGGGTATTAAAGTCTCCCACTTTTATTGTGTTATTGTTAATTTCCCCTTTCATAGGTGTTAGCATTTGCCTTACATATTGTGGTGCTGCTATGTTGGGTGCATATTTATTTATGACTGTTATATCTTCTTCTTGGATTGATCCTTTGAGCATTATGTAGTGTCCTTCTTTATCTCTTTTCACAGCCTTTGTTTTAAAGTCCATTTTATCTGATATGAGTATTGCTACTCCTGCTTTCTTTTGGTCTCTATTTGCGTGGACTATCTTTTCCAGCCCTTCACATTCAATTTGTATATGTTCCTTGTTTTGAGTTGGATCTCTTCTGGACAACATATATAGGGGTCTTGTTTTTGTATCCATTCAGACAGGCTTTGTCTTTTGGTTGGGGCATTCAACCCATTTACATTTAAGGTAATTATTGATAAGTATGATCCCATTGCCATTTACTTTGTTGTTTAGGGTTCAAGTTTATACACCCTTTCTGTGTTTCCTGTCTAGAGAAGATCCTTTAGCATTTGTTGGAAAGCTGGTTTTGTGGTGCTGAATTTTCTCAGCTTTTGCTTGTCTGTCAAGCTTTTGATTTCTCCTTCATATTTGAATGAGATCCTTGCTGGGTACAGTAATCTGGGCTGTAGGTTTTTTTTTTTTTTTTTTTTTTTTTCATCATTTTAAGTATGTCCTGCCATTCCCTTCTGGCCTGAAGAGTTTCTATTGAAAGATTAGCTGATATCCTTATAGGAATCCCCTTGTGTGTTATTTGTTGTTTTTCCCTTGCTGTTTTTAATATTTATCCTTTCTGTTTGATCTTTGTTAATTTGGGTAATATGTGTCTTGGGGTGTTTTGCCTTGGGTTTATCCTGTTTGGGACTCTCTGGGTTTCTTGGACTTGGGTGACTATTTCCTTCCCCATTTTAGGGGAGTTTTCAATTATTATCTCTTTAAGTATTTTCTCATGATCTTTCTTTTTGTCGTCCTCTTCTGGGACTCCTATGATTCGAATGCTGAGGTGTTTAACATTGTCCCATAGGTCTCTCAGGTTGTCTTCATTTCTTACGTCACATACTTACCTTCTGCTTCTGTTATTCTATTCTTGGCCCCCTCCAGAGTGTTTTTGATCTCATTTATTGAATTATTCATTATATATTGACTCTTTTTTTATTTCTTCTAGGTCCTTGTTAAACAGTTCTTGCACCTTCTTGATCATTGTCTGCAGACTATTTATCTGTAACTCCATTTTGTTTTCAAGATTTTGGATCATTTTCACAATCATTGTTCAGAGTTCTTTATCAGGTAGATTCCCTATCTCTTCCTCTTTTGCTTGGTTTGGTGGGCATTTATCCTGTTCCTTTACCTGCTGAGTATTTCTCTGCCTTTTCATCTTGTTTATATTGCTGTGTTTGGGGTGGCCTTTTCCGTATTCTGGCAGTTTGTGGTTCCTCTTTATAGCAGAGATTCCTTGCTATGGATGGGGTTGGATGGATGGCTTGTCAAGGTTTCCTGGTTAGGGAAGTTTGTGTAGGTGTTCTAATGGGTGAGCTTGATTTCTTCTCTCTGGAGTGCAATCAAGTGTCCAGTAGTGAGTTTTGAGATGTCAGTGGGTTTGGTGTGACTTTGGGCAGGCTATATATTGAAGGTCAGGGCTATGTTCCTGTGTTGCCCGAGAATTTGCATGGTATGTCTTGGCTCTTGGGTGGTGCTTAGTTTCAGCATAGATATGGAATCTTTTGATGAGCTCTTATTGATTAATGTTCCCTGGAGTCAGGAGTTCTCTGGTGTTCTCTGGTTTTGGACTTAAGTATCCTGCCTCTGGTTTTCAGTCTTATTCTTACAGTAGCCTCAAGACTTCTCCATCCATACAGCACCACTGATAAAACATCTAGGTTAATGATGAAAAGTTTCTCCACAGTGAGGGGCACCCAGAGAGGTTCACAGAGTTACATGGAGAAGAGAAGAGGGAGGAGGGAGACAGAGTTGACCAAGAGGAGAAGAGGGGTGATCCAAAGGGGAGAGAGCACCCTAGCCAATAATCACTTCCTTATGTGCTCTCCACAGTCTGGATCCCTAAGAGATGTTCACTGAGTTACATGGAAAAAAGAGGAAATCAAAAGGATAGAGAGAGATCCAGCCAGTAATCAGTTCCCTAAGTGTTCCCCACAGTCCAGAACACACAAAGAGATTTAGAGTTGGATAGAGAAGAGAAAGGGGAGGGAGGAGATAGAGGCGACCTGGTGGAGAAAAAGTAGAGTCCAAAGGGCAAGAGAGTGGGCAAGCCAGTAATCTTGCTCCCATGTAAAAACGGGTACTGAAGATTGGGTTCTCAAAGGTACAAAACTGATAACAAATACCAAAAAGCAAAGATTAAAAATCTAGATTAGAGGTTAGATTCTCAAAACTACAGTATTAAAAAAAAAAAAAAAAATCAAAGTCACAAAAATTATAAAATATATATATAAAGTTTGCTTTAAAAATAGGGTCTTTTTTTGCAACGTTATAAAAATGAAAATTAAAGGAGTAATAGAGGACTTAAAATATTTTTTAATTAAAAATGATAATAGTAAAAATATATCTAGGAATTTCTCTGGAGATATTGTAGACAGTGTGGGATCAGTTCATTTTCAGATAGTTCCTTGATCCGGCTTATACTTCTCAAGAACTATAGGCCCCTTCCTATGTAGTCGGTGCTAACCACAGCGTTTTAATCTGTTGCACCTGTCAATTCCAAAGTGGTTCCCTCTGTTTATTTTAGCTTCTTCTGTTTGCCGGTCTGTTCAGTGTCTAATTTTGCCCTGACACAAGAGGGTGATGGTGGTCAGTTTTTTAGGCTCACTTGTTCAGTCCTCCTGTGGGGAGGGAGGAACACTGCAAACAAATATCACTGGCATGTATGGGGAGTGCTCACAATGTTTCAGCCACACCAGGTTTGACCCCGCTCACAGTGTGTGTGCTTTCCCAGTCTACACTTCTCAGGCTCTAGGTCGCTCTGCCAAGAACTGTCTGAGGCAGGCCCTGGGTTGCATGCACTTCCCAGGTTTAAGCTGCTCAGGTACAGGTTCTCGGGTACTACACAAAGGTGCAGACTTTGTTGAGCCTGCGTTTTGTGCCCTTGTGAGGTCTGAGCAGCTCAGGTGACCAGGTGCTTGGTGAGCGCAGTCACCCCCAGGTGTGGGGTGCATCTTATCACCTCCCCCATCGTAGCTGCTCGGTTTTCTGGGTATACAACAGGTACACCTTCTCAGGTGTGCTGTGTGTCTCTTCTGGGGAGCTCATCTCTGTCTGCAGCCCTCCTGGTGGATGCCAACCGTCCAGAATCCCAAGAAGACTTGGTTAACAATGAAGCCTGCTTGCAGTTTGGTAGAGGATTCCTCTCAGGGGCCACAATTGCCTTCTTCCTGCTCTGGCTGCCCCTGTCTGCCTGTCTCAGGCGGAGGTTGGGCCAGTCCCCAGTTTGCTAGCTCTGCTCAGTCCTTGGTTCTGTGAGCAGGCCCTGCAGTGTCTTGCTGCTACTGCTGTTAAGTCGCTTCAGTTGTGTCTGACTCTGTGTGACCTCATAGATGGCAGCCCACCAGGCTCCCCCGTCCCTGGGATTCTCCAAGCAAGAACACTGGAGTGGGTTTCCATTCCCTTCTCCAAAGCATGAAAGTGAAAAGTGAAAGTGAAGTCACTCAATTGTGTCTGACTCTTAGCGACCCCATGGACTTCAGCCTACCAGGCTCCTCCGTCCATGGGATTTTCCACGCAAGAGTACTGGAGTGGGTTGCCATTGCCTTCTTCCTGCAGTGTCTTAGGTTAGGGCTTTTTGCAGGATAGTTCTCTCTCTCTCTTTCTTTTTTTCCTCTCTCTGTGGCTATCCCACAGTTTGGGTTGCTATCTCACGTTAGTTCCCTCAGATTGCCCTTGGGGCATTCAGGCCCAGTCTTTACCCTAAGCAATGCAGCCCATGCTTCCCTGTCCAGGCCCCCACTTGCTAGTGGTGGATGCGAGTGTTTGGACTGCTTCTCTGCTGGTAGTTGCCATTAGGCATGTAATCTGTGGGTTTTAATTATTTATTTATTTTTCCTCCTGGTTATATTGCCCTCTGAGATTCCAAGACTTGTCACAGACCTGCCAGTCAGAGTGTTTCCTGGTTTTGGAAACTTTTCTCTTTTTTAAGAGTCCCTTCCTGGGACAGATCTGTATCCCTACCTCTTTTGTCTCTCTTTTTATCTTTTATATTTTGTCCTACCTCCTTTTGAAGAAAATTGGCTCCCTTTCTGGGTGTCTAATGTCTTCTGCCAGCATTCAAAAGGTTTTTTGTAGAATTTGTTCAGTGTTCAAATGTTCTTTTGATGAATTTGTCAGGGAGAAAGTGGTCTGCCTGTCCTATTCCTCTGCCACTTTAGGACCGACCCCCACTAAAGTGAAAGTAAATGTAGACACTCCATGGGAAGTTAGCAAGTGGTAGAACTTGGGTTAAAAGTTAGGCAGTCTGTTAAGGAACATTCTGTCTATATTTTCCACTAACAGTTTTGTAGTATCTGGTCTTTAATCTATTTTGAATTTATTTTTGTATATGATGTTAGAGAATGTTCTAATTTAATTCTTTTATGTGGAGCTGTCCAGTTTTTCCAACAGTACTTATTGAAGAGACTGGCTTTTGCCCACTGTATATTATTGCCTCTTTTGTTGTGGATTAATTGACCAACGGTATGTGAGTTTATTTCTGGACTTTCTAACCTGTTTCATTGACCTATATTTCTGTCTTTATGTCAGTAGTATACTGTTTTTAACAATGTGGCTTTGTAGTATAGTCTGAAGTCAGGGTACCTGATTTCTGCAGCCTCATTTTTCTTTCTACAGTTTCCTTTCCTTTTTGCTTAGACTAGTCAGGGACTTTTGTGTTTACGTATAAATTGAAATATTTTTTTGTTCTAATTCTGTGAAAAAATGTCATTGGCAATTTGATAGAGATTGCACTGAACCTGTAGACTCCCTTAGGTAGTATAGTCATTTTGACAATATTGATTCTTCTGATCCAAAAACACAGTGTGTCTTTCAATCTGTGCCATCTTCAATTTCTTTCATAAACCTTTTAAAGTTTTCAGCATGTAGATTTTTTTTTTTTTTTTTGCATCTTAGACAAGCTTGTTCCTAGGTATTTTATTCTTTTGATGCAATGATATCTGTATATATGTCTCATAGAGTAATGGAAATAAAAACAAAAATAAATAAATGGGACCTAGTTAAGTTTAAGATGTTACACAGGAAAGGCAACCATAAATAAAATTAAAAAAATGTACAGACTGAGGAAAAATATTTGCAAATGATACACTGACAAAAAATTATCTCCAACATATACAAACAGCTCATCCAACTCAATAAACAAACAAACAAAAACAACCTAACCAAAAACTAGGCAAAAGACATAGTCATTTATCCAAAGAAGACAAGCAGATCAATAGGTGCATGAGAAGATGCTCAACATCACTAGTTATTAGAGAAATGCAAATCAAAACTGCAATGAGATATCACCTAACCTCTGTCAGAATGGCTGTAATCAAAAGTTTAAAAATCACAAA
The DNA here is from genome assembly GCA_935064755.1 of Tragelaphus eurycerus. Taxonomy (NCBI): domain Eukaryota; kingdom Metazoa; phylum Chordata; class Mammalia; order Artiodactyla; family Bovidae; genus Tragelaphus; species Tragelaphus eurycerus. The sequence continues at coordinate 10,570,067 of CAKXYN010000084.1, read as the reverse complement.
TCCTGGAAAAGATGTGAAGAAAAGGGAACCCTCCTACACTGTTGATGGTAATGTAAATTGACACTGCCACTATGAACAGTAAGGATGTTCCTGAAAAAAAGAAAAAAAAGGTAGGGCTAAAACATGACCCTACAATCCCACTCCTAAGTAGATATACAAAGAAACTCATAATTCAAAAAGGTGCATGTACCCCTTGCTTGAAAAACTGGACAGCAACATGTAAAAGAATGAGACTAGAACTCTTCCTAGTTCTTTTATAGGGCTTCGCTGTTGGCTCAGATGGTAAAGGGTCTGCCTATAATGCAGGAGTCTCTGGTTCAATCCCTTGGTTGGAAAGATCCCCTGGAGAAGGAAATGGTAACCCACTCCAGTATTCTTGCCCTGAAAATCCAATGGACAGAGGAGCCTGGCAGGCCACAGTCCATGAGGTCCCAAAGAGTCACAGATGAATGAGTGACTTCACTTTCACTTTCAGACCACTTCCTAATATTATACACAAAAATAAACTCAAAACAGTAACTAAACTCTAAAAATTAAAAGCCAGAAACTATAAAGCTCTTGGAGGAAAACATAGGCATTACACTCTTTGATATAAATCACAGCAAGATCCCCTTTGACTCACCTCTTAGAGTAATGGAACTTAAAACAAAAACAAATAAATGGGACCTAATTAAACTTAAAAACTTTTGTATAACAAAGGGAACAATGAATAAAATTAACAGACAACCATCAGAATGGGGAAAAAAATTGCAAATGAAACTACTAACAAAGGATTAAACTCCAAAGCATATAAGCAACTCATACAGCTTATTATCAGAAAAACATACAACACAATCAAATAGTGGGCAGAAGACCTAACAAAAATTTCTCCAAGAAGACATACAGATAGCCAATAAACATATGAAAAGATGCTCAACATTGCTTATTATTAGAGAAATGCAGATCAAAACTACAATGAACTACCTCACACCAGTCAGACTGGCCATCATCAAAAAATCTACAAAGAATAAATGCTAGAGAGGATAGGAGAAAAGGGAACTCTCTTGCACTGTTGTTTGGAATGTAAATTGATACAGCTACTATGGAGAACACTATGAAGATTCCTTAAAATCTAGGAATAAAACTACCATATGAATCAGCAATCCCACTACTGGGCATATACCCTGAGAAAATCATAATTGAAAAAGATACATGTATCCCCAAGTTCACAGCTATTTACAATAGCTAGGACATGGAAGAAACCTAAATGTCCATCAAAAGATGAATAGATGAAGATGTGATACATATATACAATGGAATATCAGCCATCAAAATAACAAATTTGAGTCAGTTCCAGTGAGGTGGATGAACCCAGAACCTGTCATAGAGAATAAAATAATTCAGAAAGAATAAAACAAATGTGGTATATTAGCACATATATACGGACTCTAGAAAAATAGGATTGATAAATCTATTTGCAGGGGAGGAATGGAGATGCAAATATGGACTTGTGGACACAGTAGATGAAGGAAAGAGTAGAATGAATGAAGAAAGTAGCATCAACATATACACACTATCTTGTGTTGAATAGATAGCTGGTGAGAAGTTATTAATACTGTAAACACAGGGAATCTAGCATGGCACTCAGTGATGACCTGGAAGGTTGTGATGGGGGAATGAGAAGGGACCTCAAGAGGGAGGTAATTTATGTATAACCACAGCTGATTTGTAGTATTGTACAACAGAAACCAACACAACATTGTAAAACCATTCTCCTCTGGATAAAAAATAAATTAAAAAACACAAAAAAATTCATGAACCCTGATGTACATTGCTGCTCTGTTTACAACAGCTGAGACAAGAAAGTAACCTAAATGTGTATCAAATATAAATGAAGAAAGATGATGTGATACATATATAGAGTCATAAAAATTAATGAAATAATGTTATTTGCAGCAACATGGATAGACCTAGAGATTATCATAGTAAATGAAGTAAGTCAGACAGGGAAATACAAATATCATATGATATCACTTATATGTGGAATCTAAAAACAGAATAATACATGTGAAATTATATAAAAAACAGAAATAGGTCCACAGACACACTACTGTATAAAAGACAGATAACCAACAAGGACCTACTATATAGCACAGGGAACCATACTCAATATTTCGTAATAATTTATAAGGGAAAATAATCTGAAATAATAGATACATATATGTGTTTGACTGAATCACTTTGCTGTACACCTGACACTGACACAATACTGTAAATCAATTATACTTAAATTAAAAAATTTAGACATTGTATATCCAGATTCATGCTCTTAACTTATGATTACTCTTTCCATATGATCTGATTTACATACTCAGAAACTATAGATGAAATTATTACTATTTTTAAATAAACATATTTGGAATAATTTTAGATTTACAAGAAAGTACTTATCTGGTGTTGGAGAGTCTCTTGGACTGCAAGGAGATCAAACCAGTCAAACCTAAAGGAAATCAGTCCTGAATATCCATTGGAAGGACTGATGCTGAAGCTGAAACTCCAATACTTTGGCCACCTGATGCGAAAAATTGACTCATTGGGAAAGACCCTGATGCCTGGAAAAATTGAAGACAGGAGGAGAAGGAGATGACAGAGGATGAGATGATTGGATGGCATCACAGACTCAATGGACACAAGTTTGAGCAAGCTCTGGGAGTTGGTGATGGACAAGGAAGCCTGGTGTGCTGCAGTCCATGGGGTTGCAAAGAGTCAGACATGACTGAGCGACTGAACTGAACTGAACTTCTCTCGTACGTGGCAGCTTCTCGGACTTCCTTTGTTTTTGATGAATTTGGCAGTATTGAGAAGTACTTGTTAGGAATTTTGTAATGTGTCTCAAATTGGGTTTTATTTTTTTTCCTTACAATTAGATTGGGATTATGAATTTTATGGTACAGTACCATTGCATCATTCCAGAGGTATATTCCATTTTGATTTATTTCTGGTGTTATTGACCTTGACCGCTGGCCTAGGTAATGCTTGTTAAGTTCCTCCACTGTAAATAAAGTTCTTTTTTATCCCCCTCCTTTCAATATTTTGTTCTATGGGAGCAATTTACTAAGTGGAACCCAGACTCCAGAGACTGGAATTTCATTCCAGAAATGAAATTATTTTTGATCTCCAATTTTTAGATCATAACATAAACTTTTACCCCTAAATCATTTCTTGAATTCTCTAAGTATGTAAGTGCCTTAAAGAAATCAAAAGTAAGCATGATTATTATGCCTTTTCTGAATGGCATGAAACCAATAGGGATAAGGGATGTATAGGATGACAAAGAAAACATTTACTCAGGCTCCTATAGAGAGATATTTTAAACTGTATTTTTTTAAATTAGAGATTTTGGCCCAGTGTTTCACAATATGTGTTATACAAAATTACTAGCTTTGTGAAAAGCTAACTGCCTTTATGTGAATTAAGGAATCCATTGCAACAACAACAACAAAAAACTTTGTAAAGCAAAGATAACATTTTTTTTAACTGAATGTTTTTCAGAGCTTTAAAAATGCCTATATGGATTATATCTCTCCAGGAGAATATAATATGCAGTGTTTTCAAGTTTCATATAATATTACAGCACTTAGAGCTTAGAGCATCTCAAGGAATTAGCATTTTAGAAGAAATTTCAGAAATAATTGCTTTTAGATCCAATGTGTCCTTCTGGGCCCATATGCAACTTGTTGGTGACTTAGAAGACATTGTGACAGGTGTCACATATGCAAAGGCCAGCTACAGAAACTAATTATGCTGTATTAGCAGGAGAATCAAATTATTTGCAAGATGCCATGTGAACGTGAACGTGAAGTTGCTCAGTTGTGTCCGACTCTTTGCGACCCCATGGACTGTAGCCTACCAGGCTCCTCTGTCCATGGGATTTTCCAGGCAATAGTACTGGAGTGGATTGCCATTTCCTTCTCCAAGGGATCTTCCCAACCCAGGGATTGAACCTGGGTCTCCCGCATCGCAGACAGACGCTTTACCGTCTGAGCCACCAGGGAAGTCATGTAACTTGTCTTTAATAATTACTGTTTCCATTAGAATGTAATTGAGTTCATTTTCCCCAAATAATAGGCTATAGAGTGGGGCTTCCCTGATAGCTCAACTGGTAAAGAATCAACCTTGCAATGCAGGAGGCCCTAGATTGATTCCTGGGTCGGGAAGATTTCCTGAAGAAGGGATAGACTGCCCACTCCAGTATTCATGGGCTCTCCTGGTGGCTCAGATTGTAAAGAATCTGCCTGCAATGCAGGAGACCTGGGTTTCAATCCCTGAGTTGGGAAGATGCCCTGGAGGAGGGCATGACAGCCCACTTCAGTATTCTTGCCTGGAGAATCACCATGGACAGAGGAGTCTGGCAGGCTTAGTCCATGGGGTTGCAAAGAGTCAGACATGACTGAGTGACTAAGCACAGCACAGTGCAGACTATAAGGTAAGTATGCCATAGAATAGTCATTATTAAACGTTTCTTTGGAACTGTTATTTTGGAGCACCTATAAAAATGAGTAAAATACCTTTCATAAACTCATTGTCAGCAGATTTTCATTCACAATTTCAGAAGGAGTGAGAGTGAGAGAATAATGAATGAACTCAGTGGCTGAGCTGGGTAGTACAGATTTTAACTTTAAAAAATGCAACTATAAGGTAACTAAAGTGATTTTTATGTGTATATGTGTCTTAAAAACTATTCTTGATGGTTATTTCAGGAAAGGAAATCCAAACACTTTTGGCAGAATCCCAGGAAGAGCTATATAAGCTCTAAGTTTTGAGAGGTCTTTAAATTGGCCTGTGAGGAATATTTTAGATCAGACAATGATTTTATCCAAGGGATGAGGCATGGTCATAAAACAGCTAGTAGCAGCTGATGTCGAACTGGCCAAGTCAGTGTTTCACCTTGCTGCAGTATCCCCTGACATCTGAGTGAGGTCTTCACACTTGGTCTCAGCTCCCTCCTTTGCATAACTGACTACAGGAAGGTACACCAATTTAAGTGCATAACTGTTGGAGAATGTACCTGTGTGCACGGGTGCACACAGGCACAAATATAGGCTTTGTCTTATTACCTGGTCATCAAGTCTTCTGAACAACTGAAATGAAAGAGTAATCACAAATGTATTCCGTATAACTTTTAATTTTTATACAATAAACCAATGCTCCAAATTCAGTATGCACAGACTAATGAATGTTGAACTCAGTGTTTTGAATCACAAAGCATCTCCTTGCAGCTTCAGGAGGATGTCTCATTTATCACAATTACTCCCTGGTAAACACTGCTGACCAAAGGAAGGGAGTTTTTATTACTACCCCTTAACTGATAAGTAGTCAATAACTTAGAAAATGCTATATTCACTTAGAAGAATAAAATGATATTGAATACTCTCCAGAACTGAGATACAAATGACTTACCAGCAGGTCTGATGCTTTGAATGTTAATAATAACACAGAGAACTGAATATTATTATTACAGTATTTAAAATTTCACTTTTTTTTAATACCATTACTTTTTTGTGTTATCAAAATACTGAGTTTGTTTTTTTTGCATGAGTTTAAAAAAACATTTTTTTAATTAAATGAAATATGTTTTAAATTCTATAGTGTTTTACAGCTTTCAAGTTTCATACACATGATTCCATATATTCCAATGATAACCCTTTCCCCCCACCTGCCTCTGTCTTGCCCCACCCCTCTTCCTTTTTCCCACTGGTAACTACTAGTGTGTTCTCTATATCTGTGAGCCTACTTCTTTTTGCTTTATTCACTATTTTGTTATGCTTTTTAGATTCCACAAATAAGTGATATACAGTTTAATACTACTACTTCTAACTTGTTTCCAAAAGTTCAAATAATACATAAGTTTCTAAATCAGAAGTGAAATACCCACATACTAGCACCTTGTATCAGTAATTGCTCATAGTTTGACATATGAACTACTAGATAATATTTTATGATTATATAAATATTCATACATAGATGGTTTAAAAAACTGTAATGATATTATGCTAAGCACATTGTTTTGAAAATTTTCCCTACGTAATGTATTTTGAGCATTGTTCCCTGTCAGCATATATAGATTTTAAAGGCTATATAGTGTGTGTGTATAACACAATTGAGATATCTGTTTCCATATTGATCAAAATATACTTTTATCACTTTTTTTTTTTTTACAATTATAAACTGTGCTGCATCAAAGATCATTGTTTGTATCTTAAGCAGCATAAACTTTCTATGAGTTGGACTTCTAGGTTCTCATTGTTTCATTTTGTTAGAGAGTGACTGGACTCATGGACTGGATGGGCAGTTTGTTCAAATCACACACCTGGAAAGGGTCAGGACTCCAACCTATTCTACCCAGTGACCTTGTATGTTACCAGAGGATGTCTTCTCTAGGTCAGCCATGCACACGGAGGAAGGGCATCTTTCCTCTCCAGTTAATTCCTGGTGCCCTCACAGTATAACTGGTGCTGTTGTGGGTGTAAAACCAGGAAGACATTGGAATTGTCATCAGGAAATGTGCCTATGTGAGGGCTTCAGGTGTCATGTTAGGACTGTGTTAAGAGTAAATATTGAGAAAGTTGGGAGAATTTCTGGGAGAAGATGGCTGGAGCTCTGAAGTTTGAATTTCCTCTGCTTTATTCTTGAAATTCCTTTCACCTGGTTATCCTGAACATTTAATTCAAGTGATCACAGGGGATTTCAGATTTCACCAACTCTTAGTTATTTTCTTCAGATTTTTAAATGACTCTAATAAACACAGCTATCTCATACTTTACATGTTTACTTTAAATGTTTTTTTGTCTCATGAGGAAGGTAATATGACTAAAGGTAATGCCATGAAATTAACTGAAATGATCTAATTTCAGTGAGACCAACATGATTTCATACAAAATAGGTCCTTTTTGGCAGAGAGAATTGCATTTTCTTCACATTTTCTTGCCTTAAGGCATTTCTCTGCCTCTGGTTTAAAGCTGTTTGTTTGCAGAGGGTCACCTTTAAAGACTTTTTTCTGCTGCAGCCTATTTTTAATCCCTTTTAGAATATATATATATATATATATATATATATATATATATATATATATATATATATATTAGAATTAAATTTGTTTTTCTCCCGTTAACCTGTCCCATGTCAATTTAATTATTAGACCAGCCAAAGAACCTGGAAGTGGAAAAAAACATTTTTTTTTCCCACTCTGATACCTTACCCAGTAGCAAGAGTTGGAAAGGGTTACCTTATCTAATTTCTTTTATTAATGTGGTAGGGATTATTCTAATTTTAATTTGAAGCAATTTAAAACATAAAATAAGAGAGTTGAGATTTCTCTAAATAAGATGAATATAGGCTAACTAAGCACCAGTTCTCTACAAGTAGCAAAATGAGACCCAGACTCATACCTTTGGATATCAAAGTTTGTCTCCATTCCCCAGATTGAGGAAGATCTAGGGCCATTTGTGTCTATAGTAAATGCAATGACCAAAGAGGAAACACTATCTATGAATCTTTGCATAAAAACTATATCAAGAACTGTCTTCTGGTGAGGCTGAAACTGTCCATGAAGGAAACATCTTCTCCATCTCTTCTCATCCACACAATTCTCAATTTAATTCATGTGCAACTACAACTCCATTTAGGGAAAGAATGGCTCTGTATTCATATAGACTTCTCCATGTTGTGGGCAAGTGTCCTCCATGATTTCGTGTGGTAATGATAATCATCTTCACTTCTTCTCTTACAGATGAGAAAACTGAGGCTCAATACGGTTAAGTAATTTCCCCAAGATCATAATTTCTAAAAGGAAGAGCCAGATTTTTTACATGTTTATCTACTTATAGTTCATCCTAACTTTATATGTAGCTCAGCCACTATAATATGCACAAAATGTCACAAAACAGTAAACAATCTTTTGCTACAATCAGGTAAAACCAAAAATTGAAAATCAGACTAAAGAGAGGTCTTATATTTATCAAGATCTCCATTAACCCACTCTCAAAACCAAGTGATAGCAACTAACAAACAAATTTAAAGGAATCCAGAGTCATTACTTATAAATCAGTTTCAGATTTTAATTAGAGCTATTTATTGTGCATTTCTGGACATCAGAAGGATACATTGACCTGATTATAGCTGTTTTATACAGGTTATAAAGTATGGAAATTGAAGGATAAAACTGGAAGATTTATGTTTTTGATTCTGTTCTGCATTTTAAGAGCTTCCCAAGTGGTACTAGTGATAAAGAACCCACTTGACAATGCAGGAGACATGAGAGATATGGGTTCAATCTTTGCATGAAGAAGATCCCCTGGAGGAGGGTACGGCACCTCAGTCTAGTTTTCTTGCCTGGAGAATCCCTTGGACAAAGAAGCCTTTCAGGCTACAGTCCATGGGGTCACAGAGAGTTGGAGATGACTGAAGTGACTTAGCATGCATTGCATTTTAAAACACAAGTTGATTGGGTCATTTATTTTTCTGGAATTGAGTTGCATGAGCTGCTTGCATACTTTTGAGATTAGTTCTTTTTCAGTTGCTTCGTTTGCTATTATTTTCTCCCATTCTCAAGGCTGTCTTTTCACCTTGCTTATAGTTTCCTTCATTGTGCAAAAGCTTGTAAGTTTACTTAGGTCCCATTTGTTCTCCAAAGAAGACATATGGATGGCTAACAAACACATGAAAAGATGCTCAATATCACTATCAGAGAAATGCAAATTTAAACCACAATGAGGTACCATCTCATGCTGATCATAATGGGTGCTATCAAAAAGTCTACAAACAATAAACGTTGGAGTGGGTGTGGAGAAAAGGGAACCCCATACACCATTGGTGGGAATGCAAACTAGTACATGCACTATGGAGAACAGTGTGGAGATTCCTTAGAAAACTTGAAATAGAGCTGCCATACACCCAGCAATCCCACTGCTGGACATATACATTGAGGAAACCAGAATTGAAAAAAACACATGTACCCCAATGTTCATCACGGCACTGTTTACAACAGCCAGGACATGGAAGCAACCTAGATGTCTATCAGCAGATGAATGCATAAGAAAGCTGTGGTACATCTACATAATGGAATATTACTCAACTATTAAAAAGCATGCCTTTGAATCAGTTCTAATGAGGTGGATGAAACCGGAGCCTATTATACAGAGTGAAGTCAGAAAGAAAAACACCAATACAGTATATTAATGCATATATATGGAATTTAGAAATATAGAATGATGACCCTATATGCGAGACAGCAAAAAAGCCACAGATGTAAAGAACAGATTTTTGGACTCTGTGGGAGAAGGCAAGGGTGGGATGATTTGAGAGAATAGGATTGAAACATGTATATTACCATATGTGAAATAGATTGCCAGTCTAGGTTCAATGCACGAGTCAGGGTGCTCAGGGCAGGTTCACTGGGACGACCCTGAGGGTTGGGATAGGAAGAGAGGTGGGAGGGGATTCAGGATGGGGAACACATGTACACCCATGCCTAATTCATGTCAAAGTATGGCAAAAACCACTACAATATTGTAAAGTAATTAGCCTCCAATTAAAATAAATAAATTAATTAAAAAGACACAAGTTGGAAAGAAGCAGCAGATCTGTTTTGAGTTACTGAATTATAAGAATTCTATATTCAAAGAACTATGTTCTTTGAACATAGTTCAAAATTTATTGTTACTTTTCCTAAATTCATATTTCCTCTAAAGACTGAAAGCTTTCATCTGGTTGGCTGAACAAAGTGTGTTATTAATTATTTCTTTCTCTTTTTGTGGTTTAGTTCTTCTCTGAGATGGTAACTTAGATCAGATTCAGGAAGGTAACTCTCTGGAAAAAGAAGAATGCTTTTATTTGGTCTAACTTGGGTCATCTGAAGTCTGTCATATCTGGAGTATTAAAATTTTATGTGCTTGACCAGTCAAGAATGGCAAACATTCAGCTGCACAGAAAATCTGTGTGGAACAACTTCTCCCTGTGGCTTTTCTAAAACACACAGAATAATCAATATGACTATAGTACAATATGATACTTGGTTTATGTAATCGAATGAATAGTACATTTATCTAGGGAGTGCTAATGATTATCAGCAAACAGAAGGCTTTTATATACATGCTATAATGTAATAATGCATGTGAAATTTCAATAATGGCCTTCTCTGTCAGGAAAGGGTGGTCATTAATTGAACTGGCTTCCCATTAGAGAGTGTTTTCCATTGGTTTTGATTTTAATATGAACAGAAAGTACCAATCTATATTATTCTTACTGACATCTGCAGTAATAATAGAGGTTTTAACTCAAGTTTCTGTTTCATTTTCCAGATCATTTATTTACAATTTAGCCAATCGGTTTTTGCTTAAATAGAGTAAGTACAAACATCAAAGGAAACAGATATGAGTCAAAGACAATACTCTGGACGAGACAGATGTGTCAACAGATAATTGAAATAAATCAGTTAAGTGTCATGCCCACTTTTCACCTCACTCCTTACCTTTACCACTCAATCAAACCTATCACTTTACCAAAAACTAAATCCAATTCATTTTTCTGTCTTAGTTGGCCTCCTGGGTGCATTTTTCATCATGAGCCATTTCTATTCCCTCAAGTTTCTCTTGACTTTTGGTTGCCATAACATCACTCATCCTGTTTTTGATGGCTACTACTCTGTACTCTTTTCTAACAGCTTATGCCTCTCCTGTAGTGACATCCATATTGTATTTCCATGTCACTGTGCATATTCACCCTTATTTCAGCTATTGCCTTGGGACTAATCACAAAATCTGAACAGTGAGATTTGTGAAAGCGTAGGAACCATGAAAATTGTAGCCTAGGGGACAATGTAGAAGAAGAGCAGAAAGCAGGAAACCTAAGGGCTGGAGACAATTGACTTTGAACAAAGAGCAGGAGTCTGTTTTTTATTCAATTTACCCTATAATTTTAGGGTCAAAGATCAGAAAGCTGTCTCCAAAATGCGTTCTCAAATATGCTTAGATACTAGCATTTTATCTGATAAAAACTAGCAATCTTTTCCTCAAAAGCATTCTCCTAGAAGTTGGTGGAATAGGAAAACCGTGAGCTCACCTCCCACAGGCACATCAAATTTACAGTTATTTACAGAGAAACTATCAAAGAGAGCAACCTGTGGACAGGCAGAAATATTCCACAACTAAAGATACCAAAAAAAGAACAATGAGTCCAGTAGGAGAGCTGGAGATGAAGTATAGTCAAGGCCAACACCACATGTAGGTGACTCACAAGTGGGAGGATAGTCACAATTGCAGAGATTTTTTTCCCCAAAAGCAAGGAATTCATGCCACATACTGGATTCCATAGTCTGGAGATCCCACATCAAGAAGATGAACCCCCAGAACATTTAGCTTTGGAGCCTGGGGGGTTGCTGTCAGGAGGGCTATAAGAAAGAGAACCTTCCTTCTGATTTTTTGATTGTTTGTTTGCTGTTTGGCCCATGGCAGAAATACCAACTGATTTTGAAGAGACTCCTGGAGAGGAAGGAGGCAGCTGGGAATCATCTGGGGAATGGAGACTGACAGCAGCCATTTTGGGGAGATTGTTCTACCATGTGGACATAGATGCTGGCAAGAACCATTTTGAAATCCTCTTATTATTAGCCCCAGGTCATGCACTGCTCAGCAGCTTGTGGGCACCAGTCCTGAGACCCCTCTAGGCAGAGCATCTAGCTTCATTAATACACAGTGCCAGCCACCAGCAGGCCACTGTAGCCTCTCTGAAATCCCCTGAGGTGCCCAGTGATATGGCTTTCTTTACCAGAGGATCTAGGAGATAAATCCACCCAACAGTGAGCCAGCACTAGTCCTGGGACCCACAAACACCCTTCAGCCAGCCAAAATGCGAAACAGCTCTACACACTAACAGGCCAACACCAGCTTTGGAGTCTCCTGGCCCTGCATACAGAGACTCCAGGGACCAGATTCACTGGTCCAGGACTATCCCTAGGCATGACATCAGGCTACACTAGCTTGGGGAATCCTTGGGTCATAATCTCATCCACCAGGGAGGAACACCAGGTATAAAACATCTTGTATCACTCAGTCAGATGCCCAGTGATTTGATTTTTTGAGGCATCACCAGGATGGTTACTCCCTGGGCCATACAGTCAAATGCACTAAGACTCACACACACCTACCAGCAGCTGGCAGCCACTGCAATGGTCAGGGCCTGGATACCAACTAGCCAGGGATCAGCCAAGCCTACCAGACCACCCATAGTATTTAGTTCTACCACAGCAGAAGAGCACATGCAACCCACACACCGGGAACCCCTGGATCATATAGCTCTGGTGAGGGAAGTACACTTCTGGGCCCCATAGGATGTTTCCTAAGAAGGCCACTTCTCCCAGAAAAGTAAAGTAACCAACCTATGTAATACATACAAATAAAAGCAGAATTAGATTAAATGGTGTGACATAGCAATGTGTTCCAAATGAAGGAACAAGAAAAAAAACTCAAGAAGAATTAAGAAAAGTAAAAATAAGCAATCTACACAATAAAGAGATCAAAATAGTGATCATAAAAATGCTCAAGTAGGGGTTGAAGATGGTGGAGGAGTAAAGATGTGGACATCATCTTTCTGTCCACAAATACATCAACTCTTGCAGAATAGCTACTGAACACTGGCAGAAAATCTCAGACTTCCAAAAAGGCAAGCTAATCTTTACATAAAATGGTATGGAAAAAGCAACAAGAAAATAAAGAGATAAATCCAGACAGGTCCTGCACCTCTCAGAGGGAACAATGAAGAAGGAAAAGTTGGAAACCTCCTCACAGGCAGGGACAGGGAGGAGCTTTGGCATCTCAGAAGGGAATGCAACAAAAGGTGCTCAGAAGGCAGATGGAGAGAATTCACCGCAGAGATAATTGTCAACCAACACTTCCCAGATTAGAAGCAGTTTGTATGCCATCCACAGTGAGTAGGGGCTGGGTGCTGAGTCTCAGGCTTGGGAGACTGGACTGAGATTGACTGCTGTGAAGATACTCTGATGGGAATGAGTACAACACAGCAGAAAGAGTCCAGGAGAAAGCCTGGGCCTCCCAGAGAAGCAAGAGGTCATTGTGAAGGGACACTCTAGCTCCATGCTCATGCAGACCACAGGATCCTGCCTTCATGAGTGTCATAGTTGGGATAAGGCAGCTATGGTCCAAGGCCCCAGAAATGGGTATATCCGTGGGCCTGCCACTGTCAAGGCTGGTGTGAATGCCAGAGGTAGAGGGTGAAGCAAGTATAAGCTGGAGTAGGGCCAGAACTGAGTCAGAATTGACCTCACAGTGCCTGCAGCAGGCCCAGAGACCTTTCTAGAAATATTGGAGGACTTTCTGAGTAGGCAGATTGGCAGGAGAACAGTTTGTGGTAAAGACAACTAAAGTCACAGCAAAATATTTTTCTTAACTACCATTAATTTTTTTCTACCACTGTTCCTTCTTTTTATTAATCCTCAAATTTTTATTTGTACTTACTTTTTCCTTTTTTTAGTACTTTTATTTTTAAATAAATTCATTTCTGTTGATGTGCATCTAGGTTGCTTCCATGCTGTGGCTATTGTAAATATTGTTGCAATGAATATTCAGATACATGTGTCTTTTAGAATTGTGGTTTTCTCAGGGTATATGCCCAGTAGTGGGATTAGTGGGTCATATGGTAGATTTATTCCTAGTTTTATATGAAATTTCCATAGTGTTTTTCATATGGCTGTATCCGTTTCTATCAACAGTGCACATCCCCTCAATTATTTATTGTTTGTAGATTTCTTGGTGATGGCCATTCAGATTGGTGTGAGGTGATAACCTCCTTGTAGTTTTGATTTCTATTTCTTTAATAATGAGGTATGTGGATAATCTTTTTATGTGCTTATTAGCTATCTGTATGTCTTCTTTCGTGAAATGCCTATTTAGGTTTTCTCGCTTTTTGATTGGGTTGCTTGTTTTTCTGATATTGAGCTGTATGAGGTTGTGTATTTGGAGACTAATCCTTTGTCAATTGTTTGCAATTTTCTCCCATTCTGAGGGTTGTCTTTTGATCTTGCTGAGAGTGTCCTTTGCTGGGCAAAAACTTTTAAGTTTTATTAGGTCTCACTTTTTTATTTTTGTTTTTATTTCCATTAATCTAGGAGGTGGATCGCCGAGAAATTTGTTGTGATTTATGTCAAAGATTGTGCTGCCTATATTTTTCTCTAATAACTTTATAGTTTCTGGCCTTACATTTATGTCTTTAATCCATTTTGAGTTTACTTTGTGTATAGTGTTAGATAATATTCTAACTTAGTTCTTTCATTCATAGCTGTCCAGTTTTCCCAGCACCATAGGCAGTCTATTCTCCATTGTATATTCTTGCCTCCTTAAATATCAACTTCAGATATGCAGATGATACCACTTTAATGACAGGAAGGTAAGAGGAACAAAAGAACATCTTGATGAAAGTGAAATAGGAGGGTGAAAAAGCTGACTTAAAACTAAACATTCAAAAAATGAAGATCATAGCATCTGGTCCTGTCACTTCATAGCAAACAGATGGGTAAAAAGTGGAAATGATGTCAGGTTTCAATTTCTTGGATTCCAAAATAAATTCAGACGTTGACTGCAGCCACTACATTAAAACATGGATGCTTCTTGGAAGAAAAGCGATGACAAAACTATACAGTGTATTAAGAGGCAGAGACATCACTTTGTCAACAAAGGTCTGTATAGTTAAAGCTATGGTTTTTCCAATAGTCATGCATGGATGTGAGAGTCGGACCATATAAAAGGCTGAGAGCTGAAGAATTGATGTTTTTGAACTATGGTGCTGGAGAAGACTCTTGAGAGTCCCTTGGACAGTAAAGAGATCAAACCAGTCAATTCTAAAGGAAATCAACCCTGAATATTCATTAAAAGAACTGATGCTGAAGCTGAAGTTCCAGTACTTTGGCTATCTGATGCAAAGAGGTGACTCACTGGAAAAGACTATTGCCAGGAAAGATTGAGAGCAAGAGGAGAAGGGGGTGATGGAGGATGAGATGGTTGGATGGCATCACTGACTCAATGGAAGAGTTTGAGCAAACTTAGGGTGATAGTGAAAGACAAGGAAGCCTAGAGTGCTGCAGTTCAAGAGTTGTCAAGAGTCAGACATGACTTAGCAACTGAACAACAACAGGTGCATAGGTTTATCTCTGGGCTTTCTATCTTGTTCCATTGGCCTATATTTCTGTTTTTTTGTGTGTGCTGGTGCCATACTGTCTTGATGACTGCATCTCTAGTATAATCTGAAGACAGGAAGGTTGATTCCTCCAGCTTTTTCTTTCTCAAGATTGCTTTGGCTATTGGGGGTCTTTTTTGTTCCCATACGAATTGCAAAATGGTTTGTTCTATTTCTGTGAAAAAATGTCATTGGCAATTTGATGGAGATTGCATTGAATTTGCAGATTGCTTTGGGTAGTATAGTTACTATGACAATATTGGTTCTTCCAGTCCAAGAACATGAAATATCTCTCCATCTGTTTGTGTTGTCTTTAATTACTTTCATCAGCATCTTATAGTTTTCTGAATTCAGGTATTTGTCTTTTTAGGTAGGTCTATTCCTGCACATTTTATTCTTTTTGCTGGAATGGTGAATGAGATTGTTTCCTGATTTTCTTTTTCTGATTTTTCTTTGTTATTATATAAGAATGTAACTCTGTGGGTTAATTCTACATCCTGTGACTATACTAAATTCATTTATTAGATGTAGTAGTTTTTTGGTGGCATTTTTAGGGTTTTCTGTGTAAAGTATCATGTCATCTGCAAACAACAAGTGTTTTACTTCTTTTCCAATCTGGATTCATTTTATTTCTTTTTCCCCTTTAATTGCCATGACTAGGACTTTCAAAACTGTATTGAATAATAATAATAAAAACTAGGGATGAGAATAGGCACCCTGTCTTGTTCCTGATTTTAGAGAAAATGCTTTTCAGTTTTTCACCATTGAGAATATTGTCTAATATAGGGTTGTCATATATGGTCTTTATTATGGTGAAGTAAGTTCCTTCTATTCCTACTTCCTGGAGAGTGTTTATTCTAAATGGGAGTTGAATTTTGTCAACTACTTTCCCTGAATCTATTGAGATGATCATATGGTTTTGAACTTTCAATTTGTTAATATGGTTTAACACATTGTTTACTTTGTGTATACTGAAGAATCCTTGCTTCTCTGGGTTAAGTCCTACTTGATCATTGGTGTATGATTCTATTAATGTGTTATTGGATTCTGTTTCCTAGAACTTTGTTGAGGATTTTTTCATTTATGTTCATTAGTGATATTGGCCTGGTTAATATCACTGATGAATGTTTTTGTGATTTTTTTTTTTTTTTTTTTTTTTTTTTTTGGAGGGGTGTCTGGCTTTAGTATCAGGATAACGGTGGCCTTGTAGAATGAGTTTGCAAAATTTTATCCTTCTGTAATTTTTTGGAACATTTTGATCATGATATGTGTGAGCTTTTCTCTAATCATTTGATATAATTTGTTTGTGAAGTCATCTGGCCCTGGGCTTTTGTTTGTTGGAAGATTTTTGTTCACAGTTTCAATTTCAGTGCTTGTGATTAATCTATTCATATTTTCAAATTCTTCCTGATTCAGTATAGAAGTTTGTACTTTTCTAAGAATTTGTCCATTTCTTCCAGATGTTTCATTTTATAGTCATACAGTTGCTCATATTAGTCCTTATGATCATTTGAATTTCTGTGTTGTCTGTTGTAACTTCTTTTTCATTTCTAATTTTATTTGCTTTGAGTCTTCTCCGTTGTTTTTTTTTTTTTTTTTTTTAAGAAGGATTTAATGGTTTGTCAATATTGTTTATCTTTTCCAAGAACCAGCTTTTCATTTTATTGATTTTTATATTATTTCCTTTATTTCTTTTCATTTATTTTTATCATATATATACATAATCACATCATTATATATAATCACTTCTATATATATATGTATATATGTATTTACATATATATAACATCGTTATGTATATAAATCATTATTTGTTGTTTTTGTTTAGTTGCTAAGTTGTGTCCAACTCTTGTGGCCCCATGGAGTAGTCTGCCAGTCTCCACTATCCATGCAATTTTCTAGGCAAGAATATGGGAATGGGTTGCCATTTACTTATACAAGAGATCTTCCCAACTCAGAAATCAAACCCACATCTCCTGCTTGGTAGACAGATTCTTTACCAGTGAGCCACCAGGGAAGCCCAGTCATAATATGTTTATGCATAATATACATATATATATGCACATATATAATATTATTTTATATATAATCACTTCTATATATCTGTATATATATCTCATCATTATACACACACACACACACACACACATATATATAATCAGATTGGTTAGTTTTCTGTGATTGTGGTTTTCATTCTGTCTGCTGTCTTATGGAGAAAGATAAGAGGCTTATGAAAACCTGATGGGAGAGACTGACTGAGGGGAAAACTGGGTCTTGCTCTGATGGGGAGGGCCATGCTCAGTAAATTTTTAATCCAGTTATATGTTGATGGGTGGGACTGTGTTCCCTCCCTGTTGTTTGACCAGAGCCCAAACTATGGTGGAAGTAATGAAGAGGATGGTTACCTCTTTTAAAAAGTCCCATGCATGGACTGCTGCACTCAGTGCCCCCAACCCTGCAGCAGGCCATGGCCAACCCATACGTTCATTGGAAGCTCCTTGACACATGGGCAACTCTGGGTCAGTCTCTTGTGGGATCACGCCTTTTTTCTCCTGGGTCCTGGTGCAAACAAGCTTTTGTTTGTGCTCCCAAGAGTCTGTTTCCCAGGCCTGTGTAAGTTCTGGTGGCTCTATGATGGGGCAATTGGTGACCACCTCCAAGAGGGCTTATGCCATACCCAAGTCTACTGCACCCAGAGCCCTTGATGCTGAAGCAGTCCACTGAAGACCCATACCTCTGCAGGAGACACTCAAACACAGTTCTGGCTCAGTCTCTGTATGGTCTCTGGGTCCTGGTATACAAAAGGTTTGTTTGAGCCTTCAAATCATCTCTGGTGGGTATGGGGTTTGATTCTAAATGTGATTTTGCCTCTCCTACCATCTTGCTGGGGTGTCTCCTTTACCCACATCCTTGTCAAACTCAATGAAACTATGAGCCATGCCATGTAAGGCCATCCAAGATGGACGTGTCATGGTGGAGAGTTCTGACAAAACGTGATCCACAGGAGAAGGGAAAAAAAGTTGTTTTAAAATATATTTTGTTTGATACAAACATTCAGAAAATGAAGGTCATAGCATCTGGTCCCATCACTTCATGGGAAATAGATGGGGAAACAGTGGAAACAGTGTCAGACTTTACTTTTTGGGGCTCCAAAATCACTGCAGATTGTGACTACAACCATGAAATTAAAAGACACTTTTTCCTTGGAAGGAAAGTTATGACCAACCTAGATAGCATATTGAAAAGCAGAAACACTACTTTGCCAACAAAAGTGTGTCTAGTCAAGGCTATGGTTTTTCCAGTGGTCATATATGGATGTGAGAGTTGGACTGTGAAGAAAGCTGACACCCAAAGAATTGATGCTTTTGAACTGTGGTGTTGGAGAAGACTCTTGAGAGTCCTTTGGACTGCAAGGAGATCCAACCAGTCCATTCTGAAGGAGATCAGTCCCGGGATTTCTTTGGAAGGAATGATGCTAAAGCTGAAACTCCAGTACTTTGGCCACCTCATTGGAAGAATTGACTCATTGGAAAAGACTCTGATGCTGGGAGGGACTGGGAGCAGTAGGAGAAGGGGACAACAGAGGATGAGATGGCTGGATGGCATCACTGACTCGACGGACGTGAGTCTGAGGGAACTCTGGGAGTTGATGGTGGACAGGGAGGCCTGGTGTGCTGCGATTCATGGGGTTGCAAAGAGTCAGACATGACTGCGCTACTGAACTGAACTGAACTGACCTTGGCTTTCTTTTGATTTTAGTTTGCATGGAATTCCTTTTTCCCCTCATCTTCTCACTTTCAGTCTGTGTTTCTCTTAGATCTGAAGTGAGTCTCTTATTGGCAAAGTAAATATAGGTCTTGATTTGTATCTTTACAAATCAGTATCTTTCATTTTATCTTTGACTTTAGTATTTAGTCCATCTACTGTTAAATTATTGCTAAGTGTGTATTTACTGCCTTACTGTTCATTGGCTTTGGCTTGGTTTTACAGTTCCGTTTTGTTCTTTTCACCTCCTTTTGCTCTCTTCCCATGTAACTTGACTTTTATCTTTAGTGTTATGGTTGAATTCCTTTTTCTTTCTTGTGTGTGTATCTATTATAGATTTCTGGTTTGTGGTTAACCTTGAAATTTATATATAGCTGTGTGTGTGTATATATATATATATGTGTGTGTGTGTGTGTGTGTGTGTGTGATTAGTCTGGGTTTACAATCACTTTATTTCAAGCATAATTTTAATCCTTCCCCTTTACTTCCTAATGTTTACTATTTTGACATTGTATTTTACATCTTTTTGTTTTGTATATCTCTTAACTAATTGTTGTTGATATACATGATTCTTCTTACCTTCCCATTAACTTTATATATAGCTTATTTACTACTTTTGGTCTGCATTTGCCTTTACCAATGATAATTTTTTCCTTTCACATTTTTTCTATTTCCAGTAATGTTCTTTTACTTTCTACTTACAGAAGTTTTTGTTTTTTTAAATTGTTTTATTTATTTACAGTATAGTTTATTTACAATGTTGTGCTAATTTTTGTACAGCAAAGTGATGAAGTTATACATATATATATATTTTTTTTTTTCATATTGCTTCCATTGTGATTTATTACAGGATATTGAATATAGTTTCCCATGTAATACAGTTAGTCCTTGTTGTTTATCCATCTTATATATGATAGTTTGCATCTGCTAATATCAAACTTTCAATGTTTTCCTCCTCCATGTCTCCTCTTGCTTGGAAAGCACAGGTTTGTTCTTTACATCAGTTTCTCTTTGACAGATATTTTCAATTTTGTCCTATTTTTGAGTCTATATGTAAGTGATATCATATGGCCTTTGTCTTTCTCTTAGTTTAATCAGTATGATAATAGCTCCAATCATGTTGATGGAAATGGTATTATTTTATTATTTTTTATGGCTCAGTAAAAATACATTGTGTATATATATATATATATATATATCAGATCAGTCGCTCAGTCGTGTCCGACTCTTTGCGACCCCATGAACCACAGCATGCCAGGCCTCCCTGTCCATCACCAGCTCCCGGAGGTCACTCAGACTCGCATCCATCGAGTCAGTGATGCCATCCAGCCATCTCATCCTCTGTCGTCCCCTTCTCCTCCTGCCCTCAATCCCTCCCAGCATCAGAGTCTTCTCCAATGAGTCAACTCTTCGCATGAGGTGGCCAAAATACTGGAGTTTCAGCTTTAGCATCATTCCTTCCAAACAAATCCCAGGGCTGATCTCCTTCAGAATGGACCGGTTGGATCTCCTTGCAGTCCAAGGGACTCTCAAGAGTCTTCTCCAACACCACAGCTCAAAAGCATCAATTCTTCGGCGCTCAGCCTTCTTCACAGTCCAGCTCTCACATCCATACATGACCACAGGAAAGACCATAGCCTTGACTAGGCGAACCTTTGTTGGTAAAGTGATGTCTCTGCTTTTGAAGATGCTATCTAGGTTGGTCATAACTTTCCTTCCAAGGAGTAAGTGTCTTTTAATTTCATGGCTGCAGTCACCATCTGCAGTGATTTTGGAGCCCATAAAAATAAAGTCTGACACTGTTTCCACTGTTTCTCCATCTATTTCCCATGTATGTATATATATAATTCTCCATAATGATTGCAACAATTTACATTCCCACCAACATTCCCACCAACAGTATAGGAGAGTTCCCTTTTTTCCACAACCTTTATGGCATTTTTTTTTATAGGTTTTTTTTAATGATAGCCATTCTGATCAGCATGAAGTTTAACCTTATTCAAGTTTTGATTCTTTTTAAGTAATAACTACCACATTTATCTAATAATTAATCATGATGATGTGTTCACTCACCTAGAGCCAGACACCTGGATTGTGGAGTCAATTGGGCCTTAGGAAGCATCACTATGAACAAAGCTAATAGAGGTGACGGAATTCCAGCTGATATATTTCAAATCTTAAAAGATGATTCTGTTAAAGTCCTGCATTCAATATGCCAGCAAATTTGGAAAATTCAGCAGTGGCCACAGGACTGGAAAAGATCTGTTCATTCTAATCTCAAAGAAAGGCAATTCCAAAGAATGTTCAATTTGCACTCATTTCACATGCCAGCAAGATTATGCTCAAATTCCTTCAAGCTAGGCTTCAGCAGTATGTGAACTGAGGACTTCCGGATGTGCAAGCTGATTTTGAAAAGGCAGAGGAACCAGAGATACTGTTGCCAACATCTGCTGTATCACAGAAAAAGCAAGGGAGTTCTAGGAAAACTTCTACTTCTGCTTCATTGGCTTCATTGCTTCACTGACTGCTTCATTAATGAAACATTTGACTGTATGGATCACAACAAGTTGTGGAAAATTCTTAAAGAGATGGGGATACCAGAGTACCTTACCTGCCTCCTGAGAAATCTGTAGGCAGTTCAAGAAGCAACATTTAAAACCAGACATGGAACAATGGAGTGGTTCAAAATCTGGAAAGGAATATGGTAAGGCTGTATATTGTCACCCTGCTTATTTAGCTGTTATGCAAAGTACATCATGCAAAATCCAGACTAGATGAATCACAAGCTGGAGTTAAGATTTCTGGGAGAAATGTCAACAACCTCAGATATACAGATGATACCATTTTAACGGCAGAAAGTGAAGAGGAACTAAAGAGCCTCTTGATGAAGGTGAAAGAGGAGAGTGAAAAAAAACTGGTTTAAAACTCAACATTCAGAAGACTAAGATCACAGCATTTGGTCCTATCACCTCATTGCAAATAGATGGGGAAAATGTGGAAACTGTCAGAGTTTATTTTCTTGGGCTCCAAAATCAATGCAGATGGTAACTGCAGTCATGAAATTAAAAGATGTTTGCTCCTTGGAAGAATAGCTATGTCAAACCTAGACAGTGTTTTAAAAAGCAGAAACATCACTTTGCCAACAATGATCTCTATAGTCGAAGCTTTGTTGTTTCCAGTAGTCATGTTGAATGTAAGAGTTGGACCTTACAGAAGGCTGAGCACTGAGGAATGGACACTTTTGAATGGTGGTGCTGGAGAAAACACTTGAGAGTTCCTTGGACTACAAGGAGATCAAACTAAGAGGAATTGACCCTGAATTGGAAGAACTGAAGCTGAAGCTCGAATACTTTGGTCACCTAATGTTAAGTGCTGATGCACCGGAAAAGACCCAGATGCTGGGAAAAATAGAGGGCAAGAGGAGAAGGGGTGACAGAGGATGAGATGGTTGGAAAGCATCACTAACTCAATGAACATGAGTTGGGGGAAACTCAACGAGATAGTGATGCACAGAGAAGACTGATATGCTGCATTTCATGGGGTCTAAAAGACTCAGACTTGGCTTATTGACTGAACAACAAATAATTCATGATTATAAGTATCTTTTCATCCATCTGTACCTCTTCTTTGTTGAAATATTTGCTTAGGTATTCTGCCCCATTTTTGATTGTTTATTTGTTTGTTTAAGTTGTATTAGCTGTTTGCATATTTTGGAAATTAAGCCCTGCCCTTCTTTTTTGTATCACTTGCTATTTTTTTCTCCCAATCTGTGAGATTTTTTTTCATTTTGTTTATGGTTCCCTACACTGTGAAAAAGCTTCTAAACTTTATTAGGTCCCATTTGTTTATTTTTATTTTATTTCTATTGCCTTGGGTCCAAGAAAATACTGGTAGGATGAAACAAAATGTTTTGCCTATGTTCTCTTCCAGGAGTTTTATGAAGTCTTGTCTAATCTTTAATACTTTAAGCCATTTTGAGTTTATTTTTATATATGTGTGAAGGTGTGTTCTAACTTCATTGATTTGCATGAGGCTATTGGAAGAAACAAAAGCTGGAATCAAGATTGCTGGGAGAAATATCTATAACCTCAGATATGCAGATCACACCACCCTTATGGCAGAAAGTGAAGAGGAACTAAAAAGCCTCTTGATGAAAGTGAAAGAGGAGAGTGAAAAAGTTGGCTTAAAGCTCAACACTCAGAAAACAAAGATCATGGCATCTGGCCCCATCACTTCATGGGAAATAGATGGGGAAACAGTGGAAACAGTGACAGACTTTATTTTTCTGGGCTCCAAAATCACTGCAGATGGTGACTGCAGCCATGAAATTAAAAGACGCTTACTCCTTGGAAGGAAAGTTATGACCAGTCCATTCTGAACGAGATCAGCCCTGAGATTTCTTTGGAAGGAATGATGCTAAAGCTGAAACTCCAGTACTTTGGCCACCTCATGCGGAGAGTTGACTCATTGGAGAAGACTCTGATGCTGGGAGCGATTGGGGGCAGGAGGAGAAGGGGACGACAGAGGATGAGATGGCTGGATGGCATCACTGACTCGATGGATGTGAGTCTCAGTGAACTCTGGGAGTTGGTGATGGACAGGGACGCCTGGCGTGCTGTGATTCATGGGGTCGCAAAGAGCTGGACATGACTGAGCGGCTGATCTGATCTGATCCAACTTTTCCAACACCACTTGCGGAAGAGACTGTTTTTACCTCATCATGTATTCTTGCCTTCTTTGTCAAACTATAGGTGAGGGATTTTATTTCTGTCTATCTATTCTGTCCCACTGACCCATGTATCTATTTTTGTGCCAGTACCACATGTTTTTCATTACTGTAGCTTTGTAATACTGTCTGTAATCTTGAGGGATTATGCCTTCTGCTTTGTTATTGCTTAAATTTAGGATTTTTTTTAATGGTGTCATATAAGTCTTAAGATTATTTGTTATAGTTCTCTGAAAAACGTTAATGGCAATTTGATAGAGATTATATCAAATCTGTAGATTGCTTTGGATCATATGGTCATTTTAGCAATATTAATTCTTCCCGTCTAAGAGCATGGGGTATCTTTCCATTTCTTTGAACCATATTCAGTTTCATTCATTCATTTTTTTTATATTTCTCAACATATAAGATTTTTATTTACTTGGTGAGGTTTATTCATGTGTTTTATTTTACTTTTGATGCAATTTTAAATAGGATTTTTGTTTGCATTCCTTTTCTGATTGTTCATTGTCAGTTCAAAGAAATGCAACTGCTTTCTGTGTATACTGCTACCTTCTTGAATTTGTTTATCAGTTATAGAAGGTTTTGTGTGGAGTCTTTATTGTTTTCTATATATAGCATCATGTTATCTGCCCACAATAATTTTACCTCTTTCCTACCAATTAAAAAGCTTTTATTTATTTTTCTTGTCTGATTGCTGTGGCTAAGCTTTTACTATTATGGGCTACTACTATGCTGAATCAGAGAAGGCAATGGCACCCCACTCCAGTACTCTTGCCTGGAAAATCCCATGGGTGGAGGAGAGTGGTAGGCTGTAATCCATGGGGTCACTAAGAGTCCAACATGACTGAGCAACTTCACTTTCACTTTTCACTTTCATGCATTGGAGAAGGAAATGGCAACCCACTCCAGTGTTCTTACCTGGAGAATCCCAGGGATGGCGGAGTCTGATGGGCTGCTGCCTATGGGGTCGTAGAGTCAGACATGACTAAAGTGACTTAGCAGCAGCAACTATGCTGAATAGAAGTAGTAAGAGTAGGAATCTTTGATATACAGGAAGCCTTTCAGGTTTTCACCATTAAGTATTAGATTGGCTGTGAGTTTGTCATAATTGACTGTTATTACTTTGAGATTTGCTTCCATTAGACTCATTTTTAAGGTTGTTTTTTTTTTTTTTTAATTGGCATATGGCTCATTTACAATATCTAAGGGTTTTTATCATGAATGGTTTTGAGTTTTATCATGTTTTTTTTTTTTTTTTTCCTGTAACACATCCTTTTAACATTTCTTGTATGTATAACGGGTTGATTGTGATAAACTATTTTAGATTTTGCTTGTCTGCAAAACCTGTGAACACTCCATCAAATCTGAATAAAGGCCCTGCCTAGTATATTTTTGGTTGTAGATTTTCTCTTTCATCACTTTAAAGATATTGTGCCACTCCCTTCCAGACTGCCGAGTTTCTGCTGAATTGTCAGCTTATAGCCTTATGGAAGTTCTCTTGTAAGTAATGTTCTATTTTTCCCTTGCTGCTTTTAATATTCTCTCTTTAGTTTTAGTTTTTGGAGTTTAAAATACAACATTTTCCGCTGTGGTCATTTCTATTATTTTTGAATGGGATGCTCTTCACTTCCTGAACCTAGGTGTCAGTTTTCTTTCCCAAGCTAAAAATTTCCCTGATTATTTCCTCAAATATCGTGGCTTCCACTGTCTTTCTCTCTTCTCCTCTGGAATATTTATAATGCAAATATTAGTGTGCTTGATTTTGTCCTAGAGTTCTATTGAATTGTCCACAATTATTTTTATTCCATATTTTTTCTTCAGTTTCAGTGATTTTCACTCAGCCCAGTTCAATTTAGTTTCTTAATCATGTCCGACTCTTTGCGACCCCATGGACTGCAGCATGCTAGGCCTCCCTGTCCATCACCAACTCTTGGAGTTTACCCAAACTCATGTTCAGTGAGTTAGTGATGCTATACAACCATCTCATCCTCTGTCTTTCCCTTATCCTCCAGCTTCAATCTTTCCCACTATGAGGGTCTTTTCTAATGGTTTAGTTCTTCGCATCAGGTGGCCAGAGTATTGAAGTTTCAGCTTCAACAATAGTCTTTTCAATGAACACCTAGGACTGATCTGCTTTAGGATGGACTGGTTGGATATCCTTGCAGTCCAAGAGACTCCCAAGAGTCTTCTCCAACACCACAGTTCAAAAGCATCAATTCTTTGGGGCTCAGCTTTCTTTATAATCCAACTCTCATATCCATACATGACTACTGGAAAAACAATAGCCTAGACTAGACAGACCTTAGTTGACAAAGTGATGTCTCTGCTTTATAACATGCTGTCCAGGTTGGTCAAAACTTTCCTTCCAACGAGCAAGTGTCTTTTATTTTCATGGCTGCAGACACCATCTGCAGTGGTTTTGGGGCTCCAAAAAATAAAGTCAGCCACTGTTTCCACAGTTTCCCCCTCTATTTTCCATGAAGTGATGGAACCAAATGTCATTATCTTAGTTTTCTGAATGTTGAGCTTTAAGCCAACTTATCCACTCTCCCCTTTCACTTTCATGAACTTAACATTCCAGGTTCCTATGCAATATTGCTCTTTATAGCATTGGACCTTGCTTCTATCACCAATCACATCCACAATTGGGTGTTGTTTTTGCATTGGCCCCATCCCTTCATTCTTTCTGGAGTAATTTCTCCATTGATCTCCAATAGCATATTGGGCACCTACCGACCTGGAGAGTTCATCTTCAGTGTCCTATCTTTTTGCCTTTTCATACTATTCATGGGGTTTTCAAGGCAAGAATACTGAAGTGGTTTGCCATTCCTTTCTCCAGTGGACCACATACTGTCTGACTTGTCTACCATGACCTGTCCGTCTTGTGTGGCCCCACATGGCATGGCTTAGTTTCACTGAGTTACACAAGCTGTGGTCTGAGTACTCCGATTGGCTAGTTGTCTGTGATTGTGGTTTCAGTCTGTCTGCCCTCTTGTGCCCTCTCTCAGTGCCTACCATCTTACTTGGATATCTCTTACCTTGGATGTGGAGTATCTCTTCAAAGGTGCTCCAACAAAGTGCAGCTGCTGCCTCTGACCTTGGACATGGGGTAGCTCCTCTTGGCCGCCACCCATGAGCTTGGGCTTGAGGTAGCTGCTTTCTCCAGCCTCCCCTGACCTTGGGCCTGGAGTAGCTCCTCCTGGCCCCTCCTTGGACATGGTATAGCTCCTCTCAGCCGCTCCTGCTCCATCACTCAGCTGCCACTAGAATGGGGGAATTTAACTCAGATGACCATTGTATCTACTACTGTGGGCAGGAATCCCTTAGAAGAAATGGAGTAGCTATCATAGTAAACAAAAGAATCAGAAATGCAGTACTTGGATGCCATCTCAGAAATGACAGAATGATCTCTGTTAGTTTCCAAGGCAAACCATTCAAAATAATGGTAATCCAAGTCTACGCCCCAAACAGTAACACTGAAGAAGCTGCAGTTGAACGGTTCTATGAAGACCTACAAGACCTTTTAGAACTAACACCCAAAAAAGATGTTTTTTCATTATAGGGTACTGGAATGAAAAAGTAGGAAGTCAAGAAATACCTGGAGTAACAGGCAAATTTGGCCTTGGAGTATAGAATGAAGCAGGGCAAAGGCTAATAGAGTTTTGCCAAAAGAATGCACTGGTCATAGCAAACACCCATTTCCAACAACACAAGAGAAGATTCTACACATGGACATCATCAGATGGTTAACACCAAAATCAGATTGATTATACTATTTGCAGCCAAAGAAGGAGAAGCACTATACAGTTGCCAAAAACAAGACTGGGAGATGACTATGGCATAGATCATGAACTCATTATTACCAAATTCAGACTTAAATTGAAGAGAGTGGGGAAAACCAGTAAACCATTCAGGTATGACCTACATCAAACCACCTATGATTATACAGTGGAAGTGAAAAATAGATTTAAGGGACTAGATCTGATATACAGAGTGCCTGATGATAAAGGTTCTTGACATTGTACAGGAAACTGGTTTCAAGATCATTGCCAAGAAATTGAAATGCAAAATACAAAATTGATGGCTGAGGAGGGCTTACAAATAGCTGTGAAAAGAAGAGAAGTGAAAAACAAAGGAGAAGAGGAAAGATATACCCATTTGAATGCAGAGTTCCAAAGAAGAGCAAGTAGAGATAAGAAGGCCTTCCTCAGTGATCAATGCAAAGAAATAGAGGAAAGCAATAGAATAGGAAGACTAAAGATGTCTTCAAGAAAGTTAGAGATATCAAGGGAACATTTCATGCAAAGTTGGGGTCAATAAAGGACATAAAAGGTATGGACCTAGGAGAAGCAGAAGATAGAAAGAAGAGGTGGCAAGAATACACAGAAGAACTATACAAAAAATATCTTCATATCCCAGAAAATCATGATGGTGTAATTGCTCACCTTGAGCTGGACATCCTGGAATATGAAGTCAAGTGGTACTTAAGAAATATCACTATGAACAAAACAAGAGGAGGTGATGGAATTTCAGTGGAGCTATTTCAAATCCTAAAAGATTATACTGTGAAAGTGTTGCACTCAATATGGTAGCAAATTTGGAAAACTCAGCAGTGGCCACAGGACTGGAAAAGATCAGTTTTAACTACAATCCCAAAGTAAGACAATGCCAAAGAATGCTCAAACTACTGCACAATTGCACTCATCTCACACACTGGTAAAGAAATGCTCAAAATTCTCCAATCCAGGCTTCAGCAATACATGAACTATGAACTTCTAGATGTTCAAGCTGGTTTTAGAAAAGGCAGAGGAACCAGAGATCAAATTGCAAACATCTGCTGGATCATGGAAAAAGCAAAAGAGTTCCAGAAAAGCATCTATTTCTGCTTTATTGACTATGCCAAAGCCTTTGACTGTGTAGATCACAATAAACTGTGGAAAATTCTGAAAGAGATGGGAATACCAGACCACCTGACCTACCTCCTGAGAAACCTATATGCAGGTCAGGAAGCAACAGTTAGAACTGAACATGGAACAACAGATTGGTTCCAAACAGGAAAAGGAGTACATCAAGGCTGTATTTGTCACCCTGCTTATTTAACATATATGCAGAGTACATCATGGGAAATGCTTGGCTGGAAGAAGCACAAGCTGGAATCAAGATTGCCGGGAGAAATATCAATAACCTCAGATATGCAGATGACACCACCCTTATGGCAGAAAGTGAAGAGGAACTGAAAAGCCTCTTGATGAAAGTGAAGGAGGAGAGTGAAAAATTGGCTTAAAACTCAACATTCCGAAGACTAAGATCATGGCATCAGGTTCCATCACTTCATGGGAAATAGATGAGGAAACAGTGGAAACGGTGTTTATTTTTGGGCTCCAAAGTCATTGCAGTTGGTGACTGCAACCATGAAATTAAAAGACCCTTACTCCTTGGAAAGATAGTTATGACCAACCTAGATAGCATATTCAAAAGCAGAGACATTACTTTGCCAACAAAGGTCTGTCTAGTCAACTCTATGGTTTTTCCAGTAGTCGTGTATGGATGTGAGAGTTGGACTGTGAAGAAAGCTGAGCATTGAAGAACTGATGCTTTTGAATTGTGGTTTTGGAGAAGACTCTTGAGAGTCCCTCAGACTTCAAAGCGATTCAACTAGTCCATTCTAAAGGAGACCAGTCCTGGGTGTTCTTTGGAAGGAATGATGCTAAAGCTGAAACTCCAGTACTTTGGCCACCTCATGTGAAGAGACTGTGATGCTGACTCATTGGCAAAGACTCTGATGCTGAGAGGGATTTGGGCAGGAGCAGAAGGGGATGACAGAGGATGAGATGGCTGGATGGCATCACCAACTCTATGAACGTGAGTTTGAGTGAACTCTGGGATTTGGTGATAGACAGGGAGGCCTGACATGGTGCAATTCATGGGGTCGCAACAAGTCAGATACGACTGAGCGACTGAATTGAACTGAACTGAACTGACCCTCTTTCAATTCACTGATCTGTTCTTCTGTGTCATTTAGTTGACTGTTGAGTTATTTTAGTGTCTTTTTACTTAAGTTTTTGTATTATGTATTTTGTTCTGCTTTATATTCTTTAACTCCTTTTTAAACACAACTAACATCACTCTGCTCATCTAATCTTCTCCCAAGTCCTTTGAACATCTTTGCAATCATTACTTAAAACTCTTATTTTGTAAATTTTCGATCTCTCTTTTAGTTAGTTCTTGGAAAATTCTGAAAGAGATGGGAATACCAGACCACCTGATCTGCCTCTTAAGAAATCTGTATGCAGGTCAGGAAGCAACAGTTAGAACTGGTCATGGAACAACAGATTGGTTCCAAATAGGAAAAGGAGTACGTCAAGGCTGCATATTGTCACCATGTTTCTTTAACTTATATGCAGAGTACATCATGAGAAATGCTGGACTGGAAAAAACACAAGTTGGAATCAAGATTGCCGGGAGAAATATCAATAACCTCAGATATGCAGATGACACCACTCTTATGTCAGAAAGTGAAGAGGGGCTAAAAAGCCTCTTGATGAAAGTGAAAGTGGAGAGTGAAAAGGTTGGTTTAAAGCTCAACATTCAGAAAACGAAGATCATGGCATCTGGTCCCATCACTGCATGGGAAATAGATGAGGAAACAGTGGAAACAGTGTCAGACTTTGTTTTTCTGGGCTCCAAAACCACTGCAGATGGTGACTGCAGCCATGAAATTAAAAGACGCTTACTCCTTGGAAGGAAAGTTATGACCAACCTAGATAGCATATTCAAAAGCAGAGACATCACTTTACCAACAAAGGTTCGCCTAGTCAAGGCTATGGTCTTTCCTGTGGTCATGTATGGATGTGAGAGCTGGACTGTGAAGAAAGCTGAGTGCCGAAGAATTGGTGCTTTTGAACTGTGGTGTTGGAGAAGACTCTTGAGAGTCCCTTGGAGTGCAAGGAGATCCAACCAGTCCATTCTGAAGGAGATCAATCCTGGAATTTCTTTAGAAGGAATGATGCTAAAGCTGAAACTCCAGTATTTTGGCCACCTCATGCGAAGAGTTGACTCATTGGAGAAGACTCTGATGCTGGGAGGGATTGAGGGCAGGAGGAGAAGGGGACGACAGAGGATGAGATGGCTGGATGGCATCACTGACTTGATGGGTGTGAGTCTGAGTGACCTCCGGGAGCTGGTGATGGACAGGGAGGCCTGGCGTGCTGCGGTTCATGGGGTCGCAAAGAGTCGGACACGACTGAGCGACTGATCTGATCTGATCTGTTGCTTTGTCTAGTTGCTTTATATGGAACATACTCTTCTGACTCATTTTGCCTAGTGTGTTTTATTTTATTTTATGTATTTGGTAGATTGATTATATTTCCTGACTTTAGAGAAATGGTCTTTTATAAGAGATATCCAATATATCTCAGTAGCACATTCCTGTCTGGTTACTAGAGCTATATACTCTAGAGCTACCGTCTATGTAGTAGAATGTTTTCCCCAAAGTGTCTGCTGCCAAGCTTTATTTCCCCAGGGTGAGCGTTAATTGTCTTCCAGTTATTTGTCTGGTTCTCAAAGATAAGTAAGTGAGTTTAACTCTGGCTTCTTTCAAATTACTGTTTATTTTCTGGGTCCTGGAACATGTGAAATTTTTGTGTGCATTATTTTTGAGAGTGGAGCCTCTATTTCTCATGCTCTAGTTTCCTTAATATAAGCCCTGCTGGACTTCAAAGTAAATATTCAGGAGGCTCAAATTCCCAGGGAGGACCTTCATCCCGGGGACCTCAACATGGATCTCAGACACATTGTTGTTTAAGAAGAACATTTGCAGTTGTAATTAACCTCTTATTTATTGGTTGCCTATCAGGGATGTGGGTCTTCAGTCAGTTCAGTTCAGTCGCTCAGTCATGTCCGACTCTTTGCAACCCCATGAATCGCAGCACACCAGGCCTCCCTGTCCATCATTAACTCCCGGACTTCACTCAGACTCACGTCCATCGAGTCAGTCATGCCATCCAGCCATCTCATCCTCTGTCGTCCCCTTCTCCTCCTGCCCACAATACCTCCCAACTTCAGAGTCTTTTCCAATGAGTCAACTCTTCGCATGAGGTGGCCAAAGTACTGGAGATTCAGCTTTAGCAGCATTCCTTCCAAAGAAATCCCAGGGCTGATCTCCTTCAGAATGGACTGGTTGGATCTCCTTGCAGTCCAGGGGACTCTCAAGAGTCTTCTCCAACACCACAATTCAAAAGCACCAATTCTTCAATGCTCAGCTTTCTTCACAGTCCAAATCTCACATCCATATATGATCTCTGGAAAAACCATAGCCTTGACTAGACAGACCTTTGTTGGCAAAGTAATGTCTCTGCTTTTGAATATGCTATCTAGGTCGGTCATAACTTTCTTTCCAAGGAGTAAGTGTCTTTTAATTTCATGGCTGCAGTCACCAACTGCAATGATTTTGGAGCCCCCAAAATAAAGTCTGACACTGTTTCCACTGTTTCCCATCTATTCCCCATGAAGTGATGGGACCAGATGCCATGATCTTTGTTTTCTGAATGTTGAGTTTTAAGCCAACTTTTTCACTCTCCACTTTCACTTTCATCAAGAGGCTCTTTAGTTCTTCACTTTCTGCCATAAGGGTGGTGTCATCTGCATATCTGAGGTTATTGATATTTCTCCCAACAATCTTGATTCCAGCTTGTGCATCTTCCAGCCCAGCATTTCTCATGATGTACTCTGCATATAAGTTAAATAAGCAGGGTGACAAATACAGCCTTGACGTACTCTTTTTCCTATTTGGAACCAATCTGTTGTTCCATGTCCAGTTCTATACCTTATTCCCACTCCCCCTACTCATCCTGTTGTGTCCCTATATTTTTAGTTGTAGATCTTTTCTTCTAGTTTTCCAGGCTTTCTTATAAATAGGTGCTCTGCAAGTAGCTTAATTAAATGGCTAAATTAGCTAATTACTAAATTAAATTTAGTGGCTAAATTTTAATGTGCTTATGGAAGGAGGTGAGTTCAAGGACTTCCTTTTCTGCTGTCTTGGCCACGTTCCTCAGTGTTCTTATCTAAAACTTTACAAATTCTGTTTTACATTTAAGTCTTCAATCTATTTTGAATCAATATTTTAGGTGGTATAAGAAAGACATCCAATTTTATTATTTTACCTGTGATTATTCAATTTTCCCAATATCATTTTTTGAGGAAAGTTTGAGAACTTGCCTCGTGGCTCAGATGGTAAAGCGTCTGCTTACAATGCAGGAGACCTAGGTCAGGAAGATCTCCTGGAGCAGGAAATGGCAACCCACTCAAGTATTCTTGCCTGAAAAATCCCATAAATGGAGGAAACTCGTAGGCTATAGCCCATGGAATCACAAAGAGTTGGACACGACTGAGTAACTTCACTTTCCCTTTCTGAGTCCCCAGTTGAGTATTCTCTCTCCCTCATCAAATATAAGTTGACTCTTTATATGAGGAAGTTTATTTATGGGTTTATTCCATTGATGAAATTTTTTAATGTCCATACCATACTGGTTCTATTACTGTTGATTAGTACTACTATGCTTTTTGTACTAGAGGAATGATACTTCCAGCTTTGTTCTTTTTCTAAGTCGTGTTGGTTATCTAGGTATTTTATCGTTCCATACACATTTTGAGATTGCTTTTCCATTTCTATGAAAAATACCACTGAACTTTTCATAGGGATTTTAATGAATCTGTTTTGTTTGGTTGTTTAAAATAACACCATCTAGTGAATAGGTTAACACTATTACCTTAGGAGTTTCATAAACTCTCTGCATCCAATGTTAGAATTGATTTTCAGGTTAAATCCTTAACCAAAAGTTCTTTCAGAAATGAAAGACATAATACAAAATTCTCTTCCTATTGCTAATAAAGAAGTCAACAACTAGTAAAGAAAGCAAAAGGAGAGAAAGCCTTTAACAACAGAATTCAACATTCCTGAGTCCATTTCTATTTGATGGTTCAACAGACCTATTAAACAACGGCTTAAGTTCCTTAAAACTCAGTCCATGAGGACTTTTATGTTTGTAGTATTACTACTTGGCAGCTATAGGCTATCTAATACTGCAGATTTTTATGGAACAATAGATTTATCAAAATAAAAAATGAGGATCCCATATTAACCTAGAAGAAAATCATTTATTTAACCTTATTTAACAAAAGATTTTCACCATTTTCCAGAGATCAGATAGTTAACATGGTCCATGATATTATAAAGTACCTGGTAGATACCAAAAACACACTGGAGAGCCAATGGTGAATTAAGACACAAGTTATGTCATCAAAGACCTTACAGTCTAAGGAACTAGAATCTCATGTATTGTCTATATTTGTGTGTGTGTGTGTGTGTGTGTGCATTCTAAACTACAAATTGTTGCTATTTTATAAAATGCATTTTCTTTCATTCTCTATTAGTCTATTCACAGTATTTTATAAAACCTAAGACTAGATTATTGAGAAATATCTGGAAGAAAAGCACTTACCTGATTGTCCCATCTGAACATCTGAGTCTTTATGCCCAGTATCATAATCTTAACAAGCTTATTTGAAGCTGGAAGTGCTAAACATTTTCAACCAAGACACTTTATTCTTTTACAATAGGGAAATCATTGTGAATAGTTGTACAGAAAACTGGTGTTAAATACAATTTAACCTTCCTTCAAGCAAGTTCAACAGTAATTCAAATTTTCTTATTATGAAAGAGACTCTAATTCTTTTCATAAAGTACATTGTTATCATCTGGGCATAATTCACTGGCAGGGAATGAGTCCCCAAATAGACACTCAATAATATGGCATTTGCATTTTTCTTGCCTTCATCTGTCATTTGAAACTTCATGTTTGAATAATGAATAAAGGATAAAGATGGGAACCTAATCTGTTCCTGCTTTCATTGAGAAAGTAATACCTCTCTGGCAAGATTTCACTGTGCTTATCAAGGCTGAAACTGCTATTTTGATACTTTTGAAAGCATTTCTTCTAACCATCTTACCTAATGGTTCAAAGGTGATTATTTCAAGCTCAGTGACATCTCCT
Source organism: Tragelaphus eurycerus (assembly GCA_935064755.1). Taxonomy (NCBI): domain Eukaryota; kingdom Metazoa; phylum Chordata; class Mammalia; order Artiodactyla; family Bovidae; genus Tragelaphus; species Tragelaphus eurycerus. The sequence goes on along the minus strand of CAKXYN010000084.1, from coordinate 10,535,300 downwards.
TTGTGAATTTTGGCATTTCTGATGAAGAAAGTCAGCTGTATTCTGACATATAGTAGGACAATCATATGTAATGAATAATATGGACTTTAGTCAAAGAATTTGTACTTGTTCCTTTCAAAGCTACTTAGTCAAAGAACTTGTACTTGTTCCTTTCAAAACTATTTAGTATTCTAAACCAGACAGCTGCAGTCATGCTTTTAAATCTTCCATTTGATTTAGGAGAATGGAGAGTCCTAACTTGACTAATTATATATGCATATGTAGTTTCAGTTAGTTGTGTTTTTTTGTTTGTTTGTTTTGTTTTGTTTCCCTATGCATACCTATGGAGTCATATGTGAGTGCAACACTTTCAATTGTTTTCTATGATTAATTACTAAGCAATAAAAGCTTCCCCCAAGTCAGTGAAAGAGCATCTTTCTGGTTTGTAATTAATGTATCTCTTTTGAAAAGTCACTAGTAAGAGGCGCAAAAAAATTTATTTTAAATAGCACACACACCTCTATTTGTAATAAACCCAAACTGAGCTTTTCACAGCCACTTTTCATTTTCTTTGTCTGCAGCCTAATAACCCCTAAACAAGGGGAATCTCTCTCTAGATATGATATGACTGAGGCCTAAGTGTTAGCCTGTTGAAATGTTTCAATCCAATTTCCTTCCTTCCTTTTAAAGACTAAACACAAAGTCATAAATTAGAATATGCATTTTCCAGTCATAATCCCATTTATTAAGGTCTGACTCCATCTATTTAAATCTAGTTGCAGAGCATTAATATTTATTAAAGGGAACTGTAATGCATCACTTAAAAAAAAAAAAAAAGAACTGGACACATCCACCATATTCAGATTCAGTGGATAATTTAGCAGAAATATACAGAACATTCCTTTTTATGTCTGAATTTATTTATGACATTAAAAAAAATCCCCAAAATAATAAAGTATACAATGTAATTTTTCTCTTTAAAATTTTTTCTTGTAGATTTCTCACTGTCTAGAGTGCTTTAATATATAATTTTTGCAGATATACATATCTGACACAGCAACATCCTGAATAAAAATGAGGCAAATTTCAAGAAGTCCATTTCATGTGGAGCTTAGAGTTGGTGATGGACAAGGAGGCCTGGCTTGCTGTGATTCATGGGGTCGCAAAGAGTCGGACACGACTGAGTGACTCATCTGATCTGATCTGATCTGATCTGGTAGAGCTGTTCTTTAGTTACTTTCTGATCTAAATTGTCTCATAAAAAGCTATTAGTAGAAAAACTCTCTTAATAGAAGATTCAATTTGTAAAGACTATAGTGAAATAAGTAGCAACATAGTAGTTAAATGGCTAAATAATACAGATAATAGAGATCAGTGGTTAGTTGTTTTCTTTTCAATATTACATACATATATAAATATATGTTATGTTGTAAAAGTTGTTTAGTCAGAATGGCTATTCATATAGGAATGCCTGGACTAGGCAATAAATCCTTGAATGGTACGTGATCTGAGTGTATGATAATTTAAAACAACAGACTAATAGCATTCTAGAAACATTAAAAAAATAATTTGCTTTAAATGCAAGTTTGGATGCTTTTACTCTAGGCTCCTCTTGCTGTTGTACACCACAGTGGTTGACTGTTTTAATAGGAGAGTATTTGTGAGCATGAAATGCAATATTTCTGAATCTTTACAGCCTAGTCTTGCTGACAAACAGCAATCAATCACCTAAATTACTGGAATCCATGATAGAATGATTGATTAAGTTGATGCAATTTTTTTCTTAATTTTTTTCTCTTTGTATTTTCAGCGGATACATAAAATACCAGCAATATGGAGAAAAAATTAGGGGCTAGAAATACAATAACTCCTGAGTACTTGTGTGTGAACTGTTTGCCCTTTGATATGAAGACATTGTCTTTGGCTTTTGGCCACTTTTTCCCTTCTGCACGATGTATCCTTTATACTTTTCTCCATTTCTCCCTTGCTATGGGAGCTGACTTTCCTGTTATAGAAATTTATTTAATAGCTTAGGGTAACACTAGAGCCTATCCTTGCTATTTATTCCTTCATTAGCATAGCTGACTGTTAATTGTATTTTGGCAATTCTTTTCTATTTTTGCTTTTTCTCTTTGCTGCCTTAAATCAAGGAGGAACCCTTGCTTCATTGGAAGGAAAATCTTTAATGTAATTATGATAATAAATAGTTTATTTGGTTGTTTTTAGAGTAGAGATATTATTTGGTCTGAAAAAGGATGAAAGTTTTCATTATGGTTTGAACTGAAAAGTTAAATCCTGGGGATAAAAAATAAGTCAAATGAGAAGTAATAAGTAAGAAGAATAGTTCTTAATTAGTATTAGCTGATTATTCAGGTGACCATACTTTGCTCTCTTTCATTCTCTGTTTCTGGCATGTTTACAAATCAGACACAAGTAGGTAAAAGCAACATTCACAACTTAAATGTTTTTGTCACCTCAATAACTCATCTCACATGTAACTAAAATTACTACTATTTAAAGATTAACTGTGTCAGTTTCTGTGTGAGGACTTGGCCCATATTAGCACACATTTAAGCTTTACAGCAAGCCTATGATTTACACATAATCCTGGTTTTACAGATGTAAAAATAGATCTAAACTGAGATAACATAACTACTTAGTGACAGAGTTATGTGACTGCAAAATCTATGCTTGTAAAAAAGTGTATTCGTCTATAAATTTAATGAATACTACTCTGCTGACCTCTAAAGGGACACCAACTATTCGGGGCACAAGCTTATATAATTAGTAAATCTACATTTGAGTTTGTATCTTTATTTTATTTGCTCATTTTATTTTTAATTTTTATCTTATAAGGAGAAAAAAAAGTTAGTTTTATATTAATCAAATCTCATCATAGTACAGCCATGACCACAACACCTCCAGTGGTCAAGCACCTCAGGCAAACCTACCAGACTTACATAGTTGGTTTCTGTCTCCAAACTCACCATCTTGATTCATGCTCCTTTCTCTTCTATGTTTGTTGTTGTTTGTTTGTTTTGTTTTATTTGTTTTATCTCTCTGATGTAAGTACATCCTCTGATTCAGCTGAATGATGTAGCTTCATTCTTTTAAGAAATAAGTACAACTGGAAATCTCTCATCTTCCTGTCATAAGCCCTAACTCCTTACTTGTATGTGAAACCTCTACTCCTTCTGCAAAGGATGAAAAGTCTGCCCTTGTCAAGAACACTCCCATTTGATCCTGGACCCCAGTAACTCTTGCCTTTCAAAGATTTTCCTTTGGTATTTATCCTCTTTCTCTTGCATCTCATTAGTTTCTTCCTTTTTACTGAATTGTTCCTGTTTCTGTATAGGCAGAGTTGTATCTTTTACCTTGAAAAAAAAATCCTCCCTTTAGCCTTCATTTGTCTTCAACTAATATGGTTAATTGGGCTTCCCTGGCAGCTCAGATGGTAAAGAATCTACCTACTATGTGGAGACCTGGTTGCGATTCCTGGGTTGGGAAGATTCTCTGGAGGAGAGCATAGCAGCCCACTTCAGTATTCCTGCATGGAGAATCCCCATGGACAGTGGTGCTTGGTAAGCTACAGTCCATGGGGTGGCAAAGAGTCAGAACCAACTGAGCTACTAAGCACACAATGTGCTTAAAACTCTGATCTTCATTGCAAAAGTTCTATAGTAATTATCACCACCCACTCTTTCATCAATCTCTGAAGCATGTTCTTCTCTTAGCTTCCATGATATCCCCTTTTCTCTTACCTGATACTCATTGTCTCTTCTGGCTTCTCCACTGGGACCTTTAAATGTTGAATTTCTTGTGGGTTCTTCCATTTACACACATTTGTTAGCCAATTTAATGGTTTTGAATACTCTCAATTTTCTCTAGCCCAGCTTTTCTCCAGAATCCACTCACCTACTTAACATATCATTTGCAAGTCTAATACATGTTTCAAACTTAACTGTTTTTCTTCCTGTTCTTCATCTGACCTTCTCACCTCAGTAAATAAAATTAATATCCTCTGAGTTACATAAGTTATTCCTGATTCAATCTCTTGTCTTCTTTCTCCATATCCAGTACATCCATCAGAATGGTTCTTCATTCCACCTCCAAAATATATTCTGCCTAATACTCTCTATCATTACCATTGTCACCTGAAGCCAACATGCTGAAGTACTGCTGTGGGTCCCTCAGTATCCTTTGCTTTTCTTCTCTACAAGTGACTTTTTGCATTTACCCATTTAATTTATTCAGTACTGTCAAATAAATTATTTCTTTAAGCTGCAGAACAGATACACTCCACCATGTAAATATTAGTTCTTATTCAATGAAGAATTCAGGTGCAGATATCTTTATAGATGTTTCATGATTACTATAGCTAACTTACAAAGTACTCAAAGAAACTAAGGCATGAAAGAACACAGAACCAAGGGTCTGAATCTTTTATTCTCAGGGAAATAGATTTAGGTTTCCAATATTTTACAAACAAATGACATTTTCACTATGGTTTCTTTGCCATGCAAAATTGAGAAGCAAGTTGATGCTAATGGTTTCTACTTAAAGGCCAAGAACATAGTCCACTGACTGTAATGAATCTTGGTGCATTGCCACGACTGTGAATAAACAAACAGCTAGCCGCCACTTCTTCAATTGTACATTTCTCCTGTTTCATTTTGTTTTTTAAAAAAATCAGGTGACTTTATTTTCATGGTTGCAAATGATTATAAGACTCATTGTTATTGTTTATAAATAACAATTTTTATAAATATATTATTTAACTTGTAAGTGAGAAAAGCTGCTTGTCTTATGAGTTGACTAGGAGAGGAAATTCAGGGTATAGACTTTCTCTAGATGTGTTTCTTCAGTTAATGTTCTCGTTTTGCTTCCTGACACATCTTTTGATTGATGTCAAATCAATCACCTTTAATGAATAGAAGGCCACAAGAGGCTGAATAATTTTGAGATAAGCCAATAAATAAATAAAAGATTTGTATGAGGGAATTGGATTCTAAAAATAGTAAGAAACAGAAGCTTGGTACTGAATTTGGTTATGGGATGGAGATTGGGTGACAGGAATTCTGAAGTTGATCCTGGTAGCATCTTCCCTTACTCATAAGTTTGTGGGTCTTAGGAGGGTCTTCAGAGTCTCCTGTCTAACCCATGCTCCCCTTTGGCTGTGCTCACACATGTCTAGGCATCCCTGTTCATGCATTCTGTGGTCTTTTGCTTGTTCATTTCTTAGTTCTTTGTTTCATCCTCTTTCCTGACCTACTCATTTTCCCCACACCCTGGACATAACAAAATTAAATTAAATTATTCCTCTATTTACTCAGTTTAAAAAAATCATAGGAAGGTATGTGGGGAAGGAGAAAGCATTACCATAGTGAACTATCAAGTGACAGCACCTCTAAAATGTATAATGAAAAGCACTTTAAATATTTTATTTTCTTTTCTAAAATTGAATTTTGGTTTCAGTTCCCTAGTAAAACCAGGGAAGCAGCTTCCCTGGTGGCTCAGATGGTAAAGCAATGCAATGCAGGAGACCTGGGTCCAATCCCTTGGTCAGCAAGGCCCCCTGGAGAAGGAAATGGCAACCTACTCCAGTACCCTTGTCTGGAAAATCCCATGGACCAAGTAACCTGGTAGGCTACAGTCCATGGGGTCTCAGAGTTTGACTCGATTGAGCAACTTCACTTTTCAATTCCCTAACAGTATACCTATTAAGTGAGGAAGATCTCTATGGCTCTCAGCAAACTGGCTAACTGGAAGGCAAATATTTATTAAGTAGTGTGCAGATATTTTATGAAAGAACAAATTCAGCTCCATATTGGGCCTGTTTGTTTTACTTTAACCTTTGTATGCTGTTGTTTTTGCTACAAGAATGTGCATTGCCTGTAGCCTGAAATAAACAGGAGAGCCAATTCTCAAGGCTCTGACCTTTAAAGGTATAACACTTTCCATTCAGATAGGGATAAAAAATTGTAGAATAGTGAATAACATTTGCCTTGCTGGAGGTTTACAGTGACATTGTGGTGAGTCCTGGACAGATGCAAGAACAAAGGATTCCAGCACTAAGAAGTTTGGTGCAACAAAGCACACCTCTTCCCCATTTAGTATTATAAAAAGCCTGAATTCTAACTTAGGATATTTCCTTGGGACACTAATCTGCCATCTTCTTGGTCTGCTGGCTTTCCAAATAAAGTTTCTATTTCTTGGCCTAAGAAGTCTCTTGATTTGTTGTCCTGTCATTCAGTGAGCAGTAATAGCCTGGACTCAGTAACACACTGCTTAGGCTAACAGAAGAATTACTTAGAAACTCTGCTGATAATTAAATGAATTTAATATATGGAAAGATACATACAATATAACACACACAATATTTATGACTATTTTAATTCTCTATTATTTAGTATTTAAAGTGAAGGTGCTCAGTCGTGTCTGATCTGCAACCACATGGACTGTAGCCTACCAGGCTTCTCCATCCATGGGATTTTCCAGGCAAGAGTATCAGAGTGGGTTGCCATTTCCTTCTCCAGGGGATCTTTCTGACCGAGGGATCAAACCCACATCTCCCATATTGCAGGCAGACGCTTTATTCTCTGAGCCACTATACTTACTTTTTTACTATATCAGTTCAGTTCAGTCATTCAGTTGTGTCCGGCTATTTGCGACCACATGAATCTCAGCACTCCAGGCCTCCCTGTCCATCACCAACTCCTGGAGTTCACTCAGACTCACGTCCATCGAGTCAGTGATGCCATCCAGCCATCTCATCCTCTGTCGTCCCCTTCTCCTCCTGCCCACAATCCCTCCCAGCATCACACTCTTTTCCAATGAGTTAACTCTTCACATGACGTGGCCAAAATACTGGAGTTTCAGCTTTAGCATCATTCCTTTCAAAGAAATCCCAGGGCTGATCTCCAGAATGGACTGGTTGGATCTCCTTGCAGTCCAAGGGACTCTCAAGAGTCTTTTCCAACACCTCAGTTCAAAAGCATCAATTCTTCAGCACTCAGCCTTCTTCAGAGTCCAACTCTCATATCCATACATGACTACTGGAAAAACCATAGCCTTGACTAGATGAACCTTTGTTGGCAAAGTAATGTCTCTGCTTTTGAATATGCTATCTAGGTTGGTCATAACTTTCCTTTCAAGGAGTAAGTGTCTTTTAATTTCATGGCTGCAGTCAGCAACTGCAGTGATTTTGGAGCCCAAAATAATAAAGTCTGACACTGTTTCCACTGTTTCCTCATCTATTTCCCATGAAGTGATGGGACCAGGTGCCATGATCTTCATTTTCTGAATGTTGAGTTTTAAGCCAACTTTTTCACTCTCCTCTTTCACTTTCATCAAGAGGCTTTTTAGTTCCTCTTCACTTTCTGCCATAAGGGTGGTGTCATCTGCATATCTGAGGTTATTGATATTTCTCCTGGCAATCTTGATTCCAGCTTGCACTTCTTCCAGTCCAGCATTTCTCATGATGTGCTCTGCATATAAGTTAAATAAGCAGGGTGACAATATACAGCCTTGACGTACTCCTTTTCCTATTTGGAACCAGTCTGTTGTTCCATATCCACTTCTAACTGTTGCTTCCTGACTTACATACAAATTTCTCAAGAGGCAGGTCAGGTGGTCTGGTATTTCCATCTCTTTCAAAATTTTCCACAGTTTATTGTGATCCCACATCTCTTTTAGGACTGAACTGCTTTCTTTCCAACTTGTTATTTTTTTATGTGTACAAAGCTATAGATCAGATACCAAGACACTCATAACACTAGAGGGAGCTTAATTTAACATCAAAGGAAAATTCACAGCAAGAGAAAATAAAAGCAGTGAGCAATCAAAAGCACAGAGGCTAGATCTAGACACTTCTTAGGAGTAAACCAAAGAGGCTTAATGCCTTGAAGATAGTGTGCCAAATCAAGGAGAGAGAATAAAAAGTTTTATCTAAGTTAAAAGAGAAATGCCTTCTTTGCTAACCTCCAATTCTGCATTCAGTATGTCCTAAGGACAGACATTCCACTGGAGCAAATCTTTGTTCTTGTTTCCTTTTCTTGATTTATGTTAACCAGGTTTTTGTGATCTCATGGCATGTTATGGGGCTTCCCCAGTGGCTCAGCAGTGAAGAATCTGCCTGCAAATGCAGGGGACCCAGGTTCAACCCCTGGGCCAGGAAGATCCCCTGGAGGAGAAAACGGCAACCCATTTCAGTATTCTTGACAGGATAATCTCATGGACAGAAGAGCCTGGCTGGCTACAGTTCATGAGTTTGCAAAGAGCAGGACACAACTGAAGCAACTGAGCATGCACGCACATAGCATGTTATGGGGCAGGCCTCTAAGGCATCCTTTCATGGGTGGACATGGAGACTTGGTTTGGAAGAGGAATGGCAACTTGGAGTATGATCATCTCCATGGCCTTAATCTCACAAGCAGAATGTTCTGTTCGTGAAACCAGGAGAATCATCAAGCACTTAAATATGTTGAGTCTATAACAATTTGGTCATTGTCCTCCTCTGAGTCTCTAATGGCCTTGGTCCACAACCAACCCTTTGATTGGTTTGAGCCATTGGAGATCTGGCATGGCACAGTGGAACCATGCTAATGAAAATAATACAAGGCACTGAAACTAACAAGATCTTTTACATTTAAAAAATTCTTGCAATCTCTGATTATGTTTGCTGTTTGTGGGTCATATATGTTCCAAGGTCTAGGGTTTAAAAAGAATCACACATTTTCCAAATGGCCATTTGGGTGTTGAGAATTCTGAATAGAAATCCAAATGGATATTTATGCACATTACTTCTGTTGCTGAGAGAATACGCTTTTGCTCTTTCCAGTAGCATAGCAACAATTCCAGGCATGGCTGCTCCTCAGCACAGTCAGCAAAAAAGCACATTCAGTGGTTTCTTATGAGATTTAGTGGCTGAGCCAGAGTCTGACCAAGGCTTGCATGTGCACATGCTAAGTTGCTTCAGTTGTATCTGACTGATAAGGTTTATACTTGAAAAATTATGTTGTGAGTGGTACTAATAATATGGACAGTAACTGAACTCTGCTTAAAAGCACTTTCCCTCTTCCTAAAAGTAAATTTGCTTTTGGTTTTGCAAGTCCAACAAATGGTCTTTGTTATTATTTATATCCACACACATGAAACATACTTTATGATGTTAAGATAAAAGGGATCTTCTTATATTTAATTTAAAATGTTAGTTCCATAAATGATTAAACTTTTACTGAAATAGGAGAGAGGTCCATTGATGTGATTGTCTGAATATTAGAATTATTGATTTAATTTGCTCCCCTTTCCTGAGAGTAATATTCTGAAACAAAGCAAAACAAACCCAAACTAAATCCAACCAAAACAAGACAAAATAAACCCTGCGGCAACAACAAATAGCTGACATTTGGGCACCCTTTCTATTTTCACAAAGAAAACTAAGCATCCTACTGAATATCTTTATAAACCCTGTGAGGTATTATTACTTCTATTTTGCGGATACAGAAACTGAGGCTCAAATAAATTGTGTATGCTATAAAAGCTAAAGAGAAATTTAAAGGTAGGATGTGAGCCCAGGTCTACCAGACTCCAAAGCCTATTTTACAAGCCACCGTCCCTCTTTGTCCAGGTACTGTGAATCTGTCATTGTATACCCAGTGACTGGCATAGAGCCTGAAGCTTTAGGCATATGAAAGTGAAAAGTGAAGTGAAGTCGTTCAGTCGTGTCCGACTCTGTGACCCCATGGACTGTAACCTACCAGGCTCCTCTGTCCATGGGATTTTCCAGTCAAGAGTACTGGAGTGGGTTGCCATTTCCTTCTCCAGAGGATCTTCCTGACCAGGGATCAAACCCAGGTTTCCCGCATTGTAAGCAGATGCTTTACCATCTGAGCCACCAGGGACCTGTGATTTAGGCATATGGGAAATACCTAAAGTGACTTGATCCTACTCCATATAGATATTTCAGTTTGTTGAAGAGTTTCCCCCAGTTCACCTGCTGCTGCTGCTGCTGAGTCACTTCAGTCGTGTCCAACTCTGCGTGACCCCATAGACGTCAGCCCACCAGGCTCTCCTGCCCCTGGGATTCTCCAGGCAAGAAAACTGGAGTGGGTTGCCATTTCCGTCTCCAATGTATGAAAGCAAAAAAGTGAAAGTGAAGTTGCTCAGTCGTGTCCGACTCTTAGCGACCCCATGGACTGCAGCCCACCAGGCTCCTCCATCCATGGGATTTTCCAGGCAAGAGAACTGGAGTGGGGTGCCATTGGCACTTAAATTACATTTGGGATTCTTTTTAAAAAGTAAGAATTCCAGGAATTCAAACCCAATGACCCTGTAAGTTTGGTACATAGAGCAGTCTTAGTTGGGAACTTAATCCATGCAGTCACATGACAAGTTGGCAAATGGGAGAAGTGAGGGGCATTTTGCTGAAGGATTGGAGTAAAGTGAGTAAGTAGGGAAAGGAAATGGATAAATTTGTTGTTGCCTCAGAGGTTAATGGAAAATAGTTGTGCTTTGCTGAGCATAACTCACTGCATAAGAGATGTAGCAAAGTTGCTTAACGAGGTCACTCAGCTCTGGGGAGACTTTGATCTATGCTCAATCAAATCCTTTCACCTGAAGTGGTTGGTCAGACCTTGTGAGTGGAGTCAACCGAATTAGTCACCCGAAATTCAAATGCCTGGACTGCACTTTCTTAAGATTTAATTCCTGTCACCGTCACACCTAGGAATGACACCTCCTAATTGAGTGTAGCTAGTAATGCCCAGAGGCTCCTCTGTGATAAGCCTTAGAGGACAACTATCTATCTTGTTTAGATTCAGCTTATTCACTGGGGAAAGGTATTTGTGACAGCAGAAGGAGCCAGCTTTGGAAAATAAGAAAATAAGAAGGGCTCCTACACTGTATTATTTTCAGATAAACAGACAAAAAAGGCATGATTAAAAATAATAATTATTATTATATATATTATATATATAATTATTATATATATGGAAATCATTATTATATATATGGAAATAATTATTATATATATGGAAATCATAAACATATGGTTAAGAATTAACTGTCATTAAGGAGCAGAGTGCCCTGGCCCAATTCTGAGCCACTATGACTGTGTGGTGTTTCTACCAGAGTCCAGAGTGATGGGCTATTCCTGTTGTTCAGTCACTAAGTCATATCCCACTCTTTGCCACCACATGGACTGCAGCCAGGCTTCCCTGTCCTTTACTATCTCCTGGAGTTTGCTCAAACTCATGCCCACTGAGTAATGGGTAGAGATGTCAAAAACACTCAGTCATAGTGATGTTGGATTATTTGCAGTCAGCTCCCTGGAAATCCTTTAACCTACCTATTTTAAATATTATGACAGAGAACTGTGGTGACATGCCTTTTCTGTGTGTGTGTTAGTCTCTCAATCATTTCAGACTCTTTGTGACCCCATGGACCATAACCCACCAGGCCCCTGACTCCTCTGTTCATGGAATTCTCTAGGCGAGAATATTGGAGTGGGTTGCCATTCCCTTCTCCAGGGGATCTTTTTGACCTAGGGATGGAACCTGGGTCTCATGCATTGCAGGTAGATTTTTTTACCAGGGAAGCCTGATGGCATGCCTTGCTGATTTTATTTCTGCATGTATTACAGAACACTGACTACACACAATGATGCTAAAAAAAAAAAAAAAAAAAAAAGACTTGTTTCTGTAGCATTAGATCTATTGACTGCATATGAGGCAACTCAGTTCTTCAATAGCTGTCGCCACCATCTTGGCTGAAGAATTGGGTTTAATTACATACTTCTGACCTGAACTATCTAGACTGTATTTTAACTGGTCTTCCCAACTTTTATCTCCCATGCCAATTATTCCTACTCATGCTGAAATGTGAATCATAACTTTGCCTGTAACATGTTTTCTGCATGTAACATTTGTATGCCTCCCTAATTCCTACAGAATCAAATCTAAAAATCTTAACACAATTCCCCAGTTATTTGTCCGGTACATTTAACTATTATGCAGTTAAATCTAGATGCTTTTTCTGTGTGCAACAAATACTTTTCTTTCTTATTTTTATCTGTGCTTTTACTGTCTCCTGAAATTCTTGTTTACCCTATCTTGAGTACATTCTTTCCATCTTTAAAACTATCTATTTTATGAAGTTTTCTGATGCTCTAAAAAAGGTTTATTTTCTTTCCTTTGAACTTATGTACTTAGCACTCTCATGGCAATTATCCTTACAATTTCCTTTTTATTCTTTATTTATTCTATCTTTATTTTATCTATTTATTCTATCTTTATTATTTCTTATAAATTTATACCATCCACTAATCAGGTTGCAAGTAACAGGAAGTTAGAGTTTATGTCCTATCTTTGTTGTGCATATAGTAAGATCTTAGTTGAAATGCATTGATCTCTTGCTAAGAAGACTAATTTAATTGTTCCTCTAAGTCTCTACTTGTTTCATTTTCATCTTCAGAGCAGTGATACTCTGAGCAATCTTCAGAGTATCATTGATGATAATCTAGTATGTGTAAATTGTTTTTAATAGTATATTAAATATTGATGTCTATTGAGTGATCTGTTTCTAATGTTAGAAAGAACATTAAAGCTCTTGGGAAAATATTATATTTGTACCTGAATTCTCCCCTACTTTTAATTTGCTTTGTCTTCAAAAGAATTAGCCCTACTTGATTACTTATAATGTTTCAAACTACTTGAAATGTTATTCTACAAAACTAGTTAAACATTATGCTTTGTTGAAAATGATAAATCAAACCAATTTTCCTGTAATTTTACATATGTTACTCTGGGAGGAACTAGAAAATGAGACTGTATCCAGTCACACTTCTACATTTCATTTGCTGCTGTTTTCATTGATGTTTTAATTCTCAGGATTCTGTTCCATCATTTAAATACTCCAGAGTGAAACTGAATCTGTGAATTACAGTAGTCTGCAACTATACTGAGACTCTGAAGAACTGTAGCATTTTAAATAGAACTGAAATAAAAATTAATTTTAGAGTCAGTCATGTTTCAGTAGAATACACAGGGCAAGACCTTGCTAAATGTTCAATGGGTTCTTCAGTAATACCTCATTCTCTCAGGTTTACTAGTCTGAATTTTAAAAATATATCTCAGAACTACAATAAAGTTTCGAGTAGAAACATAAATTGGAATTAACCTTAATTTTAAAATTACTGTTCAAAATTAGTTTATCAGCATAAAAACAATGATTCAAGCTCTCCTTGTGCTATGCTGTGCTGTGCTTAGTCAGTCAGTTGTGTCCAACTCTTGGCTACTTCATGGACTGGAGCCCACCAGGTACCTCTGTCCATGGGGTTTCTCCAGGCCAGAATACTGGAGTCAGTTGTCATGCCATCCTCCAGGGGATTTTCCCAAACCAGGGTGGAACCCAGATCTCCCAAATTGTAGGTGGATTTATTGTCTGAGCCACCAGGGAAGCCCCAAGCTTTCCATCAGATCAGATCAGATCAGATCAGTCGCTCAGTCGTGTCTGACTCCTTGTGACCCCATGAACTGCAGCACGCCAGGCCTCCCTATCCATCACCAGTTCTCGGAGGTCACTCAGACTCACATTCATCGAGTCAGTGATGCCATCCAGCCATCTCATCCTCTGTCGTCCCCTTCTCCTCCTGCCCTCAATCCCTCCCAGCATCAGAGTCTTCTCCAATGAGTCAACTCTTCGCATGAGGTGGCCAAAATACTGGAGTTTCAGCTTCAGCATCATCCCTTTTAAAGAAATCCCAGGGCTGATCTGCTTCAGAATGGACCGGTTGGATCTCCTTGCAGTCCAAGGGACTCTCAAGAGTCTTCTCCAACACCACAGTTCAAAAGCATCAATTCTTCGGCGCTCAGCCTTCTTCACAATCCAGCTCTCACATCCATACATGACCACAGGAAAGACCATAGCCTTGACTAGGTGAACCTTTGTTGGCAAAGTGATGTCTCTGCTTTTGAAGAGGCTAACTAGGTTGGTCATAACTTTCCTTCCAAGGAGTAAGCGTCTTTTAATTTCATGGCTGCAGTCACCATCTGCAGTGATTTTGGAGCCCAGAATAATAAAGTCTGACACTGTTTCCACTGTTTCTCCATCTATTTCCCATGTAGTGATGAGACCAGATGCCATGATTTTTGTTTTCTGAATGTTGAGCTTTAAGACAACCTTTTCACTCTCCACTTTCACTTTCATCAAGAGGCTTTTGAGTTCCTCTTCACTTTCTGCCATAAGGGTGGTATCATCTGCATATCTGAGGTTATTGATATTTCTCCCAGCAATCTTGATTTCAGCTTGTGTTTCTTCCAGTCCAGCATTTCTCATGATGTACTCTGCGTATAAGTTAAATAAACATGGTGACAATATACAGCCTTGACTTACTCCTTTTCCTATTTGGAACCAGTCTGTTGTTCCATGACCAGTTGTAACTGTTGCTTCCTGACCTGCATACAGATTTCTCAAGAGGCAGATCAGGTGGTCTGGTATTCCCATCTCTCTCAGAATTTTCCACAGTTTATTGTGATCTACACAGTCAAAGGCTTTGGCATAGTCAATAAAGCAGAAATTGATAGACCAGGACCACAGCCTTGTCTAACTCAATGAAATTAAGCCATGCCCGTGGGGCAACCCAGGATGGGTGGGTCATGGTGGAGAAATTTGACAGGGTGTTGTCCTCTGGAGAAGGGAATGGCCAGCCACTTCAGTATTCTTGCCTTGAGAACCCCATGAACAGTATGAAAAGGCAAAATGATAGGATACTGAAAGAGAAACTCCCCAGGTCTGTAGGGGCCCAATATGCTACTGGAGATCAGTGGAGAAATAACTCCAGAAAGAATGAAGGGATGGAACCAAAGCAGAAAGAATACCCAGCTGTAGATGTGTCTGGTGATAGAAGCAAAGTCCCATGATGTAAAGAGCAATATTGCATAGGAACCTGGAATGTCAGGTCCATGAATCAAGGCAAATTGGAAGTGGTCAAACAAGAGATGGCAAGAGTGAATGTTGACATTCTAGGAATTAGCAAACTAAAATGGACTGGAATGGGTGAATTTAACTCAGAGGACCATTATATCTACTACTGTGGGCAGAAATCCCTCAGAAGAAACGGAGTGGTCATCATGGTCAACAAAAGAGTCCGAAATGCAGTACTTGGATGCAATCTCAAAAACGACAGAATGATCTCTGTTCGTTTCCAAGGCAAACCATTCAATGTCACAGTAATCCAAGTCTATGCCCCAACCAGTAACGCTGAAGAAGCTGAAGTTGAACGGTTCTATGAAGACCTACAAGACCTTTTAGAACTAACACCCAAAAAAGATGTCCTTTTCATTATAGGGGACTGGAATGCAAAAGTAGGAAGTCAAGAAACACCTGGAGTAACAGGCAAATTTGGCCTTGGAATACAGAATAAAGCAGAGCAAAGACTAACAGAGTTCTGTCAAGAAAATGCACTGGTCATAGCAAATACCCTCTTCCAACAACTCAAGAGAAGACTCTATACATGGACATCACCAGATGGTCAACACCGAAATCAGATCGATTATATTCTTTGCAGCCAAAGATGGAGAAGCTCTATACAGTCAGCAAAAACAAGACCAGGAGCTGACTGTGGCTCAGACCATGAACTCCTTATTGCCAAATTCAGACTGAAATTGAAGAAAGTAAGGAAAATCACTAGACCATTCAGGTATGACCTAAATCAAATCCCTTATGATTATACAGTGGAAGTGAGAAATAGATTTAAGGACCTAGATCTGATAGATAGAGTGCCTGATGAACTATGGAATGAGGTTTGTGACATTGTACAGGAGACAGGGATCAAGACCATCCTCATGGAAAAGAAATGCAAAAAAGTAAAATGGCTGTTTGGGGAGGCCTTGCAAATAGCTGCAAAAAGAAGAGAAGCAAAAAGCAAAGAAGAAAAGGAAAGATATAAACATCTGAATACAGAGTTCCAAAGAATAACAAGAAGAGATAAGAAAGCCTTCTTCAGTGATCAATGCAAAGAAATAGAGGAAAACAACAGAATGGGAAAGACTAGGATGTCTTCAAGAAAATCAGAGATACCAAAGGAACATTTCATACAAAAATGGGCTCGATAAAGGACAGAAATGGTATGGACCTAACGGAAGCAGAAGATATTAAGAAGAGATGGCAAGAATACACAGAAGAACTGTACAAAAAAGAGCTTCACGACCCAGATAATCATGATGATGTGATCACTGACCTAGAGCCAGACATCTTGGAATGTGAAGTCAAATGGGCCTTAGAAAGCATCACTACGAACAAAGCTAGTGGAGGTGATGGAATTCCAGTGGAGCTATTCCAAATCCTGAAAGATGATGCTGTGAAAGTGCTGCACTCAATATGCCAGCAAATTTGGAAAACTCAGCAGTGGCCACAAGATTGGAAAAGGTCAGTTTTCATCCCAATCCCAAAGAAAGGCAATACCAAAGAGTGCTCAAACTACCGCACAATAACACTCATCTCACACGCTAGTAAAATAATGCTCAAAATTCTCCAAGCCAGGCTTCAGCAATATGTGAACCGTGAACTTCCTGATGTTCAAGCTGGATTTAGAAAAGGCAGAGGAACGAGAGATCAAATTGCCAACATCCGCTGGATTATCGAAAAAGCAAGAGAATTCCAGAAAAAAGCTTTCCATATAAACTCTTAAATATCTAATATTGTCTTTTGTCTTGTAGAAACAACAAAAACTGTTCATTATATGCAATTACTGACTTGCTTAACTCATCTGTGATGATATTTTATATTGCCACTTTTGTAATCCAGACACTTTTAGGGTTGTCTAGGACAACTAATTATTTTGAAGAAACAGAAAAAAAAAAAAAAATTCACTGTTAGGCATAGACTAGATACCATTATTTTTAAACTAAGCAAGCTCTCTGAACTACAGCTTGACAGTGAGTCTATTTTTTTTATATTTGTAGTTACCATAAAGAAAAAAAGGAGATTTTATATATATATTCCTGATGATTTTAGAACTTGTGTATTTGCCAGCCTAGTGAAGTTTTGAGGTGTTGTCATAACAGACTTTTTGTAAACTCAAATTCCATTATCACTTTACCCTTTACTGGAATATAGCAGAAAAATTAATAACCTTTGAAATAAACATGAATTAATTTTAAAACAGCTTCTACCTGCTCTAGAAACTTTGAGACTTTCTGCAGGAACAGTGTCTGGAGACCAAGGCTAGCTGGTGTAATAGTTATCCACTCAGGATGCCAGGCACTCTTAGTGGGTGTTGGTTACCTGACAGCCATGTGATACTGTAGTGTGCAGAAGGTTTGGGAATGTGTTCAGGAGCATTGCTTCAAAATTGTTAGTATCATAAGGTAGATCTTAGAAGTAGTAAGTAGAGGCTACCATAGGACCTTCCCTTTGAGAAAGCTCACAGACCACAGATACTGGAGATGTGCATCAAAATCTTAATAGAAAAATCCCATGAAGAGAGGAGCCTTCTTGACTAAACAACAAAATACAGCATAATGATTTGATTTTCATATATGGTGAAAAATGACCACCACAATAAGTGAACACCCATCACCATAAATAGCTACTATTTTTGTTCTTGTGATTAGGACTACTTGAGATCTACTCTCCTAAAAATTTCAAATATACAATACAATTTTATTAAATATGGCCAATTTGCTATATATTTTAGTCTGACGTTTTATTTAATTATAACTGGAAGTTTATACCTTTTGATCCACTAATCATTTAATTCTAGCTCTCTCCCACCCCCTGCCTTTGGGAACTACCAATCTGTTCTCAGTACTTATGAGCTTGGTTTTTTGTTTGCTTGTTTGTTTGTCTTTGGTTTATACATACAAATGATATCATACAATGCTTCTCTTTCTCTTGTTTAATTTAGCATAACAACCTCAATGTCCATTCATGTTGTTGTAAATGGCAAGATTTCATTCTCTTTTTATGTCTGAATGATATTCGACCATGTACATATACACAGACATATGTTTATAGATGCCTATATGTAGATATTACTTTTTTTTAACTCAGTCATTGACTGACAGATACTTGTCCATACATCAGCTATTGTAAACAATGTTAAAATAAACATAGTGGTACATTTACCTTTCAAATTAGCATTTTCTTTGGAAAAATAGAAGAAGTGGAATTTCTGGATAATATGGTAATTCTATCTTTATGGTTTGAGAAATCTCTGTACTATTTTCATAGTAACTGCACCAGTTTATATTCCCACCAACAGTTCACAAGTGTTCCCTTTGGTCCATATCCTTGCCAAACTTGTTATTTCTTGCCTTTTGGATAACAGCCTTTCTAAAAGTTTAGCAATGGTTTCTCATTGTCATTTTGACTGTCAGTTCCAAGATTATTTGTAATAGGAGCATCTGTTCATGTACGTCTTGGATAAATAATGTTTGAGTATTTGTTTTAAAAACCAATTATTTATCTGAACTCTTATAAAATTATTAAAAAAAAAAAAGCATAGTTGGGAATGTTTCAATGTACTGAAAACAATCCCAACTTTTATTTTCTTATAAAAATCAGACTATTTTTTAAGTATATTGAAAGTAATTTGATCTTTCTGGTAATCAAAGCTAAACCAGATTAGACCTGATAGACTGTCTGAAGAGATATGGAAGGGGGTTCATGACATTGTACAGGAAGCAGGGATCAAGAAGATCCCCAAGAAAAAGAAATGCAAAAAAGCAAAATGGTGGTCTGAGGAGATCTTACAAATAGCTTAGAAAAGAAGAGAAGCAAAAGGCAAAGGAGAAAAGGAAAGATATACCCATTTTTGTAGAGTTCCAAAGAATAGCAAGGAGAGATAAGAAAGCCTTCCTTAGTGATCAATGCAAAGAAATAGAGGAAAACAATAGAAAGGGAAAGTCTAGAGATCTCTTCAAGAAAATTAGAGATGAAAAGGGAAAATTTCATGCAAAGATGGGCCCAATAAAGGACAGAAGTGTATAGACCTAACAGAAGCAGAAGATATTAAGAAGAGGTTGTAAGAATACACAGAAGAACTGTAAAGAAAAGATCTTCACAACCCAGAAAATCATGGTGATATGATCATTCATCTAAAGTCAGACATCCTGGAATGCAGTCAAGTGGGCCTTAGGAAGGATTACTATGAACAAAGCCAGTGGAGGTGATGGAATTTCAGTTGAGCTATTTCAAATGCTAAAAGATGATCCTGTGAAAGTGCTGCACTCAATATGACAGCAAATTTGGAAAACTCAGTAGTGGCCACAGGAATGGAAAAGATTAGTTTTCATTGTAATCCCAAAGAAAGGCAATGCCAAAGAATGCTGAAACTATCACACTATTCCACTATCTCACAAACTAGTAAAATCATGCTCAAAATTCTCCAAGCCAGGCTTCAACAGTATATGAACCCTGAACTTCCAGATATCCAAGCTGTATTCAGAGCTGTATTCAAGCTGTATTCAGCAGAGGAACCATAGATCAACTTGCCAACATCCATTGGATCACCCAAAAAGCAAGAGAGATGCAGAAAAAACATATACTTCTGCTTTATTGACTATGCCAAAGCCTTTGACTGTGTGGATCACAACAAACTCTGGAAAATTCTTAAAGAGATGAGATTACTGGACTACCTGACCTGCTTCCTGAGAAATCTGTATGCAGGTCAAGAAGCAACAGTCAGAACTGGACTTGGAACAACAGAGTAGTTTCAAATAGGGGAAGACATATGTCAAGGCTGTATAGCGTTACCCTGTTTATTTAACTTATATGCAGAGTACATCATGAGAAATTTTGGGCTGGATGAAATACAAGCTGAAGTCAAGATTGCCTGGAGAAATATCAATAACTTCAGATACGCAGATGACACCACCCTTATGGCAAAAGTGAAGAAAAACTAAAAAGCCTCTTAATGAAAGTGAAAGACGAGACTGAAAAAGTTGGCTTAAAACTCAACATCCAAAAAATTAAGATAATGGCATTCAGTCCCATCACTTCATGGCAAACAGATGGGATAACAATGCAGACAGTGAGAAGCTTTATTTTTCTGGGCTCCAAAATCACTGCAGATGGTGAATGGAACCACAAAATTAAAAGACGCTTGCTCCTTGGGAAAAAAAGTTATGACCAATCTAGATAGCATATTAAAAAGCATAAAGATTACTTTGCCAACAAAGGTTCATCTAGTCAAAGGTATGGTTTTTCCAGTAGTCATGTATGGATGTGAAAGTTGGACTATAAAGAAAGCTGAAAACTGAAGAATTGATCCTTTTGTACTGTGGTATTGGAGAAGACTCTTTAAAGTCCCTTGGATAGCAAGGAGATCCAACCAGTCCATTCTAAGGGAAATCAGTCCTGAATATTCTTTGGAAGGACTGACGCTGAAGCTGAAGCTCCAATACTTTGGCCCACTGACGCGAAGAACTGACTAATTTGTAAAGACCCTGATGTTTAGGAAAGATGGAAGGTTGGAGCAGAAGGGGACCACACGGGATGAGATGGTTGGATGAAATCACAGGACATTACATCAATGCACATGAGTTTGAGTAAATTCTGGGAGTCAGTGATGGACAGGGAGGCCTCACATGCTGCAGTTAATGGGGTCGCAAAGAGTAGGACACGACTGAGTGACTGAACTGAATTGAACTGAAGCTAAAAATTCATGGAACAAAGATAACATTGTAAACACCAGCATATCACAAAATGAATAGTGGATAAAAATTGTTTATTTCACTGTATTTTTGTTCATAGGCATTTCATATAGATTTCTCTGAGTGACTTCTGTATTAAAAAGACTTTTGCTTGTCCATCTTTTGTTCAGAGATCTAGGGGGAAAAAAGTGAAACTCTCTATAGTGTAGCTAAAGAGAATTTGCTGTTCAGTTATTAAGTTGTGTCTGATTGTGATCCCATGGACTGCAGCATGCCAGGTTTCCTTGTACTTTAACTATCTCCCAGAGTTTACTAAAACTCATGTCCATTGAGTTGGTAATTCTATTTAACCATCTCATCCTCTGCTGCCCCCTATTCCTTCTGCCCTCAATCTTTCCCGGCATCAGGGTCATTTCCAATGTGTTAGCTCTTTGCATCAGGTGGCCAAATTATTGGAGATTCAGCTTCAGCATCAATCCTTCTAATGAATATCCAGGGTTGATTTCCTTTGGCATTGATTTGTTTGATCTCCTTGTTGTCCAAGAGACTCTCAAGAGTCTTTTCTAGCATCATAATTCAAAAGCATCAATTCTTTGGCATTCAGTCTACTTTATGGTCCAACTTTAACATCTGTACATGACTACTGAAAAAGATAAAAAAAAAAAAAAAAAACATAGCTTTGATTATACAGACCTTTGTTGGCAAAGTGATGTCTCTACTTTTAAACATGCTGTCTAGGTTTGTCGTATCTTTTCTTCCAAGGGGGAGTGATTTTTAATTTTTTGGCTACTGTCACTATCTGCAGTGATTTTGGAGCCCAATAAAAGAAAATCTATCACTGTTTCCACTTTTCCCTCATCCATTTTCCATGAAGTGATGGGGTTGGGTGCTGTGATCTTCATTTTTTGAATGCTGAGTTTTCAGTTAGATTTTTCACACTTCTCTTTCACCTTCAAGATGTTCTTTATTTTCTCTTCATTTTCTGCCAGTAGAGTACATACCTGAGGTTGTTGATATTTTCCCCTGCAATCTTGACTCCAGTTTGTAATTCATCCAGTTCAGCATTTCACATGATGTACTAAGCTTATGAGTTAAATAAGCAGGGTGACAATATACAGCCTTGATGTACTTGTCTTTCCTAGTTTTAAACCAGTCTGTTGTTCCACATCTGGTTCTGTTGCTTCTTGACCTGCATACTGATTTTTCAAGAGACAGGTAAGGTGGTCTGGTATTCCCACTTCTTTAGGAAGAGAATTTAATTGAGGCATATTTTTAAAGCCGTGAACAGCTTTATGTAGCCAATAAAAAAACTTAATAGTAACTGTGGGCAACCATTACTATCTTCAACCTGATGAGGAAACAAAGGGAGCTTTTTACTGGAACCATGCAGAGCTGTGGTTGCAAGAAATGATGTAGCTACTGTCAATTGTGTTGGCACAGAGGGAACCAGGAGAGGAAATGCACTCTCATTTTCAACAATATTCTAGTATCCTTCTGTGTCCTCCATTGGGCAAATAAAAATCCATTGGACAAACCTAACCAGAAGTCAGAGGCAAAGGAATCAGTTGATATGATTCTGAGGGTCAGCTTTCTGGAGCACAGATCAGGGAGGCAATGGGTAGAGTATGGGTCAGTTAGGGAAAACAGAAATGCCAGCACATCTACTATATTACAAATCTTTTAAATACTGATAATGGTCTTATTCATTCACATGAAATAGTAGAAAATCTGGTAAAAATCTCAAAACCTTAAAAATTCCTATTTTAAGAGGGTGTTATAAGAAAGTGGCATCAAAAAGAGTTTTTCAGTCATACCCACTCTTGGCAATCTCATGGACTGTAACCCACTAGTCTCCTCTGTGCATAGAATTCTCCAGGCAAGAACACTGGAGTGGGTAGACATTCCTTTCTCCACGGGATCTTCCTGACTCAGGGACCAAACACAGTTCCCCTGCATTGCATTGTATAATTGAGACTGCTCTTGAAAGACTCATGAACAAACTCACTCTAAGTCCAACCATCGAGACAGCAGCTTCAAAAGCATCTGTGTCATATGTGGAGTTCATTGTCTAATTTCAGGGCATGTTCTAGAGGCACCAGGATGTGGTAGAACTTTTTCCAGAAATAGAAATATGGTGGGTGCCATTTTATATTTCTTCTACATAGCTTGCCCAGCTATTTTTGTTACTCTTCATAAAACTAACTGACATCATGCCTTATCCCAGCATTCTCCTGAGAACCTTTCCCACTCAACCTATCCACCCCAGCCAGCCTCTCCAAAGAAGTTTCTGCTTCACCCTACCTGAAATGCAGCCACAGCTGGCAACCCTTCAAAGCAGCTCCAGCTTGGGTGGGCCAGCCATGCACAACAGAGGCCAGTCTAGCACATCAACATGCCTGAAACAGTTGTAGCCAGACTGCTCAACCAGGCAATTCAGATGTCAGCCCCACACCTCTGAGCTATGTGCAGTGGTCACAGCCAAGCTATGCAGCTAACTGAGCCAGGATCCAGCCCCTTCCTCCATTACCACACCTATAGTGATCATAGCCAAAACACAACAGGAGAGTGTGCACAAACTTCACAGAGGACACTCCTGGACACCTAGATTTGTTGATCAGAGGGGATTGTGTCATTGGGCCCCACAGGATATGTTCTTCATAAGACCACTGTTTCAAGATTGGGAGATGTAATTGATATATCTAATATATAGAAACAAACAGAACTAGGCAAAATGAGGATACACAGGAATACCTTTCAAACAAAAGAACAAGATAAAATTTCAGAAAAAGATTCAACCAAAGAAAATATAATATACCAATCAAAACAAAGTGATTTATACAAAACAACCAACCAAGACTAAATAATATAATAATTAAATGAAAATTATACTAGAGGGACTCAAAAGCAAATTAGAGGATACAGAAGAATAAATCAGTAATCTGGAAGAGATAGTGGAAATCAATCAGAGCACAAAAGGAAAAAAGAGTGAGGAAAAAGATTGTTTAATGGACCTCTGAGATAATATTAAGCACATTAACATTTGCATTATAGGAATCTTAGAAGGAGAAAATAGAGATAAAGGAACGTTAACCCTATTTAAAGACATAATCTCTGAAAACATGCTTAACTTAGCAAAGGAAATGGATATCAACATTCAGAGAGCATTGAAAGTGCCAAACAAGATGAACTCACAGAGACACAAGCTGAGACTCATGATAACTGAAATTTAAAATCTAAAGACTAAAATTTAAAAGCTGTAGGAGAAAAACAGTTATCCACAGAAGAATGGCCATAAAAATATAGACTTATATTTTCCTCAGAAACCATAGGGACCAGATGGATCTGATACAATACATTCAAAGTGATGAAAGGAAAAAGAAACACTTATAATCAAGAATGCTCAGCTCAGCAAGATTATCATCAGAACTGAAGGAAGATATTTTTCCCAGACAAACAAAATCAAGAGGAGTTCATCATCACTAAAGTGGCCTTATAACAAATGTTAAAAGAATTTCAGTTCAGTTCAATCACTCAGCCTTGTCTGACTCTGTAATTCCATACACTACAGCATGCCAGGCTTCCCTGTCCATCACCAACTCCTGGAGCTTGCTCAAACTCATGTCAATTGTATTGGTGATGCCATCCAACCATCTCATCCTCTGTCATTCCCTTCTCCTCCTGCCTTCAATCTTTCCCAGCATCAGGGGCTTTTCCAATGAGTCAGTTCTTCACATCAGGTGGCCAGAGTATTGGAGTTTCAGCTTCAGCATCAGTCCTTCCAATGAATATTCAGGATTGATTTCCCTTAGGATGGACTGGTTGGATCTCCTTGCACTCCGAGAGACTCTCAAGAGTCTTCTCCAATACCACACTTCAAAAGCATCAATCCTTCAGCACTCAGCTCTCTTTATGGTCCAATTCTCACATCCATACATGACTACTGGAAAAACCATAGCTTTGATTAGATGGACCTTTGTTGGTAAAGTAATGTCTTTGCTTTGTAATCCGCTTTCTAGGTTGGTCATAGCTTTTCTTCCAAAGAGCAAGCATCTTTTAATTTCATGGTTGCAGTCACCATCTGCAGTGATTTTGTAGCCCCTCCAGACCCCTTCTCCCCCCTCCCAAAAAAGTATGTCACTGTTTCCACTGTTTCCCCATCTATCTGCCACGAAGTAATGGGACTGGATGCCATGATCTTAGTTTGTGAACACTGAGTTTTAAGTGAACTTTTTCACTCTCCTCTTTCACTTTCATCAAGAGGATCTTTAGTTCTTCTTCACTTTCTGCCATAAGGGTGGTGTCATCTGCTTATCTGAGGTTATAAAAGAACTTATTTGCGTGGGAAACAAAAGACCCAGATAGAAATAAGAAAATTATCAAAGAAACAATCAGATTGTTAAAAGCAAACATGTCATAAATGTAGTTAATCAATCATCTATAAAGCTAGTGTAAACGTTTAAAGACAGTAGTAATAAAGTTGAGGTACAGAAGATGGCAGAGGAGTAAAATGGGGAGATTCCCAGCGTCCTCACAAATACATCAAAAACTCATCAAGATATGGAACAACTACTACAAAGCAACTTGTAGAAGACAGCAGAAGACCTCAGGCCCTCAGAGGGGCAGGCTAACCTTCCTGGAATGAGGTAGAAGAGAGGATGGAAACATAAAAAAGTGAAAAGATGGAAAACTAATGGATGGGAGATTGTGCCATTAGGAAGGGAAGGAGTTCTGAAGCACGAAGATTCCTCATGCACTGGGAAGCTCCCTCACAGGTAGGCCTAAAGGGGGAACTATGGAATCTTGGAAAACTGGGCAAAACAAGGACTTAGAGGGCAGAAAACAGAGAAAGTGGCATGTATCAGCCCATAAACAGTTCACAGACTGTGGCGCCCACCAGGGAACTGAGAGAAGCCCACAGAAGCCCTGCAGCACAAAGAGTGTGGACAGGGTGCTGAGAGAGGTGCAACACACAAACCTCTCCAATGTTCACAAAGCTCATGGCATAGAGGGCAGATCTGGGAGGGCCTAGAAAGGCATGATATGCAAAACTTTCCAGCCCACAGATATCTCGTGGTACAGAGGGTGGACTCGGGGAGCTGAAAGAAGAATATGCAATCCCTGTGACATACAGGCCAGGCCAATGAGCTGAGACAAGTGTATCCAAGCCCCATGAAACAGGAGGCTGAGAGAGGCCCACACAATTCTCTGCAATGCAGAGAGCAGGGATGGGGAGCCAAGAAAAGATCCACACAAGCTCTTAAATACCAAGGCTCAGCCTTAAGTTCAGGGAGGTACCAGGGAACAGAAACATCAGGAAAGATTCCAGGGACAAGTAGGGGGCTGACAGTGGTGAAGAAATGCTGAGAGGGCCACTTTGTTGCAGCTGAAGAAACAAACATGTCGAACACTGCCAAAGCCAGAAGATCTGCCTAAAGACTGAACCCATAGACATCTCAAAACTGGACACTGAACTGTCCTTCAGAGAGATGAGATGCAGCTCCATCAACCAGAACACAGGCAGAAGCTGCCTGAAACCAGCAAAATATGACAGGACAGTAATCCAACCCCATGCCCAGGGGCAGACTCTATAAACAAGAACTATGACCTTGAGAAGTTTTTTCTTCTTTTTTCTTCTAAATCACAGTTTATCCCCCCTATATATTTCTACCTTCACATTCACCTTTTGCAGTGCTGTACAGTTTTCCTCTTTTTCTTATACTTTTTTTTAAGATCAAAAGATCTTTTTTTCTGTTTCACCTTTTTCTGTGATTTTTGTGACTTTGTTTTTGATATATTTGACTATATTTCTTATACATCTTTCCCAGCTGCAGCTATTCCTGAATATACATAAATCCTTTCACATATGTCTAATTATCTTAGCTTTTATATAATTTTCTCTCTTTTTTAAACCTTGTTTTCCATTCCTTTTTTTTCTCTTTTATCTCCTTTTCCTCTTTTTTTTTTTCTTTTCTTTTTCCTACACGCTTTCTTTTTTTCACCATGTAAACTAAATTGTTGAGATTTCATTACTACACTCCCCAGGTAACACTCTGATCAGGCTCAGTTTTCCATATTGAGCACTAATTAGCTCTGCTTTTAATTGGTCAATATTGCATTTAGTTTCCCTTGTTCACAAAGTCAATCTCCTGTACTCTTTTCTTTAGATAACTTTGGTTATAACTGTGTGTGTGGAAGTGTGTGTATATGTCCCATTATCTCTGTAATTATATATTTGATCTGCTTGATCTCCTTTCACTAGAATACAGGCACAAGTCACTCCTAACAAGAAGTCAACACAAACCACTAAACCAACATTTCCTTCCAAGGGCAAAAACTGAAAGGGAAAAGGAACAGCCCTAAAGTCTGGAGAAAGGAGATCTCAAGTGGAGCAATTTAAAAAAGAAAAGAAAAGACATATAAATATAGCACAAATGAAAGAACAAGGTAGAAACTCACAAGACCAAATAAACAAAGAGGAAATAACAATCTACCTGAAAGGGAATTAAGAATAATGATAGTAAACATGTGATGAAAACTTGAAAATAGAACAGAGAAAATACAAGAAACAATGAACACAGTTAATACAATCACCATGGACATAGAAGAAATAAAGAATAAGCAAATGGAAAAGAATAACACAATTACTGAAATTAAAAATACTCTAGAAGGAACCAGTTCACAGTAATCCAAGTCTATGCCCCCAAGCATTAATGCCAAAGAAGCTGAAGTTGACCTATTCTATGAAGATCTACAAGACCTTCTAGAACTAACACCAAAAAAGATGTCATTTTCATCTTAGGGGACAGGAATGCAAAAGGAGGGAAGTCAGCAGATACCTGGAGTAACAGGCAAGTTTGGTCTTGGAGTAAAAATGAAGCAGGGAAATGACTAACAGAGTTTTGCCAAGAAAACACACGGGGTATAGCTAACACCGTCTTCCAACAATACAAGAAATGGCTTTACACATGGACATCACCAGATGATCAATATCAAAATCAGATTGATTATAATCTTTTCAGTCACAGATGGAGAAGCTCTATACAGTCATCAAAAACAAGACCAGGAGCTGACTATGACTCAGATCATGAATTACTTATTGTAAATTTCGGACTTAAATTGAAGAAAGCTACCCCGTGTCTGAGGTTAGGAGCGGCGGCTGAGAGGAGCTACCCCACATCTGAGGACAGGGGCTGTGGCCAGGAGGAGCAACCCCAGCTTCAAGGAGGGGTGGCTGCTTGGGAGCAGGAGGGCCTAGAGGAGATACTCCATGTCCAAGGTAAGAGAAACCCAAGTAAGATGCTAGGTGTTGCCAAAGGGCATCAGAGGGCCGACACACTGAAACCATACTCACAGAAAACTAGTCAATCTAATCACACTAGGACCAAGCCTTGTCTAACTCAATGAAACTAAGCCATGCCCTGTGGGGCAACCCAAGACAGGTGGATCATAGTGGAGAGGTCTAACAGAATGTAGTTCACTGGAGAAGGGAATGGCAAACCACTTCAGTATTCTTGCCTTGAGAACCCCACGAACAGTATGAAAGACAAAATGATAGGATACTGAAAGAGGAACTTCCCAGGTCAGAAGGTGCTCAATATGCTACTGGAGATCAGTGGAGAAATAACTCCAGAAAGAATGAAGGGATGGAGCCAAAGCAAAAACAATACCCAGTTGTGGATGTGACAGGTGATAGAAGCAATGTATGATGCTGTAAAAATCTATATTGCATAGGAACCTGGAATGATAGGTCAATGAATCAAGGCAAATTGGACGTGGTCAAACAGGAGATGGCAAGAATGAAAATTGACATTCTAGGAATCTTCCAACTAAAATGGACTGGAATGCGTGAATTTAACTCAGATGAGCATTATGTCTACTACTGCAAGCAGAATCCCTTAAAAGAAATGTAGTAGCCATCATGGGCAACAAAAGAGTTTGAAATGCAGTACTTGGATGCAATCTCAAAAACAACAGAATGATCTCTGTTCGTTTCCAAGGCAAACCATTCAATGTCACTGTAATCTAAAACTGTGTCCCAACCAGTAACGCTGAAGAAGCTGAAGTTGAATGGTTCTATGAAGACCTACAAGACCGTTTCAAACTAACACCCCCAAAATATGTCGTTTTCATTATAGGGGACTGGAATGCAAAAATAGGAAGTCAAGAAACACTTGGAGTAACAGAAAAATTTGGCCTTGGAATATGGAATGAAGCAGGGCAAAGGTTAATAGAGTTTTGCCAAGAAAATGCACTGGTCATAGCAAACACCCTCTTCCAACAAGACAAGAGAAGACTCTATACATGGACATCACCAGATGGTCAACACCGAAATCAGATTGATTATATTCTTTGCAGTCAAAGATGGAGAAGCTCTATACAGTCAACAAAAACAAGGCTGGGAGCTGACTGTGGCTCAGATCATGAGCTCCTTATTGCCAAATTCAGTCTTAGCACATTGAAGAAAGTAGGGAAAACCACTAGACCATTCAAGTATGGCCTAAATTAAATCCCTTATTATTATACAGTGGAAGTGAGAAATAAATTTAAGGGACTAGATCTGATAGATAGAGTGTCTGATGAACTATGGACGGAGGTTCATGACATTGTACAGGAGTCAGGGATCAAGACCATCCCCATGGAAAAGAAATGCAAAAAAGCAAAATGGCTGTCTGGGAGGCCTTACAAATAGCTGTGAACAGAAGAGAAGTGAAAAGAAATGGAGAAAAGGAAAGATATAAGCATCTGAATGCAGAGCTCCAAAGAATAGCAAGAAGAGATAAGAAAGCATTCCTCAGAGCTCAATGCAAAGAAATAGAAGAAAACAATAGAATGGGAAAGACTAGAGATCTCTTCAAGAAAATTAGAGATACCAAGGGAACATTTAATGCAAAGATGGGCTCGATAAAAGACAGAAATGGCATGAACCTAACAGAAGCAGAAGATATTAAGAAGAGATGGCAAGAATACACAGAAGAACTGTACAAAAATGATCTTCACAACCCAGATAATCACGATGGTGTGATCACTGGAATATGAAGTCAGGTGGGCCTTAGACAGCATTACTATGAACAAAGCTAGTGGAGGTGATGGAATTCCAGTTTAGCTCTTTTAAATGCTTAACGATGATGCTGTGAAAGTTCTGCACTCATATGCCAGTAAATTTGGAAAACTCAGCAGTGGCTACAGGACTGGAAAAGGTCAGTTTTCATTCCAATAACAAAGAAAGGCAATGCCAAAGAATGCTCAAACTACCACACAATTGCACTCATCTCACACACTAGTAAAGTAATGCTCAAAATACTCCAAGCCAGGCTTCAGCAATATGGGAACCATGAACTTCCTGATGTTCAAGCTGGTTTTAGAAAAGACAGAGGAACCAGAGATCAAATTGCCAACATCTGCTGGATCATCGAAAAAGCAAGAGTGTTCCAGTAAAAGACCTATTTCTGCTTTATGGACTATTCCAAAGCTTTGACTGTATGGAACACAATAAACTGTGAAAAATTCTGAGAGAGATGGGAATACCAGACCACCTGACCTGCCTCTTGAGAAATTTGTATGCAGGTCAGGAAGCAACAGTTAGAACTGAACCTGGAACAACAGACTGGTTCCAAATAGCAAAAGGAGTACGTTAAGGCTGTATATTGTCACCCTGCTTATTTAACTTATATGCAGAATACATCATGAGAAACGCTGGGCTGGAAAAAGGACAAGCTGAAATCAATATTCCAGGAGAGAGAAATATCAATAATCTCAGATATGCAGATGACATCACCCTTATGGAAGAAAGTGAAGAGGAAATAAAAAGCCTCTTGATGAAGGCAAAAGAGGAGAGTGAAAAATTTGGCTTAAAACTAAACATTCAGAAAACGAAGATCATGGCATCTAGTCCCATCAGATCGGATCAGATCAGTCACTCAGTCGTGTCCAACTCTTTGCGACCCCATGAACTGCAGCACGCCAGGCCTCCCTATCCATCACCAGCTCTCGGAGGTCACTCAGACTCACATTCATCGAGTCAGTGATGCCATCCAGCCATCTCATCCTTTGTCATCCCCTTCTCCTCCTGCCCTCAATCCCTCCCAGCATCAGAGTCTTCTCCAATGAGTCAACTCTTCGCATGAGGTGGCCAAAATACTGGAGTTTCAGCTTTAGCATCATTCCTTCCAAAGAAATCCCAGGGTTGATCTCCTTCAGAATGGATCGGTTGGATCTCCTTGCAGTCCAAGGGACTCTCACATGGGAAATAGATGGGCAAACAGTGGGAACAGTGTCAGACTTTATTTTGGAGGGCTCCAAAATCACTGCAGTTGGTGACTGCAGCCATGAAATTAAAAGACGCTTACTCCTTGGAAGGAAAGTTATGACCAACCTAGATAGCATATTCAAAAGCAGAGACATTACTTTGCCAACAAAGGTTCGCCTAGTCAAGGCTATGGTTTTTCCTGTGGTCATGTATGGATGTGAGAGTTGGACTGTGAAGAAAACTGATTGCTGAAGAACTGATGCTTTTGAACTGTGGTGTTGGAGAAGACTCTTGAGAGTCCCTTGGACTGCAAGGAGATCCAGCCAGTCCATTCTGAAGGAGATCAGCCCTGGGATTTCTTTGGAAAGAATGATGCTAAAGCTGAAACTCCAGTACTTTGGCCACCTCATGTGACGAGTTGACTCACTGGAAAAGACTCTGATGCTGGGAGGGATTGGAGGCAGGAGGAGAAGGGGACTACAGAGGATGAGATGGCTGGATGGCATCACTGATTGGATGGATTTGAGTCTGAATGAACTTCGGGAGTTGGTGATGGACAGGGAGGCCTGGCCTGCTGCAGTTCATGGTGTTGCAAAGAGTCGGACACGGATGAGCGACTGAACTGAACTGAACTGACTGAGAGAAAACCACTAGACTATTCAGATATGACCTAAATACATTTCCTTTCAATTAGAAAGTGCAAGTAACAAATAGATTCAAGGGCTTATATCTGATAGACAGGGTGACTGAAGAATTATGGATGAAGTTTTGTGTCAATATAAAGGAGGCTATGATCAAAACTATCCCTAAGGAAGATAAAAGGGCAAAGAAAAAATGGTTGTCTGAGGAGGCCTTACAAATAGCAAAGAAAAGAAGAGAAGCAAAAGGTGAAGGAGAAAAGGAAAGATATATGTATATATATCTGAATGCAGAGTTCCAAAGAATAGCAAGCAAAGATAAAAAACCCTTCCTAAATGATATTAATAAAAGAAATAGAGGAAAACATTAGATTGGGAAAAACTCTAGATCTCTTCGAGAAAATTAGATATACCAAAGCAACATTTCATGCAAAGAAGTGCACAGTAAAGAACAGAAACGGTATGGATATAACAGAAGGAAAAGATATTAAGAAGAGATGGCAAAAATACACAGAACTATACAAAAAAGATCTTAGTGACCCAGATAACCATGATGGTGTGATCACTAAACTAGAGCCAGATCTGGAATGTAAGTGAATTTGGCCTTTGGAGGCAACACTACAAACTAGTGGAGGTGATGGAAAACCAGCTGAACTATTTCACATCCTAAAAGCTGATGCTGTTAAAGTGCTACACACATTATGATAGCAAATTTGGAAAGCTCAGCACTGGCCACAGGACTGGAAAAGGCCAGTTTTCATTGCAATCCCAAAGAAAGGCAATTCCAAAGAATATTAAAACTACTGGAAAATTGCATTCATCTCACACACTAGCAAAGTAATGCTCAAAATTTTCCAAGCCAGGCTTCAATAGTACACGAAGCAAAAATTTATACATATTCAAGTTGGATTTAGAAAAGGGAGCAGAAGCAGAGATCAAATTGCCAACATCCGTTGAATTATAGATAAAGCAAGGGAATTCCAGAAAAACCTCTGCTTTATTGGCTATGCTAAAGCCTTTGACTGTGTGGATCACAGAAACTGTGGAACATTCTTAAAGAGATACGAATACCAGACCACTTTACCTGCCTCCTGAGAAATCTGTATGCAGATCAGGAAGCAAAAGTTAGAACTGGACATGGAGCAATGGACTGGTTCCAAATTGTGAAAGGAGTATGTCAAAACTGTATATTGTCACCCTACTTGTTGAACTTATATGCAGAGTTCAATTCAGTTCAGTCACTCAGTCGTGTCCGACTCTTTGTGACCCCAAGTATCACAGCACACCAGGCCTTCCTGTCCATCACCAACTCCCAGAGTTCACCCAAACTCATGTCTATCAAGTTGATGATGCCATCCAGCCATCTCCTCCTCTGCCATCCCCTTCTCCTCCTTCCCACAATCCCTCCCATCATCAGAGTCTTTTCCAATGAGTCGACTCTTCACATGAGGTGACCAAAGTATTGGAGTTTCAGCTTCAGCATCAGTCCTTGCAATGAACACCCAGGGCTGATCTCCTTTAGGATGGACTGGTTGGATCTCCTTGCAGTCGAAGGCACTCTCAAGAGTCTTCTCCAACACCACAGTTCAAAAGCATCAATTCTTCGGTGCTCAGCGTTCTTCACAGTCCAACTCTCACATCCATACATGACCGCTGGAAAAACCATAGCCTTGACTAGACAGACCTTTGTTGGCAAAGTAATGTCTCTGCTTTTGAATATGCTATCTAGGTTGATCATAATTTTCCTTCCAAGCTGTAAGTGTCTTTTAATTTCCTGGCTGCAATCACCATCTGCAGTGATTTTGGAGACCCAAAAAACAAAGTCTGACACTGTTTCCATTGTTTCCCCATCTATTTCCCATGAAGTGATGGGGCCGGATGCCATGATCTTCATTTTCTGAATGTTGAGCTTTAAGCCAACTTTTTCACTCTCCTCTTTCACTTTCATCAAGAGGCTTTTTAGTTCCTCTTCACTTTCTGCCATAAGGGTGGTGTCATCTGCATTTCTGAGGTTATTGATATTTCTCCCAGCAATCTTGATTCCAGCTTGTGTTTCTTCCAGCCCAGTATTTCTTATCATTACTCTGCATGTAAGTTAAATAAGCAGGGGGACAATATACAGCCTTGACATACTCCTTTACCTATTTGGAGTCAGTCTGTTGTTCCATGTTGCTTAGCCATAAAAAGGAACACATTTTAATCAGTTCTAATGAGGTGGATGAACCTAGAGCCTGTTATACAGAGTGAAGTCTATCAGAAATATAAATATCATATACTAATGTATGCATGTGAAATCTAGAAAGATGATACTGATGAATTTATTTGCAAGGTAGCAATGGAGAAACAGACTTAGAGAACTGACTTAGAGACACCAGAGTGAGGGGTGGGAGAGAAGGGAGAATGGGAGATGTACGGATAGAGCAACATGGAAGCTTACAATACCATATGTAAAATAGATAGCCAGTGAGAATCTGCTGTATGATTTAGGGAATACAAACAGGGGCTCTGTAATGATCTAGGTTGAAATTTAGAGGAAGATGGGCTGGAGGTTCAGGCGGGAAGGGACATGGGTTTACCTATGGCTGATTTTTATTGATGTTTGAGAGAAGACAGCAAAATTCTGAAAAGCAATTATCCTTCAATTAAAAAATAAATAAATTTTAAAAAGAAACATCACACAAAAAAAGAAAACAAAGACGATGATAAAGTCATTTATATCTAACATAATAGCTAATAATAGTTAAATGAAATGTAAAATAAGATTTAAAATATGATGTCAAAAACAAAATGTTAAAGGTTTAAAATGCAAGCTTAAGTGACCATCAAATTAGATTGCTTCATACATAGATTGTTATATATGAACCTCATATGAACCTCAAAGGAGAAAAATAACCTATAACAGATACATGGAAAATAAAGAGAAAGAAATACAAACATAACCTTAAAGATAGTCATCAATCACAAGGAAGAGGACAA
This sequence comes from Tragelaphus eurycerus, assembly GCA_935064755.1. Classification (NCBI taxonomy): domain Eukaryota; kingdom Metazoa; phylum Chordata; class Mammalia; order Artiodactyla; family Bovidae; genus Tragelaphus; species Tragelaphus eurycerus. The sequence continues at coordinate 10,500,807 of CAKXYN010000084.1, read as the reverse complement.
GAAAAAAAGAAAGAACCAAAGAAGAACTACAAAAACAACAGGAAAATAACAACATGGCCATAAGTACATAACCATCAATTAAAATAAATTTAAGTTAACAAAATACTCCAATTAAGATATAGGGTAAGAATGAATAAAAAACAAGATCCTATGCTGCCTATGAGAGAATCACTTCAGATCTTAAGATACAAACAGACTAACAGTAAAGGGTTGGAAAAATATTGCTCTTGTGGTAGAGTCACTCAGTCATGTCCCACTCTTTGCAGCTCCATAGACTGCAGCATGCCAGATTTCCCTGCCCATCCCCATCTCCTGGAGATAGCTCAAATTCCTGTGCTTTGAGTCAGTGATACCATCCAACCATCTTATCCTCTGTCATTCCTTTCTCCTCCTGCCTTCAATCTTTCCCAGCATCAGGGGCTTTTCAATGACTCAAATCAGGTGGCCAAAATGTTAGAGCTTCAGCCTCAACATAAGTCCCTCCAGTGAATATTCAAGATTGATTTCCGTTAGTATTGACCGGTTTGATCTCCTTGCAGTCCAAGGGACTCTCAAGAATCTTCTCCAACACCACAGTTCAAAAGCATCAATTCTTTGGTGCTCAGCCTTCTTTATGGTCCAACTCTCACATCCATACATGACTACTGGAAAAACCACAGCTTTGAATATATGGCCCTTTGTCAGCAAAGTGATGTCTCTGCTTTTTAACACGCTGTCTAGGTTTGTCATAGCTTTTCTTCCAAGGAGCAGGTACCTTTTCATTTCATGGCTGTAGTCACCATCTGCAGTGATTTTGGAGCACAATGAAAAAAAAAAAAAAAAGTCTGTCACTGTTTCCATTGTTTCCCCATGTATTTACTATGAAATGATGGGACCAGATGCCATGATCTTCATTTTTTGAATGTTGACTTTTAAGTCAGGTTTTTCACTCTCCTCTTCCATTTTCATTTTTAGTTCTTCTTCAATTTCTAACATAAGGGTGGTGTCATCAGCATATATGAGGTTATGAATATTTCTCCCAGCAAACTCGGTTCCAGCTTTTGCTCCACCTAGCGCAGCATTTCACTTGATACACTCTACATATAAGTTAAACAAGCAGGGTGACAATATACAGGGATGTACTTCTTTCTCAATGTGGAACCAGTCTGTTGCTCCATGTCTAATTATGTTGCTTCTTCACCTGCATACAGGTTTCACAGGAGGTTAACAAGTTTCACTGGTATTAAAAATTTTCCCCAGTTTATTGTGATCCACACAGTCAAGGCTTTCTGCTTCAATAAAGCAGAAATACATGATTTTCTGGAATTCTTTGCTTTATCTATGATCCAACAGATGTTGTCAGTTTGAACTCTGGTTCCTCTGCAATTTCTAAATCCAGCTTAGACATCTGGAAGTTCTCAGTTCTGATAGCTTATGATGAAAGATGTCAGATTCATGATCTCCAAAGAGGAAGATTTTAGCATCAGGACCAGGGACTAGATTTGATCACTCAAGAGTTTTGTGTAGCAGAGTTTTATTAAAGTGTAAAAAGGGACAGAGAAAGCTTCTGATATAGACATATATGTCTATCAGAAGGGGGATGGAGAGTTCCCCCCTCACTGGTCTAAGCAAGGGAATTATATACTTTTTAAAATTATTTAGTACAATAAATCAAAAGAATGTCTCAAGGTTGTAAAGATCTTACTAGACCCACTCCCATAATTCACATTTTAAGATGACAGGATTAGAACTAAAAATAGAAAGATCTTATAGGACCCACTTCCATTATTCTCAGATAACAGGATTAGTCAGAAGGTTTTCAAGAAGCAGAAACTGTCCTCATGCAGGGGACATTGTTGTTATATAATCCTTAGTGCAGAGTTCAAATTGAGTTGTTTGTTGTGTAATCATCAGTTCCAGACTTAAAGAAAGTGATGTTTTATGTGACTCAGACTAAGGCATGTAGAGAAAAAAAAGACATTTGTCCTTTTCTCCTCCTTGAGAATTTCAGACCTGTAACATTTCTTTGAGAGACCCAGTCCCCTTTCTCCTCCTTAGGGATCCCAGACTTCTTATCAATCTGCCTAAGAATTGACTTTCTCATTGCCTCCCCTCCCTTGCCTTTTATTTTATGAGAATTATGTTTCCAAGGGAAAGGGGCATCATTTTCATTCCACAAATACTTCTTGCTGTTGAGAGGCATTGTCCCTAAATCACTGATGCAACATATTCTCCTCACCCTCATATTGAGGATCTCTGATCTAGGGGCCCCAAGTAATAGTTGGAGGAGGCTGTGGCACTTTTAGGAACCTGGACAACCATTTATAATTTTAAAAACTTGCAGACAGTTAGAAACAAATCCAGTTACACAGTTACATATGCAGGGAGCAAACAGTAAAAACAGAACAGTTAGAATTATTAATGATTAAGATATTTTTCCACCATGGGGAGCTGATTAACCTTTCCCAAAGTGAGATGACTGAGGCTTCAGGAGAATCCATAGGCTGAATTATTTTATTCATGTGTTTAGTGAAGTGAGTAACATTAGTACTTATATCTGGTACATATGTACAATATTGGGTATGAATAATAGCACAAGTTCCTCCTTGTGTGGCTGTTAGTATATATAAGGACAATCTGTTTTGTAAAGCCCCCTTTCTAATTTGCATTTGTTCAGCATTAAGGGCTTAAATAGCTTTTTAATAATCTTGTAAACCCTGTTGAGTAAACTTAGTCAGAGCATCAACTTGCAGCATAACATCTGTACTTCCCAGAGAGGAAAATATTGCAGCCAGATAATCATACCAGTGAAATACAGACCTTGCCCAGTGAATTTTAAGGTAGAGCAGATTAGTAGGCTTCTCTGGAAGCTCTGAAAATATGAAGCCATGAGTAAATTTAGACCTAGTGTGCATCTCCCTATCCAGTTAGGGAGAAGTCACACCCATAGGTAAGAGCCATATATTCAGTAGGTCCCATTTGGAGCAAACCATCATTACTGATGGAGAAGGAAATGGGAACCCACTCCAGTGTTCTTGCCTGGAGAATCCCAGGGATGGGGGAGGCTTGTGGACTGCTGTCTATGTGGTCGCACAGAGTCGGACATGACTGAAGTGACTTAGCAGCAGTAGCAGCAGCAGCAGTATTACTGAGGAATCCAGTCCCTATCAGTGCCTGGCCAGGCAAAAGGAGGACCTGAACTTTTAATGTGCAGCAAAATAGTCACTAAACCAAGTTAAAACATAATCAAAATTTAAAGTTACATTATGTCCATAATTAAGGTACAGTATGTTATACCAGTCCATCTTAAGATTGATAGATGTCATCATAGAGTTGAAGAAATTATTTTCCTTGAAGTGGAGAAACCCACCATGGGAAATCTTCAATTGATAAGGAGGGGAGCACTCTGAAGACCCAGCAATTAGACCAATTGTGGAATGCAGTGTAAGAATGAGCCCAGGTTAGTAAGGTGTTGTCTTGAGGGTCAAATGGCAGACTCAGGACTTTTGGAGTCAGCAGAAGCAAGCCTACATAGATTCTCAGGCACATATCCATTCCTGGCTCTAACAGCTGCTTGTTTGACTCAAAGGCTGGATCAGGAATTGACTTCCTTATAATGTCTGTTGTAAAGCTAAAAGCTGAGTAACATGGTTAATTTTTAGGCTTCAGGATCTATGACAATATTTGTGCACAAAAACAGTCTGCCATAGAGAATAGTCCCATTTTTGAGGGGCAGTTCAAGCCCTTAAAAAGGTATGGGTAAAATTTAAACCAGTTGTCTTGTGTTTCCTGAGTGAGTTTATGCAGGTGCCTCTTAATAATGTCATTAGCCTTTTCAACTTTCTCGGAAGATTGGGGTCTCCAGGAACAGGGTAAGTGATATTCTATTCCTAGAGCTTTTGACACCCTTTGAGTAACAGTAGCTTTAAAGATGGAGCGTTGTTGCTCTGTAATTTACAGTTTAAGATCCCACTTACATCATGAAAAGTCAGTACAGTAAGATTTTGTCCATTGATAAACTTATGGGCTTTCAGTTCAGTTCAGTTCAGTCAGGCAGTCATGTCCAACTCTTTGCGATCCCATGAATCGCGGCACGCCAGGCCTCCCTGTCCAACACCAACTCCCGGAGTTCACCCAGACTCATGTGCATCAAGTCGTTGATGTCATCCAGCCATCTCATCCTATGTCTTCTCCTTCTCGTCCTGTTCCCAATCCCTCCTGGCATCAGGGTCTTTTTCAATGAGTCAACTTTTCACATGAAGTGGCCAAATTATTGGAGTTTCAGCATCAGTCCTTCCAATGAACACCCAGGACTGATTTCCTTTAGGACGGACTGGTTGGATCTCCTTGCAGTCCATGGGACTCTCAAGAGTCTTCTCCAACACCACAATTCAAAAGCATCAATTCTTCGGTGCTCAGCTTTCTTCACAGTCCAACTCTCACATCCATACATGACCACTGGAGAAACCATAGCCTTGGCTAGACAGACCTTTGTTGGCAGTGTAATGTCTCTGCTTTTCAATATGCTATCTAGGTTGGTCATAACTTTCCTTGGAAGGAGTAAGCATCTTTTAATTTCCTGGATGCAGTCACCATCTGCAGGTGACTTGCCATCACCAAGTTCCAGGCAAGTTCCACATAGCCCGGAATCTAAATGTGGCAATAGCTTGTAATGCCCAAGAATCCTCTCAGTTGTCTTAAAGACATAGGGAGAGGAGGATTTAATATAGGTTTAACTCTGGAAAGTACCCTTCAAATCAGTGACTGAAAAAATATTTGGCTCGTTCAGGAATTTCAGACAATAAAGTATAATGATTAGGCACTTATTACTTGTATATCTCAAACAAGTCTCCATTTATCATTTGACTTTTTTTTGCACCCCAAATAGGAGTATTGTATGGACTGTTACATCATGAGAAATGCTGGGCTGAATGAAGCACAAGCTGGAATCAAGTTTTCTAAGAGAAATATCAATAACTTCAGATATGCAGAAGACATCACTCTTATGGCAGAAAGCAAAGAAGAACTAAAGAGCCTCTTGATGAAAGTAAGAGGAGAGTAAAAAAGTTGGCTTAAAGCTTAACATTCAGAAAACTAAGATCATGACATCCAGTCCCATTACTTTATGGCAAATAAATGGGGAAACATTGGAAACAGTCACTGACTTTATTTTTGGGGTGCTCCAAAATCACTGCAGATGGTGATTGCAGCCATGAAATTAAAAGACCCTTATTTCTTCAAAGGAAAGTTATGACCAAACTAGACAACATATTGAAAAGCAGAGACATTACCTTGTCAACAAATGTCCATCTAGTCAAGTCTATGGTTTTCCAGTAGTCATGTATGGATGTGAGAGTTGGACTATAAAGAAAGCTGAGTGCTTAAGAATTGATGCCTTTGAATTGTGGTGTTGGAGAAGACTCTTGAGAGTCTCTTGGACTGCAAGGAGATCCCACCAGTCCATCCTAAAGGAGATCAGTCCTGGGTGTTCATTGGAAGGACTGATGCTGCAGCTCCAATACTTTGGCCACCTGATGCCAAGAGCTAACTCATTGGAAAAGACCCTGATGCTGGGAAAGATTGAGGGCAGGAGGAGAAGGGGACAACAGAGGATGAGATGGTTGGATGGCATCACCGACTCAATAGAGATGAGTTTGGGTAAAATCTGGGAGTTGGTGATAGACAGAGAGCCCTGGCATGCTGCAGTTCATGGGGTTGCAAAGAGTCAGACGTGACTGAGCAATTGAATTGAACTGAATTAATGGACTGTTATAGGGAATTAAGAGTCTTTGATCCTTTAAGTTTTCAATGATGGGTTTTAAATCTTCCTTAACATCAAGTTTTAGTGGGTACAGCTTTTGATGTGCAAATAGGTAAGGGTCTTTGTGCTTGATAACAACAGGAAAAACATTTTGTGCTCAACCCACAGTTTTTCCATCAACCCACACTGTAAGATTTACATTTTGTTCAATTAAAAAGAGCTGGTTTCATATATTGAAAAAGCAGGCCTGGACCTTACTCAGTATATATCTTTCCCCAGAAGGGGTGAGGGAGATTCTGGCACAATCAGAAACCTGTGAGAAAATAGCACAGAGTTCCAGTTGCAGCTTAAAGGACAGCTGAAATAATAACCATTGGCTCATCCAGACAGCCCCATTATGGTAGTGGTTTGGGAGGAAAGCAGACCAGGGGGTCTCAATGAATGAGGAGAAATTTGCCTGAGTGTCCAAAAGAAAATTGACTGATTGGCCCCACAGTTACTAATAACTGGGGTTCCTCTGGTGTAATTAGAATGGGAGCTTGTGTAAGGAGCCCCAGGGACCTTTAGTCCTGACTGTCTTGAGAGTCCAAACACTGAGGCCTACACCTCAGAGGGCAGTCTGTTCTCCAGTATGGTCCTTTGCACACTGGACATGGACCTGGGAGTGGCTTAGATGCCTGTGGGCAATCCAACTTGTGATTTCTCTCCTTTCCACAGTAATAACAAGTCCATCCCTTTTCACCTGCGTTTCTCTGGACATTTTTCTAAGGCTGTTTCATAGAAGATCTAACAGCTATTGTTGGGGCATCAGTCTTTTGCCTGGTTCTTTTATGCCTCCTATTTTCCTCCTCATATTTTCTACCATAATACACTATCTGAGCCACAGCTGCAACAGTTTTTCTAAAGACTGATTTGGTCCAAATGCCTGTTGTTCTAACTTATGGTAGATATTTGGACCTGACTGAGTGAGAAATCTTTAAAGATTATTCCTCCTTCTGCACTTTCAGGATTAATATCAGTAAACTTGTGGAGAGTCTCCCGTATAGTTTATCTAGGAATTTACTAGGAGTTTCCTTCCCCCTCATTCTATGTCATTCAACTTAGCATACTTTAAAGTCTTAATGTGTGTTCACTTGAGTCAATTCACTTCAAGAATACATCCAGCAAACTTGTTCTGATCCCACCCTCTTTTAGCCATGTTATGGCCCCAGTCTGACTCTGTCATGAGAACTGCTTGGTTCCCAGTAGGGAGGAGGGCTATTTCATGTTTCCTCTTTCCCCTTATCTCATTCCCAATACGTTCATCTCTAAAAGTAGCAGCTTCCGTAAAACTCGAGTTTTTGAGTCAGAGACCAGTGTCTGCTCTAGCCCAACATTATAAGTGTGTTAGTCACTCAACCATGTCTGACATTTTGTGACCCCATGGACTGTGGCCTGCCAGGTGTTTCTGACCATGGAATTCTCCAGGCAAGAATATTGGAGTGAGTTTCCAAGCCCTAAGCAGTGGGCTGCTCTCTCTCTAAGGTCATAAATTAAAGTTTGTCCTGTAAAAGCTTCTATGCACTTTATGGATACTCTAAATAATCTCGACCCCAAGTGGGACTGTTTGAATTTCTACTGAAACTGAGGCAATTACTCCTGGAAAGGTGCCCTGATTCTCAGCCTGTTCAGTTCGGAGTCCCAGATACAGGGGCAAAGTAAGAGGAGAGGAGGGAGCTGGAGGTTTCACACCCAAATCTGTACCCTTAGTACACAAGTCTGGCATGTCTTGAAGAGAGATAAAGAGCAACATATATGGCATTTCTACCCATTTCCCTTATTTTCTACAGAGCTGATCTAGTTGTAAAACAGTATGGTAATTAAGAGACCCTTCAAATGCCCAGAATTCCCCATCTTCGAAAAGATACTGTGGCTATTCAGTATCACAGAAGAAGATCAGGTATGTCTTTTTTTTTTTTTTTTTTAAACTCTGGGGATCAAACTTGCCCCAGGTTTTTTTTTTTTTTTTTTTTTAATCACATTTTAAAGGAGTCATTCTGAAACTGTTAGTTTCCATCTGTAAGAGAGAAAAAAGTGACATCCCTACCCGTTGCTTTTTTCCACTGGAAATGATCCTCCCTGCTCTAGATGGGGGTGTAGACAGACTCTCCATTGAAGCTTTCCTTCCGTGTTCAGACTTAGTCTGTCCCTTAACTATACAGGTGCCATACTCATCCCTCCTGGTTCTACCACTGAGGTGTGGTGGAGATGCTCCAGGGACAGACTTGATGTCACCCCAAATTGACTTTGTTCCTTACCACCAACACCTTTGTTTGATTTCCCCCTTTCCTCTGACACCACTCGGGTTGGAGCAGAATAGTCTTCCTGGAATGTTTCCCAAGCTAGGACTACGAGGGGAAACATCCATGTTCAGTGTGCCTATGCACATTCCTGAGTACAGTCCTGATGGCAGTAAAAGTTGTGAGTCATAAAGAGATGAACAACAAACCTAATATGTCTCCTCTGAGTGTCACCACACCAGGATATGTGATAGCAAAAGAGGTTGTGGAGGGTTGGGCAGTGAGGAAAAAGTGATTTTTGTCCTTATGCTACTAGGTCCCAATCCTTCAAGTTCATTGCCACAGATTCCATAAAAGAAATATCTAAGGAGTTAAGACAAAAACCATCAGAGAGCCTTCTCTGGTCTGCTAAGAGCTAGCACCACCAAAAGAAGCCCATTGTACTTCCAACCTGGGATTCTCGATCTATGTTCTTGGAAATCTCATGCTAGCTAGCAGTGCTTCCATCCATATAGTTTGGAGGCACAACTTTGACAAGGACTCACTTTCAGGTCGCTAGTCCCTGAGGCAGGCAGCCAAAAGAGTGACTTTAGCCTGAGAGATGTTCCTGGAGCTAGAGTTCTGCCTTGCTCCCAAATGTGCTTCTGTAACTTTCAGCTCCTAGCAAGGCTAGGCGCTTCCATACATGGGGTCTAAGTAAAAGTACATAGTAACAGCATGGATCACAATTCCCTTGAAAGCCTATGATCTGACAGATTAAGTTAGTTATAATTCTCCATGCAACTATGAATGGTCAAAGAAACTAAGAAAAGGTGAATGAGAAAAGAAAGTTCAGTTCACATGTTCACATGCTTCACCCATTTCTGGCCACTCCCCTTGCAGGGACACTGGGTGTCTCTTGGCATTGGCAGGTTGGTATAAACCCCTTCCAAGGCTCCCCTTTTTGGAACTGCCTTCAGTCATTACGAGGCACCTTGAAACTTCAGAGAAGGACTCATCACTTGTTTCGCACAGGGTGTGTCACTCATTCACAAAAGCACACTGTAGAGTTAGTAAAGAAAGGCAGAAAATGTGTATATTGAGAACGCAGAGGGGCTACAGCTCTGAGTGTTCTTACTTGTCTTGAAGATACAAGGGGAGCCCCCAAGATGATACCTTAAGTGGACAATGTAGGATTCATGATTTCTGAAGAAGATTTTAGTTTTGGGGCCAGGGACCAGGCTTGATCACTCAAGAACTTTTGCGTACCACAGTTTTACTGAAATATAAAAAAGGACAGAGAAAGCTTCTGACATAGAGATGAAAAAGGGGATGGAGAGCACCCCCTCTCTAGTCTAAGCATAGGAGTTATGTACTTTATAAATTGGTTATTACAATAAATCAAAAGAATGTCTCAAGGTTGTAAAGATCTTACCAGATCCACTCCTACAATTTACATTTTAACATGACAGGATTAGAACTAACAATAGAAAGATCTTAGAAGGCCATCACCTCCACTAGCTTTGTTCGTAGTGATGCTTTCTAAGCATCACTTGACTTCACATTCCAGGATGTCTGGCTCTAGGTCAATGATCATGCCATCATGATTATCTGGGTCGTGAAGATTTTTTTGTACAGTTCTTCTGTGTATTCTTGCCACCTCTTCTTAATATCTTCTGCTTCTGTTAGGTCCATAACTTTTCTGTCCTTTATCGAGCCCATCTTTGCATGAAATGTTCCTTTGGTATCTCTAATGTTCTTGAAGAGATCCCTAGTCTTTCCCATTCTGTTGTTTTCTTCTATTTCTTTGCATTGATCGCTGAAGAAGGCTTTCTTATCTCTTCTTGCTATTCTTTGGAACTCTGCATTCAAATGTTTATATCTTTCCTTTTCTCCTTTGCTTTTCACTTCTCTTCTTTTCACAGCTATTTGTAAGGCCTCCCCAGACATAAATAAGTGAGATCTAATCTTCTGAGCTGGTCAGGGGCAGAAGCTGGGAGGACCCCATGCCCAAGGGGTGATGGCCAAGAGGAGCTACCCCAGGTCCAAGGTCAGGGGTGGCGGCCAACAAGAGCCACTCCCTGCCTGAGGCCAGGGGCGGTGTCCTGGAGGAACTACCCCACACCCCAGGTCAGGAACAACCTCATGTCCAAGAGTGGTGGCTGCATGGGCGCAGGATGGCCTAGAGGAGCTACTCCACATACAAGGTCAGGAGGGGTGGCAGTGAGGAGATACCCCTTGTCCAAGGTAAGAGAAACCAAAGTAAGATGGTAGGTGTTGCAAGAGGGCATCAGAGGCCAGACACACTGAAACCATAATCACAGAAAACTAGTAAATCTAATCACACTAGGACCACAGCCTTGTCTAACTCAATGAAACTAAGCCATGCCTGTGGGGCAACCCAAGACAGGCAGATCATGGTGGAGAGATCGGACAGAATGTGGTCCACTGGAGAAGGGAATAGCAAACCATTTCAGTATTCTTGCCTTGAGAATCCCATGAGCAGTATGAAAAGGCAAAATGATAGGATACTGAAAGAGGAACATCCCAGGTCAGGAGGTGCCCAATATGCTACTGGAGATCAGTGAAGAAATAACTCCAGAAAGAATGAAGGGATGGAGCCAAAGCAAAAACAATACCCAGTTGTGGATGTGACAGGTGATAGAAGCAATGTACGATGCTGTAAAGAGCAATATTGCATAGGAACCTGGAATGATAGGTCAATGAATCAAGGCAAATTGGACGTGGTCAAACAGGAGATGATAAGAATGAATGTTCGCATTCTAGGAATCAGCGAACTAAAATGGACTGGAATGGGTGAATTTAACTCAGATGACTATTATATCTACTACTACAGGCAGGAATCCCTTAGAAGAAATGGAGTAGCCATCATGGTCAACAAAAGAGTCTGAAATGCAATACTTGGATTCAATCTCAAAAACGACAGAATGATCTCTGTTCATTTCCAAAGCAAACCATTCATTATCACGGTAATCCAAGCCTATTCCCCAACCAGTAACGCTGAAGAAGCTGAAGCTGAATGGTTCTATGAAGACCTACAAGACCGTAGAACTAACACCCAAAAAAGATGTCCTTTTCATTATAGGGGACTGGAATGCAAAAGGAAGAAGGCAAGAAAACCTGGAGTAACAGGCAAATTTGACCTTGGAATACAGAATGAAGTAGGGCAAAGGCTGATAGACTTTGGCGAAGACAACGCACTTGTCATAGCAAATACCCTCTTTCAATAACACAAGAGAAGACTCTATACAGGACATCACCAGATGGTCAACACCGAAATCAGATTGATTATATTCTTTGCTGCCAAAGATGGAGAAGCTCTATACAGTCAAGAAAAACAAGACCAGGAGCTGACTGTGGCTCAGATCATGAGCTCCTTATTGCCAAATTCAGTCTTAAATTGAAGAAAGTACAGAAAACTACTAGACCATTCTGGTATGATCTAAATCAAATGCCTTATGATTATACAGTGGAAGTGAGAACTAGTTTTAAGGGACTAGATCTGATAGAGTGCCTAATGAACTATGGACTGAGGTTCATGGCATTGTACAGGAGGCAGGGATCAAGACCATCCCCATGAAAAGAAATGCAAAAAAGCACAATGGCTGTCTGGGGAGGCCTTCCAAATAGCTGTGAAAGAAGAGAAGCAAAAAGCAAAGGAGAAAAGGAAAGATATAAACATCTGAATGCAGAGTTCCAAAGAATAGCAAGAAGAGATAAGAAAGCCTTCCTCCGCGATCAATGCAAAGAAATAGAAGAAAACAACAGAATGGGAAAGACTAGAGATCTCTTCAAGAAAATTAGAGATACCAAAGGAACATTTCATGCAAAGATCGGCTCGATAAAGGACAGAAATGGTATGGACCTAACAGAAGCAGTCCAAGTTCGATGAAAGACACAGGGTGCTTAGGGCTGGTACACTGGGATGACCCAGAGGGATCGTATGGGGAGGGAGGTGGGAGGTTGGTTCAGGATTGGGAACACATGTACACCCGTGGTGGATTCATGTTGATGTATGACAAAACCAAGACAATATTGTAAAGTAGTTAGCCTCTAATTAAAATAAATAAATTTAAATTTAAAAAAAAGAAGAGGTGACAAAAATACACAGAAGAACTGTACAAAAAAGATCTTACCAATCAAGATAATCACGATGTTGTGATCACTCACCTCAAGCCAGACATCCTGGAATGTGAAGTCAAGTGGGCCTTAGAAAGCATCACTACGAACAAAGCTAGTGGAGGTGATGGAATTCCAGTTGAGCTCTTTCAAATCCTGAAAGATGATGCTGTGAAAGTGCTGCACTCAATATGCCAGCAAATTTGGAAAACTCAGCAGTGGCCACAGAACTGGAAAAGTCAGTTTTAATTCTAATCCCAAAGAAAGGCAATGCCAAAGAATTCTCAGACTACCACAGAATTGCACTCATCTCACACGGTAGTAAATTAATGCTCAAAATTCTCCAAGCCAGGCTTCGACAATACGTGAACCATGAACTTCGAGATGTTCAAGGTTGTTTTAAAAAAGGCAGAGGAATCAGAGATCAAATTGCCAAAATCTATTGGATCATGCAAAAAGTAAGAGAGTTCCAGAAAAACCTCTATTTCTGCTTTATTGACTATGCCAAAGCCTTTGACTGTGTGGATCACAATAAACTGTGGACAATTCTGAAAGAGATGGGACTACCGGACCACCTGAACTGCCTCTTGAGAAACCTATATGCATGTCAGTAAATAACAGTTAGACCTGGACATGGAACAACAGACTGGTTCCAAATAGGAAAAGGCTGTATATTGTCACCCTGCTTATTTAACATCTATGCAGAGTACATCATGAGAAACGCTGGACTGGAAGAAACACAAGTTGGAATCAAGATTGCCGGGAGAAATATCAATAACCTCAGATATGCAGATGACACCACCCTTATGGCAGAAAGTGAAGAAGAACTCAAAAGCCTCTTGATGAAAGTGAAAGTGGATACTGAAAAAGTTGGCTTAAAGCTCAACATTCAGAAAACGAAGATCATGGCATCCGGTCCCATCACTTCATGGGAAATAGATGGGTAAACAGTGGAAACAGTATCAGACCTTGTTTTTTTCTGCTCCAAAATCACTGCAGATGGTGCTTGCAGCCATGCAATTAAAAGATGCTTACTCTTTGAAGGAAAATTATGACCAACCTAGATAGCATATTGAAAAGCAAAGACATTGCTTTGCCAATGAGGGTCCATCTAGTCAGAGCTATGGTTTTTCCTGTGGTCATGTATGGATGTGAGAACTAGACTGTGAAGAAAGCTGAGTGCCAAAGAATTGATGCTTTTGAACTGTGGTGTTGGAGAAGACTCTTGAGAGTCCCTTGGACTGCAAGGAGATCCAACCAGTCCATTCAGAAGGAGATCAGTCCTAGGATTTCTTTGGAAGGAATGATGCTAAAGCTGAAACTCCAGTATTTTGGCCACCTCATGGGAAGAGTTGACTCATTGGAAAAGACTCTGATGCTGGGAGGTATTGGGGGCAGGAGGAGAAGGGAACGACAGAGGATGAGATGGCTGGACAGCATGACTGACTTGATGGACGTGAGTCTGAGTGAACTCCGGGGGTTAGTGATGGACAGGGAGGCCTGGCATGCAGCGATTCATGGGATCACAAAGAATCGGACATGACTTAGCACCTAAAGAACAACATTTGCTGAGTATTACCCCAAAGATTATTTGCCTTTCAATGTACAGGTCAAAACTTGATGCTAGGAATTATGTATTATGACCCCAAATTTTCAAATAGGTACCATAAACATTTCCATATATCTGAATATTGCAAATTATATTGTCTATAAACAATGAAGTTTTATTCATTTCTTCATTCAAGATGAACGTACTCATTGTTGTCTATTTGGCATATAAGCAGCTTCTAGATTTTGAAGATACAGAGGTGAACACTACCAGCAAAGTATTCAGTTATACATATACACATGTTCATTTTTTTTTTAAATTATTTTCTTGTATAGGTTATCACAGAATATTGAGTAGAATTACTTCTGCTACAAAGTAGGTTCTTGTTGGTTATCTTTAGCAAAATCATGAACATATACCCCCATATTAGTTTAAGGTTCTGTGATGTTAAAATTGAAAATAAATTAGTTCAATAATAAATGTAGTTACATGCACAGACATATAAAGCAAACTTATGGATACTAAAGGGAGAAGTGGAAGAGGGTGGGGCAAATAAGGAGTTTGAAATTAACATATACACACTACTATATATATGTATGGATGTGAGAGCTGGACTGTGAAAAAGGCTGAGCGCCGAAGAATTGATGCTTTTGAACTGTGGTGTTGGAGAAGACTCTTGAGAGTCCCTTGGACTGCAAGAAGATCCAACCGGTCCATTCTAAAGGAGATCAATCCTGGAATTTCTTTAGAAGGAATGATGCTAAAGCTGAAACTCCAGTATTTTGGCCATCTCATGCGAAGAGCTGACTCATTGGAGAAGACTCTGATGCTGGGAGGGATTGGGGGCAGGAGGAGAAGGGGACGACAGAGGATGAGATGGCTGGATGGCATCACTGACTCGATGGATGCGAGTCTGGGTGACCTCCGGGAGCTGGTGATGGACAGGGAGGCCTGGCGTGCTGCAGTTCATGGGGTCACAAAGAGTTGGACACGACTGAGCGACTGATCTGATCTCTGATATATATGACATCGATATACAATGTACAAGGATCTTTTGTTAAGCACAGGGAACTATATTCGATATTGTGTAATAAGCTATAATGGAAAAGAATTGGGACATTTTGTATATATATATATATGTATGACTAATTCACGTTTCTGTAAACCTGAAAAGAACACAACATTGTAAATCAGCTATACTACAATATGAAATAAAAAAATAATAAATGGAGTTATGCGGTCAATTGCTGACTCTGTGTAAGTTGTAAGAGCTTTTTCATAAGTCCTGCAGTCATCTCACCTTTTCATAGTTGTCCCAGGCCCCTTGTTCAACTTTTTGCAACCGCAATTGACTGTAGCCTGCTCTCTGACTGTAGGCTCCTTTGTCTGTGGAATTTTCCAAGAAAGAATACTAAATCGGGTTGACATTTCCTACTCCTACCATGGTGCCATAGTGGCTAATTCAGTCATGCTGCCTACCTACCAGCTGCTTGGCTTTGTACACTCTGAGAAGATAAGAAGGAATAAGACACAGTAAGCAGCAGCACACCAGGCTTCCTGTTCTTCTCTATCTTCTGGAGTTTGCTCACCTCATTCCCATTGAGTTAGTGATGCCAGCCAAACATCTCATCCTCTATCACCCTCTTCACTTGCCCTCAGTCTTTCCCAGGATCAGGGTCTTTTCCAATGAGTCAGCTCTTCGCATCAGGTGGCCAAAGTATTGGAGCTTCAGTTTCAGCACCTGTCCTTCCAGTGAATATTCAGAGTAAATAGCCAGTATCAATTCTAATTCTCAGAGGGAGTTGTATACTCTGCAACAAAGTAATCATTCATCACTTCCTATTCATCAGCCTACTGAAACTTGGAACACAGAGGAATATTAATGCCCAAATTTCTTGTGATGGACTAGCCTGCTCTCTCCCCAGGAGGTTGCTTTTCCACTTAAATCATAATTCATATGCTTTGCTTTTTTGACTTAGACTTCATGGAATGTCAAATATTTTTATCATCAGTTGCATAATATAGACAGTAATAGACAATAAATGGCAGTGTGTATCATAATCTTTTCCATAATCTTTTCCATAAGGCTAGTCCTGCTGATGTGAAGATTTTGTCATAAAACTGTGGTGAAATCTAATCATGTCCCCCCTTCCATAATCCATCTTCCATCATATCAAGAATGACTGTCAGGAGATTGTCAGCTAGACTGCTGTCCTCTTTCACTCAAACTCTGTCAAGAACTTTATTTACCTTGGAGATCGAAAGCATCTTTTCTCCTGCCTTAGGGCTTCTATGTATAATTTTGACAGTCTTTACTTTATCAAAGAAATTGTGTCAATTTGAGAAATGGCAGCCCTTCTTACTCTGGTTGAATATCAAATTTTATATAGAGAAGAATTTCTTTAATGACACATTGAAAAGATTTTGAACTCAAGTTAGTGAAGATTTACACTTTTGAAATGTCATTGGTGTTATAATTATCACCATGGCATTCTTTCAGAATAATGAAGTTTGAATCTTCACTTGACACTATTGTTTTAAGCTACTAACAGGTATGAATACATGCCTTATGTATGTCAGGCTATATAGATTGTTTTTCTGGGCTCCAAAATCACTGCAGATGGTGACTGCAGTCATGAAATTAAAAGACGCTTACTCCTTGGAAGGAAAGTTATGACCAACCTAGATAGCATATTCAGAAGCAGAGACATTACTTTACCAACAAAGGTTCGCCTAGTCAAGGCTATGGTCTTTCCTGTGGTCATGTATGGATGTGAGAGCTGGACTGTGAAGAAAGCTGAGCGCCGAAGAATTGATGCTTTTGAACTGTGGTGTTGGAGAAGACTCTTGAGAGTCCCTTGGACTGCAAGAAGATCCAACCGGTCCATTCTGAAGGAGATCAATCCTGGAATTTCTTTAGAAGGAATGATGCTAAAGCTGAAACTCCAGTATTTTGGCCACCTCATGCGAAGAGTTGACTCATTGGAGAAGACTCTGATGCTGGGAGGGATTGAGGGCAGGAGGAGAAGGGGACGACAGAGGATGAGATGGCTGGATGGCATCACTGACTCGATGGGTATGAGTCTGGGTGACCTCCGGGAGCTGGTGATGGACAGGGAGGCCTGGCGTGCTGCGGTTCATGGGGTCGCAAAGAGTTGAACACGACTGAGCGACTGATATGATCTGATCTGATCTGATATATGTATAGTTACACACATGCACATACACACACATAATCCCAACATGCATAATGTTATGCCAAGAAGCACAGAGATGAGCATCTATTAGGGTGATATATCTCATCAAACAACAGACTCAATGTCATTAAGGATTTGATGGATACTTTACAAACAGCAGCACACATCCCTTTATATACCAGAGCACTCACTATTTTTGTATTTGGCTTTTCCCCCTGCCTTTTAGGCATTCTATGTGCAGCTAGGGTTCTATGTTCTAGTTGCATATTAGAAATACGTGCACATTATAAATATCTGAGAGAACTTTTTTAAAAGTTTGAGAATTGGGTCCTGATCTAGTCCAATTAAATCAGAATGTCCAAGAATGAGACACAGGCATGGGTACTTTTAAAATCTCCCTAGGTCATCCTGCTGCTGCTGTTTCTGCTAAGTCGCTTCAATCGTGTCTGACTCTGTGTGACCCCACTAGGCTCCTCTTTCCCTGGGATTCTCCAGACAAGAATACTGGAGTGGGTTGCCATTTCCTTCTCCAATGCATGAAAGTGAAAAGTGAAAGGGAAGTCACTCAGTCATGCCCGACTCTTAGCGACCCCATGGACTGCAGCCTACCAGGCTCCTCTGTCCACGGGATTTTCCAGGCAAGAGTTCTGGAGTGGGGTGCCATTGCCTTCTCCGTAGGTCATCCTATGGTGCTTTAAAGCCACATTCAAACTGTTTTAACTTGCAGTCACATTAGGGAGTTCAAGTGCTCAGTTTAAAGCACTTGAGTCCTGAGAGAGGTAAGATCAAAGCATATGTGTACTAAGTCGGACTCTTTGTGACTCTATGGGCAGTAGTTCGCCAGGCTCCCTTGTCTACAGGATTCTCCAGGCAAGAATACTGGAGTAGGTTGCCCTTTCCTTCTCCAGTGGATCTTCCCAACCCAGGGAAGAAGCCACATCTCTTATGTCTCCCATAGTATCAGGCAGGTTCTTTACCATAAGTGTAACCTGGGGAGCCCCCAGAAATGCATTCAAAACATCATAATACAGCCTTTCACTGTCAACAGGCTACCAAAATGGTTATAAATTGTGTTCTTTCACTTCAATCCCCTCCTTGTTCACTATTGTAAACTCCCCCCTGCTCCCCTGCCCAAGGCACAGTTTCCAAACAACTACAAGATGCCAATTTAACTGAAAGATCAAATCAAAGTAAGACCAGGGTGAACATATGAGCCATATACTATGTCCAGAACAGCCTATAACTTGAAATACCTAAACAGACAGGCATGACCAAAGGAAGAAAAATGGCACAGAAAAAATATTCTAGGTAGAAAGAAACCTTTTCTCAATTTCAGCTTCTCTTATTTCAGTCTACTCAGATTGTCAGGGCTGTCTTGGTGTGTTTCCCGTATTGCTGCACATTTTCACTGATGTTTCTGCTTAATTAGTTGCTCTTCCCCCAGAATTTGAACTAAAGGTAAAGTTACTAGGAAAAATCTTATCTATTCAGAAGCAGTTAATGGGAAAGTCTTTATGGGATCAAATCAAGTCTTTCTCCTGAGCTATCAATCAGATTTCCCAGGCCACAGCACTCCACAGAAGTTTACTCCTGGGGCTGGGAGCCATCCCTCAGGCCCACAAGATCTTCTGACCTCAAGGAAAAGTATTCGGGCCAGTCCTTCCTATTTAAGATTCACTACTTGTGCTGACTAGAGTAGACATTACAGCTGTGGTCTAACCTCTATTTGTTTCAGTTGGTTCATTTACTCCCTACGGGGCCATCTTGTAAAGTGGCAGTTATAAGTAATAACAGAGAGCATCTCAAGTTTGGCAGGTATGATGAGTAAGTAACAGGCTGACATATCACCTGCAGTAAAACAATCTTTCAGCTGTCCTCTTGAGATTAAAAAAGAGCCTCTCCACTTTTATTAGATCCCCCTAGTAAGTTCTGAAATCTCAGCTTCTTTTCACCACAAGCCTTGACCCTTGGTTTGATTTAATCTCATGACAGCCTCTATTTTCTTGTTCTATTGAAAGTTTAAGCTATTTAAAAGGAAATGGAGTGAGCTGGCTTACCTTTTGATTTCATTTTGGTAGGTAAATTCACTGCTGATGGAAAACATAATCCACCAGGATGGAAAGAGCCCCTGATGAGCAGCCCTTGAACAGGCTAGCAATTGAAGGCTAGTTTGGATTACGGCCTACAGATTCAACAATCCAGAGCAAAACCCACCCATTCATCATTGATTGAAAAAAAATAATAATAACTCAGTGGTTTTATAGAGTTATTATAATTTTAAAGTTGAATCCTATCAACTTGTTATCTATTTAAATTTAGAATAGACTTATGTATTTGTATTTATCTTATTTAATACTATTTTGTTTATGGCATCAAAGACAAATGATGTAGATTTTAATTTGGTTTTTCACATAGTCCACTTCCTGCATGTCTGGCACTAGTAACTTATTTTCTGGGCTATTAATCAAATAAATTTAAATTGATCAGGGTCTTTGGTTTGGGGATCAGTTCAGTTGCTCAGTCGTGTCTGACTCTTTGCGGCCCCATGGACTGAGCACACCAGGCCTCCCTGTCCATCACCAACTCCCGGAGTTCATCCAAACCCATGTCCATTGAGTCAGTTCAGTTCAGTTCAGTCGCTCATTCATGTCCAACTCTTTGCGACCCCATGAATCGCAGCACGCCAGGCCTCCCTGTCCATCACCAACTCCCGGAGTTCACTCAGACTCAAGTCCATTGAGTCAGTGATGCCATCCAGCCATCTCATCCTCTGTCGTCCCCTTCTCCTCCTGACCCCAATCCCTTCCAGCATCAGAGTCTTTTCCAATGAGTCAACTCTTCACATGAGTTGGCCAAAGTACTGGAATTTCAGCTTTAGCATCATTCCTTCCAAAGAAATCCCAGGGCTGATTTCCTTCAGGATGGAATAGTTGGATCTCCTTGCAGTCCAAGGGACTCTGAAGAGTCTTCTCCAACACCACAGTTCAAAAGCATCAATTCTTCGGCACTCAGCTTTCTTCACAGTCCAACTCTCACATCCATACATGACCACTGGAAAAACCATAGCCTTGACTAGATGGACCTTTGTTGGAAAACTAATGTCTCTGCTTTTCAATATGCTATCTAGGGTGGTCATAACTTTTCTTCCAAGGAGTTACATCTATAATATTGTTGGAGACTCTTAATCCAGTGATTATTCAGCTGCTAAACCAAGAATATTACATTTTTTTTAGAATCATTATGATTTATCATTTTAATAGGAATTTGAATATTTCAGAAATGAGATGGGCCAAATGTCAGGACTCTTCTGTTGTTGCTAGAATAGTTATTCACTGGGAAGTTTATATAATGAACAATTAGCAAGCTGTGCAATGGATGCTTCCTCTGCTGCACAACTGGGACTGCTTTTCCATTTTCCTTCGTCCCAATGACAAATGACTCATTGCTGTTAAAATGGAAAGAACCCAAATCTATCTCAGCTGTTCACTTTTGTCCTTGTTTTATTTTATATATAACCTGATACCTTCAGTTATTGCCTGTTTAGATAAAAACCTCATCTCTGTGGTCATCTTCATGCCCTTAATTAGCCCATTCCCAGCTCTTGGGACCACAATGGAGAATAGAAGAACAATGCCAATATTAGGAGCCAGGCATAGATGTTGCTTACAATAAAGAAGGGATCTTGAAGTTCTTAGGAAAACTGTTGGGTTTCAAGTTTTCTCTTACTAGGTGTTGAATTCTCCCAAGGCTGTTCTTAGCTTCATTTCATTCAGATGCTGGAGGGCACTTGAACATTGGCCTCAGTTAGTAGAGGAAAGGGATGTCAGCATTTCTAGAACCAAGATCAAGTATATCTAAACCATGCATGACCAGTGACAATAGTATCGGCTTTGCTGAAGCTTGACATGAGAATAAAAAACAGTGTCTTCTAGGCATTTTCTTGCAGCAGTAGCTGGTTAAAAGTTAAAGTTGGAAACAAGGATTTTTTTTTTTTTTTTTTGTAATGGACAGTTAATGTTCTGTTCCTTCCCTCCCAGGGAACAAAATTTCCCCTTATTTTGGGGAACTGCATTTCCTTCCACTTCAACTAATTATTTTATTTCATTTCTTTGGTCATAGAAATAGGGTTTCCTTGGTGGCTCAGATGGTAAAGAATACACCTATAATTTAGGAGACTCAGATTTGATCGCTGAGTCAGGAAGCTTCCCTGGAGAAGGGAATGGCTAACTACTCCAGTATTCTTGCCTGGAGAATCCAATGGACTGTAGCTTCTGTCCATGGGGTCACAAAGAGTCAGACATGACTAAGCAACTGACACTTTCACTTTTCTTTCACTTTGGTCACAGAAGTAGTAGCATAACCCAAGCTGGAGTACTTAGAACACTTGTTTATTTTTTATTTTATGGCTTATGGTATCATGACAACAACAATAACAAAAGTTGCCAAGACCCGTGTCAAGTATCTTTCCCCTATGGTTTCTTCCAGGAGTTTTATGGTTTTAGATCTTACATTTAAGCCTTCAATCTGATTCAATTAATTTTTTGTGGTTGGTATCAGATAGGGTCTAGTTTGACTCTTTTACATGTGAATATCCAATTTCCCCAATGGAATATATTGAAGAGACTGTTTTTTCTCCAGTGAGGATTCTTGGTTTCCTTATCAAATATTAACTGACCATATGTGTATAGGTATATTTCTGGGCCCTTGATTCTATTCCATTGGTCTATGTATCTGTTTTTATGCCAGTGCTATTCTGTTTTGATTACTAAAGCTTTATAGTATAGCTTGAAATAATAAAGTATGATGCCACCAGCTTTGTTCTTTCTCAGGATTGCTTTGGTTATTCAAGAATTTTTTTAGTATACATGATGGATTTTTAATACATCATAGTAAATGACCATTATCACCAAAACAAATACACTCAAACTAAAAGTGTTTTATTATAAGTATTTTTCCTTAGCAGTAAAAATATGTTTATTTTATGAAAGCAAATTTTGATTAAAACTTTTAAAGACTTTGTAAATATAAAGTGTACCTTTTATTAACAAAAATAAATTGGGAAATACATGAAGTAAGGGGTTATAAAATTTAGTTGTCACTATTTCTACCATATTTATTTAAAGACTAAAAAAAATAAAAATACAATATTCTGCCTTCTTTCAGAAATAGTTTCTTATTTAGAAAGAATAAATAATATCTCAAAATAAATGCTCATTTTCTGATTCCATAAGCAGTTACTATTATCATAATCTAGACTATCTGAAATAGTGAATGGTGTATCCTATTCTCCAGTCTTTCTACAAAGTCACTTGGGGAGATGTACTTTACAACCTCACCAGAATCCTGAAATTTCACTGTTGTTGATATTATTGACGATATTTTTAGCATCTCTATGTCACTTGTAGTTTGTTCCTCTGAGAGATTTTCTTTCATCACACTGATTGGGACTGAAACTTTGAAGGCATCAACAAAGACCAGATTATAGAACAAAAAGAATTGCAGCTTGACAGAGTTGATTATGTAAACAGGAAAAATAATATGAGACTGTTGTTCTAGGCATGAATTATCTTGGGAAATTTGATCGGGGGCGGGGAGGGGAAGCAGCATAAGCATTCTACTGGCAAATGTCAGACTGAGAGGAGGCCCAGATATCTGCTGAATTTGATAGAACTGAAGGTCTGACTATGTGGATTTGGAGGTTTAGGGGATATCCCAGAGTGACTTTCAGGGACATGGTTGTAGGAAAATTGAGCTATTCCAGGAATCTAGACTTTGGGTAGACATGGACCCCAGACAAGAAATTTCATCCCTAGAAGAACTATGCTTAGTGCCAGAATCTGAATAATGTATTAGGACCAAGGTGCTGGTCAAGAACCTGGCATTGCCTTGAGATGCGAGAAGGGGCCCTGCCACAGGGAATTTAGTCAATCCAAACTGGTATGAGTCTCCTGTGGTCAGAAGAAGATGCTGCATTGTTTCCAACTTTGAATGAAAATGGGTTAAAATAGTATCACTTATTTCTAGAATCTTTAGTGTGGTTCTAAGTTCTTCACACGTATTAACTCAATCAAATTTCACAGCCACCCTATGAGATACTTTTTGTTTTTGTCTACAATTTACAGAGATAGAAATCAAGACTTAGAAATAGGCCCACAGGCATATAGCTGTTAAGTGGTGGAGCCCAGATTAACCAGGAGATAGTCTCAGAGTCTGTGGTCATCACCTATTTGCTACTGAGTGACTACAATCTACAAAACATATCAGTATCAAGCACTGTCTCAGGTGGAATTTCTGAGGAGCAAATCTTGAGATGGAGTTTGTTACACAAGGCATTTATTAGGGAGTGCCTTTAAGATCAAAATCCTAGGGGGAGGTAAGCAGGATTCATGAGAGGAAGAAGTCAACCCATGGGAAGCTCTGGAAATAATGGTCTGAGAATAGTCCTATGTGAACTGATATGGTCTGTACAACGTTGGTAGGGGAAATATATTGGGCAAGAATTACCTCTATAGCTGAGGCATTTATGAAGGACCTGACAGTGGCCTTAAGAGTTGGAAAACTTTCCTGGTGGTGGGGGGAGGGGTGAGGTGGTCTGATATGAGTAGTACATCTCTTTGTTAATTACAAGTATATTCATATTTTCTGAAAGTATGTAGAAAATATTAAGGTTTATTCTTCTACTAGATCAGATCAGATCAGTCACTCAGTCATGTCTGACTCTTTGCGACCCCATGAATCACAGCATGCCAGGCCTCCCTGTCCATAACCAATGCCGGGAGTTCACTCAGACTCGGATCCATCAAGTCAGTGATGCCATCCAGCAATTTCATCCTCTGTCATTCCCTTCTCCTCTTGCCCCCAGTCCCTCCCAGCATCAGAGTATTTTCCAATGAGTCAACTCTTCACATGAGGTGGCCAAAGTACTGGAGTTTCAGCTTTAGCATCATTCCTTCTAAAGAAATCCCAGGGCTGATCTCCTTCTGAATGGACTGGTTGGATCTCCTTGCAGTCCAAGGGACTCTCAAGAGTCTTCTCCAACACCACAGCTCAGAAGCATCAGTTCTTCAGTGCTCAGCCTTCTTCACAGTCCAGCTCTCACATCCATACATGACCACAGGAAAAACCATAGCCTTGACTAGACTAACCTTTGTTGGCAAAGTAATGTCTCCGCTTTTGAATATGCTATCTAGGTTGGTCATAACTTTCCTTCGAAGGAGTAAGTGTCTTTTAATTTCATGGCTGTGATCACCATCTGTAGTGATTTTAGAGCCCAGAAAATAAAGTCTGACACTGTTTCCACTGTTTCCCCATCTATTTGCCATGTAGTGATGGGACCGGATGCCATGATCTTCGTTTTCTGAATGTTGAGCTTTAAGCCAACTTTTTCACTCTCCACTTTCACTTTCATCAAGAGGCTTTTTAGTTCCTCTTTACTTTCTGTCATAAGAGTGGTGTCATCTGTATATCTGAGGTTATTGATATTTCTCCCGGCAATCTTGATTCCAACTTGTGTTTCTTCCAGTCCAGCATTTCTCATGATGTACTCTGCATATAAGTTAAATAAACAGGGTGACAATATACAGCCTTGACATATTCCTTTTCCTATTTGGAACCAGTCTGTTGTTCCATGACCAGTTCTAACTGTTGCTTCCTGACCTGCATACAAATTTTTCAAGAGGCAGATCAGGTGGTCTGGTATTCTCATCTCTTTCAGAATTTTCCACAGTTTCTTGTGATCCACACAGTCAAAGGCTTTGGCATAGTCAATAAAGCAGAAATAGATGTTTTTCTGGAACTCTCTTGCTTTTTCCATGATCCAGCAGATATTGACAATTTGATCTCTGATTCCTCTGCCTTTTCTAAAACCAGCTTGAACATCAGGAAATTCACCGGTTCAAAGATTGCTGAAGCCTGGCTCGGAGAATTTTGAGTATTACTTTACTAGCTTGTGAGATGAGTGCAATTGTGCGGTAGTTTGAGCATTCTTTGGCTTTGTCTTTCTTTGGGATTTGAATTAAATCTCACCTTTTCCAGTCCTGTGGCCACTGCTGAGTTTTCCAAATTTGCTGGCATATTGAGTGCAGCACTTTCACAGCATCGTCTTTCAGAATTTGGAATATCTCAACTGGAATTCCATCACCTCCACTAGCTTTGTTCGTAGTGATGCTTTCTAAGGCTCACTTGAGTTCACATTCCAGGATGTCTGGCTCTAGGTCAGTGATCACACCATTGTGATTATCTGGGTCGTGAAGATCTTTTTTGTACAGTTCTTCTGCTTATTCTTGCCACCTCTTTTTAATATCTTCTGCTTCTATTAGGTCCATACCATTTCTGTCTTTTATCGAGCCCTCTTCTACTAGAGTGAACTTAAATCCCAATTGCTCCTCACAGTTTGGATTTGCACTTGCATTTCTGGGTTAATTATTAATAGCTTCCCCTTTTATTATTGAAAGAATCTTGATCAGATGTATATTATTTTGTTTTCCTGATGCTCTTATATTTCTCTTTGTTCCTCTACTAGTAATCTGTTATTAGTTTCTAGAAAAAAAAAACTATTTTTATAGAAATAAAAGTCATGCCTTTGTTTCCAAAATCAAGCAAAAGTGAAAGAAATCTCAGGTTTGCTATGCTTTATCTGTTGTAAACAAGCTAGTTGAAAGTAAAATTTAGTTTGGAAACCACAATTAAATACCTTTTCTTATACTAATAGTCATGGTATAGTATTACCCCTTATGAGGGATGCATTTTGTTTTGTACAAAATATAATGCAAAGTGACTCTGGAATTCCTTAAGACTGGGTAACTAAGTAGAAAAGTTCTGTTGTGACATTTACATACAATGTTTATTTTAAAACTGGAAATTAAAATATCTTCAGGTCTTCTTACATTGTATTAAAATAAAGTATTGTCAATATGAACACATGACTTTTACTATGACATTGCACCCACAACCCAGGGCATGTCCGTTATTTTAAAACCAAATTATCTTCCTCAGTTTTTCTCAATTATGTTTGTGAATTTTAAGGCAGTATCTTCTATGACCTAAGAATTGAGCCCCTGCTTGTACCTCTGCTATGGTCTCCTGACTAAATTCAATTTCTCAAAAATCATTAGAAATGGGAGCCTGGTTTACAGAGGCTAGTCAGCACTGCTCTTGTGGTGACTGCTTCACCGATGATACTCTCTGCAGTGAAAAGACCCCCTCTGCATTATGGTTCTTGATACCTACTGACCCACACTTGAGACTGTGGATTTGCCCCTCTCCCTCACTCAGGGCTGGGTTCAGATGTAACACTGATTGTGCTCTGAGCTTCTTCAAGACAGTCCTGCTCCTTGCACACTTTGCTCATAATGCTGCTAAGTCGCTTCAGTTGTGTCTGACTCTTTGCGACCCCAGAGATGGCAGCCCACCAGACTCCCCCCGTCCCTGGGACTCTCCAGGCAAGAACAACAGAGTGGGTTGCCATTTCCTTCTCCAATGCATGAAGGTGAAAAGTGAAAGTGAAGTCGCTCAGTCATGTCCGACTCTTAATGACCCCATGGACTGCAGCCCACCAGGTTCCTCCGTCACGGGATTCTCCAGGCAAGAGTAGTGGAGTGAGGTGCCATTGCCTTCTCCTTGCTCATAATAGATCACATCTAATCACCAGGTTGGAGCTAAGGTAAACCAACAAAACCATTTCTGTTCTCTTTTCTCTCTCAGGTTTGGTCTAGGCATCTGTGTACAAAATATCAAAGCAATATCTGCCCAATACATATATCTCATTAAACAGAAGCCTGGAGGATCATTGACCCATCAGATTATCAAATGTTAAGATAGTATTTTCAAAAAGTTAAATGGATAAGTATTTTAGAGGGCACAAGTTAAAGATTGAGAGATATATTTAACTTATTACTTATACAGAATAATAAAGTTGATTACATACACAAAAAAAGTGATTGAGGGAATAAGAATACTATAACTGGGAGAGGAAACTGGTTATTGCTCTACTGGGCAATGCAATGGTAACCTTAGAGTTATTTTATCTCTTCTAATAGACTGAGATCATTTTCATCTCTCCTAGACAAAATAATTTGCAATTTATCCATTTTGTACAAGACATCATTTTTATAAGACAACAATTTTTTCAGAATCTGAGCCCTAATATTAAATAATAATTCAAATTAAGTCACATTTCCAAAATGAAGTCACATTCCAATACAACCCTCAGGGAATCAGATACCTCTAAGGTGAACTTGTTGCATAATGCAGGACTTTAATTTGGAGAGTATGTTGTAATGTTCTTTTTACATTTTCAAGTTTGGGACATGCATATATACCTTATTTTCTGAATATAACAATTGCACATGGGTTTCTGGTTCCTTCTTTAGGCTGAACTAGTCTCCACACATACAAGTAAGACATTCAGAAATAGGGTTTGCATTTAGAAAAATTGCTCATAGTTTACCTTAATTGTGTTTCTTTGGTCAAACGCAGCACCTTATTGGTAAGTTGTTGTTCTTTTTTTCTTTATGTTTTTGTTGCAAATATGACTTTTTACACAAACTTTCTTATATCAGTTGGGAAAGACCATTGGATATAAAAATTATCAAATAAAAGTACATGTATTACATCAAATACTGTATAATTAGAAAGGACAATGCCAAAGAATGCTCAGACTACAATAGAATTGTGCTCATTTCATATGCTAGCAAGATAATTCTCAAAATCCTTCAAGCTAAGCTTCAACAGTGCATGAACCAAAAAACCTTGAGATGTACAACCAGAATTTAGAAAAGGCACAGGAACCAGAGATCAAATTGTCAACGTTCATTGGATCATAGAAAAAGTAAGAGAATTTCAGAAAAACATTGACTTCTGCTTCATTGATTATGTTGAGGCTTTTGACAGTGTGAATCACAACAAACTGTCGAGAACTCTTAAAGAAATGGTAATGCCAGAACACCTTACTTACCTCCTGATAAATTTGTATGCTGGTCAAGAAGCAACAGCTAGAATAAAACATGGAACAATGGACTGGTTTAAATTGGGAAAAAATTACCACAAGACTGTATATAGTCACCCAGCTTATTTAATTTATATGCAGAATATACCATGCTAAATGCTGGATTGGATGAATCACAAGTTGGAATCAAGATTGTAGGGAGAAATATCAACAACCTCAGATATGCAAATGATACCACCCTAATCTCAGAAAGTGAAGAGAACTAAAGAGGCTTTTGATGAATATTGAAGAGCAGGGTGAAAATAGCTTGCTTGAAACTCACCATTTAAAAAATTAAGATTGTGGTATCTGGTCCCATCAATTCATGGCAAATAGATCGAGGGGGGGCGGGGGGGGGGCGGGAATAGAAACAGTGGCAGATTTTATCTTCTGGGATTCCAAAATTACTGCAGAGGTGACTGCAGCCATATGATTAAAAGACTCTTGCTCCTTGGAAGAAAAAGTATGATACGCCTAGACAGCGTATTAAAAATCAGAGATATCATACTGCTGACATGTCTGTATAATCAAAGCTATCATTTTTCCAGTAGTCATGTATGGATGTGAGAATTGGACCATAAAGAAGGCTGAGAGCCAAAGAGTTGGTGTTTTCGAATTGTGATGTTGGAGAAGACTCTTTAGAGTCTCTTAGACTGTGAAATTAAAAGACGTTTACTCCTTGGAAGAAAGATTATGACCAACCTAGATAGGATATTCAAAAGCAGAGACATTACTTTGCCAATAAAGGTCCATCTAGTCAAGGCGATGGTTTTTTCAGTGATCACGTATGGATGTGAGAATTGGACTGTAAAGAAAGCTGAGCGCCGAAGAATTGATCCTCTTGAACTGTGGTGTTGGAGAAGACTCTTGAGAGTCCTTTGGACTGCAAGGAGATCCAACCAGTCCATTCTAAAGGAGATCAGTCCTGGGTGTTCATTGGAAGGACTGATACTAAAACTGAAACTCCAATACTTTGGCCGCCTCATGCCAAGAGTTGACTCATTGGAAAAGACTCTGATGCTGGGAGGAATTGGGTTCAGGAGGAGAAGGGGACAACAGAGGATGAGATGGCTGGATGGCATCACCAACTCGATGGACATGAGTTTGGGTGAACTCCGGGAGTTAGTGATGGACAGGGAGGCCTGGCGTCCTGCAATTCATGGGGTCGCAAAGAGTCGGACACGATTGAGTGACTGAACTGAACTGAAACAGTAAGGAGATGAAACCTGTCAATCCCAAAGGAAATAAACCCTGAATATTTATTGGAAGAACTAATGCTGAAGCTGAAGCTCCAATGCTTTGGTCCTCTGATGCAAAGAGCTGATTAACTGGAAAAGACTCTAACGATGAGAAAGATTGAGGGCAAGAGGAGAAGGCGACGACAGAGGATAAGATGGTTGGATGGCATCACTGACTCAATGAATATGAGTTTTTTCACACTCTGGGAGATAAGGAAGGACAAGGGAGCCTGGCATGCTGCAGCATATGGGGTCACATAGAGTCAGATATGACACAGTGACTGAACAACAACAACAACAGAAATTTATAATACTAATGATGAAAATGGTCTTTAATTTGATCATGGCTTTCATTAACTTGTTGTAAATCGTTTTGAAGAAATAAAGTTAAAGAATAAGCAAATTAAATAAATAAAAAATCAGTGCTTAATTAGTGATTGTGACATTGACATTGCACTCTCACAAACCTGGATTTGCATTCTAGTTTTAGTTTATTAATTACATGACCTTAAAACACCTATTTCTGCTTTATTAACTTTGTCAAGGCCTTTGACTGTGTGGATCACAATAACTGTGGAAAAGTCTGAAAGAAATGGGAATACCAGACCACCTGATCTGCCTCTTGAGAAATATGTATGCAGGTCAGGAAGCAAGAGTTAGAACTGGACATGGAACAACAGACTGGTTCCAAATAGGAAAAAGAGTACGTCAAGGCTGTATATTGTCACCCTGTTTATTTAACTTATATGCAGAGTACATCACGAGAAACGCTGGACTGGAAGAAACACAAGTTGGAATCAAGATTGCTGGGAGAAATATCAATAACCTGAGATATGCAGATGACACCACTCTTATGGCAGAAAGTGAAGAAGAAGTAAAAAGCCTCTTGATGAAAGTGAAAGTGGAGAGTGAAAAAGTTGGCTTAAAGCTCAACATTCAGAAAATGAAGATCATGGCATTTGGTCCCATCATTTCATGGGAAATAGATGGGGAAACAGTGGAAACAGTTTCAGACTTTATTTTTCTGGGCTCCAAAATCACTACAGACAGTGACTGTAGCCATGAATTTAAAAGACGCTTGCTCCTTGGAAGGAAGGTTATGACCAACCTAGACAGCACATTGAAAAGCAGAGACATTACTTTGCCAACAAAGATCCATCTAGTCAAGGCTATGGTTTTTCCTGTGATCATGTATGGATGTGAGAGCTGGACTGTGAAGAAGACTGAGTACCGAAGCATTGATGCTTTTGAACTGTGGTGTTGGACAAGACTCTTGAGAGTCCCTTGGACTGCAAGGAGATCCAACCAGTCTATTCAGAAGGAGGTCAGCCCTGGAATTTCTTTGGAAGGAATGATGCTTAAGCTGAAACTCCAATACTTTGGGCACGTCATGCGAAGAGTTGACTCATTGGGAAAGACTCTGATGCTGGGAGGGATTGAGGGCAAGAGGAGAAGGGGGTGACAGAGGATGAGATGGCTGGATGGCATCACTAACTCGATGGATGTGAGTCTGAGTGAACTCCGGGAGTTGGTGATGGACAGGGAGGCCTGGCGTGCTGCGATTCATGGGGTCGCAAAGAGTCTCACACGACTGAGTGACTGATCTGATCTGATCTGATCTGAAACAGTATACTTAAACCAGGGTTTATTTCGTTATCTTAATATGGAAATGAGGTAACCAAGAGTTGTGGGCTGAAATATATCCCATAAAAAACACATATGTTAAGGTCCTAACTCTGGAACTTCAGAGTCTGACCATTTTTGGTAATAAGGTCTTTA
Organism: Tragelaphus eurycerus; assembly: GCA_935064755.1. Lineage (NCBI taxonomy): Eukaryota > Metazoa > Chordata > Mammalia > Artiodactyla > Bovidae > Tragelaphus > Tragelaphus eurycerus. The sequence continues at coordinate 10,469,922 of CAKXYN010000084.1, read as the reverse complement.
AAGAGGTTTCATTAAAATTTGGTTATTATTGTTGAGTACATCATGAGAAATGCTGGACTGGAAGAAACACAAGTTGGAATCAAGATTGTCGGGAGAAATATCAACAACCTCAGATATACAGATGACACCACCCTTATGGCAGAAAGTGAAGAGGGGCTAAAAAGCCTCTTGATGAAAGTGAAAGTGGAGAGTGAAAAGGTTGGCTTAAAGCTCAACATTCAGAAAACGAAGATCATGGCATCTGGTCCCATCACCTCATGGGAAATAGATGGGGAAACAGTGGAAACAGTGTCAGACTTTGTTTTTCTGGGCTCCAAAATCACTGCAGATGGTGACTGCAGCCATGAAATTAAAAGACGCTTACTCCTTGGAAGGAAAGTTATGACCAACCTAGATAGCATATTCAAAAGCAGAGACATTACTTTACCAACAAAGGTTCGCCTAGTCAAGGCTATGGTCTTTCCTGTGGTCATGTATGGATGTGAGAGCTGGACTGTGAAGAAGGCTGAGCGCTGAAGAATTGATGCTTTTGAACTGTGGTGTTGGAGAAGACTCTTGAGAGTCCCTTGGACTGCAAGGAGATCCAAGCAGTCCATTCTGAAGGAGATCAATCCTGGAATTTCTTTAGAAGGAATGATGCTAAAGCTGAAACTCCAGTATTTTGGCCATCTCATGCGAAGAGTTGACTCATTGGAGAAGACTCTGATGCTGGGAGGGATTGAGGGCAGGAGGAGAAGGGGACGACAGGGGATGAGATGGCTGGATTGCATCACTGACTTGATGGATGTGGGTCTGAGTGACCTCCGGGAGCTGGTGATGGACAGGGAGGCCTGGCGTGCTGCAGTTCATGGGGTCGCAAAGAGTCGGACACGACTGAGTGACTGATCTGATCTGATCTGATTATTGTTGGCCCTGATTCAATAAAACCAGTGTCCTTATAAAAAAATCTGGATACAGGTATGGACAGAGAGAAGATGTGTACAAGAAGAAAAGTGATCTATAAGCAGATCCTAGAGTAGATTCTATCCTCACAGCCCTTAGAAGGAACCAAGTCTGCAGAGAGCTTGATCTCAGATTTCTATCCTCCAGAATCATATTAAAAACAACAACAACAAAAACTCTGTTGTTTAAGGTACACAGGCTATGATATTTAGTTATGGTGACCCAAGCAAGCCAACTGGCTTTCCAGGTGGCTCAGTGGTAAAGAAGACACATGTAATGCAAGAAATGTGGGTTTGATACCTGAAGAATAAGATCAGGAAGATCCTCTGATGGACAAAATGGCAACCCACTCCAGTATTTTTGCCTGGAGAATACCATATAGATAGAGGAGCCTGGTGGATTACAGTCTATGCGGTCGTAAAGAGTCAGCTATGACTTAGCAATTTAATATGCACAGGCATGCAGCCAATTAATACACCGAGGCTGATGTTCTAATAACAGTGATTTATTGAAATATATTTCATGGGCTATAGAATATTTTGGCAATCATGAGCAGAAGTTGCTCATGTAGAAAATTTGGAAGTGGTTTTTACAGTGAAGAAACTTTTACTAAACCCTAAACTATCTTCTTCATTAATCCACATTTTTGGAAACATATATATCTTTTCAAAGAGTATTATCTTGGAAGGGGGTTGAAGATGGCAGAGGAGTAGGATATGGAAATCACTTTCTTCCCCCAAAATACATAAAAAAGTACAGCTGCGTATCGAACAACTCTTACAGATCACCTACTGAACACTGGCAGAAGACTTCAGACTTTGAAAAAGGCAAGCTAATCTCCACATAAAATGATATGGAAGCAGCAACAAGAAAAGCCTGAAAAGAGAGAGAGAGAGAGGAAACCAATCAGGTCCTGCACTCTGAAGAGGGAGAAGTGGAGGAAGAAAAGTTTCTGCACACTCGGAAACTCCCTCATTGGTGGGGTGGGGAGGGGTGTGGCTGGCCGGGGGCAGAACTTCAGAACCTCAGAAGAGAACTGCAGCAGCAGGTGCTCGGAAGGCAAAACAGAGAGAATTCACCACAAAGATAGCTGCCCGCCAGCACTTCCCAGGCAACAGGAGATCTGCACACCCACTGCCCCAATGGGGTCTAAATGCTAAGGCTCTAGCTTTGGAAGTCTGACACCAGAGAGAGGGCTGGAGTTGACTGCCATGAAGATACTCAGATGGGGTCGAACAACACAGCTGAGGAATTCCAGGGAAAAGTTTAGGCCTGCAAGATGGGCAAGAGAACATTGCCATGAAGACCTTCTAATTTCCCATGCTTGCAGACCACAGGACCCGCCTTCATGAGTGTCATAGGTGGGATGAGCCAGCTGTGGTCTGTGACCCCAGAGGTGGGCATGCCTGTGAACCTTCCATCTCCAAGGCTGGAACAAGTGCCAGAGGTAGAGGGATGAGATGTGTCTTGGGTCTGTTACCACAGACATGAGAGTGATGATGACTGCAGCAGCTGCCAAGCTAGGAGCCGGTCACTCCCCACAACTTTCTGGGAACCTATGCAGCTTGGCTTTTCCAAGGGATCCATAACCCGATTTCCCTGGGACAGTGCATGACCCCTCCCTCCTCTGAGACAGTAGTAACCTCTGACAGGTCTCTACAGCCTCAAGCATTCTATGAACATCCCACTGTGGCTTTCATGCCCCTACCATCCCCAAGCCTAACTGAGCAAGTGAGCTCTAATAAGCCTCAGCCTTCACCACTCTTTTTCTGGATGGAGAATAGATTCTTGATGTGGCCTGCAAAAGGGCAAAAACCAAAGTGGAACACCAGAGGCTGTGTGAATAAAGAAGGGAATTCACTCCTGCAGCAGCAGGTGCAGCAGATTAAATTCCTGCAAATAGCTTGTGAACTTTGAGGGCGATTGTGGAATTTGGAAGCAAGAACAAATTAGAGTAGGGTCAGATCTGAGTAAGAGCTGAGTACACACTGCCCACAACAGATCCAGAGACCTACTTCATAGACTTTATGAGTAGGTAGATTGGCTGGAGTTCACTGACGGTGAGAACAACTGATGGCATAGTGTGTTCTTCTTTCTACCTCTCTCTTTCTCTCTCTCTCGCTCTATGCACACACACACACACACACACACACACACACACACACACACACACACATGTATATGTGAAGTGTATGTATTGTTTTTTATTTCCATTTTGTTCTATTATTCCTTCCTTTATATTAATCCTTTAATTTTTACTTACTTTTAACTTTTTAATGCTTTTGTTTTTAAATAAATTCTTTTATTTTTTGCTATTTTTACAATATTTTATCATTATATTACATTTTTTCCATGCTTATAGTTTTGTATTATTTTTACTCTAGCTTTAGAGTTTGTTTTCGTTTATGGGTTTGTTTCTTGATTTGATTGCTCTCTTATTTTTGGTTACACTCTTTATTCTTTCTTTCTGTGAGCATGTTTGTGGCTTTCTTTGTGTGTTCCTGTCTGATTAATGCTGCTATTCCCATTTGTCTTGGGGCCTTTTCTATCTGTTTTTTTTTTTTTTTTTTTTTTTTCATTATTTATATATTTATTTAAATTTTCCATTTCTTCTTCTTTTTTTCCTTTTCTTTTTCCTTCTGTGTTATGTGGCTTGTGGAGTCTTGGTGCTCTATCAAGGCGTTGGACCCTAACTCCTAGGAATGAGACCTGAGACCAGGACACTGGACCACTAGGTAAGAAATTTCCAAAGGCCTCTATCTCAAAACTAAGACCTGACCCTACTCAAATGCAGACAAACTCCAGTGCCACATGCCACATGCCTCATGCCAAACACCTAGCAACAAAGGAACACAACTTATAAATTCACAGACACTTTGCCCAAAGTCATACCAAGATCACAAATATACCATAGCACAACATCGGGCACAACTATGCCTTTTAGAAGGACAAGATCCAACTCCACTCACCAGAAAATAGACACAAGTCATCCCCTACCAGGAAAAAGGCACTGGCCTTACACCACCCACCAGGGACAGATTCCATAAGTAAGAGGAACTCTGACTTTACAGCCTGCAGAAGAGAGTCCTCAAGCACAGTCCAGTTCAGTCGTTTCCAACTCTTTGCGACCCCATGGACTACAGAATGCCAGGCTTCCTTGTCCATCACCAACTCCCAGAGCTTGCTCAAACTCATGTCTATCAAATCAGTGATGCCATCCAACCATCTCACCCTCTGTCATCACCTTCCCCTGCCCTCAGTCTTTCCCAGTATCAGGGTTTTTTCCAGTGAGTCAGTTCTTCACATCAGGTGGCCAAAGTACTGGAGCTTCAGCTTCAGTCCTTCAATTAAACCAAATGAAAACACATAGAAACATGAAGAAGATGAAGAACCATGGTCAAGACTCACCAAACCAAGCGAATGAAGAAGAAACAGGCAGACTACCAGAAAAAGAATTCAGAGTAATGACAGTAAAGATTATTCAAAACCACAGAAATAAATTGGAGGGACAGATAAAGAAATAGATGGAGGCATGGAAATCCTTGACCGCATGTATCACAACAAACTGTGGGAAATTTTTAAAGAGATAGAAATACCAGAACACCTTACCTGTTTCCTGAGAAACCTGTATGTAGATTAAGAAGCAAGAGTTAGAACCAGACACGAAACAACATATTGATTCAAAATTGGGAAAGGAGTATGTCAAAGCTGTATATTGTCACCCTGCTTATTTAACTTATATTCAGAATACATTATGTGAAATGCCAGTCTGGATAAAGCAGAAGCTGGAATCAAGATGGCTGAGATAAATACCTCAGATATGAAGGTGACACCACCCTTATTGAAAAAAGTGAAGATGAACCACTAGACCATTAAGGTATGACCTAAATCAACTCCCTTACTATTATGCCATGGAAGTTACAAATAAATTCAAGGGAATATACCTGATAGAGAAAGTGCCTGAAGAGCTATGGATGAAGGTTCACAGCATTGTACAGGAGGTGGTGATCAAAATCATCCCCCAGAAAAAGAAATGCAAAAGAAAAAAAAAATGGTTGTCTCAGGGGTCCTCACAAATAACTGAGAAAAGAAAAGTGAAAGGCAAAGGAAAAAAGGAAAGATATATACATCTGAATGCAGAGTTTGAAAGAATAGCAAGGAAAGATAAGAAAGCCTTCCTAAGTGATCAATGCAAATAAATAGAGGAAAGCAATAGAAAGGGAAATACTAGAAATCCCTTCAAGAAAATTAGGGCCACCAAGGGAATATTTCATTCAAAGACTGGCACAATAAAGGACAGAAACAGTAGACCTAAGAGATGCAGAAGATAGTAAGAATAGGTGGCAAGGATACACAGAATGACTAAACAAAAAAATGTATTAATGACCTAGATAACCATGATGGTGTGATCATTCACCTAGAGCCAGATATCCTGAAGTGTGAAGTCAAGTGAGTTTTTAGGAAGCATCACTATAAACAGAGCTCCTCTATCAAGAAACACAAGTTGGAATCAAGATTGCTGGGAGAAATATCAACAACCTCAGATATACAGATGACACCACCCTTATGGCAGAAAGTGAAGAGGAACTAAAAAGCCTCTTGATGAAAGTGAAAGTGGAGAGTGAAAATGTTGGCTTAAAGCTCAACATTCAGAAAACGAAGATCATGGCATCTGGTCCCATCACTTCATGGGAAATAGATGGGGAAACAGTGGAAACAGTGTCAGACTTTCTTTTTCTGGGCTCCAAAATCACTGCAGATGGTGACTGCCGCCATGAAATTAAAAGACGCTTACTCCTTGGAAGGAAAGTTATGACCAACCTAGATAGCATATTCAAAAGCAGAGACATCACTATGCCAACAAAGGTTCACCTAGTCAAGGCTATGGTCTTTCCTGTGGTCATGTATGGATGTGAGAGCTGGACTGTGAAGAAGGCTGAGCGCCGAAGAATTGATGCTTTTGAACTGTGGTGTTGGAGAAGACTCTTGAGAGTCCCTTGGACTGCAAGGAGATGCAACCAGTCAATTCTGAAGGAGATCAGCCCTGGGATTTCTTTGGAAGGAATGATGCTAAAGCTGAAACTCCAGTATTTTGGCCACCTCATGCGAAGAGTTGACTCATTGGAAAAGACTCTGATGCTGGAAGGGATTGGGGGTAGGAGGAGAAGGGGACGACAGGGGATGAGATGGCTGGATGGCATCACTGACTCGATGGATGTGAGTCTGAGTGATCTCCGGGAGCTGGTGATGGACAGGGAGGCCTGGTGTGCTGTGATTCATGGGGTCGCAAAGAGTAGGACACGACTGAGCGACTGATCTGATCTGATCTGATCTGATCAATGGAATTCTCCAGGTAAGAATACTGGAGTAAGAATTAAATGTAAAATCAAGATCTCAAAATTTTGGGAACAACACTGAGGAAAATGTTCATAATTTTAGTAACCAAAACAACAAAAGGCAAAATTGCTGTATTGACACTAAGGACATGTTTCCTAATTGGAAATATTTGAAATCTTGATTTTACATTTAATTCTTACATTTTCAGAAACTTAAATTTAATCTATAAGTAAATAGAAATACTCTTTTAGCTATTGTTACTGAGTAGTGCTGTTATCAACATTTTCCACATCTCTGGGTAGGAGTTCTGACTTCCCTGGTAACTTAGATAGTAAAGAATCTTCCTGCAGTGCAGGAGACCAGGGTTTGATCCCAGGATTGGGACGATTCCCTGGAGAAGGGAATGCCAATCCAGCCACTCCAGTATTCTTGCCTAGAGAATTCCATGGACAGAGGAGCCTGGCGGGCTATACCTCATCTAGAAAATACATCTAAGAAGAAATTTCTGTGTCACAGGGTACGTGATAATGCCAAATATTTTACTGAATAGTCTTTTTTTTCTCCCAGTGTCCTGCAAACACCATCACTATTATACACAATGTACAGGTCTGCTGCTAAGTCGCTTCAGTCGTGTCCGACTCTGTGAGACCCCATGGATGGTACCCCACCAGGCTTCCCCGTCCCTGGGATTCTCCAGGCAAGAACACTGGAGTGGAGTGGGTTGCCATTTCCTTCTCCAATGTACAGGTCTAAGTTTCCAATTTTGTTTTATTTTTATTTATTTATCTTTAGGGCAACATTCTCACTGTCTTATTCCTAAGAAGACCACTCCATTTCTCTTTTACAGGGTTGTATTTTATCACTGAATTTTTGTTCTTTACATAAATTTTATAATATATTTGTCAAGTTCCCCCAAACCATGCTGAAATAATATTTTTAATTGCGTTGAACCTATAAATAAGTATAATTCACTATGGTTTTACCAGTAGTCATGTATGGTTGTGAGAGTTGGACTATAAAGGAAGCTGAGCACCAACAAATTGATGCTCTCAGACTGTGGTGTTGGAAAAGATTCTTGAGAGTCCCTTGAAGTATAAGAAGAAAAAAACAGTCAATCCTAAAGGAAATTAATCATGAATATACCTTAGAAGGACTGATGCTGAAGCTGAAACTCCAATACTTTGACCATCTGATGCAAAGAACTGGCTCATTGGAAAAGTCCCTGATGCTGGGAAAGATTGAAGGTAGGAGGAGAAGGATGACAGAGAATGAGATGGTTGGATGGCATTACTGACTTGACGGACATGAGTTTGAGCAAGATGTGGTAGTTTGTGATGGACAAGGAAGCCTGGTGTGCTGCAGTTCATGAGATCACAAAGAGTCAGACGTGACTAAGCAACTGAACTGAACTGAAAGACATGATGACATGCGACAAGACAGAAATGTGTAAGATACTTGTGATATTTATGATATATGTGATATGTACAACTACCAAAATAATCCGTATATAGCAATTTTAAAAAAAGACAAAATCAAACGGGGAAAAGAACAAAAGCCTTCCACAGAAAGAAACCATGAATCATAAATGAGAATTTTAAAATCTATTCAGCCTTATTAATTAAAAGGAAATGAAATGTAGTATCATTTACAAATGATAGTTTTGCGAAATTTGAAATCAAATCAGTTAGTATCAAATAAGTTAGTTTTACAAAGACTTTGACTCAGTGGAACATCTTATATGGGGTCAGTGAGAGTATCAGTCAGTCAGTTCAGTCGCTCAGTCATGTCCAACTCTTTGCAACACCATGAATCGCAGCACGCCAGGCCTCCCTGTCCATCACCAACTCCCGGAGTTCATTCAGACTCATGTCCATCGAGTGAGTGATGCCATCCAACCATCTCATCCTTTGTCGTCCCTTTCTCCTCCTGAACCCAATCCCTTCCAGCATCAGAGTCTTTTCCAATGAGTCAACACCTCGCATGAGGTGGCCAAAGTACTGGAGTTTCAGCTTTAGCATCATTCCTTCCAAAGTAATTCCAGGGCTGATCTCCTTCTGCATGGACTGGTTGGGTCTCCTTGCAGTCCAAGGGACTCTCAAGAGTCTTCTCCAACACCACAGTTCAAAAGCATCAATTCTTCGGTGCTCAGCCTTCTTCACAGTCCAACTCTCACATCTATACATGACCACAGAAAACACCATAGCCTTGACTAGACGGATTTTTGTTGGCAAAGTAATGTCTCTGCTTTTCAATATGTTATCTAGGTTGGTCATACCTTTCCTTCGAAGGAGTAAGCATCTTTTAATTTCATGGCCGCAATCACCAACTGCAGTGATTTTGGACCCCCCAAAAATAAAGTCTGACACTGTTTCCACTGTTTCCCCATCTATTTCCCATAAATTGATGGGACCAGATTCCATGATCTTCGTTTTCTGAATGTTGAGCTTTAAGCCAACTTTTTCACTCTCCACTTTCACTTTATCAAGAGGATTTTAGTTCCTCTTCACTTTCTGCCATAAGGGTGGTGTCATCTGCATATCTGAGGTTACTGATATTTCTCCCAGTAATCTTGATTTCAGCTTATGTTTCTTCCAGTCCAGCGTTTCTCATGATGTACTCTGCATATAAGTTAAATTAGCAGGGTGACAATATACAGCCTAGAGGTACTTCTTTTCCTATTTGTAACCATACTGTTGTTCCATGTCCAGCTCTAACTTTTGCTTCCTGACCTGCATACAGATTTCTCAAGAGGCAGGTCAGGTGGTCTGGTATTGCCATCTCTTTCAGAATTTTCCACAGTTTATTGTGATCCACACAGTCAAAGGCTTGGGCATAGTCAATAAAGCAGAAATAGATGTTTTTCTGGAACTCTCTTGCTTTTTTGATGATCCATTGAATGTCGGCAAATTGATCTCTGGTTCCTCTGCCTTTTCTAAAACCAGCTTGAACATCAGGAAGTTCACAGTTCACATATTGCTGAAGCATGGCTTGGAGAATTTTTAGCATTAAATTACTAGCATATGAGATGAGTGCAATTCTGCGGTAGTTTGAGCACTCTTTGGCCTTGCCTTTCTTTGGGATTGGAATGAAAAGTGACATTTTCCAATCCTGTGGCCACTGCTGAGTTTTCCACATTTTCTGGCATATTGAGTGCAGCACTTTCACAGCATCATCTTTCAGGATTTGGAATAGCTCAACTGGAATTCCATCACCTCCACTAGTTTTGTTTGTAGTGATGCTTTTTAAGGCCCACATGACTTCACATTCTAGGATGTCTGGTTCTAGGTCAGTGATCACATCATCATGATTATCTGGGTCATGAAGATCATTTTTGTACAGTTCTGTTTCTTATTGCCACCTCTTCTTAATATCTTCTACTTCTGTTAGGTCCATACCATTTCTGTCCTTTATCGAGCCCATCTTTGCATGAATTTTTCCCTTGGTATCTCTAATTTTCTTGAAGAGATCCCTAGTCTTTCCCATTCTATTGTTTTCCTCTATTTCTTTGCATTGATCACTGAGGAAGGCTTTCTTATCTCTCCTTGCTATTCTTTAGAACTCTGCATTCAGATGCTTATATCTTTCCTTTTCTCCTTTATTTTTTGCTTCTCTTCTTTTCACAGCTATTTGTAAGGCCTCCCCAGACAGCCATTTTGCTTTTTTGCATTTCTTTTTCATGGGGATGGTCTTGATCCCTGTCTCCTAAAAGTCAAGGACTTCATTCCATAGTTCATCAGGCACTCTATCTATCAGATCTAGGCCCTTAAATCTATTTCTCACTTCCACTATATAATCATAAGGGATTTGATTTATCATACCTGAATGGTCTAGTGGTTTTCCCTACTTTCTTCAATTTAAGTCTGAATTTACTAATAAGGAGTTCATGATCTGAGCCACAGTCAGCTCCTGATCTTGTTTTTGTTGACTGTATAGAGCTTCTCCATCTTTGACTGCAAAGAATATAATCAATCTGATTTCGGTGTTGACCATCTGCTGATGTCCATGTGTAGAGTTTTCTCTTGTGTTATTGGAAGAGGGTGTTTGCTATGACCAGTATATTTTGTTGGCAAAGCTCTATCAGTCTTTGCCCTGCTTCATTCTGTATTCCAAGGCCAAATTAGCTTATGCATGGGTGGCTGTGACAGGCGCACTATGCACATGGAGAGGAGCTACCCCATGTCCGAGGTCAGGAACAGAAGCCGGGAGCACCCCATGCCAGAAGGGCGGTGGCCAGGAGGAGTTACCCCAGGTCCGAGGTCAAGGGCAGCGGCCGAGATTGCCAGGCTTTGTTGGCGCAGGAATGGCCGAGAAAACTACCCAAGTTCAAGGTCATCGGCAGTGGCCAGGGGAAGCTACCCCTCGTCGGAGGTCAGGGGAGGTGGCCGAGAGGAGCTACCCTGTGTCCAAGATCAGGGGCCTGATTCCAGGTCAGGGGCTTCGGCTGAGGAGCCACCCCATGCCCCCACACCGGAGGCAAGGGGTGGTGGCTGGGAGGAGATACTTCATGTCCGAAGTTAGGGGCAGTGGCCGAGAGGAGCTACCCCGCCTCAAAGGTCAGGGACGGTGGTCGGGAGGAGCAATCCCACATCCAAGGAGCCGTGGCTGTGTGGGTGCAGGAGGGCCCAGAGGAGCTATCCCATATTGAAGGTCAGGAAGTGCGGCAGTGAGGAGATACCCCTCGTCCAAGGTAAGGAGCAGTGGCTGCGCTTTGCTGGAGCAGCTGTGAAGAGCTACCCCATGCCCAAGGTAAGAGAAACCCAAGTAAAATGGTCGGTGTTGCAAGAGGGCATCAGAGGGCAGACATACTGAAACCATACTCACAGAAAACTAGTCAGTCTAATCACACTAGGACCACAGCCTTGTCTAACTCAATGAAACTAAGCCATGCCCATGGGGCAACACAATACAGACAGGTCATGGTGGAGAGATCTGACAGAATGTGGTCCACTGGAGAAGGGAATGGCAAACCACTTCAGTATTCTTGCCTTGAGAACCCCATGAACAGTATGAAAAGGCAAAATGATAGGATACTGAAACAGGAACTCCCCAGGTCGGGATGGAGCCAAAGCAAAAAGAATACCCAGCTGTGGATGTGACTGGTGATAGAAGCAAGGTCCGATGCTATAAAGAGCAATATTGCATAGGAACCTGGGATGTCAGGTCCATGAATCAAGGCAAATTAGAAGTGGTCAAACAAGAGATGGCAAGAGTGAATGTCAACATTCTGGGAATTAGCGAAGTAAAATGGACTGGAGCCGGTGAATTTAACTCAGATGACCATTATATTTACTACTGCAGGCAGGAATCCCTCAGAAAAAATGGGGTAGCCTTCACGGTCAACAAAAGATTCTGAATTACAGTACTTGGATGCAATCTCAAAAAGGACAGAATGATCTCTGTTCGTTTCCAAGGCAAATCATTCAATATCACAGTAATACAAATCTATGCCCCAATCAGTAATGCTGAAGAAGCTGAAGTTGAAAGGTTCTATGAAGACTTACAAGACCTTTTATAACTAACACCCCCCAAAAATGAGAGTATAAGTGCTACTGAATTGGAAATATATTTGGCATTATCATGTACCCTATGATATACATTTCTTATTTTAAATGAACTTTCTAAATAAACTCCTACACCATCAGATCAGATCAGTCGCTCAGTCGTGTCCGACTCTTTGCGACCCCATGAACCGCAGCACGCCAGGCCTCCCTGTCCATCACCAGCTCCCGGAGGTCACCCAGACTCACACCCATCAAGTCAGGGATGCCATCCAGCCATCTCATCCTCTGTTGTCTCCTTCTCCTCCTGCCCTCAATCCCTCCCAGCATCAGAGTCTTCTCCAATGAGTCAACTCTTCGCATGAGGTGGCCAAAATACTGGAGTTTCAGCTTTAGCATCATTCCTTCTAAAGAAATTCCAGGATTGATCTCCTTCAGAATGGACTGGTTGGATCTTCTTGCAGTCCAAGGGACACTCAAGAGTCTTCTCCAACACCACAGTTCAAAAGCATCAATTCTTTGGCGCTCAGCCTTCTTCACAGTCCAGCTCTCACATCCATACTTGACCACAGGAAAGACCATAGCCTTGACTAGGCGAACCTTTGTTGGCAAAGTAATGTCTCTGCTTTTGAATATGCTATGTAGATTGGTCATAACTTTCCTTCAAAGGAGTAAGCGTCTTTTAATTTCATGGCTGCAGTCACCATCTGCAGTGATTTTGGAGCCCAGAAAAACAAAGTCTGACACTGTTTCCACTGTTTCCCCATCTATTTCCCATGCATTGATGAGACCAGATGCCATGATCTTCGTTTTCTGAATGTTGAGCTTTAAGCCAACCTTTTCACTCTCCACTTTCACTTTCATCAAGAGGCTTTTTAGCCCCTCTTCACTTTCTGCTATAAGAGTGGTGTCATCTGCATATCTGAGGTTATTGATATTTCTCCCGGCAATCTTGATTCCAACTTCTGTTTCTTCCAGTCCAGCATTTCTCATGATGTACTCTGCATATAAGTTAAATAAACACGGTGACAATATGCAGCCTTGATGTACTCCTTTTCCTATTTGGAACCAGTCTGTTGTTCCATGACCAGTTCTAACTGTTGCTTCCTGACCTGCATACAGATTTCTTAAGAGGCAGATCAGGTAATCTGGTATTCCCGTCTCTTTCAGAATTTTCCATAGTTTATTGTGATCCACACAGTCAAAGGCTTTGGCATACTCAATAAAGCAGAAATAGATGTTTTTCTGGAACTCTCTTGCTTTTTCCATGATCCAGCGGATGTTGGCAATTTGATCTCTGGTTCCTCTGCCTTTTCTAAAATCAGCTTGAACATCAGGAAGTTCACGGTTCACATATTGCTGAAGCCTGGCTTGGAGAATTTTGAGCATTACTTTACTAGCGTGTGAGATGAGTGCAATTGTTCGGTAGTTTGAGCACTCCTTGGCATTGCCTTTCTTTGGGATTGGGATGAAAACTGACCTTTTCCAATCTTGTGGCCACTGCTGAGTTTTCCAAATTTGCTGGCATATTGAGTGCAGCACTTTCACAGCATCATCATTCAGGACTTGGAATAGCTCCACTGGAATTCCATCACCTCCACTAGCTTTGTTCATAGTGATGCTTTCTAAGGCCCATTTGACTTCACATTCCAAGATGTCTGGCTTTAGGTCAGTGATCACATCATCATGATTATCTAGGTCTTGAAGCTCTTTTTTGTACAGTTCTTCTGTGTATTCTTGCCACCTCTTCTTAATATCTTCTGCTTCTGTTAGGTCCACACCATCTCTGTCCTTTATCGTGCCCATCTTGGCATGAAATGTTCCTTTGGTGTCTCTGATTTTCTTGAAGAGATCCCTAGTCTTTCCCATTCTGTTGTTTTCCTCTATTTCTTTGCATTGATCACTGAAGAAGGCTTTCTTATCTCTTCTTGCTATTCTTTGGAACTCTGCATTTAGATGTTTATATATATCCTTTTCTCCTTTATTTTTTGTTTCTCTTCTTTTCACAGCTATTTGTAAGGCCTACCCAGACAACCATTTTGCTTTTTTGCATTTCTTTTCCATGGGGATGGTCTTGATCCCTGTCTCCTGTACAATGTCACGAACCTCATTCCATAGTTCATCAGGCACTCTATCTATCAGATCTAGGCCCTTAAATCTATTTCTCACTTCCACTGTATAATCATAAGGGATTTGATTTAGGTCATACCTGAATGGTCTAGTAGTTTTCCCTACTTTCTTCAATTTCAGTCTGAATTTGGCAATAAGGAGTTCATGGTCTGAGCCACAGTCAGCTCCTGGTCTTGTTTTTGCTGATTGTATAGAGCTTCTCCATCTTTGGCTGCAAAGAATATAATCGAAATCGATCTGATTTCGGTGTTGACCAACTGGTGATGTCCATGTATAGAGTCTTCTCTTGTGTTGTTGGAAGAGGGTATTTGCTATGACCAGTGCATTTTCTTGGCAAAATTCTGTTAGTCTTTGCCCTGCTTCATTCCGTGTTCCAAGGCCAAATTTGCCTGTTACTCCAGGTGTTTCTTGACTTCCTACTTTTGCATTCCAGTCCCCTATAATGAAAAGGACATCTTTTTTGGGTGTTAGTTCTAAAAGGTCTTGTAGGTCTTCATAGAACCTTTCAACTTCAGCTTCTTTGGCGTTACTTGTTGGGGCATAGATTTGGATTACTGTGACATTGAATGGTTTGCCTTGGAAACGAGCAGAGATAATTCTGTCATTTTTGAGATTACATCCAAGTACTGCATTTCGGACTCTTTTGTTGACCATGATGGCCACTCCATTTCTTCTGAGGGATTCCTGCCCACAGTAGTAGATATAATGGTCCTCTGAATTAAATTCACCCATTCCAGTCCATTTTAGTTCACTAATTCCTAGAATGTCGACATTCACTCTTGCCATCTCTTGTTTGACCACTTCCAATTTGCCTTGATTCATGGACCTGACATTCCAGGTTCCTATGCAATATTGCTCTTTACAGCATCGGACTTTGCTTCTATCACCAGACACATCCACAGCTGGGTATTCTTTTTGTTTTGGCTCCATCCCTTCATTCTTTCTGGAGTTATTTCTCCACTGATCTCCAGTAGCATATTGGGCCCCTACTGACCTGGGGAGTTTCTCTTTCAGTATCCTATCATTTTGTCTTTTCATACTGTTCGTGGAGTTCTCAAGACAAGAATACTGAAGTGGTTTGCCATTCCCTTCTCCAGAGGACCACACCCTGTCATATCTCTCCACCATGACCCGCCCATCCCAGGTTGCCCCTCGGGCATGGCTTAATTTCATTGAGTTAGACAAAGGTGTGGTCCTTGTGTGATTCGATTGACTAGTTTTCTGTGAGAATGGTTTTAGTGTATTTGCCCTCTGATGCCCTCTTTCAAGACCTACTGTCTTACTTGGGTTTCTCTTACCTTGGACGTGGGGTATCTCTTCCCGGCTGCTCCTGGCTGCTCCCGGCCAGCGAAGCATAGCCATCGCACCTTACCTTGGACGAGGGGTCTCTCCTCACCGCCGCCCTTCCTGACCTCGGTCGTGGGGTAGCTCTTCTCCGCCGTGCTTAGTGCGCTGGCCCTCACCACCGTCCTTCGTCCGTCATGGGGTAGCTCCTCTCGGCCGCGCTCTTAGTGCGCGACGCAGACATAGATATACCAAAAATGTTCCAAGCAGCACAAATCAGTATCATAATAATTGAAAACAACTCCAATGTCAATCAAAAGTAGAATTGGGGGGAAAAAAGTACTGACATTAATGGGTGGTATGTAAAAGGTACACGGAAGCCAACTCCAAGAGTTACTAGTGATGAAGCAGTACTTGATTACAACTCAAAGTTAGATAGAGGTAAACATTGTACAACATTTTGAATGCACTAAATGCCACCTAATTTTCCCTTCAAAAGTAGCTTATTTAATGTTTATATGAATTTCACCTCAAAAAGGGGCAATTATTAGCAGGGTTAGAAGCAACCTCTGAAAAGCAAAATAATATAAAGTCAACAGAGTAGTATAACATCACTGCACATTCTTTCATAACAGTCTCTGATTTATTATATTTCTATAAAAAATTATGATGTAATATATTGAATTCCCATGGCAAAGAAATAGGAACACAAACACTGATATTTAGATATGTGCTCTATCTTGTTTATACTCACCAGGAAGTGAAGCTTGGGTCATATCACCTCAAAATATTAACAGTTTCTATTAATATATAAATCAATCACACATTTATTCAACTCATTTTACTCTAAAAACTGATTGGAAGTCTTTGCATATGTTTGGCCTGTTTTTTTAGGTGGTATAATCTTAAATGAAAATCTTAAAAAAAGGAAAATCATAGAAAATATTAGGATAAATGAATTTAATAAGTTTATAAGATTCAAGATTATCATAAAAATCAATTGTATTTACATATATTAACAATAAATAATAGCATCAAAAAGAATAACAACTGAAAGAAATAATTCAACAAAAGAGGTATAAGACTTGACTGTCAAAACAGCATTCTTTTGTACTTTTTATTTTGTAGTGGAATATAGCTTAGGCTTACTTTTTATTTGTATTCGAGTATAGCTTTGGGCTTTCCTGGTGGCTCAGGTGGTAAAGAATCTGCCTGCAATGTGGGAGACCTGGGTTGGATCCCTGGGTTTGGAAGATCTGCTGGAGAAGGGAACTGCTGCCCACTCCAGTATTCTGGCCTGGAGAATTCTGTGGACTGCAGTCCATGGGATCACAAAGAATCAGGACCTGACTGAGCCACTTTCACTTTCATTGACTCCATGTTAAATTTGGGCTTCCTGATGTCTCAGATTGTAAAGAATCCACCTGTAATGAGGGAGACCTGGGCCTGATCCCTGGGTTGGAAAGATCCCTTGGGATAGGGCATGGCAATCCACTTCAGTATTCCTGCCTGGAGAATCCCTATGGACAGAGGACCCTGGTGGGCTACAGTCCATAGGTCGCAAAGAGTCAGACATGACTGAGGGGCTAAGCATAGGAGTATAGCTGATTAACAATGTTTTGATCATTTTAGGTGGACAACAAAAGACTCAACCATACATATATGTGTATTCATTGTCCCCCAAATTCCCCTCCTATTCAAGCTGCCACATCATATTAAACAGAGTTCCCTTTGTTATATGATGGACTCTTCTTGGTCATACATTTTATATATAGCAGTGTGTACCTGTCTATCCCAAACTCCTTTCTCCCCATTCTCCCTCCCTGGCCCCTAAAGGAAATTATAGGCAGAGCTTTCTCTGACGTATATTGCAGCAATATCTTTTTAGACCTGTCTCAAAGAATAATGGAAATAAAAACAAAAATAAGCAAATAAGACCTACTTAAATGAAAAAGCTTTTGAACAGCAAAGGAAACAATAAACAAAATGAGAGATGCTTCACAGTCTGGGAGAAAATATTTGCAAATGATGTGACCAACAATGGATTAGTCTCCAAAATTTATAAACAGCTTATGAAGCACAACATCATAAAATTATGAGACTTTTAAAATGTAGAGTGTTAGAGGGCACTGAGTTTCAATATCTTATGAGATGTTCTGATCCTTCAAAACAGTAGGTTGCCAGATGTATAAAAATGTAAGGTGCCTAATTAAATATTACTCTATTTTAGCAAAGAATATTTTTTCAGTATAATATGACCAATTATTAATGAAAATATCATTGTATTTAAAAATTATTCATCTTTATCTGAAATTCAAATTGAATTGACCATCCTGAATTTTACCTGGAAACCCTATAGTCAAATCTTTTATAATCCCCTCTCTAGGGTGTAGAATCCTCACTGCCAACATTCTTGCCAAATTCAAGTAAACGACTGGGGTTACCATATTTCTTATATGTTTTCAATCAAATGCCTGTTTTGAGTTGATTTTCCTTTTTTTTTTTTTAATTTAAATTTATTTGTTTTAATTGGAGGCTAATTACTTTACAATGTTTTATTGGTTTTGCCATACATCAACATGAATCCACCACGGGTGTACACGTGCTCCCCATCCTGAACCTCCCTCCCACCTCCCTCCCCGTACCATCCCTCTGGGTCATACCAATGCACCAGCCCCAAGCATCCTGTATCCTGCATCAAACCTGGACTGGCGATTAGTTTCTTATATGATATTATACCTGTTTCAAAGCCATTCTCCCAAATCATCCCCCCTTCTACCTCTCCCACAGAATCCAAAAGACTGTTCTATACATCTGTTTCTCTTTTGCTGTCTCACATACAGGGTTATTGTTACCATCTATGTAAATTCCATATATATGCGTTAGTATACTGCACTGGTGTTTTTCTTTCTGGCTTACTTCACTCTGTATAATAGGCTCCAGTTTCATACACCTCATTAGAACTGATTCAAATGTATTATTTTTAATGGCTGAGTAATACTCCATTGTGTATATGTACCACTGCTTTCTTATCCATTCATCTGCTGATGGACATCTAGGTTGCTTCCATGTCCTGGCTATTATAAACAGTGCTGCAATGAACATTGGGGTATACATGTCTCTTTCAATTCTGGTTTCCTCCGTGTGTATGCCCAGCAGTGGGATTGCTGGGTCATTAGGCAGTTCTATTTCCAGTTTTTTAAGGAATCTCCACACTGTTCTCCATAGTGGCTGTACTAGTTTGCATTCCCACCAACAGTGTAAGAGGGTTCCCTTTTCTCCACACCCTCTCCAGCATTTATTGCTTGTAGACTTTTGGGTCACAGCCATTATGACTGGCGTGAAATTGTACTTCATTGTGGTTTTGATTTGCGTTTCTCTGATAATGAGTGATGTTGAGCATCTTTTCATGTGTTTGTTAGCCATCTGTATGTCTTCTTTGGAGAAATGTCTATTTAGTTCTTTGGCCCATTTTTTGATTGGGTCATTTATTTTTCTGGAATTGAGCTGTAGGAGTTGCTTGTATATTTTTGAGATTAGCTGTTTGTCGGTTGCTTCATTTGCTATTATTTTCTCCCATTCTGAAGGCTCTCTTTTCACCTTGCTTATAGTTTCCTTTGTTGTGAAGAAGCTTTTAATTTTAATTAGGTCCCATTTTTTTAATTTTTGGTTTTATTTCTAATATTCTGGGAAGTGGGTCATAGAGGATCCTGCTGTGATGTATGTCAGAGAGTGTTTTGCCTATGTTCTCCTCTAAGAGTTTTATAGTTGCTGGACTTACATTTAGATCTTTAATCCATTTTGAGTTTATTTTTGTACATGGTGTTAGCAAGTTGATTTTCCTATAGTATGCTTTATTCCCTTCAAAGAACAAAGTTCCAGTCTTCTGCTGGGGTGGGCAAGACCATCTGGCATTTTACATTTCATCAGTCATCTTGTGAATTTAACATATATTTTGAGTTGCTTGTTTACACCTACTTTAATTCTACATGCCCACTTCTAGATGTACTTGTTCCTTTCAATGCCTGAGAGTTCTCCCATTTGTCATGCCAATTGTGCTTCTTCTTGGACTTTTTTAGCAGACAGTTTAGGATTAAGTTAATGTCATTCTTCTCTCACAGTTGTCACTTATCCATCTATTTTTCTGTTATATAAATCCATCCATTTTGGTAGGGAACAGAGACAAATATCCAACTTCAAATCCCCTTTAACCATAAATCAGTCTGTCAAGGTTTATTCAGGCCACAATAACAGAATATCATAGATTGTTATACCATGCTGGTCATAACAATAAAATTTTATTACAGACCAAAAAGTCCAAGATCAAGATACCAGCAAACTTGGTGTCTTATGAAGTCTTGCTTCTTGATTCATATACAACTGTCTTCTCTGTGTCTTCATATGCTAGGAAGATCAAGGGAGCACTCTTGGATCTCTTTTATAAGTACAGTAATATCATTCATGAGAGCTCCACTCATTAACCAATCAATTCCCTCCTAAATTCAAATAACACCACATCAAAGATTAGGTTTCAACATAAGAATTTGGGGGCAAACAAACATTCAGTCTATAGCATCAGATTTAGATGATTAGTCATGCCAGAGGACAGATAAGCTTGAACGAACTTGAGAAAAAAATGAGAGAATAATTACTAAGTCATATTATCAGAGATTAAAATCTGATCCAAAAAATCAGAAAAATATTTGCAAGAGAATGAATTTTTCTCACAGATATTAAGAAACCATATGAAGTAATTTGTTGTGTATCATTTATAATAAATTGCTTTAAAACAACATCTTAAGCAAGCTGAATTTATACACAGAATGTAAGGATTTTTTTTAATATTAAAAAAATTTAATATAATTAAAATCCACCTTCTAAGATAATGGAAATAAAGCCAAAAATGAACAAATGAGAACCAATTAAAGGAAATCATAAACAAGGTGAAAAGACAACTCTCAGAATGGGAGAAAAACAATAGCAAATGAAACAACTGACAAAGTATTAATTCACAACATATGCAAGCTCCTCGTGCAACTCAATACCAGAAACAACTCAATCAAAAAGTAGGCAAATGATCTAAACAGACATTTCTCTAAAGAAGACATACAGATGGCAAATAAACACATGAAAAGATGCTCAACACCACTCATTATTAGAGACAAGCAAATCAAAACTAAAATGTGAACACCTCACATCAGTCAGAATTTGTTGTTCAGTAGCTCAGTTGTGCCTGACTCTTTGTGACCCTATGGACTGCAAAATGACAGGATTCCCCATTCTTCACCATTTCCCAAAGCTTACTCAAACTCATGCCCATTGAGTTGGTGATGCTGTCTAGCCATCTTGTTCTCTGTTATCCCCTTCTCTTCCTGCCTTCAATCTTTCCCAGAATCAAGGTATTTTCTAATAAGTCGGCTCTTCCCATCAGGTGGCCAAAGTATTGGAGCTTCAGCTTCAGCTTCAGCATCAGTCCTGCCAATGAATATTCAGGACTGATTTCCTTTAGGATTAACTGGCTTGATCTTGGAGTCCAAGGAACTCTCAAGAGTCTCCTATAACACCACAGCTGAAAAGCATCAATTCTTTGGTGCTCAGCTTTCTTTGTGGTCCAGGTCTCACATCCACATATGACTACTGGAAAAGTCATAGTTTTGACTATATGGATCTTTGTCAGTAAAATGATGTCTCTGCTTTTTAATATGCTGTCTAAGTTTGTCATATTTTTTTTTCCAAGGATCAAACATCTTTAAATTTCCTGGCTGCAGTCACCATCTGCAATTATTTTGGAGCCCAAGAAAATAAAGTCTCTCACTTTTTCCATTGTTTACCCATCTATTTGCCATGAAGTGATGGGATTGGATGGCTATAATCTTTATTTTTTGAATATTGAGTTTTAAGCCAGCTTTTTCACACTCCTCTTTCACCTTCATCAAGAGACTCTTTAGTTTCTCTTCTCTTTCTGCCATATGCATATGGTCATCAGAATATCTGAGGTTATTGATATTTCTCCTGGTAATCTTGACTCCAGCTTGTACTTCATCAAGCCTGGCATTTCCAATGATGTACTCTGCATATCAGTTAAATAAGCAAAGTGACAGTATACATACAGCCTTTACCAATTTGGAACCAGTCTGTTATTTGATGTCTGGTTATAATTCTTGCTTCTTGTCCTGCATACAGTTTTCTCAGGAGAAACCCAATCAATCATCAGAATGGCCATCATCAAAAAATCCATGAACAACATGTGCTAGAGAGGGTGTGGAGAAAAGGGAACACTCTTGCACTCCTGGTAAGAACGTAAATTGATACAGCCACTATGGAAGACAGTATGGAAATTTCTTTAAAACCTAGAAATAAAATTGCCAGATGACCCAGCATTATTAATTCTAGGCATACACCCCGAGGAAATAAAAACTGATAAAGACCATGTAGTCATGTATGGGTGTGAGAGTTGGACCATAAAGAAAGCTGAGCACCTAAGGACTGATGCTTTTGAACTGTGGTGTTGGAGAAGACTCTTGAGAATCCCTTAGACTGAAAGGAAATCCAACCAGTCAATTCTAAAGGAAATCAGTCCTGAATATTCATCAGAGGGGCTGACACTGAAGCTGAAACTCCAATACTTTGGCCACCTGATGCAAAGAACTGACTCACTGAAAAAGACCCTGATGCTCGAAAAGATTGAAGGCAGAAGGAGAGGGGACATATACAGGGATAGAAGGGGGCAACAGAGGATGAGATGGTTGGATGGCATCACCAACTTGATAGGAGTTTGAGCAAGCTCTGGGAGTTGGTGATGGACAGAGAAGCCTAGTATGCTGCAGTCCATTGGATTGCAAAGATTTGAACATGACTGAAAGACTGAACTTAACTGAACCTCAGTGCTCATTGGAGCTATTTACAATAGCTAGGACATGGAAGCTTACTCCTTGGAAGAAAAGTTATGACCAACCTAGATAGCATATTCAAAAGCAGAGACATTACTTTGCCAACAAAGGTCCATATTGTGAAGGCTATGGTTTTTCCAGTGGTCATGTATGGATGTGAGAGTTGGACTGTGAAGAAAGCTGTGCACCAAAGAATTGATGCTTTTGAACTGTGGTGTTGGAGAAGACTCTTGAGAGTCCCTTGCACTGCAAAGAGATCCAACCAGTCCATTCTGAAGGAGATCAGCCCTGGGATTTCTTTGGAAGGAATGATGCTAAAGCTGAAACTCCAGTACTTGGGCCACCTCATGCGAAGAGTTGACTCATTGGAGAAAACTCTGATGCTGGGAGGGATTGGGGGCAGGAGGAGAAGGGGACGACAGAGGATGAGATGGCTGGATGGCATCACTGACTTGATGTACGTGAGTCTGAGTGGACTCCAGGAGTTGGTGATGGACAAGGAGGCCGGGCGTGCTGTGATTCATGGGGTCACAAAGAGTAGGACACGACTAAGTGACTGAACTGATCTGAACTGAACTGAGGACATGGAAGCAACCTAGATGTCCATCAAGAGATGAATGGATAAAGAAACAACCAGTTTATTCCTTTTTCCAGGGGATCTTACAAACCTAGGGATTGAACCCAGGTCTTTTGCATTACAGGCAGATTCTTTACAATTTGAACCAACAGCACTTGACCAATTTGCTAGACCTATTTATAGGGACATGCTAAAATTCGTCATTACTACCATTCACAGTTTAATTCACTTTTACTTGACAAATATATTTAAGTACTGTAATGGACTACATGTGTTCTCCCCCAAATTCATCTGTTGAAGGACTCACCCTGCAGTGTGATGGTGTTAGGAGGTAAGGCATTTGAGAGGTAATTATATTCAGATGAGGTCATGAGAGTAGAAGCCCCATGACTGGAAGAAGAGACACCAGAGCTCTCCCTATCATATGAAGATATAGCCAGAAGATAGTATTCTGAAAGCCAAGAACAGTTTCCCCAGAAGAATCCGAATATGCTGGCACCCTGATGCCATACTTCCCAGCCTCCAGAATTACGAAGGAAAAAAAAAAAAAAAATGTTGGGAAGTCCCAAGTAACAGCAATCTAGGGTCCCAATTGGGAACAGATCCTGGGCAGTGCATCCACCACGAGATAGATTTCATACTGCAGTTTCATGCATTTTTGCTTATAATCCCATGATTATCAGGCCACGAACTGATTGTTTGTAAGCAAAAATGCAGCTCTCATGTCAGTTCAATCACCGTCATGCCCTACTCTTTGTGACACCATGGACTGCAGGATGCCAGGCTTCCTTGTCCATCACCAACTCCCAGAGCTTACTCAGACACACATCCATAGAGTTGGTGATGCCATCCAACCATCTCATCATTTGTCGTCCTCTTCTTCTCCTGCCTTCAATCTTTCCCAATATCAGGGTCTTTTGCAATGAGTCAGTTCTTTGCATCAGGTAGCTAAAGTATTGGAGTTTCAGCTTCAACATCAGTCCTTTCAATGAATATTCAGGACTGATTTCCTTCAGGATGTTCTGGTTGGATCTCTTTGCGGTCCAAGGGACTCTCAAGAGTCTCCTCCAAAACTGCCATTCAAAAGCATCAATTCTTTGGCATTCAGCTTTCTTTATCGTCCAACTTTCACATCCATATATGACTACTGGAAAAACCATAGCCTTGACAATATGGACCTTTGTTGGTAAAGTAATGTCTCTGCTTTTTAATATGCTGTCTAGGTTGGTCCTAGCTTTTCTTCCAAACAGCAAATGTCTTTTAATTTCATGGCTGCAGTCACCATCTGCAGTGATTTTTGAGCCCACAAAAATAAAGTCTGTCACTGTTTCCATTGTTTCCCCAGTGGAATGCAGCTCTGCAGCTCTCGTTTTACATTAATTGTTTTACAATGCTCTTTGTTTTATTGTGTGAGTGATGATATTTTCCAGACCCTGGAGGATTGGCCAGATCTCCAGGGGCTCAAGAGAATTGTAAGGCTCACTCCCTATCTCATATATAGTGCCACTCAGCTTACTGGTAAAAACTGGTACACTCAGAAATAGGCATGTAGCTAGGGCAGTGTCCGGACAGGTCAAAGGCAACATCAGAGGCCTGTTTAGCTTTCTTTTCTCTGAAGCCTGAACAAGACTTCCTCCATTTTAATTTTCCTAACAAATGAATATTTACAAACTGATTGAAAACTTCTCATGTATCAGTAAAGGGTTAAAAATAAACCTAAAATTTTGAGGAATGAAGAACATATGGATTTATCTTAGCAGATATGAAGACTTGTGATGAAGCTGGAAAAACATAAAATGTGACAAATTGATGCTGAATTTGAATACTAAAGTAATGCAACTGAAAGCTAAGAATGAGACTAATTTATATGAAGGCACTTAATATATTATAGAGGTATCATTACAAATCCAGGAAGGAAAGATAGTCTATTCAATAGCTGTTGCTGGGATATTAGTACAGTAAAATTAAATTCCTCTCTCATAGTATATGTAAATTAATTTCAGACGAACTAAAAGCCTAAATGTGAAAAAGTAACACTTTTAAATATTTGATAAAATATTAAAGAAAATCATTATTATTTCAGCATATAAAAGACTTTCTTAAATAAGATATAAAAAACACAAAACAAGGATTAAGAGAATTTATGATTCAATTTACATCAAAATGATAAATTTCTGCATTTCTAAAGATACTACAATCAAAGACAAATCATATCTTGAGGAAAAAAAAATATCCAATAAAAAGATTAACACCCAAAATAGTTTGTTCTTTAGAACAAAAAAGCAGTAAAAGACATCACATAAAATTCATAGGTTAGTAAACCCAAATTGGCTATAAAAATATGAGCTTCCATCATTACAAGTCAAGGATATATTAATAAATTATTTCATACTCATCAGATTGGTATTTTATTTAAATCTGAAAATGCCAATTGAAGATGTGAAGAACAGGAACATATATACATGTCATGAAGGTTGAACATACATACATATTCTGTATGTTCATGATTGTGTAACAGTACAATCATTTTGAAAAATAACTTGATCATATTGATCACAAAAGTAATTTGATCATATCACATTTACAAGATGCTCAAACTTTCAACCAAGAAATTTCACCTTTAGGCACATATGCATAGAGAAATACATGGCAACAATCTTCATTAGAACATTGTTTTTAAGACAGAAAAACTGGAAACTAGTTAAATATTCATCAGTTGGATACTAGATAAGTTGTGGTATTTTCATGCAGTAGAATACTGTTCAGCAGTTGAAATGAATGAACAGAACTCTATGTATCAATATGGATAATGCTCAGAAAGAACATAGGAGAATAAGCAGGAATCAAGACAGTGGAAGATGTGGAACTCACCTTCCTCAATGAACACATCAAGAATATTTATGTAGAGCAATTCTCACTGAAAGCTAACTAGAGACTGGCAAAAATACTCCTGTGTAATCAAGGCTGTAAGTAAGATACACAAATAATTGGGTAGGAAGGGAAAAGAATCAATTATATCAGGACCTGTGCCCCTGGGAAGAGACCCAGATGAAAAAGGGAATCACATGGGTGAAACTCCTCACAGGGGAGTGAATGGTTCAAGCCACACAGGCTGGTGTCCAACACAGGAAAGATAAATCCCTTTGGTTGGTCAGAAGGTTGGTGGAACTAACAAAATGGCTGTGGATAATCTGCACTCTGCTTATTAGAAGCACAGACTCACTTGCTTTCTTCTAAGGCAAAGCAGAGAGGGCAGGATGAAACCACATAAGTGACTGACTGGCATCCTGTGACAGTATACGCCCCAGCCTGAGCCAACCAAATGCTCCATCACCAATCAATCTAAGGGCCCATCAACATATTGTTTGTGTATGTGTATATATATATATACACATACACATACAATATATATATATATATCCTTCTTCAATGCATGTATATATATTTATATATATACACACATATATATATGCACTGGAATGCTATTCAGTCATAAAAAATAATGATATTTTGCTATTTGCAATGAAGATGGACCTAGAGAATATTATGCTTAGTGAAATAATGCAGACAGTTGAAGACACATGTTACATGTGTCTTCAAAATAAAACATGTGTCTAAAAAATAAAACAAATATATATTACAAAACAGAAGTAGACTCACATGTAGAGAGAACAAACTAGTGGGGAGAAGGGAGTGGGAAGGGGTAAGATAGAGATATGGAATTAAGGGACAAAAAGTTCTACATATAAAATAAACACAATGACATATTATATTGCACAGGGTAATATTTCCATTACATTGTAATAACTTTAAATGAAGTAATAGTCTACAAAATATTGAATTAATATTCTGTACACCTGAAACTAATATGATGTTGTGTGTAAGTCAACAATCCTTCAATAAAAAATTAAAATTATTTTATCATTGTTTTATTTAAAATTAAATAAATAAAATAAAAACAAAACATAAAAAAATTATAGATTAAAATAAAAAAAGAACTAGAGGCCAAGAAGTTTCAGCTTGTTATCAGTATTTTTAGCTAAAAAGGAAATGGATTAGGAAATTGCTTATTAATTTTCAACCACTTAAAAAAATTAGAATCCTTACAGAAAAATAAAGAACATATAACATCAAAAGTACAAGTTAAGAAATAATATGTACAGTTTAATAGCACTATGGAGTTTAATTCATGTATAGTAAATCAAAATACTGTTTTTGGATACATGCACAAGTAGTAAAATTATTAAAAAATCTGCATGACAATGATAAATTCCAAGTTAAAGATAGATGTTATGTCTGGGGAAAGAATCAGAAGGGAGATCAGTAGAGATATACAGTAGACTTTGATGTATCTGAAATGTCTAATTTCACAAAACCCTCTAAGGCAAAAATATTAAGATTGGCAAAGCTGGTGTTCAGTATATTATTCTGTAGTATTTTTATATGAAATATTGTGAATTGCTATATTGTACACCTATAGCTTATATTATACACCAAATATACTTCAATAAAAATAAAGTTACTAATATAATTACACACATCCCCAAAAGACTTGGACATACTAATAAGAATCTTTGCTGCTAATTCACTTCAGTCATGTCCGACTATGTGCGACCCCATAGATGGCAGCTCACCAGGATGCCCTATCCCTGGGATTCTCCAGGCAAGAACACTGGAGTGGGTTGCCATTTCCTTCTCCAATGAATTAAAGTGAAAAGTGAAAGTGAAGTCGCTCAGTTGTGTCCGACTCTTAGCGATCCCATGGACTGCAGCCTACCAGGCTGCTCCATCCATGGGATTTTCTAGGCAAAAGTACTGGTGTGGGGTTCCATTGCCTTCTCTGATAAGAATCTTTAGGACATAATTAAAACTATTTGCTATATCATGCCACAGTCGATCTAAAAATGTTTAACCTTCTTTCTTCTCTTTTTTAAAGTTGGCAGATTTTTCCTAGCCTGCCTCACTAGTGGAGGAGTACGCACCATATTTTAAAAAACGTAGAATGAGTCCTAAGCCACTGGGAACATTTAAATGCACACAGTCTACCTATCTCCAATAGAGATTATTTCATTATCTTCACCACCCTTTTCTGCTAGAGTTCAGCTCCAGCAGCCTGGGATTCAACCTGAAAAGAGGGACGGTGTTGGTGAGTAATGACGCAGCCTCTCAATTTTCTTGGACTGTGCATTTATTTCAAGTTTAAGATTTTCTTTTATACTTTTACAAAAGCATTAGGTCAGAAGTTTGACATTTTCGGTTCCCACTGACCCAGATTTGTTGTCTCCATAAATGATTGTTGCCCCTCAAAAGGAGTTCCTGCCTCAGCAATTCGCTTACCTACTTCTTCTCATGTGTCCTTGTGAATACATTGTAATTCAGGCTAATGTCTGGGCTGCATACCACATTCTTCAGTTTATTTCTTATCTTTCTAAGTCCTATTTGCCCCTAGTATTCTAAGCTCACTATTTCTTAAAAAGGACCTCTAGCTATTAATATCTCTAAAGTTCCTAATTTCTATAAGCTATAGTAGAATGTGCTAACATTCCTTAAATCTTTAGCTTCTAACTATTTTCATTATTCCTAAGCCCTAAATTCAGCAAACTCCTTTGCCATAAACACTTTCCTCACAAATAGGCTTCATATAGCAATCCCTCCCATGGTCTCAAGCTGCAGCCTACATGCTCAACATAGAACACTCTTTTGTAAAAGTCCTTGAACAAATGTCAATGACTAACTTTATGAATTATTTTCTGAGCACAACTGCAGAGGGCTTTGTGCCTTCTCACACTCCTCTCAAGAACAATAAGCACCTTAATATTCTTTTCAGTAAACTCAGCCGAGGAGAGGAAAGAACAAGTCAAAATCACAAAGCCTAACTCCTTCATCCCGGGTCCGTGCCTGCGGGACAAGGAGAGGGAGTTGGGGCCGTGCCTCCTTTTTGTCAGTAATGCCTAACGCAGCTCCCAACACTTTTCCCAATTTCTTACAGCCCCAATCTTTCTTGCTCTTTCCTAACGACCTGCCCCAGGGAGAACCTCTGGATGGAGGACACACTTGCTCCAATCCCTGCCTTTCCCCTTGAGGGCCAGAGGATGCCATCTTCCTCCTTTTATGAGTTTGTCACTGCACCTTTAGGCACTTTTCCCTTTTTACTATGGCTTTCCTACCTTCTCTGAATCTGTTCTGTAAAATGGGACAATAAACATTAATTTTCAACATTGCTATATGATCAAATGAGATCAAAGAGAACACCTATGACAATGTTAATTTTTAGTGTATAAACCACATGTCTTCAAGGAGTTGTAATTTATAATTTAGGTTTTTAAGTGAAGAAAAGTTTTACTGATTTCTATAGAAGTGTTCTATTTATATTATATAATTTTGGTCTCTAAAATACCTACAAAATTATTTGCAAACATAAATTAATAATAAACATAAAAAAACATAAATCAGAGAAGGAAAACTAAATGTGTGTCAAGTGTAAAGATGGGACTGTAGGGAAGATATTTGAAAGATTGTAGAAAATTATTTGATAGTCATTTTGATTTCTCTTCACTTTACATTTTGCCATAAGGTGATCATTTCTCCTCAAAACTAATCAGAATAATGTTAGAGTTTTGAAAGTACATGATTTAAAATTAATAAAAGTGATTAACTGTCTTATGTTAAAATTAGTAAACTGATATAATGCTTTGAATGAACAGCAGGACATCAAAACATTTTTTAACAGTATTATGAGGCATTACAGATGCTTTGTTTGGACTAGATGCTCATTTCCTAAATGATGTATTTGATAGCTTTTCTTATTTAATAAAAGGATAAATTGGAAAAATAGAAACAGATTGTAATAATCAAAAATAAATGAACTCGGCAACCTGGAAGAGGAGTGATTGCCAATGGACTGAATAATAATGTAGAAGAAATTTTTGGCGTTCACAATCTATGTATGAATAAGAAATATAATTTTTGGCTTTTAGTTTTAGAACAGACTGTATAGAAATGGATTTCGGAAAAATATTTTTAATATCCTAAAAATTATTTTTCTAAGATATGTAGTCAGCTATGGTTTATATAATAATTTGCAATATCCTCTCTCCCTTTATTGCAAAAATGCAAAAAAAAAAAAAAAAAGAAAAGAAAAAAGCCTGCAAAGTGTAACTATAATGAATACTATAGTTCTTTATATTTTGATTGTATAATACATATAAAATGCAAAAATTTTAATCTTCTGCTTAAATATCTTGATATAGTTGATATCTCTGAAAGCAGAATCATCATCTTTATGGATGATGCACATGGCATGCACAACCTTAGTTCCACAATCAGAGCCCGAACCTATGCCCCCTGCAGAATCTGTAGAGAGTCTTAATCACTGGATCACCAGGGAAGTCCAATTTCTCTAATTTTGATGAAGTCATTTAATATCTCTAAGTCTCAGGTTCCTCATTCATAAGACAATAACAATAATTTGAGTGTTATGATAATTCAAATGAAATAATGCATCTGACAGTATATTTAAAATTATATATTGTACAAACCATGCAAAAATAAGGTATTTTACATATTTTTACACATTAATTTTTCCTGTTGAAACTGTCTGGCACTAGATATTAAGAAAATCCAGCCAATAAGCTTTTATTTTTATTCACATATTTGTCATTGTGTAGAAACATTCAAATAAGCCAACTGAATCTAGTTAGTCATTTAAGTAAAGGAGTGGTTTACTCTCTTTGTATTATAACTAAAGAAGCAAAGACATAGAGAGAGAAGTAAATGGAGAAACCCAAAGACAAATAGCTCAGTATTTAATAATAAGATCAGGACTTTTGGCTCAGGCATTCCAAATCTCTTTTTACTATTCCATACTATCTTCATTTTCATAGGATAGGAATGGAAACTAGTGTTTCCTGACCATAAGCACTGTGTTAGGCATTTTAGGCAACTTCTTCCAAAATAACAGATGTTGTTTTGAAAACTGACTATGATAGGCAGTGGGAATTTAAAAATAAAGATAAATAGTGAGAGAGATTGATTGGGAGTTTGGGATGGTCATGTGCACAGTGTTATATTTAAAATAGATAACCAACAAGGATCTACTGTAAAAATGAATACATTTAATATATAAAATAGAGATAAATAAAAGAACCATTGGCTACAAGTTATCACAATACAATAAGAAAAACAAGTGTATATGTTAAAAGCTGCAATAAACCAGGATATCTACTTTAACAGAAGTCGGCCAGAAAATGTTCAGTGACAATAATGAAAAGGGAAAAAAGAGGTTGTGGTCAGGTAAAAATGAGGACACTTGACTGGTTTGGATGAAGAGTTTGCCAGTTATGTGTGTGTGTGGACATGGGCAGGGAGGACCTGGCAGAGATGACTAAAAGAGAACATCCCAAGTATAAAAGGAAGACATGTACAAAAGTACTGAGGAATCAAAACAGCTTGGTATGTTGGTGAAATAGTAGGATGTGGACTGTGAGGCCATGCTCAGCAGGAGAGGGGTTTAGGGACAGAAAAGTTGGAGAAAAGTCTGCTCCATCCAGCAGGTCTGAGTTAAGATGTGGGAATGAAGACAGGAAGTAAGCACTGCAGTGTGGAGTTCTTATCATTAAACCACTGGAAAGTTCTCCATGGCTTTAATGTAGGCAGACTGATCCCCTTTAAGATTTTTTTTTTTTAATTAAAGAAAAATAATCCCTGGAGCAGAATGGAAGAAACTTAAAGTGGTAAAAAGTGGAGTAGAAAGACAAGTTCAGAAACCATTGAGAGATATTAAAGGGGTTTGATCTGAAGCTGTGGTAGCAGGGCTGAGAGAATGGATGGCAAAAAAAATATGAGAATATTGATATACTTGTGCCACAGGTGAACAAATGTAAGCTCAGAGAAGCTGATTAATTAGCTCAAATTCACACAGACATGTAGGAGAAAAATCAAGACTAACTAATGCCAAGACTAGTTTCCAAGCTGCATTGCCTTGGATGGGTCAGAATTACCTAGAGGATGTTGTTGTTGTTATTCAGTCCCTTAGTCATGTCCAACTCTTCCTGACCCCATGGACTACAGCTTGCCAGGCTTCCCTGTTCGTCATTATCCATCAGAGTTTGCTCAATTAAAGTCCGCTGAGTTAGTGATGCTATCTAAGCATCTCATCCTCTGCCACCCTCTACTCTTTTTGTCTTCAATCTTTCTCAGCCTTACAGTCTTTTCCAATGAGTTAGCTCTTTGCAACAGGTGGCCAAAGTATTGGAGCTTCAGCTTCATCATCAGTCCTTACAATAAATATTCAAGGTTGATTTCCTTTGGGATTGACTGGTTTGATCGCCTTGCAGTCCAAGGGGCTCTCAAGAGTCTTCTCCAGCACCACAATTCAAAAGCATCAGTTCTTCAGCACTCGGTCTTCTTTATGGCCCAGCTCTCACATCCATACATGATTACTGGAAAAACCATAGTTTTGACTATACAGACCTTTGTCAGCAAAGTGATATCTCTGCTTTTTTTTTAAATTAATTTATCTATTTTAATTGGAGGCTAATTATTTTACAATATTATAGTGGGTTTGCCATGCATTCACATCAATCAGCCATGGGTGTACATGTGTCCCCCATCAACCCCCTCTCACATCCCTCCCCATCCCATCCCTGAGGATTGTCCCAGTGCACCAGCCCTGAGATATATATATATATATATATATATATATATATATATATATATATATATATATATATATAAAGAGAGAGAGAGAGAGAGAGAGAGAGAGAGAGAGAGAGAGAGAGAGATGTCTCTGCTTTTTAAAATGCTGTCTAGGTTTGTCATAGCATTCCTTCCAAGAAGCAAGTGTATTTTAATTTCATGGCTACAGTCAACGTCTGATTTTGGATCCTGAGAAAACAAAGTCTGAAACTACTTCCACTTTTGCCCCTTCTATTTTCCTTGAAGTAATGGGACTGGATGCCATGATCTTAGATTTTTGAATGTTGAGATTTAAGCCATTTTTCTCACCCTCTTCTTTCACCCTCATCAAGACATTCTTTAGTTCCTCTTCACTTTCTGCAATTAGAGTGGCATCATCTGCATATCTGAGGCTGTTGATATTTCTCCCAGCACGCTTGATTCCAGCTTGTGATTCATCCAGTCTGGCACAAAAGTTAAATAAGCAAGGTGACAATATACAGCCTTCACATACTCCTTTCCTAATTTTGAACCAGTCTGTTGTTTCATGTCCAATTCTAACTGTTGCTTCTTAACTTGAATATAGATTTCTCAGGATATAAGTATTCCCACTACTTTAAGAATTTTCTACAGTTTGTTGTGATCCATACAATCAAAATCTTTAGCATAGTCAGTGAAACAGGGGTAGATGTGTTTTTTATTTTTATTTTTTTTCTGGAATTCCCTTGCTTTCTCCAGGATCCAACAAATGTTGGCAATTTGATCTCTGTTTCTTCTGCCTTTTCTAAACCCACCTTGTATATCTGGAAGTTCTTGGTTCACATACTGTTGAAGTCTAGTTTGAAAGACTTAGAGCATAACCTTACTAGCATGTGAAATGAGTCCAATTATATGGTAGCTTTAACATTATTTTTTGCATTGCCCTTTTTTGGGATTGGAATTAAAACTGATATTTTCCTCTTCTGTGACCACTGATGATTTTCCCAAATTTGCTGACATATTGAATGCAGCACTTTAACAACATTAGTTTCTAGGATTTTAAATATGTAAACTGGAATCCCATCACGTCCAATTGCTTTGTTCACAGTAATACTTCCTAAGTCCCACTTAACTTCACTCTCCAACGTGCCTGGCTCTAAGTGAGTGACCACCCCATTGTGGCTATCCAGATCATTGACACCGTTTTTGTATAGTTCTTCTGTGAATTCTTGAAACCTCTTCTTAATCACTTCTGCTTCTGTTATGTTCTTACCATTTCTGTTCCTTACTCTGCCCATGCCCATCCTTGCATGAAATGTTCCCTTGATATCCCTATGGCTCATAACTTCACTGAGTTACACAAGCTCCATCAACATGACAGTGCTGTGACCAAGCAGGTGATCTAGAAAATGGGGATCCCTGTATAGCAGTCCTCTTTCTTTTTTTCTAAACTTATTTTTAATTGAAGGAAAATTGCTTCACACTATTGTGTTAGCCTCTGTCATACATCAACATGAGTCAGCCATAGATATACATGTGTCCCCTCCCTTTTTAATCTTCCTCCCTCCTCCCACCTCTTCTCAAACATCTAGTTTGTTGAAGAGTCCCAGTTTGAATTCTCTGAATCATACAGCAAATTCTCATTCGTTATCTATTTTACACATGGTAGTGAAAATGTTTTCATTTACTCTCTTCATTCATCCTACTCTCTCCTTCCTCCCCTAGCCCATGTCCATAAGTCTGTTCTCTATGTCCGTTTCTCCATTATTGTCCTGTAAATAGGTTCATCAGTATTATTTTTCTAGATTCCATGTGTGTGTCTGCTCAGTTACTTAGTAATGTCTTTGTGACCCTATGGATTGTAGCCTGCCAGGCTCCTCTGTCCATGGGATTCTCCAGGCAAGAATACTGAAGAAAGATAACATTTTCTACTCCAGGGGATCTTTCCAATCCAGGTATTGAATCCAAGTCTCCTGCATTGACAGGTGTGTTCTTTAACACTAGACCATTCAGGCATGAGCTAAATTAAATACCTTATGATTATACAGTGGAAGTGAGAAATAGATTTGAGGGCGTAGATCTGATAGAGTGCCTGATGAAATCTGGAATGAGGTTCTTGACATTGTACAGGAGACAGGGATCAAGACCATCCCCATGGAAAAGAAAGACAAAAAAGCAAACCGGCTGTCTGGGGAGGGCTTACAAATAGCTGTGAAAAGAAAAGAAGTGAAAAACAAAGGAGAAAAGAAAAGACATAAGCATCTGAGTGCAGAGTTCAAAAGAATAGCAAGAAGAGATAAGAAAGCCTTCCTCAACGATCAATGCAAAGACATAGAGGAAAACAACAGAATGGGGAAGACTAGAGATCCCATCAAGAAAATTAGATCATATGTAAAATGAGTCGCCAGTCCAGGTTCGATGCACGATACTGGATGCTTAGGGCTAGTGCACTGGGACGACCCAGAGGGATAGTATGGGGAGGAAGGTGGGAGGAGGATTCAGGATGGGGAACACATGTATACCTGTGGCGGATTCATTTTGATATATGGC
Organism: Tragelaphus eurycerus; assembly: GCA_935064755.1. Classification (NCBI taxonomy): domain Eukaryota; kingdom Metazoa; phylum Chordata; class Mammalia; order Artiodactyla; family Bovidae; genus Tragelaphus; species Tragelaphus eurycerus. The sequence continues at coordinate 10,435,060 of CAKXYN010000084.1, read as the reverse complement.
AAAAGCAGTACAATATTGTAAAGTTAAAAAACAAAATAAAATTAAATTAAAAAAAAAAAAACAACAAAGAAAGAAAATTAGAGATACCAACGGAACATTTCATGCAAAGATGGGCTCGATAAAGGACAGAAATGGTATGGACCTAAAAGAAGCACAAGATATTAAGAGGTGGCAAGAATACACAGAAAAACTGTACAAAAAAGATCTTCACGACCCAGATAATCACGATGATGTGATCACTGACCTAGAGCCAGACATCCTGGAATGTGAAGTCAAGTGGGCCTTAGAAAGCATCACTATGAACAAAGCTAGTGGAGGTGATGGAATTCCAGTGGAGCTATTCCAAATCCTGAAAGATGATGCTGTAAAAGTGCTGCACTCAATATGCCAGCAAATTTGGAAAACTCAGCAGTGGCTACAGGACTGGACAAGGTCAGTTTTCATCCCAATCTCAAAGAAAAGCAATGCCAAAGACTGCTCAAACTACCGCACAATTGCACTCATCTCACACACTAGTAAAGTAATGCTTAAAATTCTCCAAGCCAGGCTTCAGCTATACACGAACTGTGAATTTCCAGATGTTCAAGCTGGTTTTAGAGAAGGCAGAGGAACCAGAGATCAAATTGCCAACATCTGCTGGATCATGGAAAAAGCAAGAGAGTTCCAGAAAAACATCTATTTCTGCTTTATTGACTATGCCAAAGCCTTTGACTGTGTGGATCACAATCAACTGTGGAAAATTCTGAAAGAGATGGGAATACCAGACCACCTGATCTACCTCTTGAGAAATTTGTATGCAGGTCAGGAAGCAACAGTTAGAACTGGACATGGAACAACAGACTCGTTCCAAATTGTAAAAGGAGTATATCAAGGCTGTATATTGTCACTCTGCTTATTTAACTTCTATGCAGAGTACATCAAGAGAAACGCTGGACTGGAAGAAACACAAGCTGGAATCAAGATTGCTGGGAGAAATATCAATAACCTCAGATATGTAGATGACACCACCCTTATGGCAGAAAGTGAAGAGAAACTAAAAAGCCTCTTGATGAAAGTGAAAGTGGAGAGTGAAAAGGTTGGCTTAAAGCTCAACATTCAGAAAACTGAGACCATGGCATCTGGTCCCATCACTTTATGGGAAATAGATGGGGAAACATTGTCAGACTTTATTTTGGGGGGCTGCAAAATCATTGCAGATGGTGACTGCAGCCATGAAATTAAAGACACTTACTCCTTGGAAGGAAAGTTATGACCAACCTAGATGGCATATTGAAAAGCAGAGACATTACTTTGCCAACAAAGGTCCGTCTAGTCAAGGCTATGGTTTTTCCTGTGGTCATGTATGGATGTGAGAGTTGGACTGTGAAGAAGTCTGAGCGCCAAAGAATTGATGCTTTTGAACTGTGGTGTTGGAGAAGACTCTTGAGAGTCCCTTGGACTGCAAGGAGATGCAACCAGCCCATTCTGAAGGATATCGGCCCTGGGATTTCTTTGGAAGCAATGATGCTAAAGCTGAAACTCCAGTACTTTGGCCACTCCATGCGAAGAGTTGACTCATTGGAAAAGACTCTGATGCTGGTAGGGAATGTGGACAGGAGGAGAAGGGGACGACAGAGGATGAGATGGCTGGATAGCATCACTGACTCGATGTACCTGAGTCTGAGTGAACTCAGGAGTTGTTGATGGACAGGGAGGTCTGGCGTGCTGAGATTCATGGGGTCGCAAAGAGTCTGATATGACTGAGCAACTCAAATGAACTGAAGTCATCTGGGAAGACCTTAGATGCCATACATATTTGTTAATATGCAACATACGTTTTTCTCTTTCTGACTTAGTTCACTCTGTAGGTTCATCCACCTCAAAAGAATTATTTTTTAAAGTCTGAGTGATATTCTGTTATATATGTGTACCACAGTCTCTTTATCATTCATCTGATAATGAACATCTAATTTGCTTCCATGTCCTAGCTGTTGTAAATAATGTTGCAATGAACATTGAGCACATGTGTAGTTTTCAGTTTTGTTTATCTCAAGGCATATGCCAAGTAGTGGGATTGCTGTTTCATTGGTAGTTCTACTCTCAGTTTTTTGAGTAATCTCCATACTATCTTCCATAGTGGCTGTGTCAATTTGCATTACCAATGACAATGCAAAAGGGTTCACTTTTCTCTACACCCTTTCCAGCATTTATTGTTTGCAAATTTTTTGATGATGGCCATTCTGACTGGTGTGAGGTGATATCTCATTGTAGTTTTGATTTGCATTTCTCTAATAATGAGTGATGTTCAGCATTTTTTCATGTGTTTGTTAGCCATTTGTATGTCTGCTTTGGAGAAATATCTGTTTAGATCATTTGCCTACGTTTTGATTGAGTCATTTGTTTTTCTGGTATTGAGTTGTATGAGCTGCTTGTATATTTTGAAATTAATCCTTTGTTGGTTATTTCATCTGCTATCATTTTCTCCCAGTCTGAGGGTTGTCTTTTCACCTTGTTTGTAGTTTCCTTTGCTGTGCAAAAGCTTTTAAGTACAATTGGCCTCGCTTGCTTGTTTTTGCTTTTATTTCCATTACTCTAGGAGGTGGGTCATAGAGGATCTTGCTGTGATTTATGTCATAGAGCGTTCTGCCTATGTTTTCCTCTTAAAATTTCTGGTCTTACATTTAGGTCTTTAGTCCATTTTGAGTTTATCTTTGTGTATGATATTAAGAAGTGTTCTAATTTCATTCTCTCATAAATAGCTGTCCAGTTTCCCCAGCACCACTTATTGAAGAGACTTTTTCACCATTGTATATTCTTGCCTCCTTTGTCAAAGATAAGGTGCCCATTGGTTTATGGGTTTATCTCTGGACTTTCTTTTTTGCTCCATTGATTTATATTTCTGTTTTTGTACCGATGTCATATCCTGATGGCTGTAGCTCTGTAGTATTGTCTGAAGTCAGGAAGCTGATTCCTCTAGCACCATTCTTCTTTCTCAAGATTGTTTGACTCTTCGGTTACTTTGTGTGTGTTTCCATATGAATTGTGAAATGTTGTTTTCTACTTCTGTGAAAAAAAAATGCCATTGGTAATTTTATAGGGATTGCATTGAATCTGTAGGTTACATTTGGTAGTACAATCATTTTCATAATATTGATTCTCCCAATGCAAGAGAATGAAATATCTCTCCATCTGTTTATGTCATCTTTGATTTCATTCAGTGTCTTATACTTTTATACATACAACATTTTTGTCTCCTTAGGCACCCCACCCCAGTACTTTTGCCTGGAAAATCCCATGGACGGAGGATCCTGGTGGGCTCCAGTCCATGGGGTCGCTGAGAGTCGGACACGACTGAGCGACTTCACTTTCACTTTTCACTTTCATGCATTGGAGAAGGAAATGGCAACCCACTCCAGTGTTCTTGCCTGGAGAATCCCAGGGACGGGGGAGCCTGGTGAGCTTCCGTCTATGGGGTCGCACAGAGTCGGACATGACTGAAGCGACTTAGCAGCAGCAGCAGCAGCAGCAGGTATATTTATTCCTAAGTATTTTATTCTTTTTCTTTTGTGATGGTCAATGGGATTGACTCCTTAATTTTCTTTCTGACTTTTCATTATTAGTATAAACAGATATGTATGCAAGGAATTCAATTTATTTGTGTATTGTTCTCTTTCTTAAGCAATCAAATCACTTAATAAGACCAAGAGCCATGTTCAAGCACAATATTGTTTATAAATGGTACCATGTGTCCTGAGTCAAATATTTTACTTTAGCAATTTAGCTTTTATTTGACTAAACTTATAGAAGAATACGTATTACTTTCTGGTTGGAAATGCTACTGTTAATGACTAATAGCTCTGAGTTAACCTTGGTCCCTTGATGGGTGGGAAGAAAATGTTCTAAAGAACTATTAATACATCTTTAATGTTGAACACAGTTGCTGGTGTGAATAAATTTTTCTAAGCTCCTTCCTCCCTTCCTCCATCTCTCTATTTTACTTATAGAATAGTGGCAAATACAGTCAGTGCTCTGTATACTCAAGAATCATATCTTTAGATTCAATCAACTGTGGACCAATTTGTTAGAACCCCAAGTGCAGAATCAGGGAACACAGAGGGTGGACTGCCACCTTAGATAAAGGACTTGAGCATCCAAGGATCTTAGTATCCATAAGAGGGTCCTGGTACTAATGCACCCAGGCACCAAGGGATGGCTTGAAAATATGTGAAAATTATCAAGGTAGAAAAATGCTAATAGAAAGTTTAATAAAATCAAAGACTCAGTTAGTACTTGGATTCATTTAAAAATTTTCGTGCATATCATATCCAATATACTGTTTAACAAATTTATTTTGTAAGAAAATTAAGATGAAGATTATTGAGTTTTTCTGTCTTTTACATAGAGTGTGCATGTGTGCTAAGTTGCTTCAGTCATGTCTAACTCTTCGTGATCCTATGGACTGCTGCCTATCAGTCTCGTCTGTCCATGGGATTCTCCAGGCAACAATACCAGAGTAGGTTGCCATGCCCTCCTAAGGGGATCTTTCCAGCCCAGGGATCTAATCTGTGTCTTGTATGTCTCCTTCATTGGCAGGTGGGGTCTTTACCACTAGTCCCACCTGGGAAGTCTTTTACCTAAGAAAATTATACTCAGCTCTCTTGCATAAATCTTTTACTTAACTAAAGGAAGCTTTGTCATGGAACTCTAAAGAAAAAAAAAACTTTAAAAAAAGTACAGTTTTGAATTGCTTAATTCAAATACTTAACAGTTTATTTTAATCTTGACAGACTTGAGAGAAAACAATTTTACAGAATACAACTTTGATGAAAGAGGTGAAAAGGGGCAAAATCAAAGTCTGATGAAGATACAAAATCAAAGTGATAAATGCTTTAGTTTACCATTGCTCTTGGTAAAGTTCTTTTCTATGGAATATCCAAATATGTTTTCTGAGTATTCTAAACTATATGGTGTGTCTTATATTTAAAGTGTCTTAGTTTCAGTTTCTTTAAACAATAGAATAAAATAAAAACTTAGTTCAAAAACTTTGTAAAAACTGACTCGGGTTACAAGCTGATTCATGATATATTTGGCTAAAGTGCCAATTTTCTCATATAAGAATAAATAATACCCATCTTTATTAGTCAGTGTTCACTACCAAATCAGAAACAATAAAATGTTGCAGGGAGAATTATAGTTTGAGTCCAAAAGCAGAATGCTGGCAGAATTCCTTCTAGCAAGAGGAGGCAATATTTTTGTATATTGAGACCTTCCACTGATTGAATGAGACCCATTTATCCTTAGGAGAACCTTCTGCTTTCCTCAAAGTTCATTGATTTAAATATTAATTTCTTCTGTATATTTCTAAATACAGATAAAAATCTATGCTGCTGAATAGCATAGGGAGCTCAGCTTCATATTCTGTGATGACCTAGAGGGGTGGGATGGTAAGAGTATAAAGGAGGCTTAAGGGAGAGGGTACATATGTGTACGTATATTTGAATCACATTGTTGTACAACAGAAACTAACACAACATTGCAAACAAGTATACTCTAATGGAAAACAAAAAACAAAGAAAGACTCCATAGTTCTAGTGCAGGGATGCAGTTTTAATCCCTGGTCAGGGAACTAAGATCCCACATGCCACAAGGCATGGCCAAAAAAAATAAAGATTATTTTTTCATATACAAACAGCTCATATAACTTAATAGTAGCAAAAATAAATTGAATAAAAAAATTAGGCAGAGGACCTAAATAGATATTCCTTGCCCAACTCTTAGCCACCCCATGGATTGCAGCCCACCAGGCTCCTCCATCAATGGGATTCTCCAGGCAAGAGTACTGGAGTGGATTGCCATTGCCTTCTCCAAAGAAGACCTAGAGATGGCCAAAAGTCACATGTAAAAATGTTCAGCATCACTATTAGAGAAATAGTAATCAAAGCTAAAATGAGGTGCCACCTCACACCAGTCAGAATGGCCATCACTAAAATGTCTACAAATAACACATGCTGGAGGGGATGTAGAGAAGATGGAACCCTCTTACATTGTTACTGGGAGTGTTAATTGGTGGAGTCACTATGAAGAACAGGATGGAATTTCCTTAAAAAACTAAGAATCAGATCAGATCAGATCAGTCGCTCAGTCGTGTCCGACTCTTTGCGACCCCATGAACCGCAGCACGCCAGGCCTCCCTGTCCATCACCAGCTCCCGGAGGTCACTCAGACTCGCATCCATCGAGTCAGTGATGCCATCCAGCCATCTCATCCTCTGTCGTCCCCTTCTCCTCCTGCCCTCAATCCCTCCCAGCATCAGAGTCTTCTCCAATGAGTCAACTCTTCGCATGAGGTGGCCAAAATACTGGAGTTTCAGCTTTAGCATCATTCCTTCCAAAGAAATTCCAGGATTGATCTCCTTCAGAATGGACTGGTTGGATCTTCTTGCAGTCCAAGGGACTCTCAAGAGTCTTCTCCAACACCACAGTTCAAAAGCATCAATTCTTCGGCGCTCAGCCTTCTTCACAGTCCAGCTCTCACATCCATACATGACCACAGCAAAGACCATAGCCTTGACTAGGCGAACCTTTGTTGGTAAAGTAATGTCTCTGCTTTTGAATATGCTATCTAGGTTGGTCATAACTTTCCTTCCAAGGAGCAAGCGTCTTTTAATTTCATGGCTGCAGTCACCATCTGCAGTGATTTTGGAGCCCAGAAAAATAAAGTCTGACACTGTTTCCACTGTTTCCCCATCTATTTCCCATGCAGTGATGGGACCGGATGCCATGATCTTCGTTTTCTGAATGTTGAGCTTTAAGCCAACCTTTTCACTCTCCACTTTCACTTTCATCAAGAGGCTTTTTAGTTCCTCTTCACTTTCTGCCATAAGGGTGGTTTCATCTGCATATCTGAGGTTATTGATATTTCTCCCGGCAATCTTGATTCCAACTTGTGTTTCTTCCAGTCCAGCATTTCTCATGATGTACTCTGCATATAAGTTAAATAAACATGGTGACAATATGCAGCCTTGACGTACTCCTTTTCCTATTTGGAACGAGTCTGTTGTTCCATGACCAGTTCTAACTGTTGCTTCCTGACCTGCATACAGATTTCTTAAGAGGCAGATCAGGTGATCTGGGAGTTACCTTATGATCGAGCAACTTCACTCCTGAGCATATATCTGAAAAAAATGTAATTCAAAAAGATAAACCCACAATGTTCACAAGATCATTGCTCATAATAGACAAGACAATGAAACAACTTAAAAATCCATCTATGGATGATAATGGATAAAGAAGATATGGCATATATAAATGGATTATTAGTTGTTTAGTTGCTAAACTCTGTCTGATTCTTTTGCAACTCCATGGACTATAGCCTGTCAGCTTCCTCTTTCCATGGGATGTCCAAGAAAAAAATACTGGAGTAGGTTGTCATTTCCTTCTCCAGGGAATCTTCTCAACCCAGGAATTGAACCCACATCTCCTGCATTGGCAGGTGGATTCTTCACTATTGAGTCAACAGGGAAGCCCCATAGTGGGGATATAAAAGCAATCTGCTTTCCTCAAAGTTCACTGACTTAAATGACAGTGAAAGTCATTCAATCATATCCGACTCTGGGACCCCATGGGCTATACAGTTCATGGAGTTCTCCAGGACAGAATGCTGTAGTGGGCAGCTGTCTCCTTCTCCAGGGGATCTTCCCAACCCAGGAATTGAACCCAGGTCTCATGTATTGCAGGCGGATTCTCTATCAGCTGAACCACCAGGTTTAAAATGATCAGATCAGATCAGTCGCTCAGTCGTGTCCGACTCTTTGCGACCCCATGAATCGCAGCACGCCAGACCTCCCTGTCCATCACCAACTCCCGGAGGTCACTCAGACTCACATCCATCGAGTCATGATGCCATCCAGCCGTCTCATCCTCTGTAGTCCCCTTCTCCTCTTGCCCTCAATCCCTCCCAGCATCAGAGTCTTTTCCAATGAGTCAACTCTTCGCATGAGGTGGCCAAAGTACTGGAGTTTCAGCTTTAGCATCATTCCTTCCAAAGAAATCCCAGGGCTGATCTCCTTCAGAGTGGACTGGTTGGATCTCTTTGCAGTCCAAGGGACTCTCAAGAGTCTTCTCCAACACCACAGTTCAAAAGCATCAATTCTTTGGCACTCAGCCTTCTTCACAGTCCAGCTCTCACATCCATACATGACCACAGGAAAAACCATAGCCTTGACTAGATGAACCTTTGTTGGCCAAGTAATGTCTCTGCTTTTGAATATGTGATCTAGGTTGGTCATAACTTTCCTTCCAAGGAGTAAGCGTCTTTTAATTTCATGGCTACCAGCATCCAAAAACACCTTTACAGAAATATACATAAAAGAGTGTTCCCAAATATCTGAACACTTGTTCAGTTTTTATGTTGTGTCCAACTCTTTGACCTCATGAAATGCAGCATGCCAGGCTTCTCTGTCCTTCACTATCTCTCAGTGTTTGTTCAAACTCATGTCTATTGAGTTAATGATCCTATTTAACTATTTCATCTCTGTCACCTCCTTCTCCTCTTGCCATCAATATTTCCCAGAATCAGGGTCTTTTCTAATGAGTTGGGTCTTTGTGTCAGGGGGCCAATATATTGCAACTTCATCATCAGTCCTTCCAATGAATATTCAGGGTTGATTTCCTTTAGGATTGATTGGTTTGATCTCCGTGAAGCCCAAGGGTCTCTCAAGAGTCTTCTCAAACACCACAGTTTGAAAGCATCAATTCTTTAGCACTCAGCTTTCTTTATAGTCCAACTCTCACATCCATACATGACTACTGGTAAAACCATAGCTTTGACCATACGGACTTTTGTAGGCAAAGTGATGTCTCTGCTTTTCAATACGCTGTCTAGGTTTGTCATAGCTTTTCTTCCAAGGAGCAAGCTTCTTTTAAATTTCATACCTGCAGTCAATGTTTGCAGTGATTTGAAGCCCAAGAAAGTAAAATGTATCATTGTTTCCACTTTCCCCCCATCTATTTCCCATGAAGTGATCAGACCAGATGCCATGTTTTGTGGTTTTTTCATGTTGAGTTTTAAGCTAGCTTTTTCATTCTCCTCTTTCACCTTCATCAAGAGGCTCTTTAGCTCCATTTCACTTTCAGCAAATGAGGTATCATCTGGATGTCTGAAGTTATTGATATTTTTTCTGGCAATCTTGATTCCAGCTTGTGCTTCATTCAACCTGACATTTCATGTGATATAATACTCTTCCCCAGTGAAGTTAAGTTGCTCAGTCGTGTCCAACTCTTTGCAACCCTGTGGACTAAGGCCTACCAGGCTCCTCCATCCATGGGATTTTCCAAGCAAGAATACTGGAGTAGGTGGCCATTTCATTCTCTAGGGGATCTTGCCAATCCAGGGATCAAAGCCAGGTCTCCCACATTGTAGGCAGATGCTTTACCATCTGAGCCACTAGGAAAGTCCCCAGTGGCTCAGTAGTATAAAGAATCTGCTTGCAATGCAGCAGGCTTTCAGGAGACATGGGTTTGATCCCTGAACACCTGGAGAAGGTAATGAAGGTACCTAGGAGAAGGACACGAAGATCCTTTGGAAATGAAGAAAATGAAGGTCCTGGAGAAAGTAATGCAGAACCCCTGGAGAATTAAATGACAACTTACTCCACTATTTTTGCTTCGAAAATTCTATGGACAGCAGAGCCTGGCAGGGGGATTGCAAAGAGTTACACAACACCGAGCGACTACAACTACACAATAACCACTCTGCATATAAGTTAAATAAGCAGGGCGACAATATACAGCCTTGACATATTTCTTTCCCAATTTTGAACCACTGTGTTGTTCCATGTCCAGCTCTAGTTGTTGCTTCTTAACCTGCATACAGGTTTCTCAGGAGATAGGTAAGGTGGTCTAGTATTCCCATCTATTTAAGAATTTTCCAGTTTGTTGTGATCCTCATAGTCCAAGGCTTTAATGTTGTCAATGAAGCAGGAGTAGATTTTTTGGAGAAAAATAATTGATTTTTCTATGATCCAACAGATATTGGCAATCTGATCTCTGGTTCCTCTGCTTTTTTTTTTTTTTTTTTTTTAAATTCAGCATGTAAATCTGCAAGTTCACAGTTCACATACCGTTGAAGTCAAGCTTGAAGGATGTTGAGCATTATCTTTCTAGCATGCAAAATGAGTTTAATTGTTTGGTAGTTTGAGCATTTGGGAGCATTGCCCTTCTTTGGAATTGAAATGAAAACTGACATTTTCTGGTCCTGTGGCCACTACTGAGTTTTTCAGATTTGCTGGCATCTTTACTGTAGCACTCTAACAGCCTGGACACATGAAATTAACCATCACAGCATCTCAAAAGAGTATTCTGAATATTAAATTAATTTATACATTTAAATCACTTAAGACATTGCTGGCACATAACCTTCATTAAATGTTAACTCCTATTATTGTTGCAGTGATAGTATTCAAACAGTTACATGGTTAAAGTGGTATTGAGAAAAGTGACTTCTGCTTTATAGCTTGTATGAGAAATATTTTCATTGTTAGAACAATGAGACATTTTAAGTGATCATGAGAAACAGCAAACATGATGTAGATAACAGCTTCCTACTAAATTGTCTGATGTTCTCATTCACATCTATCCCGGGGTAAATACACTGGGAAGAAAATTACTTTTACCTTGCTTTCTTTGGCAGTTTAGAGATGCAACTCTTTCCTTTCCAATGGTAGCAAGAGTTCCATTCCTCACATCTGTTGAGAAAAGGTGACTTGCTTCCTTTTAAAGTTTGTTCTTTCTCTTTCTCTCTTCCTTTTACTACTGCTGGGGAATTAGTGAAAAATAAAGGCTCATCTCACAAAATCTTATCACCAGTATACTTACATTATTCCCACTTAGTTCAAGTGGAGAAGTTCATTAAAACCAGGGAAATTGTGAAATATACGTGGTTCCCAAGAGGATTTGGCCTTCCACCAAATCAATTATTCATGAATGCAAAAGTTTAGAGGCTTGCCTTTCCTCTGTGCACCTATTTCATTTGTTGAGTTCTTTACTTCTGGCTTGTTGATCTAACAACTGAAGCCCAAAGTTCAGAGATCAGCAGTTTCTTGCTCTGACATCATGATAGCCCATCCTTCTTCATTAATTTTAAAATCTGTCACTTTTTTTTTGTTTGTTCACTTCTTTGAATCATAGTTTTAGGAACTCTCAGATTCTTTAATAAAACATGTTTTTACTCAGCTCTGACTTCCCATTTATTTCAAGATTGTTTGAAATTGCTATTTTTTATTGTGAAAACATTTGTCTCTTGCTTTTTGCACAGAATTTTAATTTCTTTTTTACTTCTTGTGCCATATTAGAGTTCATTCCCTGTGCAGTTTGCCATTTCTGGTATGAAAAAGCATTATTCAGCCACCTCTGTTTTGTCCCAAGTTCTTTTATTTTCAGCTTTATTAATAAGTAATCTTCTAAAGGACTCTGTTCACATTGTAGTTATATTCATTCTGGGTGGAGACTGCCAGTGTGGAAGGAAGAAGGCCAGCTTGAAGCTACGTAATTGCACAAATTGAGAAAATGAAGCAAAGGTGTCTTGAGTAGCCATCACCACCAACTCATGAAGCCTTCACCTCCTGGCCCACTCCCCAGTCATTGCTCTTCCTCTGCTTTAAGATCCTTCTACCCCTGAGAGGCTTATTTTTATTTGAGAGTTAGTATCTCATGCTACCTCTTAATTTCTTTTATATATGAGGGCCATAGGAAGAAAGCAATGTTTAACCCAAAGAGATAAGCATTGAACATTCAAGGATAGGTGATTACATATTCTGTTTGTTTGAGAGGCTTAAAAAAGTTCTCACCATTAAGTAGATTGAATTGGATTTCTCATAAGCACATTAAATATAATAGATGCTTCTTATCTCCCACCCTAATCCCTCTATTGTGATGATGTAGTCATCCTCGAATTGCATACAGTATCATCTGCTAAGGACTCATGGCTGTACCCATTTCAAGAAAATCCCCATCCACCAATTGAAGGCACCTAGCTTGAAAATTTCCTGGCAGTTATTCTCCCATTGGAGACAGCCATGACCATGGCCAATTGCTACCTGATATCCAGGAAATAATCTGAGCCACTCACCTAGTAACCATTCAGTCTCTTCAGTTCCTCATAGGCTCAGCCTGAACTGGCTTCAAATGAACTCAGAGTTTTGTGTAGTTTCTACCCATCTTCACTCTGCTTCTTTTGCCTCATAGGGTTCTCCATAAAAAATTGCCTCAAAATTATTTGCACAAAAATATACCATTAAGTTCTGCATCTAGGGGACAGGACTTAAGACACTGAGCATATATTTAGGGAAACAGCAAAGTATGGAGCGTAAAAGAGAGAGGGATTTCTTTCTTTCTTTTTTTTTTTTCCAGAAAGAATTTGGTGTTTCAAATTTTAGACAAAATTGCCTCACTTAATACAGAGGAAATAAAAATTTTGACTTCATTATTTCATAATTGTTGAGGAATTTTATTTTATTTTTTAACTGGAGGAAAATTGTTTTACAATGTTGTGCTGGTTTCTCCATACAGAAATGTGAATCAGTCATGATTATATTTATATCCCTCTCCCCCTTATGTGTTCTTCTCTGCCCACCACACTCCCCCACCTCCAGCCCACTCTGCTAGGTGGTCACAGAGCACCAAGCTGGACTTTGTGTTATATAGCAACTTCCTACTAGCTATCTACTTTACACATAATGCTGTATATATGTCAATGCTACCTCTCAGTTGCTTCCATGCTCTTATTCATCCACCATGTCCACAAGTCTGTTCTTTATGCTTGCATCTCCATTTCTTCCCTGCAAGTAGATTAATCAGCACTATTTTTTTGGATTTCGTATATATGCATAAATATATTATTTGTTTTTTTCTCTTTTGCTGATTTCACTCTGTATAACAGATTTTTTTTTTTTAGAGTATCATATTGCTTTTCTTTTTAATTACATCAGAAAGGGCACCTCATCTCTTTAAAGCTTCATCTATATGTCTTAGATGAAACATGTAGATAAAAATATGGTTTTTCCAGTGGTCATGTATGGATGTGAGAGTTGGACTATAAAGAAAGCTGAGTGCCGAATAATTGATGCTTTTGAAATATGATGTTGGAAAAGACTATTGGGAGTCCCTTGGACTGCAAGTGCTTCTTCCAGCCCAGCGTTTCTCATGATATACTCTGCATAGAAGTTAAATAAGCAGAGTGACAATATACAGCCTTGACATACTCCTTTTACTATTTGGAACGAGTCTGTTGTTCCATGTCCAGTTCTGACTGTTGCTTCCTGACCTGCATATAAGTTTCTCAAGAGGCAGGTCAGGTGGTCTGATATTCCCATCTCTTTCAGAATTCTGCACAGTTAATTGTGATCCACACAGTCAAAGGCTTTGGCATAGTCAATAAGGCAGAAATAGATGTTTTTTTCTGGAACTCTCTTGCTTTTTCGATGATCCTGAGGATGTTGGCAATTCAATCTCTGGTTCTTCTGCCTTTTCTAAAACCAGCTTGAACATCAGGAAGTTCACAGTTCACGTATTGCTGAAGCCTGGCTTGGAGAATTTTGAACATTACTTTACTAGCGTGTGAGATGAGTGCAATTGCGCGGTGGTTTGAGCAGTCTTTTGGCATTGCCTTTCTTTGGGATTTGAATTAAATCACACCTTTTCCAGTCCTGTGGCCACTGCTGAGTTTTCCACATTTGCTGGCATTTTGAGTTCAGCACTTTCACAGCATCATCTTTCAGGATTTGGAATAGCTCCACTGGAATTCCATCACCTCCACTAGCTTTGTTCATAGTGATGCTTCCTAAGGCCCACTTGACTTCACATTCCAGGATGTCTGGCTCTAGGTCAGTGACCACACCATCGTGATTATCTGGGTAGTGAAGATCTTTTTTGGACAGTTCTTCTGCATATTCTTGCCACCTCTTCTTAACATATTTTGCTTCTGTTAGGAACATACCATTTCTGTCCTTTATAGAGTCCATCTTTGCATTAAAGTTCCCTTGGTATCTCTAATTTTCTTGAAGACATCTCTAGTCTTTTCCATTCTGTTGTTTTCCTCTATTTCTTTGCATTGATCACTGAGGAAGGCTTTCTTATCTTTTCTTGCTATTCTTTGGAACTCTGCATTCAGACGCTCTTTCCTTTTCTCCTTTGCTTTTCGCTTCTCTCTCTTTTTTTTTTTTTTTCCACAGCTATTTGTAAGGCCTCCGTAGACAGCCATTTTGCTTTTTTTGCATGTCTTTTCCATGGGGATGGTCTTGATGCCTGCCTCCTGTACAATGTCACGAACCTCTGTCCATAGTTCATCAGGCACTCTATCTTTCAAATCTAGCCCCTTAAATCTATTTCCCACTTTCACTGTGTAATCATAAGGTATTTGATTTAGGTCACACCTGAATGATCTAGTGGTTTTTCCCTACTTTCTTCAATTTAAGTCTGAATTTGTCAATAAAGAGTTCATGATCTGAGCCACAGTCAGCTCCTGGTCTTGTTTCTGCTGACTGTATAGAGCTTCTCCACCTTTGACTGCAGAGAATATAATCAATCTGATTTCGGTGTTGACCATCTGGTGATGTCCATGTGTAGCGTCTTCTCTTGTGTTGTTGAAAGAGGGTGTTGCTATGATCAGTGCGTTCTCTTAGCAAAATTCTATTAGCCTTTGCCCTGCCTCACTCTGTATTCCAAAGCCAAATTTGCCTGTTACTCCAGGTGTTTCTTGACTTCCTACTTTTGCATTCCAGTCCCTTATAATGAAAGGACAGATTTTGGGGGTGTTAGTACTAAAAGGTCTTGGAGGTTTTCATAGAATCGTTCAACTGCAGCTTCTTCAGCATAACTAGTTCAGGGATAGACTTGGATAACTGTGATACTGAGTGGTTTGCCTTAGAAATAAACAGAGATCATTCTGTCGTTTTTGAGATTGCACCCAAGTACTGCATTTCAGACTCTTTTGTTGACCATGATGGCTACTTTATTTCTTCTAAGGGATTCCTGCCCACAGTAGTAGATATAATGGTCATTTGAGTTACATTCACCCATTCCCGTCCATTATAGTTCGCTGATTCCTAGAATGCCTACATTCACTCTTGCCAGCTCCTGTTTGACCACTTCTAATTTGCTTTGATTCATGGACCTGACATTCCAGGTTTCTATGCAAAATTGCTCTTTACAGCATCAGACCTTGGTTCTATCACCAGTCACATCCACAGCTGGGTATTCTTTTTGTTTTGGCTCCATCCTTTCATTCTTTCTGGAGTTATTTCTCCACAGATCTCCAGTAGCATATTGGCCACCTACTGACCTGGGGAGTTCCTCTTTCAGTATCCTATCATTAGCGTTTTCATACTGTTCATGGTGTTTTCAAGGCAAGAATACTGAAGTGGTTTGCCATTCCCTTCTCCAGTGGACCACATTCTGTCAGATCTCTACACCATGACCCGCCCATCTTTGGTGGCCCCATGGGCATGGCTTAGTTTCATTGAGTTAGACAAGGCTGTGGTCCTAATGTGATTAGATTGACTAGTTTTCTGTGATTATGGTTTCATTGTGTCTGCTTATATGCAGAGTACATCGTGAGAAATGTTGGGCTGGAAGAAGCACAAGCTGAAATCAAGATTGCCCGGAGAAATATCAATAACCTCAGATATGTAGATGACACCACCCTTATCGCAGTAAGTGAGGAGGAAATAAAAAGCCTCTTGATGAAAGTGAAAGAGGATAGTGAAAAAGTTGGCTTAAAGCTCAACACTAAGAAAATGAAGATTATGGCACCTGGTCCCATCACTTCATGGGAAATAGATGGAGAAACAGTGGAAACAGTGTCAGACTTTATTTTTGGGGTCTCCAAAATCACTGAAGATTGTGAATGCAGCCATGAAATTAAAAGACACTTACTCCTTGGAAGAAAAGCTATGACCAACCTAGATAGCAAATTCAAAAGCAGAGACATTACTTTGCCAGAAATGTCCATCTAGTCAAGGCTATGGCTTTTCCAGTGGTCATGTATGGATGAGAGAGTTGGAGTGTGAAGAAAGCTGAGCACCAAAGAATTGATGCTTTTGAACTGTGGTGTTGGAGAAGACTCTTGAGAGTCCCTTGGACTGCAAGGAGATCCAACCAGTCCAGTCTAAAAGAGATTAGCCCTTGATGTTCTTTGGAAGGAATGATGCTAAAGCTAAAACTCCAGTACTTTGGCCACCTCATATGAAGACTTGACTCATTGGAAAAGACTGTGAGGCTGGCAGGGATTGTGGGCAGGAGAAGGGGAAGACAGAGGATGAGATGGCTGGATGGCATCATCAACTCGATGGACATGAATTTAAGTGAACTCCAGGAGATGATGATGGACAGTGAGGCCTGGTGTGCTGCGATTCATGGGGTCACAAAGAGTCAGACATGACTGAGCCACTGAACTAAACTGAACTGCAAAGATGTCCAACCAGTCCATCCTAAAGGAGATCAGTCCTTGGTGTTCATTGGAAGGACTGATGTTGAAACTGAAACTCCAATACTTTGGCTACCTGATGCAAAGAGCTGAATCATTTGAAAAGACCCTGATGCTGAGTAAGATTGAGGGCAGGAGGAGAAGTGGGTGACAGAGGACGAGATGGCTGTATGGCATCACTGACTTAATGGATATGGGTTTGGGTGGGCTCTGGGAGTTGGTGATGGACAGGGAGATCTGATGTGCTGTGGTTCATGGGGTCACAAATAGTCAGACACGACTGAGCGACTGAAGTGAACTGAATTGAACATGTCTTAACCCAGCATCAGTAGTTCGAAAGGGTATCTCTTGCACATCTCTATTCGTTTTCCATTCATTCAAAACTGCATCCCTCTGTAGATTCATGAAGGCAAATTATATAATTTGTAGCATTCAAAATTTAATCATATTCAAATCTTGTAATTACAGGTGAATCTTCCAAATGAAGAGCATTAGTGAGTTGCTGGGTGGGCAATGCCTGCTGTAGGGATTTGTACTTGTCTGCTCTAGGAGCCAGTTCTGTTCCAGAGAGATATGGGAAGCTCTGGTGTATACTATGTATGGAAGGCCAGACCATTTCCAGAAACCTTTCAAAACTGCATGCATATTTTACTGGCATCCAGAGAAAACCCAAAGAGTTTATCCTTCCATGGCAGTAGGCTTCTTGTTGATTATGGAACTGCTCTAATTAAAGTGAACCTCTTATTAGATGGTCTACTTTTCTTTAGTTTTTCTACTCAGAACCATGTCTTTCTTTGCCTAAATCTCACATTCTAAGGCATCTAGATCCACTGGTGCAAAGCACATCCTATCCATAAAATAATAAGCACATTCCTTGCTATTCTGTATCTTTTAATTCTGTCTGATTGAAGGGTTTTACACCTCATTTCTGTTCTGTCTCTGGACCTTCTCATTTGACATTATTATTAATATTTAGGTTTACTTACACCCTGATGCTAGGAAATATTGAAGGCAAGAGAAGGGGACAACAGAGGATGAGATGATTGGATGGCATCACCGACTCAATGAACATGAGTTTGAGTAAACTCCGGGAGTTGCTGATGGACAAGGAGGCCGGGCATGCTGCAGTCTATGGGGCTGCAAAGAGTAGGACACAACTGAGCAACTGAACTTAACTAAACTGAACTGAGCTTGACTTAGTTGGATGCTTTGCGCTCTCTCTCTTTTTAACCACTTTATTTTTTTTTTTTAATTGAAATATTTGCTTTACAGAATTTTGTTGTTTTCTGTCATACATCAAGAATCTGCCATAGGTACACCCATTTCCCCTTCCTCCCAAGCTACCCTTTCATCTCCCTCCTCAGCCCACCCTTATGGATTATCACAGAACCTCTGTTTGAGTTCCGTGAGTTATACAGCAAATTCCTATTGGCTATCTATTTCATATATGTTGTTTTAAATTTTCATGTTACTCTCTTTTAAGTACCCCTCTTTCTTGTCTCTTCACAGGACTCCCTATAAATGGATAGTCCACTGAGGCACCTTCCAGGATAAGTGTACCAACGTCAGTTCATCCCTCAGGCACCACTGACTCACTGTGTTTTAGAAAATGTCCTCAGTGATTCCCTAAGAATAGAATAAGACAAACAGAAGGGAAGCAATCAAACAGGCAGGGAGCTTTCCACTGCCAAAATGTCAAATAGATTAAGCCCTTAATTCGACCACCTTCAAGTACCATGAGTGAAAAATGGTGAAAAATGAACTGATTTCTTGAACCTCTACATTGACCTCATCTTGTCAACCAGAGTTTCTCACTAGGGAAAAACTATCTTACAACCACCCCCACCTAGTCCACACTGCAATAACTGGAGCTCTCAAAACAGGGTCAAAATTTTTTTACTGCTGTGACTATATCTACTGCTAGTTAGCTTTTATTGTACACCCATTATGTGACAGGAACTGTACTAGATATTTTTAGAGGCATTTTTTGTAATTCTTATCACTGTGAGCAGGCTAAGTATTAATTAGCTCCATCTTGCAAATGAAGTTGTGAGTCAAAGGGGTTCAAGCCAGACATTTAGTGACAAATGTAGATATAAACCCACCGGTGTTTGAGCTCCAAGCCTTTGTAATATTACCTCCCTTTTATTACTGCCTTATAACTACTCACCTCAGCCTAACAAGTATCCATTTGCAGAGTTCCTTGTGTTAGTTATCTACTGCTACATAACAAGCTTTGTTATGCACATTTATTATCAATGAATGTGCCAGCTGGACTTTCTTCTTTCCTGAAACTTACTGTCCTTGTCTAACTGTTAGCAAGATTCATTCCCTTAACAGGCAGACAAATATAGAGAATATTGGTGACCTTATGACTTATGGTCGTCAATTGGGAGAGAGTGTGGGAGACGGATGGAGGGATTGAAATTTACAAATGGAAACTATTATACAAAGTATGAGTAAACAACAAAGGATGAGTATGGTATAGGGGACGATATTCAACATCCAGTGATAAGCCATAATGGAAAAGAATGGGGAAAATAGTGTATTTATATGTATAACTGAATCACTTTGCTGTATGTTAAAGAATAACATGACAATGTAAATCAATTGTACGTCAATGAAATAAACTTTTACAAATAAAAACATTAATTTCCTTGAAGCTGCATTCCTTCAAACCCTATCAGCTTATGACTGTTGGCTGGGGAATTGCCTTCACCTCCTGAAGGTTTCCCCTTTTCTGTCCCAAGGGCAGCAGGAGGGTCTCTCTCCAGTGTGTTACCTGGAGTCTTACAAATATAACCTAATCAAATGAGTGACAGCTCTACATCATTGCTGTATTCTATTGGTTAGAAGCAAATTACAAGCCCTGCCCACACCTCAAATGGAGGGGATCCTACCAGGAATGGATTACTGGGAGGGTCATATTAAGGGCTTCTGTCAGACTCCTTTGTCAAAGTTCTTACAGGGCTGTCAATAAAGGTGCCATGCTTTCCTAACAAGCATGGCACTGAGCACAGGAGATGAAGTTCCTGCCTCAGTGGCTGGTCCTAGCTGCCATTTTCCTGCCAGAATTAAGTGGGGAAGATATTATGTAGCCACTTTGCTGGGGCAGGGTGACAATTTGGCCAAAAAATATTTTGTTACCTGAAATGAAATGTTCTTTGTAAAGCCAAAGTATGTATTTTTCCTCCAAAAGAAAAATAAAAAGTCATCTGTTGCTAGAGAAACCATAACTTTCCCTCTGCTTCTTAAACAAAACGAAACAAACTATATTCAAGACTCTTCTCTGTAGGAACAGAGCTTCTGCTGTATGATGGTGAGAATAAACAAAGAATAAAAATCTAATTAAAAATTATATTTTGTCTTGTGAAAAGTATTTTATTCTTGAGGTTGGGTGAAGTTCCATGCAAAAGTCTCCTCTTCCACCCCTCCCCCTTGCTATTTTTGTCTTGTTTGGATATGAAATTTCATTTCCTAAGATGAAAACACATCTTAAAATTGAAGAATTTGGATTGGTCTTATGTATATTCTCTATGGAATGAATTCTTCCATTACTGTTGGAAAATTATCTCAAAGTGGATATTATGGCTTCTCTTTCTAGGTGAAGTGGTATATGCTATTGGAGATTTTCCTCACCTACTTCTTCCAAAAGGCCCACATCATCCAGGATCTGGGGAGATGGATGTGGCCTCAAGAACCAAGTCATCCAAATCCCATCTATATGGCAAACAGAGCATTTCTAAGGATTCAGAACAGATCAGATCAGGCACTCAGTTGTGTCTGACTCTTTGCGACCCCATGAATCGCAGCACACCAGGCCTCCCTGTCCAATCAACAACTCCAGGAGTTCACTGAGACTCAGGTCTATTGAGTCAGTGATGCCATCCAGCCATCTCATCCTCTGCCATCCCCTCTCCTCTTGCCCCCAATCCTATACATTAATCAGTGTCTTTTCCAATGAGTCAACTCTTCGCATGAGGTGGCCAAAGTACTGGAGTTTCAGCTTTAGCATCATTCCTTCCAAAGAAATCCCAGGGCTGATCTCCTTCAGAATGGACTGGTTGCATCTCCTTGCAGTCCAAGGGACTCTCAAGAGTCTTCTCCAACACCACGGTTCAAAAGCATCAATTCTTCGGCACTGAGCCTTCTTCACAGCCCAACTCTCACTTCCATACATGACCACTGGAAAAACCATAGCCTTGACTAGATGAAACTTTGTTGGCACAGTAATATTTCTGCTTTTCAATATGCTATCTAGGTTTGTCATAACTTTCCTTCCAAGGAGTAAGCATCTTTTAATTTCATGGCTGCAGTCACCATCTACAGTGATTTTGGAGCCCAGAAAAGTAGTCTGACACTGTTTCCACTGTTTCCCCATCTATTTCCCATGAAGAGATGGGACCAGATGCCATGATCTTTGTTTTCTGAATGTTGAGCTTTAAGCCAACTTTTTCACTCTCCTCTTTCAATTTCATCAAGAGGCTTTTTAGTTCCTCTTCACTTTCTGCCATAAGGGAGGTGTCATCTGCATATCTGAGGCTATTGATATTTCTCCTGGCAATCTTGATTCCAGTCTGTGCTTCTTCCAACCCAGCGTTTCTCATGATGTACTCTGCATATAAGTTAAATAAACAGGGTGACAATATACAGCCTTAACATACTCCTTTTACTATTTGGAACCAGTCTGTTGTTCCATGTCCAGTTCTAACGGTTGCTTCCTGACCTGCCTACAAATTTCTGAAGAGGCAGGTCAGGTGGTCTGGTATTCCCATCTCTTTCAGAATTTTTCACAGTTTATTGTGATCTACACAGTCAAAGGCTTTGGCATAGTCAATAAAGCAGAAATAGATGTTTTTCTGGAACTCTCTTGCTTTTTCGATTATCCAGCAGATGTTGACAATTTATTTGTAGATGGTTAACGAATGGGCAAACAATTTTTTCATTTCTTCTGTTTGTCTTAGTCATCCTTTTCATATATATCTTTGCTCTATGAGTCTAGACCTGTGTTAATGGGACAGTATTTTATTCATTATTGTGGTGACTACATAAGAGCTTGTCAATTCAGGCTGTTAAGTTCTCTCTTGAAAAACTCAAATGACTACAGCCATTGTTTAATTTTACACTGAAAATCACAAAAACAGTAAAAATAAAGGTAGAATAAAAAATCATTCCTTAGTTCAACATATGAGAACTATTCTTTTTGTTGCAATGGTGAATGGAATTGTTTCCTTAATTTCTCTTTCTATTTTCTCATTAATAGTGTATAGGAATACAAGGGATTTCTGTGTGTTGATTTTATATCCTGCAACTTTACTATATTCTTGATTAGTTCTAGTAATTTTCTGGTGGAGTCTTTAGGGTTTTCTATATAGAGGATCATGTCATCTGCAAACACTGAGAGTTTAACTTCTTCTTTTCCAATTTGGATTCCTTTTATTTCTTTTTCTGCTCTGATTGCTGTGGCCAAAACTCCCAAAACTATGTTGAATAGTAATGGTGAAAGTGGGCACCCTTGTCTTGTTCCTTACTTTAAAGGAAATGCTTTCAATTTTTCAGCATTGAGGATAATGTTTGCTGTGGGTTTGTCATATATAGCTTTTATTATGTTGAGGTATGTTCCTTCTATTCCTGCTTTCTGGAGAGTTTTTATCATAAATGAATGTTGAACTTTGTCAAAAGCTCTCTCTGCATCTATTGATATAATTATATGGTTTTTATTTTTCAATTTGTTAATGTGGTGTATTACGTTGATTGATTTGTGAATATTTTAGAATCCTTGCATTCCTGGGATAAAGCCCACTTGGTCATGGTGTATGATCTTTTTAATGTGTTGTTGGATTCTGATTGCAATAATTTTGTTAAAGATTTTTTCATATATGATCATTAGTGATATTGGCCTGTAGTTTTATTTTTTTGTAGCATCTTTATCAGGTTTTGCTATTAGGGTGATGGTGGCCTCATACAATGAGTTTGGAAGTTTACCATCCTCTGCAATTTTCTGGAAGAGTTTGAGTAGGATAGGTGTTAGCTCTGCTCTAAATTTTTGGTAGAATTCAGCTGTGAAGCTTTTGTTTGTTGGAAGATTTCTGTTTACGGTTTCAATTTCTGTGCTTGCGAAGGGCCTGTTAGATTTTCTATTTCTTCCTGGTCCAGATTTATAAAGTTGTATTTTTCTAAGAATTTGTCCATTTCTTCCACATTGTCCATTTTATTGGCATATAATTGCTGATAGTAGTCTCTTATGATCCTTTGTATTTCTGTGTTGTCTGTTGTGATCTCTCTATTTTCATTTCTAATTTTATGGATTTGATTTTTCTCCCTTTGTTTCTTGATGAGTCTGGCTAATGGTTTGTCAATTTTATTTATCCATTCAAAGAACCAGCTTTTGGCTTTGTTGATTTTTGCTATGGTCTCTTTTGTTTCTTTTGTATTTATTTCTGCCCTAATTTTTAAGATTTCTTTCCTGCTACTAACCCTAGGGTTCTTCATTTCTTGCTTTTCTAGTTGCTTTAGGTTTAGAGTTAGGTTATTTATTTGACTTTTTTCTTGTTTCTTGAGGTAAGAATAAAATACTTAGGAATATATATACCTAAAGAAACTAAAGACCTATATATAGAAAACTATAAAACACTGGTGAAAGAAATCAAAGAGGACACTAATAGATGGAGAAATATACCATGTTCTTGGATTGGAAGAATCAATATAGTGAAAATGAGTATACTACCCAAAGCAATTTATAGATTCAATGCAATCTCTTTCAATCTATCAATGGTATTCTTCACAGAGCTAGAACAAATAATTTCTCAATTTGTATGGAAATACAAAAAACCTCGAATAGCCAAAGCTATCTTGATAAAGAAGAATGGAACTGGAGAAATCAACCTGCCTGACTTCAGGCTCTAATACAAAGCCACAGTCATTAAGACAGTATGATACTGGCACAAAGACAGAAATATAGATCAATGGAACAAAATAGAAAGCCCAGAGATAAATTCACATACATATGGAAACCTTATCTTTGACAAAAGTGGCAAGAATATAAAATGAATTAAAGACAATCTCTTTAACAAGTGGTGGTGGGAAAACTGGTCAACCACTTGCAAAAGAATGAAACTAGAACACTTTCTAACACCATACACAAAAATAAACTCAAAATGGATTAAAGATCTAAACATAAGATGAGAAACTATAAAACTCCTAGAGGAGAACATAGGCAAAACACTCTCCGACATACATCACAGCAGGATCTTCTATGACCCACCTCCCAGAATATTGGAAATAAAATAAAAAATAAACAAATGGGACCTAATCAAACTTAAAAGCTTCTGCACAACAAAAGAATCTATAAGCAAGGTGAAAGACAGCCTTCAGAATCTGAGAAAATATTAACAAATGAAGCAACTGACAAACAACTAATCTCAAAAATATACAAGCAGCTCCTACAGCTCAATTCCAGAAAAATAAATGACCCAATCAAAAAATGGCCCAAAGAACTAGGTAGACATTTCTCCAAAGAAGACATACAGATGGCTAACAAACACATGAAAAGATGCTCAACATCACTCATTATCAGAGAAATGCGAATCAAAACCACTATGAGGTACTACTTCACGCCAGTCAGAATGGCTGCGATTCAAAAGTCTACAAGCAATAAATGCTGGAGAGGGTGTGGAGAAAAGGGAACCCTCTCACACTGTTGGTGGGAATGCAAACTAGTACACCCACTATGGAAAACAGTGTGGAGATTCCTTAAAAACCTGGGAATCGAACTGCCTTATGATCCAGCAATCCTACTACTGGGCATACACACCGAGGAAACCAGAATTGAAAGAGACACGTGTACCCCAATGTTCATCGCAGCACTGTTTATAATAACCAGGATATGGAAGCAACCTAGATGTCCATCATCAAATGAATGGATAAGAAAGCTGTGGTACATATACACAATGAAGTGTTACTCAGCCATTAAAAATAATGCATTTGAGTCAGTTCTAATGAGGTGGATGATACTGGAGCCTATTATACAGAATGAAGTAACCAAGAAAGAAAAACACCAATACAGTGTACTAAGGCATATATATGGAATTTAGAAAGATGATAACAATAACCCTGTATACGAGACAGCAAATGAGACACTAATGTATAGAACAGTCTTTTGTACTCTTTTGGAGAGGGAGAGGGTGGGATGATTTGGGAGAATAACATTGAAACATGTATAATATCATATACAAAACGAGTTACCAGTCCAGGTTCAATGCACAATACAGGATGCTTGGGGCTGGTGCACTGGGGTGAACCAGAGGGATGGTAGGGAGAAAGAAGTGGGAGGGGGGTTCAAGATGGGGAACACATGTATACCTGTGGTGGATTCATTTTGATGTACGGCAAAACCAATACAATATTGTAAAGTTAATAAATAAAATTAAAAAAATTTAAAAATAAATGAAATGAGTAATAAAAAATAAAATTTTTTTAAAAATTAAAAAAATGAAAACTAAATGTAACTTTATTTTTATTTATTTATTTTAGCTGTGGTGGGTCTTCATTTCAGAATGCTGGCTTTCTCTAGTTTCAATGCATGGACTGGCCCATAGCATGTGGGATCTTAGTTACCCAACCAGGAGTCAAACCCATATCCCCTGTACTGGAAGGCAGATTCTCAACCACTGGACCAGCTGAACATGTTATTTGCTCAGTCATGTTCAACGCTTTGTGACTCTGTGGACTGGAGCCTGTCTATGGGATTTCCAAGACAAGAATACTGGAATGGTTTGCCATTCCCTTCCCCAGGGGATCTTCCCAACCCAGGGATTGAACCTGAGTTGGTAAGTCCATAAATGTAATTTTTAAACCAATAGGCATTCTTTTTCCACAGTTATTTGTATCACACAAAGGAAGAACTTGATGCTTCTGAACTGTGGTGTTGGAGAAGACTCTTGAGAGTCCCTTGGACTACAAGGAGATCCAACCAGTGCATTCTGAAGTAGATCAGCCCTGAGATTTCTTTAGAGGGAATGATGCTAAAGCTGAACTCCAGTACTTTGGCCACCTTATGCGAAGAGTTGACTCATTCGAAAACACTCTGATGCTGGAAGGGATTGGGGGCAGGAGGAGAAAGGGATGACAGAGGATGAGATGGCTGGATGGCATCACTGACTCAATGGATGTGAGTCTGAGTGAACTCTGGGAGCTGGTGATGGAGAGGGAGGCCTGGCATGCTGCTATTCATGGGTACACGAAGAGTCGGACACGACTGAGCAACTGAACTGAACTGAACTGAACTGATAGGATATGTTTTCCAAATGATTTTGGAAGATTAACACCTGGTACTTTTAAGTAAACGAAAACATTTTTATTCTTTATAAATTGTCCTCATTTCCACTACAAGCGCCAAACAGAAGTACACAATCTGTCAGTATCTCCATAACAAAAGCCACAACAGAAAGTGGTTTAGAAAATCTTACTAGGGAAGTGATAATATGTTTTCTTTACTTTTTGTGGCTGCTCACTAATTTCCATAGACTGACTAATTTTACATTTTCTATGAGGGACATGGGAAGTGCGCCAGCAGTGACGGACCATGCAGAAGCCCACCGGCTGCAACGGCCCACATAGAAGCATGCTGGTTAGGATGGGCCGCACAGAAGCATGGCTGAGAGGAGCTATTCCTTGCCCAAGGTCAGGGGCGATGGCCGAGAGGAACAAACCTATATCCAAGGAGCAGTGGCTGCGCGGGTGCCCGAGGGCCAAGAGGAGCTACTCCACGTTCAAGATTAGTTGGGACAAACTTGTCCAAGGTAAGGAGCAGCGGCTGTGCTTTGCTGGACCAGCCATGAAGAGAAACCTCACATCCAAGGTAAAAGAAACCCAAGTAAGACAGTAGATTTTGCGAGAGGGCATCAGAGGGCAGACACACTGAAACCATAATGACAGGACACTAGTCAATCTGATCACATGGACTACAGCCTTGTCTAACTCAATGAAATTAAGCCATGAAGTGTGGGGCCACCCAAGATGGTCCGGTCATAGTAGTGAGGTCTGACAGAATGTGGTCCACTGAAGAAGGGAATGACAAACCACTTTAGCATTGTTGCCTTGAGAACCTCATGAATAGTATGAAAAGGCAAAATGATAGGATACTGAAAGAGGAACTCCCCAGGTCAGTAGGTGCCCAATATGCTACTGGAGATCAGTCAAGAAATAACTCTAGAAAGAATGAAGGGATGGAGCCAAAGCAAAAACAATACCCAGTTGTGGATGTGACTGGCAATAGAAGCAAGGTCCAATGTTGTAAAGAGCAATACTGCATAGGAACCTGGAATGCTAGGTCCATGAATCAAGGCAAATTGGAAGTGGTCAAACAGGAGATGGTAAGAGTGAATGTCAACATTCTAGGAATCAGCAAAGTAAAATGGACTGGAATGGGTGAATTTAACTCAGATGACCATTATATAAATCTACTACTGTGGGCAGGAATTCCTTAGAAGAAATGGACTAGCCATCATGGTCAACAAAAGAGTCCAAAATGCAGTACTTGGATGCAATCTCAAAAACGACAGAGTGAGCTCTGTTCGTTTCCAAGGCAAACCATACAATATCACAGTAATCCAAGCCTATGACCCAACCAGTAATGCTGAAGAAGTTGAATGGTTTTATGAAGACTTAAAAGACATTTTAGAACTAACACCCCAAAACATATATCCTCTTCAAGGGATTAGAATGCAAAAGTAGGAAGTCAAGAAATACCAGAGTAACAGCCAAATTTGGCATTGGAATACAAAATGAAGCAGGGCAAAGACTAACAGAGTTTTGCCAAGAGAATGCACTGGTCATAGCAAACATCCTCTTCCAACAACACAAG
Source organism: Tragelaphus eurycerus (assembly GCA_935064755.1). Classification (NCBI taxonomy): domain Eukaryota; kingdom Metazoa; phylum Chordata; class Mammalia; order Artiodactyla; family Bovidae; genus Tragelaphus; species Tragelaphus eurycerus. Next base: position 10,407,738 of record CAKXYN010000084.1, on the reverse strand, counting down.
AGAAAACTCTACATATGGACAACATCAGATGGTCAACACTGAAATCAGATTGATTATATTCTTTGCAGCCCCAAAGATGGAGAAGTTCTATACAGTCAGCAAAAACAAGATTGGGAGGTGACTGTGGCTCAGATCATGAACTCCTTATTACCAAATTCATACTTAAATTGAAGAAAGTAGGGAAAACCACTAGACCATACAGATATGACCTAAGTCAAATCCCTTATGATTATACAGTGGAAGTGAGAATTAGATTTAAGGGACTAGGTCTGATAGATAGAGTTCCTGATGAACTATGGACAGAGATTCATGACATTGTACAGGAGACAGGGATCAAGACCATCTTCATGGAAAATAAATGCAAAAAAGCAAAATGACTGTCTGGGAGTTCTTACAAATAGCTGTGAAAAGAAGAGAAGCAAAAAGAAAAGAAGAAAAGGAAAAATATAAGCATCTGAATGCAGAGTTCCAAAGAATAGCAAGACGAGATAAGAAAGCCTTCCTCAGTGATCAATTCAAAGAAATGGAGGAAACTAATAGAATGGGAAAGACTAGAGATCACTTCAAGAAAATTAGAGATACCAAGGGAACATTTCATGAAAGATGGGCTCAATAAAGTACAGAAATTGTATGGACCTAAGAGAGGCAGAAGATAATAAGCAGAGGTGGCAAGAATACACAGAATAACTGTACAAAAAAGATCTTCACTACCCAGATAATCACGATGGTGTGATCACTCACCTAGAGCCAGACACCCTGGAATGTGAAGTCAAGTGGCCTTAGAAAGCATCACTAGGAAAAAAGCTAGTAGAGGTGATATGATTCCAGCTGAGCTACTTCAAATCCGGAAAGATGATGCTGTTAAAGTGCTGCACTCAATATGTCAGCAAATTTGTAAAACTCAGCAGTGGCCATGGGACTGGAAAAGTCAGTTTTCATTCCAATCCCAAAGAAAGGCAATGCCAAAGAATGTTAAAACTACTGCACAATGGCACTCATCTCACATGCTAGTAAAGTAATGCTCAAAATTCTCCAGGCCAGGCTTCAGCAATACATGAACCATGAACTTCCAGATGTTCAAGCTGGTTTTAGAAAAGGCAGAGGAACCAGAGATCAAATTGCCAATATCTGCTGGATCATGGAAAAAGCAAAAGAATTAAAAAAAAAAAAAAATCCTATATCTGCTTTATTGACAATGCCAAAACCTTTGACTGTGTGGATCACAATAAACTGTGGAAAATTCTGAAAGAGATGGGAATACCAGACCACCTGACCTGCCTCTTGACCTATATGCAGGTCAAGAACCAACAGTTAGAACTGGACATGGAAAAACAGACTGGTTCCAAATAGGAAAAGGAGTACGTCAAGGTTGTATAATGTCACCGTGTCTATTTAACTTATTTAACCTCAGATATGCAGATGACACCACCCTTATGGCAGAAAGTGAAGAGGAACTAAAAAGCCTCTCAAAGAAAGTGAAAGAGGAGAGTGAAAAAGTTAGCTTAAAGCTCAATATTCAGAAAATTAAGATCATGGCATCTGGTCCAATCACTTCATGGGAAACAGATTTGGAAACAGTGGAAACAGTGTCAGACTTTGATTTTGGGGACTCCAAAATCACTGCAGATGGTGATTGCATCCATGAAATTAAAAGACACTCCTTGTAAGGAAAGTTATGATCAACCTAGATAGCATATTGAAAAGCAGAGACATTATTTTGCAACAAAGGTCCATCTAGTGAAGGCTATGGTTTTTCCAGTAGTCATGTATGGATGTGAGAGTTGGACTGTGAAGAAAGTTGAGTGCCGAAGAACTGATGTTTTTGAACTATGGTGTTGGAGATGACTCTTGAGAGTCCCTGGACTGCAAGGAGATCCAACCTGTCCATTCTAAAGAAGATCAGTCCTGGGTGTTCATTGGAAGGACTGATGCTAAAGCTGAAACTCCAGTACTTTGGCCACCTCATGCGAAGAGTTGTCTCATTGGAAAAGACTCTGATGCTGGGAGGGATTGGGGGCAAGAGGAGAAGGGGATGACAGAGGATGAGATGGCTGAATGGCATCACTGAGTCAATGGACACGAGTTTGAATGAACTCTGGGAGTTAGTGGTGGACAGGGAGGCCTGGCTGCTGCGATTCAGTGGTTTCAAGGAGTTGGACACGACTGAGCGACTGAACTGAACTGATGAGGGACATGAAGGAGATTAAGGAGTGATAAACACTTTTAATTAAGGTTTCTGCTGCTAGTGCTGCTAAATTGCTTCTGCTAAGTCGCTTCAGTCATGTCCGACTCTGTGCGACCCCATAGACGGAAGCTCACCAGGCTCCCCTGTCCCTGGGATTCTCCAGGCAAGAACACTGGAGTGGGTTGCCATTTCCTTCTCCAATGCATGAAAGTGAAAAGTCAAAGTGAATTCGTTCAGTCGTGTCCGACTCTTAGTGACCCCACGGACTGGAGCCTACCAGGCTCCTCCGTCCATGGGATTTTCCAGGCAAAAGTACTGGGGTGGGGTGCGGGGTGGGGTGCCATTCAGTCATGTCCAATTCTGTGCGACCCCATGACGGGAGCTCATCAGGCTCCACCTTCCCTGGGATTCTCCAGGCAAGAACACTGGAGCGGGTTGCCATTTCCTTCTCCAATGCATGAAAGTGAAAAGTCAAAGTGAATTCGCTCAGTCGTGTCCGACTCTTAGTGACCCCACGGACTGGAGCCTACCAGGCTCCTCCGTCCATGGGATTTTCCAGGCAAAAGTACTGGGGTGGGGTGCGGGGTGGGGTGCCATTCAGTCATGTCCAATTCTGTGCGACCCCATGACGGGAGCTCATCAGGCTCCACCTTCCCTGGGATTCTCCAGGCAAGAACACTGGAGCGGGTTGCCATTTCCTTCTCCAATGCATGAAAGTGAAAAGTGAAAATGAAGTCGCTCAGTTGTGTTTTACTCTTAGCGATCCCATGTACTGCAGCCTACCAGGCTCCTCCGTCCATGGGATTTTCCAGGCAAGAGTACTGGAGTGGGGTGCTATTGCCTTCTCCATAATTAATGTTAGTGTATTTCAAAATTAAACAAGGAATTTGAGCATTACTTTTCTAGTGTGTGAGATGAGTGAAATTGTGAACTGACTCAAATGCATTCTTTCTTTTTTATATCTGAATAATATTCCACTGTACGTATGTACTGCAACTTCCTTATCCATTCTTCTGCCAATGGACATCTAGTTTGCTTCCATGTCCTAGCTATTGTTAACAGTGCTGCAATGAACATTGGGGTACATGTGTCTCTTTCAATTCTGGTTTCTTTAGTGTGTATGCACATTCATTGGCATATAACTGCTTTTCCACTTACACTTTTTTTTTAAGGGGCAGAAAATTTATTTATTGAAGAAACATTTCATGTGTTTTACTCTGTGCCAGGTGCTGGTACTTGTCATATATTGACCGATTCAATCATCAATAACTTTGTTTGGAATGTACAATCTTTTTTTTTTTGAAGTTTATTAATTTTTTAATTGGAGGCTAATTACCTTATAGTATTGTGGTGGTTTTGCCATATGTCAACCTGAATCAGCCATGGGTGCACATGTGTCCCCCCATGCTGAAATCCTCCTTTTCCTCCTCCCCACCCCATCCCTATGGATTGTCCCAGAGCACCAGCTTTGAGTGCCCTGCTTCATGACTGAACTTGCACTGGTCATCTATTTTACATATGGTAATATACATGTTTCAATACTATTCTCTCATATCATCCACCCTCACCTTCTCCCACATAGTCCAAAAGTCTGTCTTCTTTGCCTATTTTGTCTGTGTCTGCCTTGAATATTTGACGATAAACAGTCTTTCTAGATTCCATATATATGCATTAATATACTGTATTGGTGTTTCTTTCTGACTTACTTCACTCTATAATAGGCTCCAGTTTCATCCACCTCATTAGAACTGATTCAGATGCATTCTTTTGTACACTTGAGTAATATTCCATTGTATGTATGTACCACACTTTCCTTATCCGTTTATCTGCTGATGGACATCTAGGTTACTTCCATGTTCTAGCTATTCTAAGTGCTGTGTTGAACATTTGGGTACATGTGTCTCTTTCAATCTGGTTTCTTCAGTGTGTATGCCCAGCTAAATTGCTAAATCACATGGCAGTTCTATTTCCAGTTTTTTAAGGAATTTCTCTGAATTGTTCTCCATAGGGGTTGTATCAGTTTACACTCCCACCAACAGTGTAAGAGCGTTCCCTTTTCTCCAACCCTCTCCAGCATTTGTTTTTTGTAGACTTTTGATGGTGGCTGTTCTGACCAGCAAAAGATGATACCTAATTGTGGTTTTGATTTCCATTTCTCTAATAGTAAGTGATGTTGAACATCTTTTCATGTGTTTATTAGCCATCTGTATGTCTTCTTTGGATAAATGTTCCTTTAGTTCTTTGGCACAATTTTTGATTAGGTTGTTTGTTTTTCTGGCATTGACCTGCATGAGTAGCTTATATATTTTTGAGATTAATGTTTTGTCAGTTGTTTCATTTGCTTTTATTTTCTCCCATTCTGAAGGCTGTATTTTCACCTTGCTTATAATTTTATTGATTGTGCAAAAGCTTTTAAGTTTAATTAGGTCCCATTTGTTTACTTTTGTTTTTATTTCCATTACCCTGGGAGCTGGGCCATAGAGAATCTTTCTGTAATTTATGTCAGAGAGTGTTCTGCCTATGTTTTCCTCTAAGAGTTTTATAGTTTCTGGTTTTACATTTAGATGTTTAATTCATTTTGTGTTTATTTTACTGTATGGTGTTACAAAGTGTACTAGTTTCACTTTTTGCTTTTCTTAATGTGGTTGACCAGTTATCCCAGCATCACTTTTTAAAGCGATTGTCTTTTCTTCATTGTTTATTTTTGCCTCTTTTGTCAAAGATAAGATATCCATGCTGCTGCTGCTGCTAAGTCACTTCAGTTGTGTCCGACTCTGTGCGACCCCATGATGGCAGCCCATCAGGCTCCCCCATCTCTGGGATTCTCCAGGCAAGAACACTGGAATGGGTTGCCATTTCCTTCTTCAATGCATGAAAGTGAAAAGTGAAAGTGAATTCGCTCAGTCGTGTCTGACTCATCGCTACCCCTTGGACTGCAGCCTACCAGGCTCCTACATCTATGGGATTTTCCAGGCAAGAGTACTGGAGTGGGGTGTCATTGCCTTCTCCATAAGTGTGTGTATTTATCTCTGGGCTTTCTATTTTGCCTCATTGATCTATATTTTGCCAGTACTATACTTTTTTGATGACTGTAGCTTTGTAGTATAGTCTGAAGTCAGGAAAGTTGATTTTTCTAGTTCCATTCTTTCTCAAGTTTGCTTTGGCTATTTGAGGTTTTTTGTGTGTTTCCATACAAACTGTAAAATTATTTGTTCTAGTTCTGTAAAAATTACCATTGTTATCTTGATAAGGATTGAATTGACTCTATAGATTGCTTTGGGTAGTATACTAATTTTCACTATTTTGATTCTTCCAATCCATTAACATGTTATATTTCTCCATCTATTTGTGTCATCTTTGATTTCTACATAGTGTTTTATAGCTTTCTATATATTAGTCTTTTGTTTCTTTAGTCATTGCAATGGTGAATGGGATTTTTTCCTTAATTTCTATTTGTGTTTTTTCATTGCTAGCATATAGGAATGAAAGGGATTTCTGTGTAATAATATTGTATCCTGCAACTTTACTATATTCATTTATTGCCCCTAGTAGCTTTCTGGTGGTATCTTTAGGGTTTTCAATGTAGAGGATCATGTCATCTGCAAACAGATGACATGATCATCTTCTTCTTCTTTTTCAATCTGGATTCCTTTTATTTTTCTTCTCTGATTGCTATGGCTAGGACTTCCAAAACTATGTTGAATAGTAGTGGTAAGAGTGGACACACTTGTGTTGTTCCTGATTTTAGAGGAAATGCTTTCAGTTTTTCCACCATTGAGGATAATGTTTGCTCTGGGTTTGTCATATATGGCTTTTATTATGCCGAAGTATGTTCCTTCTCGGATTAAGAATATCATGCTCTATCGACTGAGCTAGCCACCCCACGTTGGCAGATCTATCTGGGCTTCTCTGGTGGCTCAGCTGGTAAAGAATCAGCCTGAAATGTGGGGGACCTGGGTTTGATCCCTGGGTTGGGAAGATCCCTTGGAGAAGTGAACAGCTACCCACTCCAGTATTCTGGCCTAGAAAATTACATGGAGTGTGTAGTCCTCGGGGTTGCAAAAAGTTGGACATGACTGAGTGACTTTCACTTTCACTTTCATGTTCTTTCTCTGCCAGCTTTCTGGAGAGTTTTTTTTTTTTTTTTTTTTTTTTAATCATAAATGGGTGTTGAATTTTGTCAAAAGCTTTCTTTGCATTTGTTGAGATAATCATATTGTTTTATCTTTCAAATTGTTAATATGATGTATTACATTGATTGATTTGTGAATATTAATGAATCCTTGCATCCCTGGAATAAAACCCATTTGATCATGTTGTTTGATCTTTTTTTAATTTAATTTTATTTAACTTTACAATATTGTATTGGTTTTGCCATATATCAAAATGAATCTGCCACAGTTATACATGTGTTCCCCATCCTGAACCCTCCTCCCTTCTCCCTCCCCATACCATCCTTCTGGGTCATCCCAGTGCACCAGCCCCAAGCATCCAGTATCGTGCATCAAACCTGGACTGGCGACTCATTTCATATATGATGTTATACATATTTCAATGCCATTCTCCCAAATCATCCCACCCTCTCCCTTTCCCAGAGTCCAAAAGCCTGTTTGATCTTTATAATATGCTGTTGGATTCTGTTTGCTAGAATTTTGCTCAGGATTTTTGCATCTATGTTGATCAGTGATATTGGACCCTAGTTTTCTTTTTTTCTGTGGCATCTTTGTCTAGTTTTTGTATTTGGGTGATGGTGGCCTCATAAAATTAGGGCAAGTTTATCTTCCTCTGCAATTTTCTGGAAGAGTTTGAGTAGGATGGATGTTAGCTCTTCTCTAAATTTTTGGTAGAATTCACCTGTGAAGCCATCTGGTCCTGGGCTTTTTTTTTTTTTTTGGAAGATTTTTGATTACAGTTTGATTTATGTGCTTGTGATGGGTCTGTTAACATTTTGTATTTCTTCCTGGTTCAGTTTTGGAAGGTTATATTTTTTTATTAGTTTGTATTTCTTCCAAATTGTCCATTTTATTGGCATATAGTTGCTGATAGTAGTCCTGTGATCTTTTGTATTTCTGTGTTGTCCTTTGTGATTTCTCCATTTTGACTTCTATTTTATTGATTTGATTTTTCTCTCTTTCATTATTGATGGGTCTGGCTAACAGATTGTCTATTTTATTTATCTTCTCAAAGAACCAGGCTTTAGTTTTGCTGATCTTTGCTATAGTCGCCTTCATTTCTTTTTCATTTATTTCTGCTTTGCTTTAATGATTTCTTTTCTTCTGTTAACTTTGGGGTTCTTCTGTTCTTCCTTTTCTAGTTGCTTTAGGTGTAAAGTTAGGTTGTTTGTTTGATATTTCTCTTGTTTAGCCTCCAAATTGTTGTGCTTTTTATGTCGTTTTTTTTTTTTTTTTTTCTTTCCTGTTGTTGAGGTCTAACCTTTTTGCAATGTGATCAGAAAAGATGTTTGAAATGATTTCGATTTTTTAAATTTCAATTTACAAAGTCTAGATTTATGGCCCAGGATGTGATCTGTCCTATAGAATGTTTTGTAGGCACTTGAGAAAAAGGTGAAATCCATTATTTTGGGGTGAAATACCCTGTAGATATCAATTAGGTCTCATTGGTCCATTGTATCATTTAAATCTTGAGTTTCCTGGCTAATTTTCTGTTTGGTTGATCTATCCATGGATGTGAGTAGGGTACTAAAGCCCCCCGCCCCCCAACTCTTATTGTGGTATTACTAATTTCCCCTTTCATACTTGTTAGCATTTGCCTTATGTATTGAGGTGCTACTGTGTTGGGTGCATATATATTTATAATTGTTATAGCTTCTTCTTGAATTGATCCCTTAAGCATTATGTAGTATCGTTTTTGTCTTTTATCACAGCATTTATTTCAAAGTATATTTTATCTAATATGAGTATTGCTACTCTTGTTTCCTGTTGATCTCCATTTACATGAACTATCTTTTTCCAGCTCTTCATTTTCAGTCTGTACATGTCCCCACGTTTGAGGTAGGTCTCTTGTAGATAGCATATACAGGTGTTTTTTTTTTTTTGTTTGTTTGTTTTTTATCCTTTCAGCCAGTTAGCTTGATAAGGAACTGACTCAAATGCATCCTGACTATGATTTTGATTCCTCTTTGAATATATGTATATAATGTATCAATAACCTCAGATACACAGATGACACCACCCTTGTGGGCTAAAGCAAAGAAGAATTAAGGAGTCTTGACATAGGATGAGAGGATGAGAGTAGAGTGAAAAAGTTTGTCTAAAACTCAACATTCAAAAAACTAAGATCATAGCATCTGGTCTCATCACTTCACAGCAAGTAGATAAGGAAACAATGGAGACAGTAACAGACTTTATTTTCTTGGGCTCCAAAATCACTGAAGCTAATCACTGCACCAAAGAAATTAAAAGACATTTGATCCTTGGAAGAAAAGCTATTATCAACCTAGACAGCATATTAAAAAGCAGAGACATTACTTTGCCAACAAAGGTCCATCTAGTCAAAGCTATGGTTTTTCCAGTAGTCATGTATGGATGTGAGTGTTGGACCATAAAGAGAGCTGAAACCTGAATAACTGATGCTTTTGAACTGTGGTGTTGGAGAAGACTCTTCAGAGTCCCTTGGACTGCAAGGAGATCCAACCAGTCCATTCTGAAGAAGATCAGCCCTGGGATTTCTTTGGAAGGAATGATGCTGAAGCTGAAACTCCAGTACTTTGGCGACCTCATGTGAAGAGTTGACTCACTGGAAAAGACTCTGATGTTGGGACGGATTGGGGGCAGGAAGAGAAGGGGACGACAGAGGATGAGAAGGCTGGATGGCATCACTGACTCGATGGACATGAGTCTGAGTGACCTCCGGGAGTTGGTGATGGACAGGGAGGCCTGTCTGATATATATCAGATCAGTCACTCAGTCATGTCCGACTCTTTGCGACCCCATGAATCACAGCACGCCAGGCCTCCCTGTCCATCACCAACTCCCGGAGGTCACTCAGACTCACATCCATCGAGTCACTGATGCCATCCGGATATCTCATCCTCTGTCGTCCCCTTCTCCTCCTGCCCCCAATCCCTCCCAGCATCAGAGTCTTCTTCAATGAGTCAACTCTTCGCATGAGGTGGCCAAAATACTGGAGTTTCAGCTTTAGCATCATTCCCTCCAAAGAAATCCCAGGGCTGATCTCCTTCAGAATGGACTGGTTGGATCTCCTTGCAGTCCAAGGGACTCTCAAGAGTCTTTTCCAACACCACAGTTCAAAAGCATCAATTCTTCGGCGCTCAGCCTTCTTCACAGTCCAGCTCTCACATCCATACATGACCACAGGAAAGACCATAGCCTTGACTAGGCGAACTTTTGTTGGCAGTGTGATGTCTCTGCTTTTGAATATGCTATCTAGGTTGGTCATAACTTTCCTTCCAAGGAGTAAGCGTCTTTTAATTTCATGGCTGCAGTCACCATCCACAGTGATTTTGGAGCCCAGAAAAATAAAGTCTGACACTGTTTCCACTGTTTCCTCATCTATTTCCTATGAAGTGATGGGACCGGATGCCATGATCTTCGTTTTCTGAATGTTGAGCTTTAAGCCAACCTTTTCACTCTCCACTTTCACTTTCTTCAGAGGGCTTTTAGCCCCTCTTCACTTTCTGCCATAAGGGTGGTGTCATCTGCATACCTGAGGTTACTGATATTTCTCCCAGCAATCTTGATTCCAACTTGTGTTTCCTCCAGTCCAGCGTCTCTCATGATGTACTCTGCATATAAGTTTAATAATCAGGGTAACAATATACAGCCTTCATGTACTCCTTTTCCTATTTGGAACCAGTTTGTTGTTCCATGTGCAGTTCTAACTGTTGCTTCCTTTCCTGTATGCAGATTTCTCAAGAGGCACAGATCAGGTGGTCTGGTATTCCCATCTGTTTCAGAATTTTCCACAGTTTATTGTGATCTACACAGTCAAAGGGTTTGGCATAGTCAATAAAGCAGAAATAGATGTTTTTCTGGAACTCTCTTGCTTTTTACATGATCCAGCAGATGTTGGCAATTTGATCTCTGGTTCCTCTGCCTTTTCTAAAACCAGCTTGAACATCAGGAACTTCATGGTTCACATATTGCTGAAGCCTGGCCTGGAGAATTTTGAGCATTACTTTACTAGCGTGTGAGATGAGTGCAATTGTGCGGTAGTTTGAGCATTCTTTGGCATTGCCTTTCTTTGGGATTGGGATGAAAACTGACCTTTTCCAATCTTGTGGCCACTGCTGAGTTTTCCAAATTTGCTGGCATATTGAGTGCAGCACTCTCACAGCATCATCTTTCAGGATTTGGAATAGCTCCACTGGAATTCCATCACCTCCACTAGCTTTGTTCCTAGGATGCTTTCTAAGGCCCACTTGACTTCACATTCCAGGATGTCTGGCTCTAGGTCAGTGATCATGTCATCATGATTATCTGGGTCGTGAAGATCTTTTTTGTACAGTTTTTCTGTGTATTCTTTCCACCTCTTCTTAATATCTTCTGCTTTTGTTAGGTCCATACCATTTCTGTCCTTTATCGAGCCCATCTTTGCATGAAATGTTCCTTTGGTATCTCTGATATAAATATGTGTTTTGTATATATATAGATATACAAAACACATATTTATATAACACATATATTGTATAATACACATTTCCTGATAGTGCTGTACGTTGGATATTAATCTATTTTATTTGAAGATTATAAGAATAATATTTTTGTGTGTATTGGTATCTTTTATAAGGTTCAAAGTGACATAGATATACATGTGCTTAAGGTACTCCAGTGTGTCTAGCTCTGGAATAGAATAATTAACAAGGAAAATGTTTGTTTATTTTTATGCATTACTAATTCAATTTCACTCACTTAAAACAAAAGATCCATCTACACGTTTCCAAAGCTTTGTGAAAGTAGAGTTGCTATGAAGCCTTTTGTAAGATGAAGATAACTATAGTGAAGTAATCACTGTAGGGACACATTTTCCCTAATAGATGCACAGAATAAATTAAGAAAAACATCAGTGCACACAGACACAACTCAAAGCTATGATGGCTTGTTACTGAGATGTTGGGTGTAGTTCCCTTGAAAGGAACTTGGCACCACTGTCTCTGCTTTGGGTGCAAGCTGCTGTTATAATGGCTCAGTTCATTGCAGAGCAAATGCTGAAAGCTACCTTTGATTTTTTTTTTTTTTTCCTTAAAATTGAAAACCGTTTTTGGATTTTTATTCAGTTATTGAAACAAGTATTCATACCTTTCTTCAGAGCAAAATGTTGGGACTTCCTAGGTGGTTCAGTGGTTAAGATTACACATTTCCAATGTAGAGGGTCCAGGTACAACTTTCTTTTTTTTTTTGAGGAACCAAAATCATACAAGCTGGGTGGTGCAACCAAAAAGGAAAAAAAAAAAAGTTTTATAAAAGTATTTAAAAATATGCCAAAAATAAACTTTGAAAAAGTGGGGGATACTTGGAAGACATTCTAATGCCAATAAATTGAAATTAAGATGGTGGATTAAAATGGGATGTGGGATCAATCTGCATTTTATTGAGATGTGAACAGCACTGGTGCATGGGGTCAGGGCCAGTGATGAAAGATGATTTCAGGTAAAGCTCTATAAACTTACCTTGGGAGTGGACTCTTGGCCCAGAATATTGCGTGTAACTAGCATATGATATCGGAGAAGGCAATGGTATCCCACTCCAGTACTCTTGCCTGGAAAATCCCATGGACAGAGGAGCCTGGTGGGCTGCAGTCCATGGGGTCGCTAAGAGTCGGACACAACTGAGTGACTTCACTTTCAGTTCTCACTTTCATGCGTTGGAAAAGGAAATGGCAACCCACTCCAGTGTTCTTGCTTGGAGAATCCCAGGGACAGGGGAGGCTGGTGAGCTGCCATCTATGGGGTAGCACAGAGTTGGACACGACTTAAGCAACTTAGCACTTAGCAGCAGCATATGATATATTCAGTCTAGTTAACTCTCTATTATAATTGAAAGGACTTTTCAAACTCAGATTTTTTGTTACATAGAGTTATTTGTTCTCTTGGGTGCAATCAGTGTGGCATGTCACAGAGGCAGTGGGAGAGGGGTTTGTCAGGGAGAGGTAGGCAGTTCAGATTTGAGTGTACAGGTATTACAATGTGAGGTTTAGAGACACTGAGTTCACATTGGTGGGATGGTTAGAAGAAAGGATGAACAGAAAGGAAAATGAAAGCATCAAAATGCTTGTTTCAATATCTCACCACACTTTATCAATCGAATTCCAGGAGGCCCAAATCTCTAACTCCCTTACATATTTTCACATATCCTAAATCCAAATACTATTTCTCTTGCCTTTGAATTTCTTTGATATATGTTTTTTGCTACCCTCTTTAATTTTTTGTTGATTGAGGTTTAGATTAGACATTTTTGCTTTTAGCTTCCCAGTAGGAAATTTGTGAATCTCCATCTTGAGATATATTTATACCAAAGTTTCTTTTCAAGTCAGTTCATCCAATAGCCACCAAGTAGCTATTTACACACTTAAAAATTTTTAAGTTACTTTACACATTTAAATTTTTGAATATTGGGACTTCCCTGATGGCCCAATAGTTAAGAATCTGCTTTCCAATGCAGGGCACATAGGTTCAATCCCAGGTCATGGAATTAAGATTTTACATGACACAGGGCAACTAAATCTGTGCACCACAACTAGTGAACCTGTACACTCTAGAGCCTGTGCAACACAACTAGAGAGCCTGTGTGCTACAACTACTGAGTGTTCACACTGTAGAGCCTACCTGTGCTCTGCAACAAGGAAAATCCATGGATCACAACTAAAAAAAGTCCACACACCACGCTGAAGACTCAGTGCAGTCAAAATTTTTAAAAAATAACAAATAAAATATTTTTAGTATTATATAAACAAACTATACTGAGGCTTCCTTGATGGCTCAAAGATATCACCTTCAATGCAGGAGATGTGGGTTTGATTCCCAGGTCAGGAGGATTCCCCAGAGAAGGAAATAGCAGGGCATTCCAGTATTCTTGACTGAGAAGTCCCATGGACAGAGGAGCTGGTAGGCTACAGTCCATGGGGTCACAAAAAGATTAGGGCACAACTTAGGGACTGCTGCTGCTGCTGCTGCTGCTAAGTTGCTCCAGTCGTGTCCAACTCTGTGCGACCCCATAGACGGCAGCCCACCAGCCTCCCCCGTCCCTGGGATTCTCCAGGCAAGAACACTGGAGTGGGTTGCCATTTCCTTCTCCAATGCATGAAAGTAAAAAGTGAAAGTGAAGTCGCTCAGTCGTGTCTGACCCTTAGCGACCCCATGGACTACAGCCCACCAGGCTCCTCTGTTCATGGGATTTTCCAGGCAAGAGTACTGGAGTGGGGTGCCATTGCCTTCTCCAAACTCAGGGACTAAACAGCAACAAAATACTAAAACAGCTGAAAAACGGCTTCTATACAGTTATTTGCAATTGACAATGACCAACAGAAGAATGGTCTTTGTATCAGACTGTTAAATGCCACCATGGAACTGGACTTTCAGAAGGGTCTGCCTTCCTGCCCTGCAAGGCTGTTAGCTATGCATTTCTTTATATAGGCCTAATTCTAATTCTGTCTATAACTTATTAAATATATTTATGTATTGTACTGAGTATATACATCTTGGTCCCTTTTCTCTGATGCTTTCACTGATAATTCCGGGTAAGTTATGTGTTAGTATAGGTTTATAATCTTTTATGATTATAAGAAAATTAAGTGATTTCTTATGATAAATTCAATGTACAGCTGTCTTTATTCAATTCATAGGGACTTTTGTTCTTGTATTATATGTAATAAATGGAGAACTGATATAAAGCATAACATATCCATATACATATGTATAATAGATGTATACTGCATGCACAAGTATGGGTATGTACCACATAGATTCCCTTCAAAGAAGAGCAGCCAGCTGAGAGCATCTTGTTATCAGTCCCTTTAGATTCACCTCAGTTTTTGAGATGATCCTGTCAATGACCAAGCAAGACAGTGGAACCAGGGCTTAGCCATTTCCATGCCAATGTGATTCTTTACAGGGAAAACATCTGCTGCTATGACTCTTGGGCAAACACAGACTCTGTTAGATCTGTACTGTTGTACCACAACTCCCTTGCCTGATACTGTGCCTGCTGATTTTCATTCAGATGTTGCTCCCTAATGAACTTTCTGTACTCTTAACTCTGTCTCAAGATTTGCTTCCTAAATTCAGACTTCAACTGCAATCAGATCAGATCAGATAAGTTGCCCAGTCGTGTCTGACTCTTTGCGACCCCATGAACTGCAGCACGCCAGGCCTCCCTGTCCATCACCAACTCCCGGAGGTCACACAGACTCACATCCATCGAGTCAGTGTTGCCATCCAGCCATCTCATCCTCTGTCGTCCCCTTCTCCTCCTGCCCCCAATCCCTCCCAGCATCAGAGTCTTCTTCAATGAGTCAACTCTTCGCATGAGGTGGCCAAAATACTGGAGTTTCAGCTTTAGCATCATTCCTTCCAAAGAAATCCCAGGGCTGATCTCCTTCAGAATGGACTGGTTGGATCTCCTTGCAGTCCAAGGGACTCTCAAGAGTCTTCTCCAACACCACAGATCAAAAGCATCAATTCTTCGGCGCTCAGCCTTCTTCACAGTCCAGCTCTCACATCCATACATGACCACAGAAAAGACCATAGCCTTGACTAGGCTAACCTTTGTTGGCATAGTGATGTCTCTGCTTTTGAATATGCTATCTAGGTTGGTCATAACTTTCCTTCCAAGGAGTAAGTGTCTTTTAATTTCATGGCTGCAGTCACCATCTGCAGTGATTTTGGAGCCCAGAAAAATAAAGTCTGATACTGTTTCTCCATCTCTTTCCCATGTAGTGATGGGACCAGATGCCATGATCTTTGTTTTCTGAATGTTGAGCTCAACTGCAATAGTAGATTTTAAAGTTCACCTTCCATTTTGCTTTTCATTCTGGTCCTCAATTTCTCACTAGAAATGTAGAGATCAAGGAGAAATGCAGGATATTTCAGATGTCCTTGGAGGACTGCAATTATTGTTCATCCTCCTTGGTCCTCCTGTTTGTGTGAGGAAATGAAAACAGTTTTTATAAATACATCTCTCCTTTCTTGGACTAAATTCCTGTACTGCAAAATGAGAGTGGAAAATTTCAGGCCATTAAACTCAAAATTAAGAACTATGTTGTCCTTTTCATTAAAAAGAAAAAATCCAGACTACATTGCCAGCTTGGTAAAATAGACTGCTTCCTTCTAATTGGTCATTTTAATGAAACAAAGTGACTTGTAATCATATAAACTTCAGCTACTAAAAATGCTGCTTTAGTAACTGTTATACATGCCTGATCTAATGAACTCTTCTAGCTCTTTATGTGCTGAGAGATTCATTTGGGTCCTTTAAAGTCAATTCCATGAAACTTTAAACCTGCCAAATGATGTTAGTACCCTGTTCTAATGCTTCTAAAATTTAAACTAGTGCCAAATTTTTTTTTGTTGTTGTTAATTGTCTCAAATAAGTTTATTATTACCAAGTGCATGCAGTATAAAGGGAAAAATAGATAAAATACTGCTTTTGTAGAAAAACATAAAGTTGTTTGCAGCCTTATCTCACTAACTGCTGAGACAGTAAAGAATATACAGCAAAAGACTCAGGAAATACTCCCCTTCGTGGAACATTTTTACTCTCTAATTTCCTAAAACAGTTGAAGAATTCCCATGCTAACAATTTTAAAAGGTGAATATGGAATTGATACATCTACATTTATATCGCAGTCCTGCAACTCACCTGTTGTATAAAAATGGTATTAACTTCTAAAGGAAAATAACTTTCTTTGTGTGTGTATGTGTGTGTGTGTGTGTGTGTGTGTGTGTGTGTGTGTGTGTGTGTGTGTTTCTTTCTTTTTTGGTCTACAAAAACATACATAATGTACAGGTGTTGTGATCATCAAATAAAAATGATGTAAATGAAAACACTTTGAACATTTAACAAGGTCTATACTGGTACTGAATATTATTATTTTTCCTATATTATCAAATCTAGAAAACAGATTAGACTTATTTTGAGAAATATTATTAGGTATATTGTAAAGAAAATGGGCAAACTTGATATTACTATCAAGACATCATTATTATTTTAACTCAAACATCTTGGACAGCTTGGAAAGTTGTACAGTGACTGTTACCCATATCTTTCTGCATATTGCATGCTGTCTGTCATGGAGTGTACAACCAGACACTAGTCTTTGTGGCATATTCATTTGCTAAGTGACTCTGTATCTCTAAATTTAAAATATATATATACCTGCATGTATTTGTATATAACATCTGGGTTTTTATATAATGTACTCTTGGCTTCCCAGGTGGTTCTACTGGTAAAGAACCTGAATGCCAATTCAGAAGATATCAGAGACATGGGTTGGGAAGATTCCCTGGAGAACCCACTCCAGTGTTTTTGCCTGGAGAACCCCATGGACAGAGGATCCTGGTGGGCTACAAGTCCATAGGTTCACAAAGAGTTAGATACAACTGAAGTGATTTAGCATGCATGCATGCACATAATGTATTCTTACTCATATATGCATATACATACAAATTCTAGTCTTCCTTCTCCTTTTATCTTCCTTTTTTGTTTTATTTTTGATTAATAAATGCTACTTGTATTGAGTCTGTCGACTAAAAAAAATGTTAGAGTTGTGAGTTAAGCTTTATTTGGGGCTAAATGAGGACGGTAGCCTGGTAGACAGCACCTCATATAGCTCTAGGGGAACTGCTCCCAAGAGATAGTGGTGGAAGATCAATATATGTCATTTTGATGAATGGGGAGTTCACGCAATCAAGCATTTATCTTACAAAAGTTTTTCTGCTGGTCACAAGAAGCTGATGTCACCATGAAGAGATTTGATGCTTTTCTAGATATTTGGGGTGGGGGGGCGGGGGTGGGCAAAGATTGGGATTATGAAATAAGTTCCTGAAAATATCTATCTGAAGACCTATTCCATCAGTTTTTCTGGAGCAAAAAGTGCCTCATTCTCCATCCTCAACTCCCTTTAAGACGTGTTCAAGGTCAACAGCTGCAGCAGCAAAGGATTCAATCTCCTCAGAAGCAGATGGCAAATGCCCTTGGCAAGTTCCAAATTGTAGTTAATAGGTCCCCATTATGGTAATAAATACAACCACAATTTAGGATGCATTTCATGACCATTTCATCTCACATTGCTAGGAAGATGCATTCCTTCATTTGGAGAATATTTTGCTGATAAGCTAGTGAATGTGTGACTAGGTCTTAATAATCAAAAATCTCTGGATACAAGGTTTCTAGTTATGGTCCAAGAAAATAGCCCCTCTAATTATATCTTCTCAAATCTATAGTTACAGTATTACAATCATTGATTATACACAGAATTATATATTTGATCAACTGCTATGAGTCACCTAGTTATCATTATTTTCAAAAGAAGCTCAGTTACATATTTGGTAATTGCAAAAAAACAATAATCTTGTAAAACAGATAAAATACAAACGAAATACTTAATGGAGTTGTAAGTAAATATTTTGCCCAAGAGCTTCCTGTGCCAAATTCTTTTTTTTTTTTTTTTAAGATCATCAAGACTAGGGAATATGTAGCTTATTGAAACACAGAGACATTAATTTGTCAACAAAGGTCCATCTAGTCAAGGCTATGGTTTTTCCAGTAGTTATGTATGGATGTGAGAGTTGGACTGTGAAGAAAGCTGAGCACTGAAGAATTGCTGCTTTTGAACTGTGGTGTTGGAGAAAACTCTTGAGAGTCCCTTGGACTGCACGGAGATCCAACCAGTCCTTCTGAAGGAGATCAGCCCTGGGATTTCTTTAGAAGGAATGATGCTAAAGCTGAAAATCCAGTACTTTGGCCACCTCATGCAAAGAGTTGACTCATTGGAAAAGACTCTGATGCTGGGAGGGATTGGGAGCAGGAGGAGAAGGGGACGACAGAAGATGAGATGCTTGGATGGCCTCACTGACTTGATGGACGTGAGTTTGAGTAAACTCTGGAAATTGATGATAGACAGGGAGGCCTGGTGTGCTGCAGTTCATGGGGTCACAAAGAGTTGGACATGACTGAGTGATTGAACTGAACTGAAGTAAATATTTTGCTCAAGATCTTCCAATACCAATTTTTTTCTTTTAAGTTCATCAAGACTAGGGAATAGGTAACTTAAGGCAGAAATCTATTTTTTCATATAGTTCAGCAAATTTGTTATATTAGAGGAAACAAACACAACATTCAGTTTGAATTAGATAACAGGTGACTCCCTGAGATGTAAATACATTAAGGGCCATATGATTTTGTAGCAGTGTCTTTCTAAACATAAAACTCAGAATTCATTAAGCTAATAGCTTGGTTATTCTCATTTAAAGTCTGTTGATTGAAAGTTGTTAAGACTTTGATATGGCCAATTGCATCCTTCAATCCCATTGAAGGCACAAAATAGCTGCTAGATGGTCATACCAATGGAATGAAGATCTCTTCAATCATCAGGCTTGTACCAATAGTAGATTGGCTGGGGTCACCTCTAATTTGTTATGTTTATGCTCTTTAGTACATGGGAGTCCCAGGGTACACCTTTGTATTCATCCTATGAATTAGCAGGCCATGAATTAGTAGGCCATGAATTAGTACCAAAAATCCACTGAGTTCCATTAGGTGCCATCAAGTGAATCTCTGGTTATTAGACTCAATCATTTCCATAGCAATAATTGTCTCTAAGGGTAATAATATGTAGGCATTGTTTATAAGGCAACCAGCCTAGTTTCCTAATGTTACTAGGTTGATCATTCTTAGTATGATTTAATCATTCCCTACATGCCTGTGCTTAGTTGTTAAGTCATGTCTGACTGTTTGCAACTCCATGGACTGTAGGCCATTAGGCCCCACTCTCCATGGGATTGTACAGGCAAGAATACTGGAGTGGGTTTCCATTTCTTTCTCTAGAGGATTTCCTGACCCAAGGATCAAAACCACATCTCCTGTGTCTCCTGCATTGCAGGTAGATTCTTTATCCACTGAGCTGGAGCTTTTAAATTTAAATGGCATAGCCTGGTTTTAACCATATAGATTCATCTCATAATTGTGGGAATTTTCCTTTTAATGGATGAGAAGTTACAGATTTTTATTCAGACTTAGCTTTTTATTCTAACTGAGTTTAAGTGACTGTAAAAGAAAATTAATATCTATGATCAGAGTCAGAGCATGTATTATTAATTGGCCAGGTGAAAGGATCCCATCTAGTAATATCATGAGCAGATAGAACAGGACTGAAATTTCTTCTACAACAAATTTTCTAGGGAGTACTCAATCAGAGCCTTGGATTGGAGAAATCCACCAAGATAAGTCCCACAAGGACTGGCCACAGCCAAAAATTGGAGTGATTTTTTAAATTAACATAGGGTCATGCCCATGAAATAAAAACATTTGATTTATGTGCAAAAGCCCAAGAAATCAAGAAAATATTATAAATCATTATATGAGTCAGGTCCAACATTTTTAACAAAGTATTTACTTCTCATGTCATTGTCTCATCCTGGTATGAGTGTATCTTTTCCCTCTATTTGAGCACTGCTTTAAAATGTACTTGAGATCAGCAGTTCTCTCTATAGAGTAGTCCAGTGTAGGGACCTTTGGAAGTGGGAATTAACCCAAAAGTTAATTTCACTTCAATTTCAATGTGCTTGAACTAATTAAGATTAACTGATAAAAAGGTTCTTTCATTTGTGTTAGAGACAGTCCTTTAAATTATGTCTTTTCCAGTATAGTTAATCCCTTGTTTGCAGGTTGTAAGGAATCTGATCTTTATCCAAAGATAGCTTACTGAGATTTGCTTAAGAAACAGAGTGTCCTTTAATAATTCAATTAATTTTACATTAATATAGCATAGCAGGAAATTACTATACAGGAAATGACTTTTAGTAGATACAGACCTCAGAGAGGGTAACAGGCAGGAAGGCCAGAGGTCCCCAAGCAACAGTAGAAAATAAACTGCAAGTGGCAGACTTTTTGTTTCCCTTCTCTACACAAAATTACAAGAGACTTCCTTTAATTCTGTGTTGATGGCACCTGGTTCTGCCTTGAGTTAACCAATGTGCTTTTCTTATGGGAATGTTTTTAAGCTATATTAATGAAACTATGTATTTGTTTTGAAATCTGCCTTTCCTCAAAATAGTTCCACCTAAGACTTTTTTTTTTTTCTTTTCTCAAATCTTGGGCTGATGATGGCTTAGCAATCCAGTATTCATGTAAATTATTTTACAGCCAGGGGTGACATACATAGTGCCATTCTCAAAAATGCATATCATGGGAGAGGGGCCTGGTGAAACCCCCTCAGCTCTGTGCTGTCTCTTTTATCTGATTAGCAGCTTGCTAACAGACATAATAGGAAAAGGAGTATGTCAGGGCTGTATATTGTCACCCTGCTTATTTAACTTATATGCAGAGTGCATCATGAGAAATGCTGGGCTGGAAGAAGCACAAGCTGGAATCAAGATTGCTGGGAGAAATATCAATAACCTCAGATATGCAGATGACATCACCCTTATGGCAGAAAGTGAAGGGAAACTAAAAAGCCTCTTGACGAAGGTGAAAGAGGGGAATGAAAAAGTTGGCTTAAAGCTCAACACTCGGAAAATGAAGATCATGGCATCTGGTCCCATCACTTCATGGGAAATAGATGGAGAAACAGTGGAAACAGTGTCAGACTTTATTTTTGGGGGCTCCAAAAGCACTCCAGATGGTGACTGCAGCCATGAAATTAAAAGAAGCTTATTCCTTGGAAGAAAAGTTATGACCAACCTAGATAGCATATTCAAAAGCAGAGACATTACTTTGCCAACAAAGGTCTGTCTAGTCAAGGCTATGATTTTTCCTGTGGTCATGTATGGATGTGAGAGTTGGACTGTGAAGAAAGCTGAGCGCCAAAGAATTGATTCTTTTGAACTGTGGTGTTGGAGAAGACTCTTGAGAGTCCCTTGGACTGAAAAGAGATCCAACCAGTCCATTCTGAAGGAGATCAGCCCTGGGATTTCTTTGGAAGGAATGATGCTAAAGCTGAAACTCCAGTACTTTGGCCACCTCATGAGAAGAGTTGACTCATTGGAAAAGACTCTGATGCTGGGAGGGATTGGGGGCAGGAGGAGAAGGGAACAACAGAGGATGAGATGGCTGGATGGCATCACTGACTCGATGGACGTGAGTCTGAGTGAACTCCAGGTGTTGGTGATGGACAGGGAGGCCTGGTGTGCTGCAATTCATGAGGTCGCAAGGAGTTGGACATGACCGAGCGACTGAACTGAACTGAACTTAACAGACATAAAACACTTTCCTAAAAACTAGCAGGGGGCATTCTTTCTGGTCCCTTCTTAAGTCTATGTCAGAAGCTTTTTCTATCTCTCTTATACTTTAATAAAATTCTGTTGCACAAAAAAATCCAGTGGTTAAGACTGGACTCTGGCCCCAGATTAAAATCTTCTCCTCCAGAGGTCACGAATCCTGGCATATCATGACTCACAATGGGAATCTCTCACTTCTCTTAACAAAATTGGGACTTAACATTCATTAAAACATCTTTTCTCCTTAAAATTATCCTTATTTTTAACCAAATATAATCAAATCATGACTAGGTGATTTTTATTGTTGTGTTTGTTTGTTTTTGTTTACAAAATAAGTTTGGTCTCAATAACTTGGCCTTATGACTTATATAAACATATTTGATCCCAGAGTTCTTTCTTTTTTTTTTTTTTTTTGCTTTTCTGAAACATCTGTTAAGAATCTCAGACTGAACCTTTTTAAAGACTCTTGGGGCTAGGAAAATCACACCAAAGACTTATCACAGATTCCACCTAAGAGATCTTGGTGAATTCTACCCTTCTCAAGTCTCCAGAATTCCTTGAGATTTCTGTACCTGTTAGTCAGATAGCCCCCCTAATTTCTCTAGTAAAGCTACTAGAAACCCAAGAGTTTTTAATCTCTGGAAAGATCAGATATAGAGAAAAGCTTAGTGTTCCAATTTTGCTTACAAATATATAATGTTGCCAAATTATTGTAAATCAAAATTAGTTTAAGGGGAAGAATTTTCCTTATACTTGGAAAATGCAGATTCCAACCAGTAACTTTTCAGATAGAAACCATAAAAGTTATAAGCATATCACCAGTTTATTCACTCCTTTTGATGAGTTTGATGAAGCCATCAAGATTGCCAGTAGAAAAATGTAATTTTTTTAAATTAAATTTTATTTTGCTTAACTTTACAATATTGTATTGTTTTTGCCATACATCAAGATGGATCCGCTGCAAGTATACATGTGTTCCCCATCCTGAACCCTCCTCCCTCCTCCCTCCCCATACCATCCCCCTGGGTCGTCCCAGTGCACCAGTCCCAGGCATCCGTTATCAGGCATCGTACCTGGACTGGCGACTCGTTTCAGATATGATATTATATATATTTCAATGCTATTCTTCCAGATCATCCCACCCTCTCCCAGTCCCAGAGTCCAAAAGTCTATTCTATACATCAGTGTCTCTTTTCCTGTCTCATAAACAGGGTTATTGTTACCATCTTTCTAAATTCCATATATATGTGTTAGTATACTGTATTTGTGTTTTTCTTTCTGGCTTACTTCACTCTGTATAATAGGCTCCAGTTCCATCCACCTGATTAGAACTGATTCAAATGCATTTTTTTAATGGCTGAGTAGTACTCCGTTGTATATATGTACCACAGCTTTCTTATCCATTCATCTGTGGATGGACATCTAGGTTGCTTCCAAGTCCTGGCTATTGTAAACAGTGCTGCTATGAACATCGGGGTACACGTGTCTCTTTCAATTCTGGTTTTCTCAGTGTGTATGCCCAGCAGTGGGATTGCTGGATCATAAGGCAGTTCTATTCCCAGTTTTTTAAGGAATCGCCATACTGTTCTCCAAAGTGGCTGTACTAGTTTGCATTCCCACCAACAGTGTAAGAGGGTTCCCTTTTCTCCAAACCCTATCCAGCATTAATTGCTTGTGGACTTTTGGATCGCAGCCATTCTGACTGGTGTGAAATGGTACCTCATAGTGGTTTTGATTTGCATTTCTCTGATAATGAGTGATGTTGAGCATCTTCTCATGTGTTTGTTAGCCATCTGTATGTCTTCTTTGGAGAAATGTCTACCTAGTTCTTTGGCCCATTTTTTGATTGGGTCATTTATTTTTTCTGGAACTGAGCTGTAGGAGTTGCTTGTATATTTTTAAGATTAGTTGTTTGTCTGTTGCTTCATTTGTTATTATTTTCTCCCAGTCTGAAGGCTGTCTTTTCACCTTGCTTATAGTTTCCTTTGTTGTGCACAAGCTTTTAAGTTTAATTAGATCCCATTTATTTATTTTTTATTTTATTTCCAATATTCTGGGAGGTGGGTCATAGAGGATCCTGCTGTGATGAATGTCAGAGAGTGTTTTGCCTATGTTTTCCTCTATGAGTTTTATGGTTTCTGGTCTTACATTCAGATCTTTAATCCATTTTGAGTTTATTTTTGTGTATGGTGTTAGAAAGTGTTCTAGTTTCATTCTTTTACAAGTGTTTGACCAGTTTTCCCAGCACCACTTGTTAAAGAGATTGTCTTTAATCCATTGTATATTCTTGCCTCCTTTGTCAAAGATAAGGTGTTCATATGTGCGTGGATTTATCTCTGGGCTTTTTATTTTGTTCCATTGATCTATATTTCTGTCTTTGTGCCAGTACCAAATTGTCTTGATGACTGTAGCTTTGTAGTAGAGCCTGAAGTCAGGCAGGTTGATTCCTCCAGTTCCATTCTTCTTTTTAAGATAGCTTTGGCTATTCGAGGTTTTTTGTATTTCCATACAAATTGAGAAATTATTTGTTCTAGCTCTGTGAAGAATACTGTTTCTAGCTTGATGAGGATTGCATTGAATCTATAAATTGCTTTGGGTAGTATACTTATTTTCACTATATTGATTCTACCGATCCATGAACATGGTATATTTCTTCATCTATTAGTCAACTCTTTGATTTCTTTCACCAGTGTTTTATAGTTTTCTATATATAGGTCTTTAGTTTCTTTAGGAAGATGTATTCCTAAGTATTTTATTCTTTTCATTGCAATGGTGAATGGAATTGTTTCCTTAATTTCTCTTTCTATTTTCTCATTATTAGTGTACAGGAATGAAGGGATTTCTGTGTTTTGATTTTATATCCTGCAACTTTACTATATTCATTGATTAGTTCTAGTAATTTTCTGGTGGAGTCTTTAGGGTTTTCTACGTAAAGGATCATGTCATCTGCAAACAGTGAGAGTTTTACTTCGGCTTTTCCAATTTGGATTCCTTTTATTTCTTTTTCTGCTCTGATTGCTGTGGTCAAAACTTCCAAAACTATGTTGAATAGTAATGGTGAAAGGATGACAATGGTCATCCTTGTCTTGTTCCTGACTTTAGGGGAAATGCTTTCAATTTTTCACCATTGAGGATAATGTTTGCTGTGGGTTTGTCATATATAGCTTTAATTATGTTGAGGTATGTTCCTTCTAGCATATTCAAAAGCAGAGACATTACTTTGCCAACAAAGGTTCGCCTAGTCAAGGCTATGGTCTTTCCTGTGGTCATGTATGGATGTGAGAGCTGGACTGTGAAGAAGGCTGAGCACCGAAGAATTGATGCTTTTGAACTGTGGTGTTGGAGAAGACTCTTGAGAGTCCCTTGGACTGCAAGGAGATCCAACCAGTCCATTCTGAAGGAGATCAGCCCTGGGATCTCTTTGGAAGGAATGATGCTAAAGCTGAAACTCCAGTATTTTGGCCACCTCATGCGAAGAGTTGACTCATTGGAGAAGACTCTGATGCTGGGAGGGATTGAGGGCAGGAGGAGAAGGGGACGACAGAGGATGAGATGGCTGGATGGCATCACTGACTCGATGGATGTGAGTCTGAGTGACCTCCGAGAGCTGGTGATGGATAGGGAGGCCTGGCGTGCTGCAGTTCATGGGGTCGCAAAGAGTCGGACACGACTGAGCGACTGATCTGATCTGATGTTCCTTCTATTCCTGCTTTCTGGAGAGTTTTTTTTATCAAAAATGGATGTTGAACTTTGTCAAAGGCTTTCTCTGCATCTATTGAGGTAATCATATGGTTTTTATTTTTCAATTTGTTAATGTGGTGTATTACATTGATTGATTTGTGGATATTGAAGAATACTTGCATTCCTGGGATAAAGCCCACTTGGTCATGGTGTATGATCTTTTTAATGTGTTGTTGGATTCTGATTGGTAGAATTGTGTTAAGGATTTTTGCATCTCTGTTCATCAGTGATATTGGCCTGTAGTTTTCTTTTTTTGTGGCATCTTTGTCAGGTTTTGGTATTAGGGTGATGGTGGCCTCATAGAATGAGTTTGGAAGTTTGCTTTCTTCTGCAATTTTCTGGAAGAGTTTGAGTAGGATAGGTGTTAGCTCTTCTCTAAATTTTTGGTAGAATTCAGCTGTGAAGCCGCCTGGACCTGGGCTTTTGTTTGCTGGAAGATTTCTGATTACCGTTTCAATTTCCGTGCTTGTGATGGGTCTGTTAAGATTTTCTATTTCT
Source organism: Tragelaphus eurycerus (assembly GCA_935064755.1). Taxonomy (NCBI): domain Eukaryota; kingdom Metazoa; phylum Chordata; class Mammalia; order Artiodactyla; family Bovidae; genus Tragelaphus; species Tragelaphus eurycerus. The sequence goes on along the minus strand of CAKXYN010000084.1, from coordinate 10,381,903 downwards.
TCCTGATTCAGTTTTGGAAAGTTGTACTTTTCTAAGAATTTGTTCATTTCTTCCACGTTGTCCATTTTATTGCCATATAATTGCTGATAGTAGTCTCTTATGATCCTTTGTATTTCTGTGTTGTCTGTTGTGATCTCTCCATTTTCATTTCTAATTTTATTGATTTGATTTTTCTCCCTTTGTTTCTTGATGAGTCTGGCTAATGGTTTGTCAATTTTATTTACCCTTTCAAAGAACCAGCTTTTGGCTTTGTTGATTTTTGCTATGGTCTCTTTTGTTTCTTTTGCATTTATTTCTGCCCTAATTTTTAAGATTTCTTTCCTTCTACTAACCTTGGGGTTCTTCATTTCTTCCTTTTCTAGTTGCTTTAGGTGTAGAGTTAGGTTATTTATTTGGCTTTGTTGTTGTTTCTTGAGGTATGCCTGTATTGCTATGAACTTTCCCCTTAGGACTGCTTTTACAGTATCCCATAGGTTTTGGGTTTGTTGTGTTTTCATTTTCATTCGTTTCTATGCAGATTTTGATTTCTTTTTTGATTTATTCTGTGATTTGTTGGTTATTCAGGAGCGTGTTGTTCAGCCTCCGTATGCTGGGATTTTTAATAGTTTTTCTCCTGTCATTGAGATCTAATCTTACTGCATTGTGGTCAGAAAAGATGCTTGGAATGATTTCAATTTTTCTGAACCTACAAGGCTAGATTTATGGCCCAGGATGTGGTCTATCCTGGAATCTGTGGTTCCGTGTGCGCTTGAGAAAAAGGTGAAATTCATTGTTTTGGGATGAAATGTCCTATATATATCAATTAGGTCTAACTGGTCTATTGTATCATTTAAAGTTTGTGTTTCCTTGTTAATTTTCTCTTTAGTTGATCTATCCATTGGTGTGAGTGGAGTATTAAAGTCTCCCACTATTATTGTGTTATTGTTGATTTTTCCTTTCATACTTGTTAGTATTTGTCTTACATATTGCAGTGCTCCTATGTTGGGTGCATATATATTTATGATTGTTATGTCTTCTTCTTGGATTGATCCTTTGATCATTATGTAGTGACCTTCTTTGTCTCTTTTCACAGCCTTTGTTTTAAAGTCTATTTTATCTGATATGAGTATTGCTACTCCTGCTTTCTTTTGGTCCCTATTTGCATGGAAAATCTTTTTCCAGCCCTTCACTTTCAGTCTGTATGTGTCCCCTGTTTTGAGGTGGGTCTCTTGTAGACAACATATGTAGGGGTCTTGTTTTTGTATCCATTTGGCCTGTCTCTGTCTTTTGGTTGGGGCATTCAACCCATTTACATTTAAGGTAATTATTGATAAGTATGATCCTGTTGCCATTTACTTTATTGTTTGGGGTTCTAATTTATATACCCTTTTTGTGTTTCCTGTCTAGAGAATGTCCTTTAGTATTTGTTGGAGAGCTGGTTTGGTGGTGCTGAATTCTCTCAACTTTTGCTTGTCTGTGAAGGTTTTGAAGACGGTAAAGCGTCTGTCTACGATGCGGGAGACCCGGGTTCGATCCCTGGGTTGGGAAGATCCCTTGGAGAAGGAAATGGCAATCCACTCCAGTACTATTGCCTGGAAAATCCCATGGACAGAAGAGCCTGGTAGGCTCCAGTCCATGGGGTCACAAAGAGTCGGACACGACTGAGCGACTTCACTTCTTTCACTTTCTTGCTGAGTACAATAATCTGGGCTGTAGGTTATTTTCTTTCATCACTTTAAGTATGTCTTGCCATTCCTTCTTGGCTTGGAGAGTCTCTACTGAAAGATCAGCTGTTATCCTTATGGGAATTCCCTTGTGTGTTATTTGTTGGTTTTCCCTTGCTGCTTTTAATATTTGTTCTTTGTGTTTGATCTTTGTTAATTTGATTAATATGTGTCCTGCGGTGTTTCGCCTTGGGTTTATCCTGTTTGGGACTGGGTTTCTTGGACTTGAGTGATTATTTCCTTCCACATTTTAGGAAAGTTTTCAAGTATTATCTCCTCTAGTATTTTCTCATGGTCTTTCTTTTTGTCTTCTTCTTCTGGGACTCCTATGATTCGAATGTTGTAACGTTTAATATTGTCCTGGAGGTCTCTGAGATTGTCCTCATTTCTTTTAATTCGTTTTTCTTTTTTCTCCTCTGCTTCATTTATTTCTACCATTCTATCTTCTAATTCACTAATTCTATCTTCTACCTGTGTTATTCTACTATTTGTTGCCTCCAGAGTGTTTTGGATCTCATTTATTGCATCATTCATTATATATTGACTCTTTTGTATTTCTTCTAGGTCCTTGTTAAACCTTTCTTGCATCTTCTCAATGCTTTTCTCCAGGCTATTTATCTGTGATTCCATTTTGATTTCCAGATTTTGGATTAATTTCACTATCATTATTCGGAATTCTTTATCCGGTAGATTCGCTCTTTCTTCCTCTTTTGTTTGGTTTAGTGGGCATTTATCCTGTTCCTTTGCCTGCTGGGAATTCTTCTGTCTCTTCATCTTGTTTAAATTGCTGAGTTTGGGTTGTCCTTACTGTATTCTGGCAGTTTGTGGAGTTCTCTTTATTGTGGTGTTCCCTGACTGTATGTGGGTTTGTACAGGTGGCTTGTCAAGGTTTCTTGGTTAGAGATGCTTGTGTCGGTGTTCTGGTGAATGGAGCTGGATTTCTTCTCTCTGGAGTGCAATGGAGTGTCTAGTAATGAGTTATGTGATGTCTATGACTTTGGGGTCACTTTGGGTAGCCTGTATATTGGCTTGGTTTCATTGTAGGTTTGGAGACATTTGATGAGCTCCTGTCAATTAATATTCCGTGGGATCAGGGTTTGGGCTTAAGCCTCCTGCTTCCAGTTATCAGTCTTATTTTTACAGTAGTCTCAAAAACTTCTCCTTCTATACTGCACTTCACAACTGGACCGCTCAGATATGTTCACGGAGTTATACAGAGAAGAAAAGAGGGAGGAAGGTGACAGAGGTGGTCAGGAGGAAAAAAAGGAGGGAATGAAAAGGAGAGAGACAGATCCAGTCAGTAATAGGCACAAATTGATTACATATACCAGAAAGCATAGATTAAAGATCTAGATTAGAGTTCAGAGTTTCAGGAATACAATGTCAAAGAAAAGATGAAGAGATAGAAAGAGGGGAGGAAAAAAAAGAAAAAGTCACAAAAGTTATTAAAAAAAAAATGAATAGGTAAAAAATTGATAGCAATTACCAATAAGGACATGGAAAAACAGACTGGTTCCAAATAGGAAAAGGAGTACGTCAAGGCTGTATATTGTCACCATGTTTATTTAACTTATATGCAGAGTACATCATGAGAAATGCTGGACTGGAAGAAACACAAGCTGGAATCAAGATTACCAGGAGAAATATCAATAACCTCAGATATGCAGATGATACCACCCTTATGGCAGAAATTGAAGAGGAACTCAAAAGCCTCTTGATGAAAGTGAAAGTGGAGAGTGAAAAGGTTGGCTTAAAGCTCAACATTCAGAAAACGAAGATCATGGCATCTGGTCCCATCACTACATGGGAAATAGATGGAGAAACAGTGGAAACAGTGTCAGACTTTATTTTTCTGGGCTCCAAAATCACTGCAGATGGTGACTGCAGCCATGAAATTAAAAGACGCTTACTCCTTGGAAGGAAAGTTATGACCAAACTAGATAGCATATTCAAAAGCAGAGACATTACTTTGCCAACAAAGGTTCTCCTAGTCAAGGCTATGGTCTTTCCTGTGGTCATGTATGGATGTGAGAGTTGGACTGTGAAGAAGGCTGAGCACCGAAGAATTGATGCTTTTGAACTGTGGCGTTGGAGAAGACTCTTTAGAGTCCCTTGGACTGCAAGGAGATCCAACCAGTCCATTCTGAAGGAGATCAGCCCTGGGATTTCTTTGAAAGGAATGATGCTAAAGCTGAAACTCCAGTATTTTGGCCACCTCATGCGAAGAGTTCACTCATTGGAGAAGACTCTGATGCTGGGAGGGATTGGGGGCAGGAGGAGAAGGGGACGACAGAGGATGAGATGGCTGGATGGCATCACTGACTTAATGGATGTCAGTCTGAGTGACCTCCAAGAGCTGGTGATGGATAGGGAGGCCTGGCGTGCTGCGGTTCATGGGGTCGCAAAGAGTCGGACACGACTGAGCGACTGATCTGATCTGATCTGAAACTTATGAATCTAGAGCAGAGTTCGGAGTTTCAAAAATACAATGTTAAAGGAAAGAAAAAAAGAAAAGGCAAAAAGAATATAGAAAAAGAAAAATGAAAAGAAAAAAAAAGGGGGGTCACAAGAGTTATAAAAAATATTCTAAAAGTGGAAATTACAAGAGTACTAGAGGATTTAAAATAATTTTAAAAAATTTTATTAAAATAAATATATATATAAAGAAAGAAATAATGATGGTAAAAATAGTAACAATATATATAAGACTTTCTCTGTTATTGTTGTGGGTATTGTGGGTTTTAGTTCATTTTCGGCTAGTTCCTTGTTCCGGCTTAAATTTCTCAAGATCTATAGGCCCCTTTCTCTGTAGTTGGTACTAACCACGGGGTTTTAGTTTATTGCCTGTCACTTCCACAGCGGTTCCCTCTGTTATAGCTTCTTCTGTTTGCTGGTCTCTTCAGTGTCTGATTTCCGCCCTGATACAAAGGGGGCGGTGGTGGACACCCTTTTTTTTTTTTTTTTTTTTTTAGGCTCACTTGTTCAATCGCGCTGTGGGGAGGGAGGGACGCTGCAAATAAATACTACTGGCATGTGCTCACAGTAGCTCAGCCATACTGGGTCTGCCCCTGCTCACGGCGCATGTAGCTTCCCTGCCCACTCTGCTTAGGCTCTCTGTTTCCCCGCCAGAACCATCCGCGACCGGCCCTGGGCTGCTTGCCCCTCACAGGTCTAAGCCGCTCAAGTTCAGGCACTCGGGTAGTCCTCAGAGGCCCAGGCTCGGTTGGGCCTGCATTTTGTGCCCTTTGCAGAATCCAGCAGCACAGGTAATGAGGCATTCAGCAGGCATGGCTTCTACGACTTATCGCCTCCCCACCACTCAGTCCTCCAAGTGCACCACTGATGCACTTTCCCAGGCAGATATTAGCCGACCAGAGCCCTAAGAAGTCTTAGTTAGCAAATAAGCCTGCTTACAGTTTTGTGGATAATCTCCCTGGGGCTGCGATTGCCTCCCTCCAGCTCTGACTGCCTGTTACCGGAGGGGGACGCACTGCAGCCGGCTATGTCTGTAAAGTCCTTTGTTCTGTGCGCGGGCCTGGCGGTGTCTTGGGTTAGGGCTGGCTTTTCGTGTGGTAGGTATCCCACAGTCTGATTTGCCAGCCCAAATTATTCCGCTCAGGTAGCTCTCGGGATATTCAGGCCAATGCAGCCCGCGAAGAAGCGGCCCACAAAGAAGCGGCCCGCGGTGCCTCCCTGCCCAGCCCCCACTTGCTAATGGCAGATGCGGGCGTTTGTGCTGTTTCTCCACTGGGGAAGTTATCGTGGGGCTCGTAGTCTGTGGGTTTTAATTATTTATTTTCCTCCCTGTTATGATGGCCTCCGTGCTTCCCAGGTTCGGCACAGACTCGGCAGTGAGAGAGTTTCCTGGTGTTTGGTAACTTCTCTCTTTTTTTTTTTTTTTTTTTTTTTAAGACTCCCTTCCCCGGACAGAGGTCTGTCCCTCCCTCTTTGTCTCTTGTTTTGTCTTTTATATTTTTTCCTACCTCCTTTAGAAGGCAATGAGTTGCTTTTCTGGGTGTCTGATGTCCTCTGCCGGCATTCTGAAGTTGTTTTGTGGAATTTACTCGGCGTTTAGATGTTCTTTTGATGAATTTGTGGAGGAGAAAGTGTTTTCCCTGTCCTATTCCTCCGCCATCTTAGCTCCTCCCCCGAAAAATGTAATTTTTTGTCCAGTTCAACATTATGATCTGAAAGTCAAAAACTTGTATTTATCCAAAGGTCCTTTCTAAAATCTTCCTGAAGAGGGAGGATTTTTTCAAAGGCATTAGAATAAAACCATAACTGTCTATAATGACAAATGACTTAAGAAGGTATGTTTAAAATCTGATTGCAGTGCAACTGATAGACAGATTACTGTCGTAACAACGTTAGATAATAACTAGAATTATGACTGATAACATTTTACCAGGACATATCAGAATTTTAGGAACTCCATATAATTTCTAGGATATCTGTATTAGTAACATGTACCATACAATATAGCCTGAGGAGATTTATTATTCATTTGATAATATTTCCCATGAAATTCAGCACACCGAATGAACCTAATTAGTTAAATATCTTTCTTTGGGGTGTTTCAGGGGCACTTTGAAGCATCCTAAAGTTACCTAGAAGTCAAAAGTACTTCATTAGAATTTTAGCTATAAAGTTTTGGCAATAAATATCAAAAGGGTTTAGAGCACTTGGTCAGATAAGATCATAGGTCAGTTGAAACAATAATTATTCATTTAGCCAAAATGACAATTTAAAAAACTTCAAAGGCAAATACAGAAGAGATCATTTAAGAAGTAAAGAAACAAAATATTTTATCAAAGGCAGTTCCACATCTAAAGTAAGCTTGTCCACTTGTGCTTAGTCGCTCAGTCATATCTGACTCTTTGTGACTCCATGGATTGTAGCTTGCTAGTTTCTTCTGTTCATAGGGATTCTCCAGGCAAGAATCTGGAGTGGGTTGCCATGCCCTCCTCCAGGGAATTGAACCCAGGTCTCTCCAACCCGAGTATCCTTCCAACCCAGGGATTGAACCTAGGTCTCCCACATTGCAGGCAAATTATTTACCAACAGAGCCACCAGGGAAGCCCAGCTTGTCCTCTTAACAGAGAGAAAAAATAAATAAATTCAAGTTTTAAATTCATTACTCAACTAGTTTTATTTTAAACAATCAACCTTGAGCATGCACAAAAGTATTTTTTCAGGATCCACTTTCTACAGAACTTTTTATCACTTTCTGTACCTATTACTCTATTTTCCCATACTGAAACAGACTTACCTGTAAGTCAGATCTACTTGCTTTTTCTTTCATAAAATGCAGTTCCCTTCCTCACACCTTCTTTACTGAAAAAACATATTTTACTTCCCTTAAACAACCATGGACTGTCTTTTATATTAGCATTCTATAGACTGGTGAACATAAATACCAGTGATAATTTATAAAAACATTTGCTTTCTTATAGAGAATATCTCAGGATGGCACCAAGCATTATTAATTAATAGTGCAAAATCTCTTTAGTGTCTCTGTAAGAGGAAGTTAGTGTTTAGTAATTAATGTTTCAGAATTTTATTTTACTTGGAAATGACCTAGCTATTCAATACACTTATATCACTTACTGAAGGACAACCTTAGAAATCCACGTTACCCAATTCTGGAGAGATTATTTTATACATTCCTAAAGCATAATTATTCTTAGTATAGTTTATCTAAAAGCTCCTATCTCATTTATATTTTATTTCCTTAAAAGTTTCTTCACTCAAATTACTTTCCTTGCTGACTAATTTGTAACAGATATAACAAGATTTTGTTTAACGTTTTAAACCTGGGCACAGTGCTATGCTTAATGGCAAAGAATCTTAGGCATGTCTACATTAATTAGACAAACAAAGATTAATCAGTTCAGTTCAGTTCAGTCGCTTAGTCGTGTTAATTTAATACTGAATAGTTCCCACTTCACATGAACCTGAAATTATTTTAGATTAATTTTTCTTGTATTTAGATTTGTTTTTGATTTAGGCCAATTAGATTAGAGTTTATTAGCAAATTAACTTGAGCAATATCCAAAGACAAGTATGTCACATATTGAGACAAGCAGATATAAATCACACTAATTGTTAATAACAATTGGAATAAGATTTTAAAAGGCTTCATTCACTCTTTTTCCTCAGTTTCAGAAATTAGAGATAATCTAGATAAGGGGCTTCCCTGATGGCTCAGATGGCAGGGAATCTGACTGCAATGTGGGATACCCAAGTTTGATCCCTGGGCTCAGAAGATTCCCTGGAGAAGAGAATGGATCTAGAGAGCGCTGGTCTCAAGGCACAGGGAGCAAAAATCAAGTTCTCCTGGTAGGAGTTATTCCCTCAGGGCAAGAATCCTAAAAATATATATTCTTTCAAGATTACTGTTTGGGAATTAAACTGGTCAGAGGCTGGCCTTATATACTTAATTGGCACAATTAAAGTTCATAATTTTCACAGATACTCCCTTTTCTTTCTTTTCAATGGCTTTTAAAGTTCGTCAGACAGTATAACAAGGTCATTTGTGTGTAACTCAGACCAACCTAGATTATCTTTTCGGCTAGAGTAGCCAAATCCTCACCTAAGGTTCTTTAAATGCGGAGTTAAGCAAATAATCATTTTGGTGGCTAAAGAATGTCAGGTGTCAGGTTCAAATATTGCTTTAACGTTCTTTGTATTTTCCAATCTCTCATAAAACTCTGGAACTGATTCATCCAATCTTTGCTTGCACTGTTGAATCTTTGTCCAATTTATGTTTTTTGGAGAATGCTCTGAGATAGATTCAAGCAATTTTCAAGAAAATTATTTGCATTCATTGCAAGCCTCTGGACTATGTGATTCAAAGTCCACTAAGGGGCATTTCCATCATGCATTCTCTATTCATTTCCTTGTTTTGCTTTTATAAACTAACAGTTGTACTAATTGATGTAGCTCTGAAAACCTGGCTTATAGGACTGGATCGTTAACTCAAATTCCTTAGCAAATACCAATGGATCCTGATTTGGACTGAGAAATTCCTAACTAAGTCTGTAAGTTCTGCCCAGGTTCTATGTGAGCACCAAGAATGATTCATTTCTCCCTGTAACAGGTTTCTCCTTAAGGGGCCTATAGTCACTTCTTCTTCTTCTCTCTCTCTCTCTCTTTTTTTTTTTTTTTTTTTAATCCTCTTTGCTGGGGAAAGGGGAGCAGCAGGAAGTGGAAGAGTTGAAAGACAAAAAAAAAAAAAAAAAGTGTAGGCCAGGCAGGCAGTTCAGATAGAAGAGTACACATGGAAGAAGAAGAGGGAGAGGCAGAGTCAGTGATGTGGGGAGCTGGCGGAGAGGACCTCCACCCATGACAAAGGTCATGAGGAAGGAGGCTTGACATACGCAAAGGCAGGATCAAGCTTCAGGAATCCCCCTGGAAATTCTCGAGCATCTACCCCCATAACCAGAGCCTGCCTACTTTACTACTTTGCGCTCTCATCTACACCTCTGACTTTATGGGGGCTGTCCCCCACCACCTTTTTCAGAGAAGGAGTTGGCTTGGAGCTCCAGTTAATAAAAATTCCTGGGCGTGACAAGAGTGTTTTAACCTACAAATTCCTCTGAAGGTTCTCTATCCTGCCTGATAGGCTTGTCTGGCCAAATGTGATTACTCACAGCCTCCCAACAGTGGGAGGCATGAGCTGCTTTTAACCTTCTAAAAACAGGTTCTTTAGAGAAGTTAGAAAACTAATAGTGGGCTGATTAGAAATTGTATTGATGAAGGGTTTTTCATTTGTTGAGCCAATGTTTGCTGCTAAGTCTCCACATAGCCTGCCCTTACACACATTAATGGATATATAGAAGAAATAGGTATTAACCTCTGATATTAATCACGTTAGACCTTAGGCTAAGTAAGTTCTTTCTTTAATTAAAACCCACTACACCCTCACCCTATAGGAATGTAACTTTATCTGGTACCTTCGGAAGGTGGAGTCCGTTTTAAGAATAATCACCCCTGGAGAAATAAGTGTCCTGGTTGATGGACCGCTGTCACAAGGAGAGGGTCATAAATTGTCAGCGGGCCCCCTGGCCAGAAGATGATGTAACACCCCTAAGACCTCTGTATACATTTGTATGAAACACCTGACTTTGATAAAAGTCAGGAATGCTGACCCCGTGTGACTCTTGTATAACATCTCAGTGTATAAAAGTAGACCATGGAAAATAAAGAATTGGGATCAGTTCCTTGAAAGACTGGTCTCCCCATGTTCCTCTCTCTCTCAAACTCTGGCTGAGTCTCCATCTGGGGCATGGAACCCACCACGCTTACTAATTATGCCTGGGCTTCTAAGATCTGACCGGGGAGGCCTCAGTGTCTCCTCTCCTTCGGGAGAACGGAAGGACACCTGCGGCCTACGTAAGTGTTGCAAACTTCTTGTCTTGAAGTTTTATTGGTCTCCCACGTAAACCAAGCTACTCAGCCTCTTTTCTCCACTGAATTTTCCTACTGAGCTATCCTTATTCTATTATTCTTTATATCTCTAATTAAAACTATTGTATCCTGATCCCTCGCTGATGCTGTCCCTGCTTCGAACTCCCTGGATCAGCCGGGGATGGACTCCGGCAAGTACTAGTCATCTTTTTTTAGTTCTGATATCAGATCAGATCAGATCAGTCGCTCAGTTGTGTCTGACTCTTTGCGACCCCATGAACCGCAGCAGGCCAGGCCTCCCTGTCCATCACCAGCTCCCGGAGGTCACTCAGACTCGCATCCATCGAGTCAGTGATGCCATCCAGCCATCTCATCTTCTGTCGTCCCCTTCTCCTCCTGCCCTCAATCCCTCCCAGCATCAGAGTCTTCTCCAATGAGTCAACTCTTCGCATGAGGTGGCCAAAATACTGGAGTTTCAGCTTTAACATCATTCCTTCTAAAGAAATTCCAGGATTGATCTCCTTCAGAATGGACCGGTTGGATCTTCTTGCAGTCCAAGGGACTCTCAAGAGTCTTCTCCAACACCACAGTTCAAAAACATCAATTCTTCGGCATTCAGCCTTCCTCACAGTCCAGCTCTCACATCCATACATGACCACAGGTAAGACCATAGCCTTGACTAGGCGAACCTTTGTTGGCAAAGTAATGTCTCTGCTTTTGAATATGCTATCTAGGTTGGTCATAACTTTCCTTCCAAGGAGTAAGCGTCTTTTAATTTCATGGCTGCAGTCACCATCTGCAGTGATTTTGGAGCCCAGAAAAACAAAGTCTGACACTGTTTCCACTGTTTCCCCATCTATTTCCCATGCAGTGATGGGACCAGATGCCATGATCTTTGTTTTCTGAATGTTGAGCTTTAAGCCAATCTTTTCACTCTCCACTTTCACTTTCATCAAGAGGCTTTTTAGCCCCTCTTCACTTTCTGCCATAAGAGTGGTGTCATCTGCATATCTGAGGTTATTGATATTTCTCCCGGCAATCTTGATTCCAGCTTGTGTTTCTTCCAGTCCAGCATTTCTCATGATGTACTCTGCATATAAGTTAAATAAACATGGTGACAATATGCAGCCTTGACGTACTCCTTTTCCTATTTGGAACCAGTCTGTTGTTCCTTGACCAGTTCTAACTGTTGCTTCCTGACCTGCATACAGATTTCTCAAGAGGCAGATCAGGTGGTCTGGTATTCCCATCTCTTTCAGAATTTTCCATAGTTTATTGTGATCCACACAGTCAAAGGCTTTGGCATACTCAATAAAGCAGAAATAGAAGTTTTTCTGGAACTCTCTTGCTTTTTCCATGATCCAGCGGATGTTGGCAATTTGATCTCTGGTTCCTCTGCCTTTTCTAAAACCAGCTTGAACATCAGGAAGTTCACGGTTCACATATTGCTGAAGCCTGGCTTGGAGAATTTTGAGCATTACTTTACTAGCGTGTGAGATGAGTGCAATTGTTCGGTAGTTTGAGCACTCCTTGGCATTGCCTTTCTTTGGGATTGGGATAAAAACTGACCTTTTCCAATCTTGTGGCCACTGCTGAGTTTTCCAAATTTGCTGGCATATTGAGTGCAGCACTTTCACAGCATCATCATTCAGGACTTGGAATAGCTCCACTGGAATTCCATCACCTCCACTAGCTTTGTTCGTAGTGATGCTTTCTAAGGCCCATTTGACTTCACATTCCAAGATGTCTGGCTTTAGGTCAGTGATCACATCATCATGATTATCTAGGTCTTGAAGCTCTTTTTTGTACAGTTCTTCTGTGTATTCTTGCCACCTCTTCTTAATATCTTCTGCTTCTGTTAGGTCCACACCATCTCTGTCCTTTATCGTGCCCATCTTTGCATGAAATGTTCCTTTGGTGTCTCTGATTTTCTTGAAGAGATCCCTAGTCTTTCCCATTCTGTTGTTTTCCTCTATTTCTTTGCATTGATCACTGAAGAAGGCTTTCTTATCTCTTTTTGCTATTCTTTGGAACTCTGCATTTAGATGCTTATATCTTTCCTTTTCTCCTTTGCTTTTCGCTTCTCTTCTTTTCACAGCTATTTGTAAGGCCTCCCCAGACAGCCATTTTGCTTTTTTGCATTTCTTTTCCATGGGGATGGTCTTGATCCCTGTCTCCTGTACAATGGGTTCTGATATAGTTTCAAGCAATTTCTTGCTTCCTGCAAAAAAGTTACTCTATCATGTCCTCTTTTAGAAGCTTCTAGATACCAATTAAAGTAAGCATCCATTCAGTCTGTTTGATTTTTTAGCTGGCTTTTTCAAACTGTGCATGCAAAAACATCTATTATGGAATATCAAAAGAACCCTACTTGGACAATTTTAGGTTGAGATCTCCTTTAGTATATTTCCCCCAGTAAGTAGGTAATCGCTAATATAAGCTTACATGCAAAGCTTATGTACATACAGCATAACTCTGGCCTGAGGTGTTAGAGAACACTTTCTGATGTCCCTTGTTTCTATGTTGGAAAGGCTCTATTCCCATTTTAAGTTGAATTTGTCGTGGATAAAAATCACTAGTGAAATTGTGTGGTTGGTCAGTGAGCTGCTTTTTAGCTTATGTCCTCCAGAAGTCTCTTCAGTCATTTCAGCTCATCTTACATGTCTTGGTTTCTCTCTCCAGCAGTCTAACAGAATAGGTGATGTGATTGCTAAATGGCTAATTCTTATTAAGCAACTGAGTAAATCAAGTGAGCAACTGTTTGAATTAATGAATGGGTTTCCCTATGGGACCACTGCACATTTTGAGGACTCAATTTCCATCACACCCATAAATTTCTCAGTTGGTTGACAAAACTATAACTGACTAAGAGGAGTTTGTCCCTTCACAGAAAAACTCTCATGTAGTATCTTCACTTTTACCCTGACAAAGGTAGCCAAACTGAGGAAAAGCATCGGATCAGCCTTTAATCTAACTACTCACACAGATCATTAAGTCTCCTACAATTGAACAACCTTGATAATTTTCAACTGACCCCCTGCCAGTAAGTTTCACTGGATGGGTATTTCCTTGGTATCTTTCAAGCATACCCCTCTCCCCCAGTATCTTTCTAATGGGTGATTATTCCTAGGTATCTTTCAACCAAGACCCACTCAGTAAGATGCTGAGTGGGTATACCCAAAATCTTTCAACCACCTTCTTCCAGTATCTTTCAACTGGGAGAGGGAAGGTAACTTGCTCCACCTCCAAATAAAACTAAGAATCATCCATGAATACAGGACACCTGAGAACCAGAAGAAACACAATTCATCTGAATTCTCCAAGGAGATGAGTGGGCACATGGGGCCACTGCTACTACAAAGGATTTTGTTCCTCACAGAGTTCAGGCAAAGGAGAGCAGTACACTCTGGATAGCTTTGTTGGTCACCATAATTGTCAACTAAAAAAAGATGCACAACATGAGAGTTTCAAGTTAAGTTTTATTTGGGGCAAAATGAGGATTGCAGCCCAGGGAACAACATCTCAGACAGCTCTGAGGAACTACTCCAAAGAGATAATAGCGGGGGCGGGGGGGGGGGGAGGGGAAGCGGCGGAGATCAGTATATGTCATTTTGTGAATGGGGAGTTCAAACAATCACATACAAAAGTTTTTCTACTAGTCGTGAGGAGCCAATGTCACCACGAATGGATTAAGTGCATTTCTAGAAGTTTGGAGATGCAAGGATTTTTAGGTCAGTTCCTGAAAATATCTGTCAAAAGACCTGTTACACCAGTTTGCCTGGTGCACAAACTGCTTCATCAATTTAGTTCAGATCAGTACGGTTCAGTCTCTCATTCGTGTCTGACTCTTTGAGACCCCATGAATTGCAGCACGCCAGGCCTCCCTATCCATAACAACTCCCAGAGTTCACTCAAATTCACGTCCATCTAGTCCGTGATGCCATCTAGTCATCTCATCCTCTGTCGTCCACTTCTCCTCCTGCCCTCAATCCCTCCCAGCATCAGAGTCTTTTCCAATGAGTCAACTCTTCGCATGATGTGGCTCAAGTACCAGAGTTTCAGCTTTAGCATCATTCCTTCCAAAGAAATCCCAGGGCTGATCTCCTTCAGAATGGACTGGTTGGATATCCTTGTGGTCCAAGGGACTCTCAAGAGTCTTCTCCAACACCACAGTTCAAAAGCATCAGTTCTTCAGCGCTCAGCTTTCTTCACAGTCCAATTCTCACACCCATACATGACTACTGGAAAAACCATAGCCTTGACTAGACGGACTTTTCTTGGCAAAGTAATGTGTCTGCTTTTGAATATGCTATCTAGATTGGTCATAACTTTCCTTCCACAGAGTAAGGGTCTTCTAATTTCATTGCTGCAATCACCATCTACAGTGATTTTGGAGCCCAAAACAATCAAGTCTGACACTGTTTCCACTGTTTCCCCATCTATTTCAAATGAAGTGATGGGACCAGATGCCATGATATTCGTTTCCTGAATGTTGAGCTTTAAGCCAACATTTTTTACTCTCCTCTTTCACTTTCATTAAGAGGCTTTTAAGTTCCTCTTCATTTTATGTCATAAGGGTGGTGTCATCGGCATATCTGAGTTTATTGATATTTCTCCTGGCAATCTTGATTCCAGTTTACACTTTTTCCAGCCCAGCATTTCTCATGATGTACTCTGCATATAAGTTAAATAAACAGGGTGACAATATACAGCCTTGACGTACTCCTTTTCTAATTTTGAACCAGTCTATTGTTCCATGTCCAGTTCTAACTGTTTTTTCCTGACCTGCATATAGATTTCTCAAGAGGCAGATCAGGTGATCTGGTATTGTCATCTCTTTCAGAATTTTCCACAGTTCATTGTGATCCACAGAGTCAAAGTCTTTGGCATTTTCAATAAAGCAGAAATAGATGTTTTTCTGGAACTCTCTTGCTTTTTCTATGATCCTGCGGATGTTGGCAATTTTTGACCTCTGGTTCCTCTGTCTTTTCTAAAACCAGCTTGAACATATGGATGTTCACGGTTCACCTATTGCTAAAGACTGGCTTGGAGAATTTTGAGCATTACTTTACTAGTGTGTGAGATGAGTGCAATTGTGCAACAGTTTGAACATTCTTTGACATTGCCTTTCTTGGGGGTTGGAAAGAAAACTGACCTTTTCCAGTCCTGTGGCCACTGCTGAGTCTTCCAAATTTGCTGGCATATTGAGTGTAGCACTTGCACAGCATCATCTTTCAGGATTTGAAATAGCTCAATTGGAATTCTATCACCTCCACTTGCATTGTTCGTAATGATGCTTTCTAAGGCCCATTTGACTTCACATTCCAAGATGTCTGGCTCTAGGTCAGTGATCACACCATCATGATTTTCTGGGTCGTGAAGTTTTTTTTTTTTTTTTTTTTTTTTTGTACAGTTCTTCTGTGTATTCTTGCCACCTCTTCTTAATATCTTCTGCTTCTCTTCAGATCAGATCAGTCGCTCAGTCGTGTCCGACTCTTTGCGACCCCATGAACTGCAGCACGCCAGGCCTCCCTGTCCATCACCAGCTCCTGGAGGTCACTCAGACTCGCATCCATCGAGTCAGTGATGCCATCCAGCCATCTCATCCTCTGTCGTCCCCTTCTCCTCCTGCCCTCAATCCCTCCCAGCATCAGAGTCTTCTCCAATGAGTCAACTCTTCGCATGAGGTGGCCAAAATACTGGAGTTTCAGCTTTAGCATCATTCCTTCCAAAGAAATTCCAGGGCTGATCTCCTTCAGAATGGACTGGTTGGATCTTCTTGCAGTCCAAGGGACTCTCAAGAGTCTTCTCCAACACCACAGTTCAAAAGCATCAATTCTTCGGCATTCAGCCTTCCTCACAGTCCAGCTCTCACATCCATACATGACCACAGGAAAGACCATAGCCT
Source organism: Tragelaphus eurycerus (assembly GCA_935064755.1). Lineage (NCBI taxonomy): Eukaryota > Metazoa > Chordata > Mammalia > Artiodactyla > Bovidae > Tragelaphus > Tragelaphus eurycerus. The sequence goes on along the minus strand of CAKXYN010000084.1, from coordinate 10,365,883 downwards.
TGACTAGGCGAACCTTTGTTGGCAAAGTAATGTCAATGCTTTTGAATATGCTATCTAGGTTGGTCATAACTTTCCTTCCAAGGAGTAAGCGTCTTTTAATCTCATAGCTGCAGTCACCATCTGCAGTGATTTTGGAGCCCAGAAAAACAAAGTCTGACACTGTTTCCACTGTTTCCCCATCTATTTCCCACGTAGTGATGGGACCAGATGCCATGATCTTTGTTTTCTGAATGTTGAGCTTTAAGCAATCTTTTCACTCTCCACTTTCACTTTCATCAAGAGGCTTTTTAGCCCCTCTTCACTTTCTGCCATAAGAGTGGTGTCATCTGCATATCTGAGGTTATTGATATTTCTCCCGGCAATCTTGATTCCAGCTTGTGTTTCTTCCAGTCCAGCATTTCTCATGATGTACTCTGCATATAAGTTAAATAAACATGGTGACAATATGCAGCCTTGACGTACTCCTTTTCCTATTTGGAACCAGTCTGTTGTTCCATGACCAGTTCTAACTGTTGCTTCCTGACCTGCATACAGATTTCTCAAGAGGCAGATCAGGTGGTCTGGTATTCCCATCTCTTTCAGAATTTTCCATAGTTTATTGTGATCCACACAGTCAAAGGCTTTGGCATACTCAATAAAGCAGAAATAGAAGTTTTTCTGGAACTCTCTTGCTTTTTCCATGATCCAGCGGATGTTGGCAATTTGATCTCTGGTTCCTCTGCCTTTTCTAAAACCAGCTTGAACATCAGGAAGTTCACGGTTCACATATTGCTGAAGCCTGGCTTGGAGAATTTTGAGCATTACTTTACTAGCGTGTGAGATGAGTGCAATTGTTCGGTAGTTTGAGCACTCCTTGGCATTGCCTTTCTTTGGGATTGGGATAAAAACTGACCTTTTCCAATCTTGTGGCCACTGCTGAGTTTTCCAAATTTGCTGGCATATTGAGTGCAGCACTTTCACAGCATCATCATTCAGGACTTGGAATAGCTCCACTGGAATTCCATCACCTCCACTAGCTTTGTTCGTAGTGATGCTTTCTAAGGCCCATTTGACTTCACATTCCAAGATGTCTGGCTTTAGGTCAGTGATCACATCATCATGATTATCTAGGTCTTGAAGCTCTTTTTTGTACAGTTCTTCTGTGTATTCTTGCCACCTCTTCTTAATATCTTCTGCTTCTGTTAGGTCCACACCATCTCTGTCCTTTATTGTGCCCATCTTTGCATGAAATGTTCCTTTGGTGTCTCTGATTTTCTTGAAGAGATCCCTAGTCTTTCCCATTCTGTTGTTTTCCTCTATTTCTCTGCATTGATCACTGAAGAAGGCTTTCTTATCTCTTCTTGCTATTCTTTGGAACTCTGCATTTAGATGCTTATATCTTTCCTTTTCTCCTTTGCTTTTCGCTTCTCTTCTTTTCACAGCTATTTGTAAGGCCTCCCCAGACAGCCATTTTGCTTTTTTGCATTTCTTTTCCATGGGGATGGTCTTGATCCCTGTCTCCTGGACAATGTCACGAACCTCATTCCATAGCTCATCAGGCACTCTATCTATCAGATCTAGGCCCTTAAATCTATTTCTCACTTCCACTGTATAATCATAAGGGATTTGATTTAGGTCATACCTGAATGGTCTAGTGGTTTTCCCTACTGCTTCTCTTAGGTCCATATAATTTCTGTCCTTTATCGAGGTTATCTTTGCATGAAACCTTCCCTTCGTATCTCTAATTTTCTTGAAGAGATCTCTAGTCTTTCCCATTCTGTTGTTTTCCTCTATTTCTCTGCATTGATCGCTGATGAAGGCTTTCTTATCTCTTCTTGCTATTCTTTAGAACTCTGCATTTAGATGCTTATATCCTTCCTTTTCTCCTTTGCTTTTCGCTTCTCTTCTTTTCACAGCTATTTGTAAGGCCTCCCCAGACAGCCATTTTGCTTTTTTGCATTTCTTTTCCACGCAGATGGTCTTGATCCCTGTCTCCTCAGTCCCTACCTCAGTCCATAGTTCATCAGGCACTCTATCTATCAGATCTAGTCTAGATCTGATGGTCTAGTGGTGTTCCCTACTTTCTTCAATTTCAGTCTCAATTTGACAATAAGGGGCTCATGATCTGAGCCACAGTCAGCTTCTGGTCTTGTTTTTGCTGACTGTATAGAGCCTCTCCATCTTTGGCTGCAAAGAATATAATCAATCTGAATTTGGTGTTGACCATCTGGTGATGTCCATGTGTAGAGACTTCTCTTGTTTTGTTGGGAGAGGGTATTTGCTATAACCAGTGCATTCTCTTGGCAAAATTCTATTAGCCTTTGCCCTGCTTCATTCCATATTCCAAGACCAAATTTGTCTGTTACTCCAGGTGTTTCTTGACTTCCTACTTTTGGATTCCAGTCCCCTATAATGAAAAGAACATCTTTTTGGGTGTTCGTTATAAAAGGTCTTGGAGGTCTTCATAGAACCATTCAACTTCAGCTTCTTTAGCATTATTGGCTGAGTCACACTTGGATTATTTTGATATTGAATGCTTTGCCTTGGAAACGAACAGAGATCATTCTGTCATTTTTGAGATTGCATCAAAGTACTCCATTTCAGACTCTTTTGTTGACCATTATGGCTACCCCATTTCTTCTAAGGGATTCCTGCCTGTAATAGTATATATAATGGTCATCTGAGTTAAATTCACCCATTTCAGTCCTTTTTAGTTCACTGATTCCTAGAATGTCGATGTTCAGTCTTGCCATCTCCTCTTTGACCACTTCCAATTTGCCTTGATTCATGGACCTGGCATTCCAGGTTCCTATGCAATATTGCTCTTTACAGCTCCGGACCTTACTTCTATAACCAGTCACATCTGCAACTGGGTATTGTTTTTGCTTTGGCTCCATCCCTTCATTCTTTCTGGAGTTATTTCCCCACTGATCTCCAGTAGCATATTGGGCACCTACTGATGGGGGCAGGGGCGGGGGAGGGGGGGTTCCTCTTTCAGTATCCTATCATTTTGCCTTTTCATACTGTTCATGGGGTTCTCAAGGCAAGAATATTGAAGTGTTTTGCCATTTTCTTCTCCAGTAGACCACATTTGTCAGACCTCTCCACCATGACCCGCCCATCTTGGGTGGCCCCACATGGCATAGCTTAGTTTCACTGAATTAGACCAGGCTGTGGTCCATATGATTAGTTTGACTAGTTTTCATTGATTATGGTTTCAGTGCTTCTGCCCTCTGATGCCCTCTTGCAACACTTACCACCGTCTTACTTGTGTTTCTCTTACCTTGGACGTGGGGTATCTCTTCACTGTTGCTCCAGAAAAGCGCAGCTGCTGCTCCTTACCTTGGACAAGTGGTATCTCCTCACCACCGCCCCTCCTCACCGTGAAGGTGGAGTAGCTCCTCTCAGCTGTCCAGCACCCATACAGCCACCACTCCTGCACGGGTGGCTCAGATGGTAAAGTGTCTGTCTCCAATGGGGCAGACTGGAGTTCAATCCCTGAGTTGGGAAGATCCCCTGGAGAAAGAAATGGCAATCCACTCCAGGACTATTGCCTGGAAAATCCCATGGACAGAGGAGCCAGGTAGTCTACAGCCCATGGTGTTGCAAAGAGTCGGACACAACTGAACGACTTCTCAAGTGCCTCATACTCCACCCTAAACTCCTTTAAGGGAGAGTTGAAGGTCAACAGCTGAAGCAGCACAGTAGTCAATCTCCACAGATGCAGATAGCAAACACCCTTGCTAAGCACCAGTATGGAGTTGAAAAGTCCATGTCGCCATAAGAGTAGAATTACACAGTGAGAAGCCTCTTTCATGACATGACTTGAACCACCATTGTTCTCTTCCAGGATCTCTTTGCATCCTGGAGCTCATCTCTAGAGATACCTGCAAAGAAGATGAGCTGGATGTGGTGGGATAAACTCTGCTGGGCCTAGAGATGAGAGTTCACTCTACATCCCTTGTCTACTAGAGTAATATACTGATTACAATTGATAAACTTACAATGACAAATCATTATCACTGCCAATTACAAATTGGCACTTGCCTGTCAACTACAAATTGGCCTTTGCTAAGAGCATTTGCCAGGGACTGAACACCAACAAAATAGGCATTTGCCAACTGCCTCTGCAAAGATTTAACCCTGTGCTCCTGCAGCTGCTGAACTTCAACACTTTCTAAGGATAATTCAGGGAGGAGACAGAGATACTCTGTGCTCCAGGGAAACTGGTCGAACAAGTCTTTAGATAGTAAAATATTTTCAGGAGCTGATTTCTTGATCTTAGTACTTGTATCTCTTCATATCTAGAAAATCACTAAATCCCTTCATGGTGACATCAGTTCCTCCTGACTAGCAGAAAACTTTTTGTCAAGTAAGTGCTTGATTGCATTGAACTCTCCATTCACCAAAATCTTATATATTAATCTTCTCTCACTGCCTTATTGGAGCAGTCTCTCAGAGCTATCTGAGGTACTATCTCCTGGACTGTAGTCCTCATTTGCCGAAGGAAAAGTGGAAATGACATCAAGTTGTGGATGTGTCAGATGGTGAAAGTAAAGTCTAATATATAAAGAACAATATTGCATAGGAACCTGGAATGTTAGGTTCATGAATCAAGGGAAATTAGAAGTGGTCAAACAGGAGATGTCAAGAGTGAACATTGACATTTTAGGAATCAGTAAACTAAAATGGATGGGAATGAGCAAATTTAATTCAGATGACCATTATAGTAATACTGTGGATAAGAATCCCTTAGAATAAATGAAGTAGTCCTCATAGTCAATAAAAGAGTCCAAAATGCAGTACTTGAGTGCAGTCTCAAAAATGACAGAATTATCTTGGTTTTTTCCCAAGGCAAACCATTCAATATCACAATAATCCAAGTCTATGTCCCAATCACTAATTCCAAAGAAGCTGAAGTTGACAGGTTTATGGAGACCTACAAGACCTTCTAGAACTAACAAACACCATCAAAGGGGACTGGAATGTAAAAGTAGGATATCAAGAGATACCTGGAATAACAAATAACTTTGTCCTTGGAGTACAAGATTAAGCAGAGCAAAGGCTTACAGAGTTTTGCCAAGAGAATTCACTGGTCATAGCAAACACCTCTTCCAACGACACAAGAGATGACTCTACATGTGGATATCACCAGTCAGTCAGTAACAAAATCAGAGTGATTATATTCTTTGCAGCCGAAGATAGCAAGTTCTATGCAGTAAGCAAAAACAAGACAAGGAGCTGACTGTGGCTCAGATCATGAACTCCTTATTGCCAAATTCAGACTTAAATTCAAGAAAGTAGGGAAAACCTCTAGACCATTCAGGCATGACCTAAATCAAATTCCTTATTATACAGTGGAAGTGAGAAATAGATTCAAGGGATTAGATCTGATAGTCAGATCAGATCAGATCAGATCAGTCGCTCAGTCATGTCCAACTCTTTGAGACCCCATGAACTGCAGCACGCCAGGCCTCCCTATCCATCACCAGCTCTCGGAGGTCACTCAGACTCACGTTCATCGAGTCAGTGATGACATCCAGCGATCTCATCCTCTGTCGTCCCCTTCTCCTCCTGCCCTCAATCCCTCCCAGCATCAGAGTCTTCTCCAATGAGTCAACTCTTCGCATGAGGTGGCCAAAATACTGGAGTTTCAGCTTTAGCATCATTCCTTCCAAAGAAATTCCAGGGCTGATCTCCTTCAGAATGGACTGGTTGGATCTTCTTGCAGTCCAAGGGACTCTCAAGAGTCTTCTCCACCACCACAGTTCAAAAGCATCAATTCTTCGGCACTCAGCCTTCTTCACAGTCCAGCTCTCACATCCATACATGACCACAGGAAAGACCATAGCCTTGACTGGGTGAACCTTTGTTGGCAAAGTGATGTCTCTGCTTTTGAATATGCTGTCTAGGTTGGTCATAACTTTCCTTCCAAGGAGTAAGTGTCTTTTAATTTCATGGCTGCAGTCACCATCTGCAGTGATTTTGGAGCCCATTAAAATAAAGTCTGACACTGTTTCCACTGTTTCCCCATCTATTTCCCATGCAGTGATGGGACCAGATGCCATGATCTTCGTTTTCTGAATGTTGAGCTTTAAGCCAACCTTTTCACTCTCCACTTTCACTCTCATCAAGAGGCTTTTTAGCCCCTCTTCACTTTCTGCCATAAGAGTGGTGTCATCTGCATATCTGAGGTTATTGATATTTCTCCCAGCAATCTTGATTCCAACTTGTGTTTCTTCCAGTCCAGAGTGCCTGAAGAACTACACATGGAGGTGAGATTGAAATCCAAGTTCTTGTTCTTGGAGCTGAAGAATTGATTCCACAAACATGCAAATACACACAGTCTGAGGGTCAAATTTCTTACAGTTCTTCAGTATACAGGCTAAAGGCATCCGCTTTGAGCTGAGTATGGGGCTCAAAGAGATTGTTCCTATCTGAAAGACAGAAAACCAATGTCTAGTGCTTTTTTGTCTTTTCTCTGGTTCCTCTGATAAAGGGTGCCTCCTCCTTGTGGTGTGGGAAGAAAGAAGCACCAATAATGTATGCATCCCTCAACTTTGGATTGCACCCTGCCTTGACTGCCCTTATCTGGAAGCCCTGGGCCTTCATCCTCTTCCTGTTTCTATCTTCCCTTCCACCTAGAGATAGAAAGAGTGAAAGCCTAGGTTGGTAGACTTCTTATGCTCCTGAAAATTGTGCATGCTGGACCTGGAGGTCCCATAAAGCAAGCTAAGCAGGGCACAAGGTTAGGGGTATTCATACACACTCCAAAATGATCCTACCTTAAGTGAAAAATCTCATAAGCTCTAAATATTAGGAAAGAAAAATGGTAGATGCCCTGCAGTTCTCAGTGAGGTAGCAAGCTAGCAGAGGTTTTTCTCAGCACCTCCAGGTCAATCAGCTGACCAATGGTCACTGTCTACTAACTCTGTCTGTCTTCAGAAATCGTGCAGGCTTGTGGAACAGTGACCCAAGAGAACATGCAGTGAAATTAGGTGGTGAGAGGTGAATGACAGAGTTGAGAGTGAGTGTCCATGCTTACTTTGTATAGGCATTGAGGAATACCGGACAAGCCCCCACAAAATGAGGTAGGAATCTTAGTTCTTGTCCATGGAGCCAAAGAATGGAATATACAAGCATGCAAACACACAGTAGCAAGCGAATAAGATTTATTAATGAGGAGGAAAGTACAAAGCTCTCAACATAGACACTGAATAAAGAGTCCCTCTGAGGTGGGACTTACAGCAGTTTTTATATCCTTCCTTAAGTCACATTATTTCTAACCAGTCAATTTTAAAATCAAGATAATTAATACCTTTATGGCTTCTCTTGATCCTTGGATTAAGTCACCACCCTTTTTCATGCCCTCTGGCAGACGTATGGGCTTAAGATTAATGATCACCTGTTGTCTTTCCCTCAAAAATATGAAACAGAATTTAATTATTGCCCTTCCCTGGATCTGACTGCTGATAATTTATCATACTAAAGACACATTTCAGGAATTCAGGACAATGGAGTTTGATGTTTTCTGAAAACAAGATCAAGGGCTCATTATTCTACACTGACTGCCTAGTAATTTCTTTCTTTCTCTCTCTCTTTTTTTTTTAAAATTTATTTATTTTAATTGGAGGAAAATTACTTTACAATATTGTATTGGTTTTGCCATACATAAACATGAATCCACCACGGGTGTACACGTGTTCCCCATCCCTTGTAACTCAGAGGTTCTTAACATTGTACCTGTGGTGGTGGCCAAAACCATCCTCAAGAAAAATAAGTAAAAAAGGAAAGTAATTGTCTGAAGTGGCCTTACAAATAACTAAGAAAAGAAGACAGGTGAAAGGAAAAGGAGAAAGGGAAAGATATACCAAATTGAACACAGAGTTCCAAAGAATCCTTTCAATTAAGTTCAGTTACTTAGTTGTGTCTGACTCTTTGTGACCCCAAGGACTGCAGCATGCCAGGTTTCCCTGTCCATCACTAGCTCCCAGAATTTACCCAAACTCATACCCACTGAATCAATGATGCCATCCAACCATCTCATCCTCCGTCGTTCCCTTCTCCTCTGCCTTCAATCTTTCCCAGCATCATGGTCTTTTCCAGTGAGTCAGTTCTTTGCATCAGGTGGCCAAAGTACTGGAGTTTCAGCTTCAGCATCAGTCTCTCCAATGAATATACATGACTGATTTCTTTTAGGATGGACTGGTTAGATTTCCTTGCAGTCCAAGGGACTCTCAAGAGTCTTTTCCAATACCACAGTTCAAAAGCATCAATTCTTCAGAGCTCAGCTTTATTTATAGTCCAACTCTCATACAAGACTACTGGAAAAAAAAAAAAAAAAAAACATAGCTTTGACTAGACGGATCTAAGTTGGCAAAGCAGTCTTTTCTTTTTAACATGCTGTCTATGTTGGTCATAACATTTCTTCCAAGGACCAAGAGTCTTTCAATTTCACAACTACAGTCACCATCTGTAGTGGTTTTGGAGCCCCCCAAAAGAAAGTCTCTCATTATTTCCACTCTTTCCCTATCTATTTACCATGAAGTGATGGGACAAGATGTCATGATCTTCGTTTTCTGAATGTTGAGTTTTAAATCAACTTTTTCACTCTCCTCTTTCACTTTCATCACGAGGCTGTTTAGTTCCTCTTCACTTTCTGCCATAAGGGTGGTGTCATCTGCTTATCTGAGGTTATTGATATATCTCCTAGCAATCTTGATTCCAGCTTGTGCTTCATCCAGCCCAACATTTCCCATGATGTGCTCTGAATATAAGTTAAATAAGCAGGGAGACAAAATACAGCCTTGATGTATGCCTTTTCCTATTTGCAACCAGCCTGTTGTTACATGTCCAGTTCTAATTGTTGTTCCCTGACATGCATACAGATTTTTTAAGGGGAAGGTCAGATGATCTGATATTCCCATCTCTTTCAGAATTTTCCAGAGTTTATTGTGATCCATGCAGTAATGGCTTTAGCATAGTCAATACAGCAGAAATAAATGCTTTTATGGAGCTATCTTGCTTTTTCAATGATCCAACGGATGTTGGCAATTTGATCTCTGGTTCCTCTGCCTTTTCTACATCCAGCTTGAACAGGAGGTTCACAGTTAGCATATTGTTGAAACTTGGCTTGGAGAATTTTGAGCATTACTTTACTATCGTGTGAGATGAGTACAATTGTGTGGTAGTTTGAGCATTCTTTGGCATTGCACTTCTTTGAAATTGGAAAGAAAAGTGATTTTTCCAGTCCTGTGGCCACTGCTGAGTCTTCCAAATTTGCTGGCATAGTGAGTGCAGCACTTTCACAGCATCATCTTTTAGGATTTGAAATAGCTCAACTGGAATTCCATCACCTCCACTAACTTTGTTGCAGTGATGCTTCCTAAGGCCTACTTGACTTCACATTCTAGAATGTTTGGCTCTAGGTGAGTAATCATACCATTGTGATTATCTTGTTCGTGAAGATCTTTTTTGTGCAGTTCTTCTGTGTATTCTTGCCACCTCTTCTTTATATCTACTGCTTCTGTGAGCTCCATACAATTTCTGTCCTTTATTTAGCCCATCTTTACATGAAATGGTCCCACTGTATCTCTAATTTTCTTGAAGAGATCTCTAGTCTTTCCCATTCTATTGTTTTCCTCTATTTCTGTGCACTGGTCACCGAAGAAGGATTTCTTATCTCTCCTTACTATTCTTTGGAACTCTGCATTCAGATAGGTATATCTTTCCTATTCTCTTTGCTTTTCACTTCTGTTCACAGCTATTTGTAAAGCCTCCTCAGAAACCCATTTTGCTGTTTTGGATTTCTTTTTCTTGGGGATGGTCTTGATCCCTATATCCTTTTACAATGTCACAAACCTCCATCCATAGTTCTTCAGGCACTCTGTCTATCAGATCTAATCCTTTGAATCTATTTGTCACTTCCACTATATAATCGTAAGGGATTTAATTTAGGTCATACCTGAATGGTCTAGAGATTTTCCCTACTTTTTTTCAATTTAAGTCTGAATTTTGCAATAAGGAGTTCATGATCTGAGCCACAGTCGGCTCCCAGTCTTAGTTTTGCTCTCTGTATAGATCTTCACTATCTTTGGCTGCAAAGAACATCATCAATCTGATTTTTATATTGGCCATCTAGTGATGTCCATGTATAGAGTCTTCTCTTGTGTTTTTGGAAGAGTCTTTTTGCTATGACCAGTGCATTCTCTTGGCAAAACTCTGTTATCCTTTGCCCTACTTCATTGTGTACTCCAACGCCAGATTTACCTGTTACTCCAGGTGTTTCTTCACTTCCTAGTTTTGCATTTGTCCTTTAATAAAAAGGACATCTATTTTTGTGTGTTGGTTCTAGGAGGTCTTGTAGGTCTTCACAGAACCGTTCAGCTTCAGCTTCTTTAGTATTATTGGCCGGGGCATATACTTGGAATACTGTGCTCTTGAATGATTTGCCTTGAAAATGAAAAGAGATCATTTTGTCATTTTTGAGATTGCATCCAAGTACTGCATTTAGGACTCTTTTTTTTTTTTTTTTTTTAATTATTTTTAAAATTAACTTTACAATATTGTATTGATTTTGCCATATATCAAAATGAATACACCACAGTACACATGTGTTCCCCATCCTGACCCCTCCTCCCTCCTCCTTCCCCATACCATCCCTCTGGGTCATCCCAGCGCACCAGCCCCAAGCATCCAGTATCGTGCATAGAACCTGGACTGGCAACTTGTGTCATATATAATATTATACATGTTTCAATGCCATTCTCCCAAATCATCCCACCCTCTCCCTTTCCCACTGAGTCCAAAAGACTGTTCTATACACCAGTGTCTCTTTGCTGTCTCATATACAGGGTTATCATTACCATCTTTCTAAATTCCATATATATATATGTGTTAGTACAGGACTCTTTTGTTGACCATGATGTCTACTTCATTTCTTTTAAGGGACTCATGTCCACAGTAGTAGATTTAATGGTCATCTGAGTTAAATTCACCAATTCCAATCCATTTTGGTTTGCTGATTCCTATAATGTCCATGTTAACTCTGCCATCTCCTATTTGAACACTTCCAATTTGCCTTTATTTATCCAACCAATCCATTCTGAAGGAGATCAGCTCTGGGATTTCTTTGGAAGGAATAATGCTAAAGCTGAAACTCCAGTAGTTTGGCCAACTCATGCGAAGAGTTGACTCATTGGAGACTCTGATGCTGGGAGGGATTGAGGGCAAGAGGAGAAGGGGACGAAAGAGGATGAGATGGCTGGATGGCATCACCGACTCGATGGATGTGAGTCTGGGTGAACTCCGGGAGTTGGTGATGGACAGGGAGGCCTGACGTGCTGCAATTCATGGGGTCGCAAAGAGTCAAACACGACTGAGAGACTGATCTGATCTGATTACCTAACATTCCAGGATTCGTGGGCCTAATATTTCTATGCAATATTGCTCTTTACAGCTTTGGACTTTGCTTCTATCATCAGCCATATTCACAGCTCTTTGTTGTTATTACTTTGCCTCTGTCTCTTCATTCTTTCTGGAGTTATTTCTGCACTGATCTCCAGTAGCATATTGGACACATACTGACCTGGGTAGTTCATCTTTCAGTCTTTTTGTCTTTTCTTACTGTTCATGAGGTTCTCAATGCCAAAATACTGAAGTGGTTTGCCGTTCCTTTCTCCAGTGGATCATATTTTGTCAGAACTCTCCACCATGACACATCCATCTTGAGTGGCCTTATACAGCATGGCTCATGGTTTTATTGAGTTAGGCAAGACTGTGGTCCATGTGATCAGATAATAACAAGGATAAATAAGAAAGCCTTCTTAAGAGAATAATGCAAAAAAATAGAGGAAAACAATAGAGTAGGAAGGACTACAGTTGTCTTCAAGAAAATTGGTGATACCAAGGGAACATTTCATGAAAAGATGAGCACAATAAAGGACAGAAATGGCAAGGACATAACAGAAGCAGAAGGGATTAAGAAAAGGTGGCAAGAATACAAAAAACTATACAAAAAAAGTCTTAATGACCTGGATAACCATAATGGTGTGATTACTCACATAAAGTCAGACATCTTGGAGTGTGAAATCAAGTGGGTCCTAGGAATCATTACTTTGTTCTAAAAGATGATGCTGTTAAAATGCTGATTCAGTATGCCAGCATAATTGGAAACTCAACAGTGGCCACAGGACTGGAAGTCATCAGTTTTCATTCCAATCCTAGAGAAAGGTAATGTCAAAGAATGTTCAAACTACCACATTATTGTGATCATTTCACATGCTAGCAAAGCAATGCTCCAGTCCCTCAAGCTGGGCTTCAATTGTATGTCAGCCGTGAACTTCCAGATGTACAAGCCAGACTTAGAAAAGGGAGAGGAATCAAAGATCAAATTGCCAACATTCATTAGATCATAGAAAATTCAAGGGAATTTCAGAAATCATCCACTTCTGCTTCTTTGACTAGTTTAAAGCCTTTGACTGTGTGGGTCACAGCAAACTGTGGGCAAAATTCCTAAAGAGATGGGAATAAAAGACATTTACCTGCCTCCTGAGAAACCTATATGCAGTTCAAGAAACAACAATTAGGACCAGATATGGAACAGCAGACTGGTTCCAAATTGGGAAAGGAGTACATCAAGGCTGTATATTGTCACATTGCTTGTTTAACTTATATGCAGAGTACATCATGTTAAATGCCAGGCTGGATGAACCACAGTCTGGTATCAAGATAGCTGGGATAAATACTCAGTCTCGTATATACAGATGATACCACTTAATGGCAGAAAACAAAGAGAATGTAAGAAGCTTGTTGATGAAGGTGTAAGAGGAAAGTGAAAAAGCTTGCTTAAAATTAAACATTTAAAAAACTAAGTTTGGTATCTATTCTCATCACATCAGGACAAAAAGATAGGGAAATAGTGACTGACTTTATTTTCTTGGGCTCCAAAACTACTGCAGACATTGACTGCAGCCTTGAAATTAAAAGATATTTGATCCTTGGAAGAAAAGCTATGACAAACATAGACAGCATATTAAAAAGTAGAAACATCACTTTCCCACTAAAGGTTTGCATAGTCAAAGGTGCTGCTTTTCCAGTAGTCATGTACAGATGTGAGAATTCATCCATAAAAAAGACTGAACTTTGAGGAATTGATGCTTTCAAACTGTGGTGCTGGAGAAGACGCCTGAGAGTCTCTTGGAGAGTAAGGAACTCAAATCAGTCAATCTTAAAGGAAATCAACCCTGAATAGTCATTGAAAGGACTGACGTTGAGGCTGAACTTCCAATACTTTGGCCACTTGATTAAAAAAACGGAATCATTGGAAATCACACTGATCCTAGGAAAAATTGAGGGCAAGAGGAGAAGGGGGCGACAGAGGATTAGATGGTTAGGTAGTACCATTGACCCAGTGGACATGAGTTTAAGCAAATTCTGGGAGATAATGAGTGATAGGGAAGGCTGGTGTGCTGGAGTCCACTGGGTCTCAAAGAGTCAACAGGACTGAGCAACTGAACAGGAACACAAAACCCTCAATTCTCACATTATGTATCTTTGTTTGTCTACATCACCCAGAGTCCATAGTTTAAATGCGGTTCACTCTTGGTCTTTTACATTCTATGGGTTTTGACAAATTTATATGGACATGCATTTACCTTTATCATGTCATACAGAGTAGTTCAAATGTTCTGAAATCTGTCTGTACTTTTTTTATTCCTCCTTCTCCCCTAATATCTGGCAACTACTACTCTTTTAACTGCCCCCATAGTTTTCCTCTTCCAGAATGCCATATATTTTGAAATCAAATAGTATATAGCCTTCTCAAATTGGCTTTTTTCACTTAAAGTAATATGCATTTGAGGCTTCTCGATTTCTTTACATGTAAAGATAGCTAATTTTTTTTAACACTGAATAATATTCTCTTGTCTAGATGGACTGCAGTTTATTCATTTACCTACTGAAGAACACTTTTGTTGCTTAAAAGTTCTGGCAATTATGAATAAACCTGCTATAAACCTCAATATGCAGGATTTTGTGTTAATGTAAATTTTCAGCTCTTTTGGGTAAATACACAGGAATGCAATTTTTGGATTATATGGTAATAGATAATACTGTGTTCAATTTTGTAAGAAATCACCAAAATTGCTTCCTAAGTTGTTACATTTTACATTCCCACCAGAAATTAATGGCAGTCACTGTTGTTCCACTTGCCAGTGTTCGATGTCTTCAGTGTTGTGATTTTGGACATTCTAATAGGAGTGTAATGGCATCTCATTGCTTTAATTTGAATTTCCCTGATGACATTTGATGTGCAGCATCTTTTCATGTACTTATTTGCACCTGTATGTCTTCTTTGTTGCATATCTGTTCAGGAATTTTTCCCACTTTTAAATTGTGTTGTTTGTATTATGTTGAGTTTTAAGAGATCTTTTTATATTTTGGATAAGTTCTTTATCAGATATGTCTTTTGCAAATATTTTCTCCCAACATGTTATCTGTTTTGTTATCCTTTTGACAATGTCTTTCACTAATTATGAATGTTTAATTATTAGAAAGTACAATTTATCAATTCTTTCTTTCATGGGTTATGATTTGGTGCTATATCTGAAAAGTCATTGCCATACCATGATTATTTTGTTTTTTTTTTTCTCTTATGTTATCATCTAGGAATCTTATAGTTTTGTATTTTGCATTTAGGTCTGTGATCCACTTAAATTAATTTTAAACATAGTGCTTATGTTTAGATCCCATTTTTTTTTAATTGTATGCATATATCCAGTTCCAGTGGACCTTTCTAGGTAGCTTAGTGTTAAAACAATCCACTTGTCAATGTAGGAGCCACAGGTCAATCCCTGGATTAGGAAAATCCCCCTGTATAAGGAAATGGCAACCCATTCCTGTATTCTTGCCTGGGAAATTCCATGAACAGAGGAGCCTGGCAGGCTAGTGGGCTGCAGCCCATAGGGTCACAAAGAATTGGATATGACTATACATGCACGCATCCAGTTAGGGAGTATTTGTTATAAAGACCATGTTTTATCCATTGTATTGCCTTAGCCTTTGTCAAAGATCAATTGACTATACATATATAGATCTACTTCTGGACTCTCCATTCTGATCTATTACATTATTTCACCAATACCACATCCTGATAATTACTACAATTTTAAAATAAGTGCTAAAGTTAGGTAATGTCATTTCTCTTACTTTGTTTTCTTTCAGTATTTTTTGACTATTCTGGGTCTTTTATCTTTCCATATAAATCTTAGTATCAGTTTCTTGATATCCATGAAATAAAGTAGTGACATTTGATTGAGATTGCACTGAAACTATAGATCAATAGTTAGGAAGAACCGACATCATGACAGCATTCAGTTTTCTTATGTAAGAACATGGAGTATCTTTTTTTTACTTAATTTTTTTTTAACTTAATTTTTCTTTTACTTCTTTTGTCAACTTTTTATAATTTTCTTTATATAGCTCTTGTACATATTTTGTTATATTTACAACTAATATTTCATTTTTAGGGAAGCATTTGACTAATTTTAACTTGAGTAATTTTCATTATGTAAAATATGCAGGGACAACTTTAAGAGAAATTCAGAAGCCAAAATCATTAAATAATGTTATCCATAAGACTTTGTTTATTGTTATTCTATTCTAATTGTTTTCCATATAAATATCTACTTTGCATAGTTATAATTGTATTGTACACACAATTTTGAATCCCATATTTAAAAACTGATTGATATAAGTATTTTCCTTGTGACTATGTGATCTTAATAATTAGCCTTATCAAAAAATGTAATATATATCATTATTCATTCCTCTTGATAACTGATTTTTTTCTTACTTATGATTGGGAAATTGGTTTTAAAATTTGTAACTTACTAGGAAAAGTAGTAGACTACTACTGCACATGCTGCTGCTGCTGCTAAGTCGCTTCAGTCGTGTCCGACTATGTGCGACCCCATAGACGGCAGCCCACCAGGCTCCCTCATCCCTGGGATTCTCTAGGCAAGAACACTGGAGTGAGCTGCCATTTTCTTCTTCAATGCATGAAAGTGAAAAGTGAAAGTGAAGTCGCTCAACCGTGTCCGACTCTTAGCAACCCCATGGACTGCAGCCTACCAGGCTCCTCTTCCAGGCAAGAGCACTGGAGTGGGGTGCCATTGCCTTCTCCTCCTATAGCACATAGAATGTGCTAAATATGTGATATGTGTATATGTTTATTAATTAAATATAATATTTACAAATATTTATTAAAATGCTTAATATATTTTAAATGTTAGATATATGGCTAAATCAACACCAGAAGATTTGAGGTCCACAAACTAAAATATCAGCTAAAGAACGCTGCAATAATTTTATGAAAATTCCAATGATAATGAAGCTGGTTTTCTTTTTTGTTAGCACTATAGTCAGAAAGTGAAGAGGAACTAAAAAGCCACTTGATGAAGTTGAAAGAGGAGAGTGAAAAAGGTGGCTTAAAACTCAACATTTGAAAAATGAAGATCATGGCAAATAGATGGGGAAACAATGGAAACAGTGACAAACTTTATTTTCCTCCAAAATTACTGCAGATCATGACTGCAGCTCTGAAATTAAAAGATACTTGTTCCTTGGAAGAAAAGCTATGACTAACCTAGGCAGCATATTAAAAAGCAGAGACATTACTTTGCAAACAGAGGTCTGTATAGTCAAAGCTATGATTTTTCCAGCAGTCAGGTACAGATATGAGAGTTGGACCATATAGAAGGCTGAGCACCAAAGAATTGATGCTTTAAAACTATGGCATTGTAGAAAACTCTTGAAAGCTCATTGGACTGCAAAGAGATCAAACCAGTCAATCCTAAAGGAACTCAATCCTGAATATTCATCAGAACTGATGTTGAAGCTAAAGCACCAATACTTTGGCCACCTGATGTAAAGAATCATCTCATTGGAAAAGACCCTGATGCTGGGAAAGATTGAAGGCAGTAGGAGAAGGAAATGACAAAGGACAAGATGGTTGCATGTCCTCACCGGTTCAAAGGGCATGAATCTGAGCAAACTCTAGGAGATGGGGAAGGACAGGGAAGCCTGGTGTGTTCAGTTCATGGGGTTGCAAAGAGTAGAACATGACTAAGTGAATGAATAACAACAAAGCACTATAGTAAAAAATGAATAAACCACCCATGGGTTATTCAACTTTCCCCATTAAGCAGAAATTTCCTTTGATTCGGTTGATTTCTGACAACAATCTTTTGAATATTTACAAAAGTTTCTGAACAAGTAACCTACAGAAAATATTACTTGAAAGCTGTATTTTAAAAAATGCAGTTAGACCATTAAGAGTTTACTATGTTTAGCAAAAAGCATAATATTCCTAAGTTTTCTATTCTTCTTTGTGATGAAATAGTAAGTGTTTATGCCAAAAATGCCTATATCCTAGAAAGATGGAGATTTTATTTCAGAATTCCCATGAATAAACCATGAAGAACAGTTTTAGCTTACCCTTAGGGAAGCAAGAGCGATCTCAATTCTGTCTCTATCAATGAGACTTATGACCTGATTTTAAAAGGGAAAATTTAGAAAAATGCATTAAATGTTAGTGGGATATGCATTAAGAAAAATTCCTTGCAAGGAATAACGATATGTATGAACATATCCACATTTATGGATACAATTTTATGATTGCTTGACCATAAAGAGGTACAGAAGAGCCATCAATGTATGACTTTTCTTGATCCAGAGATGACTGAAAAAGATGAAAAAATATACTATATAAAGTAAACCATGGACTTATACTCTTTCTTGATACTTCTAATAATCCTGAAAATTTCCCTTATTTATTTATTTATTTATTGAGAGGAATGTCTGAATAGGTTGGATCTATGCATAATTATTTTATGGTTGAGCAAAACTTTATGCTTCTCTACAGTTATCCAAGAGCAACTGGGATTTCTTCCAGGAGATGTCCTAAACTTTATTAATTTTATGGCCACCTACATCTGCACAGATCATGGTTACTTTAGAAGAATGCTTTTATCATAAAGATTGATAAAATGTCTATTGATTATTTGATTCTTCTCTAAATATCATAGGGAAAATTTTCTGAAATTCTGAGAACAGGTGCAAAGCTGAACACATTCAGGGATGGGGTGATCTTGCTTAGCCATATTTTATGTGAAAAAATAGTTGAGTATACTATTTATCAGAAATTTTTTTCTTGCTGGAGTTAGAATAATCAAACAGGATTTCAATAACCCTATTTGCAACTTAGAGAAAATTTAGATGTCAGAATCTTGGTTGCCATGTAATGTTTAATAATCTGAGAACTGTAGTTGTATCCACAGAACCTGAGAAAATCAAAAGATAAAAATTTACTTTGCATAGAAATTTTTCAATTGATGAAATCTTGGACTCTGTGGAGCCTGGAAATCGCCAACCTCCTACCCCACCACATTAAAAGACCTAAAGAGTTTAGTCAAACATTCTTTTCCCAGAATAGAGATATCTGCATCAGCATTGCTCCCCTTTGAAGTTACAAACCACTAACCCCAACATTCTCTGTCTTTAGCCAAAGATCATGTTTACTAAGGTAAGGACTTTGGCCATCTTGGTGAGTTTCTCAATTTTCCTGGGTCTCTCTATTTTACATGTTACTAAACTTTTGTTTAATTTTATCCTATTAAACTGTCTCATGTCAATTAAATCTTGGATCAGCAGAAAGAACCTAAGAGGATAGAGGAAGATTTCATTCTTGACACCAGAAATCCCATTGTTGGGCACATCTGGTTGATGAAATGGAGATGCAAGTCCTCCCCAAAATGCTCACTAATTTTTCTTGGACCTAACTCGAAATAGGAAAGAAGATTTGTTCCTTTTGTTTACTGATCACCGTTTATATAGTTAAAATATAACAGCTGTAGAAAAAACTGTTATGTTTTCCCCAATATCTTCTTGTTCAGGCTCAGTAAAGCTACATTCACAGGTTTTGGAGCCCAGGTAAGATAAATTCCTCCTTGCCATGTCCTGTTTGTGTCATATTATCAAACCTTTATGATGATATGATAAAGTACCTCCCTACCAATGTATGAGATGTAAGAGAAGTGGATTTGATCCGTAGGTGGGGAAGATCCCATGGAGGAGATATGGCAATCCACTCCAGTATCCTTGCCTGGAGAATTCCATGGACAGAAGAGCCTGGCAGGCTACAGTGAATAGGGTCACAAAGAATCAGACACAACTGTAGTGACTTAGCACACATGCATTTAATCTTTCTAAATCTTAGTTTTCTTGTCTGTAAAATATCTACAAAACAACTAACCTTATATCTATTCTCTGAGAATTAAATGATAATACAGGTTCTTAATAGATATTACCCACTATTTTTATTCTTTAACTATTCTTCGTGTACCTTAAATTTTTAAGAGCTAGAATAGATCCAGATAAACTAAACATGAAATACAGCCCATTTCATGCATTCATACATATAACACACACATACATCTCTGAATATGTCAGATCAGATTAGATCAGATCAGTCGCTCAGTCGTGTCCAACTCTTTGCGACCCCATGAACTGCAGCACGCCAGGCCTCCCTGTCCATCACAAACTCCTGGAGGTCACTCAGACTCACATCCATCGAGTCAGTGATGCCATCCAGCCATCTCATCCTCTGTCTTCCCCTTCTCCTCCTGCCCCCAATCCCTCCCAGCATCAGAGTCTTCTCCAATGAGTCAACTCTTCGCATGAGGTGGCCAGCATTTCTCATGATGTACTCTGCATATAAGTTAAATAAACATGGTGACAATATACAGCCTTGACGTACTCCTTTTCCTATTTGGAATCAGTTTGTTGTTTCATGACCAGTTCTAACTGTTGCTTCCTGACCTGCATACAGATTTCTCAAGAGGCAGATCAGGTGGTCTGGTATTCCCATCTCTTTCAGAATTTTCCACAGTTTATTGTGATCTACACAGTCAAAGGCCTTGACAAAGTTAATAAAGCAGAAATAGGTGTTTTTTTCTGGAACTCTCTTGCTTTTTCCATGATCCATTGGATGTTGGCAATTTGATCTCTGGTTCCTCTGCCTTTTCTAAAACCAGCTTAAACATCTGGAAGTTCACGGTTCACAGATTGCTGAAGCCTGGCTTGGAGAATTTTGAGCACTACTTTACTAGCGTGTGAGATGAGTGCAATTGTGCGGTAGTTTGAGCATTCTTTGGCATTGCCTTTCTTTGGGATTGGGATGAAAACTGACCTTTTCCAATCTTGTGGCCACTGCTGAGTTTTCCAAATTGGCTGACATATTGAGTGTGGCACTTTCACAGCATCATCTTTCAGGATTTGGAATAGCTCCACTGGAATCACCTCCACTAGCTTTGTTTGTAGTGATGCTTTCTAAGGCCCACTTGACTTCACATTCCAGGATGTCTTGTTCTAGGTCAGTGATCACACCATCATGATTAGTGACATTAATAAATATTTGAGAAATTAAAGGGACTTTACTCTTGCCTGGAAAATCCCATGGACACAGTTCACCGGGTTGCAAAGAGTACAACTGAGCAACTTCACTTAATTGCAGTATAGAAAAATTTAAACTGCATATCTGGCATGATTGTTCTTGTGAAGGAGGAAATAGGTTCTTGGGTTCTTAGTCTTTGACTGAGACTCCTCTATAATAAAAAGATAGGTTAACAGGAAAACAAGCAAGCAAACAAGCAGAAGTATAATAACAAGTAATCCTGCTGTACACATGGGAGATACCCAGGAAAACTGAGTAACTTCCCAAAATAGACCCAGCCATTGTTTTAAATATCATCTCCAGTTAAATACAAAAGAAAATGTTGGGGAGTCAGGGAAGAATCAGTTATTAAAGAATACTAGAAAAAAACAAACTTAAAAAGAGTTAGACTGTTAAGTAATTTTAAATAGTCGCTATCTCCATTGATGACTTTCTAGAGATTTAGAGTCAAACCCTTCTTCTTGATACAAAGAGGAAGACATCCTTACAAGTAGAAATTTCCCTTATGCATACAAATGTCTCTATTAAAATGGTAACTTCTCAATTTTCATATGTCTGCTTTAAAAAAAAAAAAAAATCAGCCTATTGTGCAATGGAAAACTCTGCTCTTCTTTGCAGTTAAAGAATGTCACTTGCCACCAAGTTTTACAAAGACTGAGTCACTAGGCACTGCAGTTGCTGACCTACAATATACCCTGGAAAGAATTCTGAGCAGGGATCAGGATAAGACATGCTGTGCTCTGAAAAAACTGGCAGAACAGGTCCTCAGACATTTACAGGAGAAAATGGTATAAGCCCAGGTTATTGCATCTTCCCAGACTTATAAATGAATTGAAATCATTAACTGAGATTTATGAATTAACTAAAATGAACTAGTTCATTTTTTAATGAACTAAAATCCTTAACCTGTTCTTTGTGACTAGCAGTATCTTTCTACCCAGATGTGCGCTTGACTATATAAACCCCTTCACCAAAATCATGTATGTACGGGCCTCTCCACTTACCTCTTGGGTGTAGTTCCTCACAGCTTTTTGAGAGTCTGTCTCAGAGCTACAGGTCTCAGTAAGTGCCCAAATAAGTGAAACTCACAGGTCTCACAACTTTTGTGCATTTTTTCCCCACTTCAGTGCAGGATCCTTCATTCTAATCTGTCTCCTCTACACTCAGCTATGTGTTTTTGCCACATTTTCTGGTCTCCTTCCTCTCTCCCAGGAGCAAATCAGCAAGATCCCCCTGAGGAGAGTCACCTTCCTTAAAATGATTAGATTCCTAAGATTCAGTTGGTTAGAATATAAGAGTACTAGTGATAGATATTACACAAGTGATTTGGCTGTAATTAATAAATTCCTTTTTTTAGAGAGATTTTTATCTCCATTATAAAATTGAATGATAAAATAATGTAATCCTCAGAGAGCTTTTGGCACTGATAATTTGAGGAGGAAGTGTAGCTATTTATGGGAGATCTTTAAACAAGAACAGTTTTTACTACTTTGAAACCACTTGCAGAAGTTACTCAATAACTAAGATACAGTACTTGTTACAGCTATCTGTTTAATGCTTTGTCTAAGATTTTCTAGTTGTTTTAGGATTATTTTCATGAGTCCAAATCTCTGCTAAGGTGAATGTTTAAGCCAATTTCTTCGTAAGTACCTAGGTATTTGCGAACCTACTAAAATACATGTCTGGGGGGCTTCAATGAGCTCTGGTTCTTTATGACTCAGTACAGAAAAAAAAAAAAAAAAATCAGTGAGAGGCAAAGTGATAGGCAAGAAGTGATTTATTAGAATAGGACCATTATGAGGCTTACAAGTAGGTGATGAGAGGGTGACATACCCCAAGAAGTCACTAAATTAGTTTTATAATCAAAGGAAAAGTGTGGCGAGAATAAGGCCACTGTCTCCCTCATTCCTGAGTAGACATCAGTTTTCATCATTAGTTTCTCCTCCATGTCAGGTAGGGGAGTTTTCTTGTCCCTTTTATGGTGCAATGGAAATGAGCAAAAAGTCAGTAACACATACTAAAAATGGCAAATCATCTCAGGTTTCAGTATAATATCATTTTTTCCTTATGTTTTAATTTTTAATGTGCACAGAGACTCATGTCCTAGGAATAATTAACTTACTGAACATACTGGGAAAGATGGGGTCTCATGCATGCTGTGCTTAGTCCCTCAATAGTATCTGACTTTTTGTAACACCATGGACTGTAGCCCACCAGGCTCCTCTGTCCAGTGGATTCTGCAGGCAAGAATACTGGAGTGGGTTGCCATTTCCTCCATCAGGGGATCTTCCCAACCCGGGGATCAAACCCAGGTCTCCTGCATTACAGGCAGACTCCTTACTGTCTGATCCACCAGGAAAGTCTTTAAGCCAATTCCTGGAAATTCAGTAAGAGCTAGTCTAGTCTGCTAAATTGTAAACAGTTCTATGGGGAAAGCTGAGTACTTTTTACACAAACCACTTAGCTCTATTGGAACTGCAGGTAAAAGACAGACTCAGGTGTCAAACTGATGGGTTTGAGACTGGGGTCTCATGTCAACACTGTTTTATTATTTGGAAGGACTGATGTTGAAACTGAAGCTCTAATACTTTGGTTACCTCATGCGAAGAACTGACTCATTGGAAAAGACCCTGATGCTGGGAAAGATTGAGCATATAAGGGGAAGGGGGCAACAGAGGATGAGATGGTGGGATGGCATCATTGATTCAATGGACAAGAGTTTGAGCAAACTCTGGGAGATAGTGAGGGACAAGGAAGTCTGGAATACTGCAGTTCATGGGTTGCAAAGACTTGGACAGGACTGAGTGACTGAACAACAAATGTCTCATATTACTGTTGCATGTCTCTTTTTTTCATTTTATTAATGAGTAGAATACTTTTTTAGAGATGTTTTTAAGTTCAAAGGAAAATTGATCAGAAAGTACAAGAGTTGGAGAAGGAAATGGCAACCCATTTCAGTGTTCTTGCCTGGGAAATATCATGGACAGAGGACCTTGGAGAGCTACAGTTCATAATGTTGCAAAAAGTTGGACATAACTGAAATGACTTAGCACAAGCTAAGCAATGGCAGGCATGAGTTTAAGCACTTTATTTTGTGTATTACTTCACTTAATTATCTTAATAAGTCTACAAAAGTGTCCATTATATTCCTTATAAGTACAAATGGGAAATAAGCTTTCATCCACTTGGAAACTGTAAATTGGTATGCTCCTTTGAAGCACAATTTGGTAGTACCTAGTAAAATTGAGCACTGTGTTTCCTTGACTATTTCGGGAGCTTCTGACAAATAAAACTGACAATGGTTGCACAAATATACTTAGCACAGGATTTTGATAATCTAAAAAAAGGGGGGGGGGGGAGAGAATTTTAATATCCATTAATAAGAACTTTTTAAATTATGGTGTAGCCATATTGTAGAATACCATGTGCCTTTTAAAATAAAAGTGGATCTGTTTCTATAGATGTGGATGTTTGTCAGTAACACTTTACTGGGTTAATAAAGTTGTAGAACAATGTATGTATTTTAAAAATATTTTTGTATATGTACTTGTGTATAGAAAAGTTATGGAAGAATACCCCAGAATTCAATTATAATTACTTTTGGAGAATGAGACTTCGAGGGTGGAAGATATCCTTTTGTGCATAACATATTTTGTATTTTTCAAACCTTGTATCATTTTTTGTAATTAGCAATTTGAATAAACTGGGGGGTGGGGGAGACAGTACAACAGTTCCCATATATTTCCTGTCTCAAACATGTTGCATGGTTTTGTTGCTAAGTGAGCTTGCTTGGCTTTATAGTTCAGGAAACCTGCTTTCTTGAGTGTTCCTTAACACGCAATGCTCTCCCATGCTTTTTTCTCTATTTAAAATCACCTAGTGGGATTAACTACCTAATTACCTAATCGATTATATTCTTTGCAACCAAAGATGGAGAAGATCTGTACAGTCAGCAAAAACAAGATCAGGAGCTGACTGTGGCTGAGACTATGAACTCCTTATTGCCAAATTCAGACTTAAATTGAAGAAAGTAGGGAAAACCACTAGACCATTCAGGTATGACCTAAAGCAAATCCCTTATGATTATACAGTGGAAGTGAGAAATAGATTTAAGGGCCTAGATCTGATAGATAGAGTGCCTGATGAACTATGGAATGACGTTCGTGACATTGTACAGGAGACGGGAATCAAGACCATCCCAATGGAAAAGAAATGCAAAGAAGCAAAATGGCTGTCTGGGGAGGATTTACAAATAGCTGTGAAAAGAAGAGAAGTGAAAAGCAAAAGAGAAAAGGAAAGATATAAGCATCTGAATGCAGAGTTTCAAATAATAGCAAGAAGAGATAAGAAAGCCTTCCTCAGCTATCAATGCAGAGAAATAGAGGAAAACAACAGAATGGGAAAGACTAGGGATCTCTTCAAGAAAATCAGAGATACCAAAGGAACATTTCATGCAAAGATGGGCTCGATAAAGGACAGAAATGGTATGGACCTAACAGAAGCAGAAGATATTAAGAAGAGGTGGCAAGAATACACAGAAGAACTGTACAAAAAAGAGCTTCACGACCCAGATAATCATGATGGTGTGATCACTCACCTAGAGCGATCCTGGAATGTGAAGTCAAGCGGGCCTTAGAAAGCATCACTATGAACAAAGCTAGTGGAGGTGGTGGAATTCCAGTGGAGCTATTCCAAATCCTGAAAGATGATGCTGTGAAAGTGCTGCCCTCAATATGTCAGCCAATTTGGAAAACTCAGCAGTGGCCACAAGATTGGAAAAGGTCAGTTTTCATCCCAATCCCAAAGAAAGGCAATGCCAAAGAATGCTCAAATTACTGCACAATTGCAGTCATCTCACACGCTAGTAAAGTAATGCTCAAAATTCTCCAAGCCAGGCTTCAGCAATATGTGAACCGTGAACTTCCAGATGTTCAAGCTGGTTTTAGAAAAGGCAAAGGAACCAGAGATCAAATTGCCAACATCCGCTGGATCATGGAAAAAGCAAGAGAGTTCCAGAAAATCATCTATTTCTGCTTTATTGATTATGCCAAAGCCTTTGACTGTGTAGATCATAGATCACAATAAACTGTGGAAAATTCTGAAAGAGATGGGAATACCAGACCACCTGATCTGCCTCTTGAGAAATCTGTATGCAGGTCAGGAAACAACAGTTAGATCTGGACATGGAACAACAGACTGGTTCCAAATAGGAAAAGGAGTACGTCAAGGCTGTATATTGTCACCATGTTTATTTAACTTAAATGCAGAATACATCATGAGAAATGCTGGACTGGAAGAAACACAAGCTGGAATCAAGATTGCTGGGAGAAATATCAATGACCTCAGATATGCAGATGATACCACCCTTATGCAAGAAAGTGAAGAGGAACTAAAAATCCTCTTGATGAAAGTGAAAGTGGAGAGTGAAAAGATTGGCTTAAAGCTCAGCATTCAGAAAAAGAAGATCATGGCATCCGGTCCCATCACTACATGGGAAATAGATGGGGAAACAGTGGAAACAGTGTCAGACTTTGTTTTTCTGGGCTCCAAAATCACTGCAGATGGTGACTGCAGCCATGAAATTAAAAGACGCTTACTCCTTGGAAAGAAAGTTATGGCCATCCTAGATAACATATTCAAAAGCAGAGACATTACTTTGCCAACAAAGGTGGGCTGCTGTCCATGGGGTCACACAGAGTTGGACACAACTAAAGCGACTTACAGTAGCAGCAGCAGTAGCAGTTCTAATAAGAGAACTAGTTGCATCAGGGTGAAACTAGAACCTAAGTAACCTGATTCCCGATTTGTACTGTTTGTTGATGTAACCTCAGTGAGCTGCTGGAAATGCTTCCTTTGTAAGGCAAGGCTTCACAAAAGTAATTCTCATAAATAAAGTCCTAATTAGAGTTTATTTTATTAATGATTTGTTTAAAATAAATATTTTTGAAGTATAATGTACATACAGAAATGATCAAATGAAACAAGTATAGCTTGATGAATTATCACAAAGGAAACACATTCATGGAATCAACACCCAAATAGAGAAAGAGAATATGGCTAATACCGCAAGTTTGCCCTTGGGTCCTTTCTCAGACACTACAACTATCTCCTCCCCAAAGACAATAATCCTAATTTCTGTACCATATGTTCATTTTTGCCTGTTATTGAACTTGCACTTGCAAGGATGTAGAAAAAAGGGAACTTTGGTATGTTATTGGTGAGAATGTTAATTGGTGGTGCAGTCACTACAGAAAACGGTAAGGAGTTTCCCCCAAAATTAAAAATAGAATCACTATATGATCAACTTATTCCACTTTCTGGCATTTTTCTGAAGAAAAACAAAGCATTAATTCTAAAAGATATATGCACCTTTATGTTTACTGCAGGATTATTTACAATAATCAAGTTATCAGAGCAACCTTAGAATTATCGATGGATGAATAAAAATGTAGTATGAATGTATATGTATGTATATATATATATAATGAGATATGTCATAAAAATCATGAAATCTTCTTATTTGTGACAGTGTGGATAGATCTAGAGGATATTGTACTAGGTCAAGCAAGTCAAACAGATAAAGATAAATACTGTGTGTTCTCACTTATATGTCAAATCCAAAAAAACACCAAAAACCTCAAACTCA
The DNA here is from genome assembly GCA_935064755.1 of Tragelaphus eurycerus. Classification (NCBI taxonomy): domain Eukaryota; kingdom Metazoa; phylum Chordata; class Mammalia; order Artiodactyla; family Bovidae; genus Tragelaphus; species Tragelaphus eurycerus. The sequence goes on along the minus strand of CAKXYN010000084.1, from coordinate 10,338,746 downwards.
TTCACACAGATTGGTGGTTGCCAGAGATGAGGGATAGAAAATGTGTGAGATGGGTGAAGGGGATCAAAAGGTACAAACAAACTTCCAGTTAAGAGGTAAATAAGTTCTGGAAATATAATATACTGTATGGTGACTACAGCTAATACCTCTATGTTGCATATTTGAAAGTTGCTAAGAAAGTATATGGCAAAACCAATACAATATTGTAAAGTTAAATAAAATAAAATTAAATAAAAGGTTCTCATCAGAAGAAAAAACATGTGTAATTAAATATAGTGATTGATGTTAGTCTTAAGAGGATGATCATTTTGCAATATATGCAAAAATCAAATCATGTACATCAGACACAAATATGTCAATTTTACGTCAATAATAAAAATCATTGCTTTTCTAATTTTATATAAAGGTGCTATATATACATTTTTTTTTCAAATAAACCTCATGGTATTTAATGCTACTCACCATTGCATATGTTTATTTATATTATTATTATTATTATTACCGTAATAATGAATTGAAAGTTTAATTTCAAAACTACAAGGGGAAATCTTTCCGTTCTGAGGTCATCCGCCCACAAAATATCAACACTGAAAGAACACATATCTTGCTTTTTCCCCATTTACATTTCACCTTAATTCTTCTCTCTCTTGCCCTCCTCTTCCTAATAGCATAATGGAAGCTCTACCATGTCCATTCCTGCCCTGTCTGATGCACAGGAAAGGGAACAAGCTTGAATCAGTGCTTCAGTGAGTGTGTTGATCTGACCAGATGAATCAGTTTTCCTCTTGCAGCCTCACCACTATCTGCTCCAGAAACCAGGTCTCATTATGTATACTTAGAGCCAAATATACAACACTATTTTTGGATGGATTCTCAGAAAGATTCTGGGCTTAGCAAAGAAGCAGATAATGAGTGGAAAAATCAAGGAGAGCATGGTTGGAGTTAATTCATCTTTGTTAAGAATCTTCATGACAAAAATATTGGCAGCACCAGCTGTGAGATTGTAGTTGAAGATGAAAGGAAGAAGCTCCTATTTTCATTCTCCTGGAGGAATAAGGACTAAAATGAATTGAACTGGTGGGGGAGGGAGGAAGTAAGCAGACATTCTCTTCTGACTGAACAGATTTCTTCATAAAGTTGCATATCTGATTTTCAACTTGCTCCTGGAAAGAATTGGAAACATAAGGTCAGATCAGATCAGTCACTCAGTCGTGTCCGGCTCTTTGTGACCCCATGAACTGCAGCACGCCAGGCCTCCCTATCCATCACCAGCTCTCGGAGGTCACTCAGACTCACGTTCATCGAGTCAGTGATGCCATCCAGCCATCTCATCCTCTGTCGTCCCCTTCGCCTCCTGCCCTCAATCCCTCCCAGCATCAGAGTCTTCTGCAATGAGTCAACTCTTCGCATGAGGTGGCCAAAATACTGGAGTTTCAGCTTTAGCATCATTCCTTCCAAAGAAATTCCAGGGCTGATCTCCTTCAGAATGGACCGGTTAGATCTCCTTGCAGTCCAAGGGACTCTCAAGAGTCTTCTCCAACACCACAGTTCAAAAGCATCAATTCTTCGGCGCTCAGCTTTCTTCACAGTCCAGCTCTCACATCCATACATGACCACAGGAAAGACCATAGCCTTGACTAGGCGAACCTTTGTTGGCAAAGTAATGTCTCTGCTTTTCAATATGCTATCTAGGTTGGTCATAACTTTCCTTCCAAGGAGTAAGCGTCTTTTAATTTCATGGCTGCAGTCACCATCTGCAGTGATTTTGGAGCCCAGAATAATAAAGTCTGACACTGTTTCCACTGTTTCTCCATCTATTTCCCATGTAGTGATGGGACCAGATGCCATGATCTTCATTTTCTGAATGTTGAGCTTTAAGCCAACCTTTTCACTCTCCACTTTCACTTTCATCAAGAGGCTTTTTAGTTCCTCTTCACTTTCTGCCATAAGGGTGGTATCATCTGCATATCTGAGGTTATTGATATTTCTCCCGGCAATCTTGATTCCAGCTTGTGTTTCTTCCAGTCCAGCATTTCTCATGATGTACTCTGCATATAAGTTAAATAAACATGGTGACAACATACAGCCTTGATGTACTCCTTTTCCTATTTGGAACCAGTCTGTTGTTCCATGACCAGTTCTAACTGTTGCTTCCTGACCTGCATACAGATTTCTCAAGAGGCAAATCAGGTGGTCTGGTATTCCCATCTCTCTCAGAATTTTCCACAGTTTATTGCGATCTACACAGTCAAAGACTTTGGCATAGTCAATAAAGCATAAATAGATGTTTTTCTGGAACTCTCTTGCTTTTTCCATGATCCAGCGGATGTTGGCAATTTGATCTCTGGTTCCTCTGCCTTTTCTAAATCCAGCTTGCACATCAGGAAGTTCACGGTTCACATATTACTAAAGCTTGTCTTGGAGAATTTTGAGCATTACTTTATTAGCGTGTGAGATGAGTGCAATTGTGCAGTAGTTTGAGCACTCTTTGGTATTGCCTTTCTTTGGGATTGGGATGAAAACTGACCTTTTCCAATCTTGTGGCCACTGCTGAGGTTTCCAAATTTGCTGGCATATTGAGTGCAGCACTTTCACAGCATCATCTTTTAGGATTTGGAATAGCTCCACTGGAATTCCATCACCTCCACTAGCTTTGTTCGTAGTGATGCTTTCTAAGGCCCACTTGACTTCACATTCCAGGATGTCTGGCTCTAGGTCAGTGATCACACCATCATGATTATCTGGGTCGTGAAGCTCTTTTTTGTACAGTTCTTCTGTGTATTCTTGCCACCTCTTCTTAATATCTTCTGCTTCCGTTAGGTCCATACCATTTCTGTCCTTTATCGAGCCCATTTTTGCATGAAATGTTCCTTTGGTATCTCTGATTTTCTTGAATAGATCCTTAGTCTTTCCCATTCTGTTGTTTTCCTCTATTTCTTTGCATTGATCGCTGAAGAAGGCTTTCTTATCTCTTCTTGCTATTCTTTGGAACTCTGCATTCAGATGTTTATATCTATCCTTTTCTCCTTTGCTTTTCGCTTCTCTTCTTTTTGCAGCTATTTGCACGGCCTCCCCAGACAGCCATTTTAATTGGAAACATGGAGAGATGCAAATTATAAGTGCAGTAAGAATGAAAGTAAATCCAACAAAACGCTCTCATTTTCTTTCGTTCATATCTCTGCATTTCTTAGCTCCTACTTCAGTATTTATTTTGATTACAGTTAATGTAATTCTTAGCTGTGAAGATCAAACCATCAAGTCTTCATCCAAGCTAATGTGTCAAAAGGGAATCTTTTTCTATCATCAGGATTTATATGTTCCCTCAATTATAAACTGACTTAAAGTGGAAATCAATGGGACAAAAATTGAGAGTACTTTTGTGCTGAAGGAAAACTTTATTGAATGTGTTAAAATCTCAGAATTTTAATAAAGGATTTTTCATGTTTAAAATGACAGAATATAATTTTGATTTTATTTTGTATATATCTTTTTAAAAGTATCAAGTGAGTTCTATGGATCTAAGTTAGTTTTTTGTGGGATAAATTATGATGAATATTAGATATATGGAGTGACTTACTTTTTTATAGGTGCTGGTAGGTGTGGCAGTGAAACTTATGAGAATACAGTGAGAAGATTCATATTCTAAATCATCTCCCTTTTTCCTGTCCCAAAATACTAGCTCCCTTTAAAATGTCAAATGCTATTGTCATTGTTATCTTTCCTCTCTCAAAAGCAAACAGTTAATCTTGCTGCAGATAGGGGTTGGCTATTTAGGACAACAAACAAATTAAATCAGAAAGAATATGGAAACTGCTCTAAATTATCCAAACTTTTCTAGTCAGTATAACCAAAGGCTAAAATAATTCATCCTGTAGAGGTAATAACAAATTCAAATATTTAAGGCCATATATATATCCAGGTTGCAACTACATTATATTTCATTTAAAAAAATAGTAAAAATTTTACTATTTTACTAGATAAATCTAGTAAGATTTGGCTCTTTGTCCAATCAGAAAGAATCAAGAAAGACTTATATTTGCTTATTATGACTTTCTATTTTTATTTATATCTGGTGAAAATAGATGTACCTTTACCTTAGTGTCATCTATTAAAAGCTAATGTTTACTGAACACCCACTTTAGACAGAGTTTTATAAGCACTATCTTACTTAAGTGAAGATGTTAATCGCTCAGTTATGTCCAACTGTTTGCGACCCATGGACTGCAGCCCACCAGATTCCCTATGAAAGCTTAGAAGGTAGGTTCCATTTCTGTCACATTTATTTCACATATAATAAAACTGAGACTGAGCGGGGTAGAGCTAAGGTTAGAAATCAGAATTTTCCAAACCCAGATGAAATTTGGATTACCACATATGTGTCAATCCAGGCAGATCATCAATGAATCTGTTTGTCTCTATCAATTTATCTATCATCTATCTGTTATCTCTTTAATATCCATCTGTCATTGATTTTCAAAGAAATATGTACAAAATTATGAATATATTTATTGTATATAAACAGATAAATGGTGTGTGGTTTGGGTTTCTATGTCTGTGTTTTATTTTCCATTTGACTGCAAAGGAACTTGTTACTGAATTTGCTTAGCTCTCTACAGTTAATTCATGTCACTCTTAAGATCAAATCTCATAGTTATTGGTTAGAGTTATTTTTGTTACAGGAGATGAAAGCACTTAAAATGGCTCAAGCAGAAAGAACAGTAGTAAAATATTGGCTTATGAAAGCTAAAAAGTCCAGGGGTAACATGAGGGACAGCTTGATCCAGAAGCTCTACTGATCCCATCAGAACCATATCTCTCTTTACGTGGATGTAACCTCGTTGCCTTTAGTATCAGATTTATAGGCTCTGAAGACAAATATAAAAGAAAACTTGCTTTTTTTCACCCATCTGATTCTCCTCATATCCTAGACCTAATTCTATTGAATCTGAATTTGTCATATGGCCATCCTTAAGCTGTCCAGTCCTAGGGAAATATTATGCTTTCCTTGTCCAGGTCTAGGTTATATATATATATTCCTGTAACTGGGGTCATGAACATTAGTAGCTATTCAAATGAAGTTCAGTAAATTATTATCATACAAAGTGGGATGATATTATTTGACAACAACAACAACAACAACAACAAAAAACCTCAAAGTTATACTACAGTGTTCCCAAGAGTTCAAATATTTTGTGAGGAATATGGAATGCCTTAAGAAATTTATGGCATTAAGGCAAAACCTTTTTTTTTTTTTTTTTTTGGCCAAGTACTAGGGTATGACTTTTATGAATTAGTTTTATAAATGATGGATAATGAAAATAAGATATTCCATTATGATTGATGATTAAAAATAAGTACTTGATGTAACTATAAAGAAGACTAAGACATTCTTAATTGAACTAAGAATCTAGTCTGTCCTCTAATACAGATTTTTCTGCTGAGGGTCTTATGATGTGGAGAAAACAAATGATAGATGCCACAGCATTACATTTCCCAAATGATTTCATTACAATGTAGCTGTCACATTAATGCACTTCACAAGTTCTCTGAGTCATTAGTTTCAGAAATTTTGTTTTTCCTGGTCTGTATGTCTTCTCTTGGAATTTTGGTAATGTCTGAAATATGGGGCTAGTAAGATTATCAGCCCTGTTAACATAAGATTGTTGGAAAAGGAGTTCAGATAGTCAGAAAATAAATATAATTTCCAACAACAGAAAAACTTTTGGAAACTGAAATCCTTCATGCCAACTCATATCAGTGTTTTAGTCACATCTTGCCTTATCTTCAGTGTCTGTAGGGGTGGAAAGACTTTTTCTGATCACTGACCTTACGTGTTCATGATTTAACCTTGTCTATTGTAAACAACATTTCTAAGTGTCTCTTTGATTTTATCCTTTTCAAATGATTAAGATTTTTTTTTTTTTTTGGTCATTTTATGACTGTCATTAATGGGAAAAATTTTAAAAATTTACTTTCTTTTAGCTTTATTAAATATAATGTTATATACTCTTTAAAATATACATTTATTTTATTAAATATGTTATATCATTAACTATAACATTGTGCAAATTTAAAGTATATAATTTAATTATTTTTTTATATTCAAACTGATGATTTGATATACATACTTATTGCAAGAACACTATTACAATAAGTTAGTTAACACATCCATCAGCTAATTACGATTTTGTGTGTGTGGTGAGTATTTAAGATCTACTCTCATCTCAGCTTTCAAGTATGTGTAGACACAACTCAGAGGTATCATAGGTTTGGTTCTAGATCCCTGCATTAAAGCAAATATGTCAGTGAAGTGAATAATATGATTCTTTTGGTGTCCAAGTGAATAAAAAAGTTATGTTTGCACTATATTGTAGCTTATTAAAGGTACAATAGTATTAACACCTAAAAAAAAAAATGCTAACAAGTATCTAAAAATATAGGATTGTTACGAATCTTAAATTTATAAATAATGTAATATCTGTGAAGTTCAGTAAGTGAAACACAATAAATTTAAGTCTCCCTGTCATCGAGAATTATTAACTAAAGTCACCATTGCTATAAACTAGGTCCCCAGAATAAATTCATCATATAACTGCAAATTTGTACTTTAGGGCCAAAATCCCCCATTTCCCTACCCTCACTCCTAGCCCTTGAAAACCACCATTCTACTTTGTTTCTATGAGTTCAATGTTCTTAGATTCGATATATGACAACAAACAGTACTTATATTTTTTAAACTTATTTCATTAAGAACAATATCTGCCAGGTCCACCTATGTTGTCATAAATGACAGGATTTAATTTAGTAGTTGTGTGTGTATATATTATATATGAATTACATTTCTAATATTATTATTAATATTACATATATCACATTATCTTTTTTAAAATCCATCAATGGACACTTAGATTACCTCCAAGTCTTGTCTATTTGGGGAATAATTCTGCAATTACCATGAGAGAATGGAGACATCTTTTCAAGATATTGATTTCATTTCTTTCAAAAATTTATCCAAAAAGACTGTAGATCACATAATAATTCTACTTTTAATTTTTGTAGGAAAATTCGTACTGTTCTCCATAGTAGTTGTACTGGTTGGTTTACATTACCACCAACACCAACAATGCAAAAGGATTTCTTTTCATCCCATTGTACAGGAGACAGGGATCAAGACCATCCCCATGGAAAAGAAATGCAAAAAAGCAAAATGGCTGTCTGGGGAGGCCTTACAAATAGCTGTAAATAGAAGAGAAGAAAAAAACAAAGGAGAAAAGGAAAGACATAAGCATCACAGAAGCAGAAGATATTAAGAAGAGGTGGCAAGAATACACAGAAGAACTGTACAAAAAAGAGCTTCATGACCCAGATAATAACAATGGTGTGACCACTTAGCTAGAGTCACACATCCTGGAATGTGAAGTCCAGTGGGCCTTAGAAAGCATCACTACGAACAAAGCTAGTGGAGGTGATGGAATTCCAGTTGAGCTATTCCAAATTCTGAAAGAAAATGCTGTGAAAGTGCTGCACTAAATATGCCAGCAAATTGGGAAAACTCAGCAGTGGCCACAAGACTGGAAAGGGTCAGTTTTCATTCTAATCCCAAAGAAAGGCAATGCCAAAGAACGCTCAAACTACTGCACAATTGCACTCATCCCACATACTAGTAAAGTAATGCTCAAAATTCTCCAAGCCAGGCTTCAGCAATAAGTGAATCATGAACTTCCAGATGTTCAAGTTGGTTTTAGAAAAGTCAGAGCAACCAGAGGTCAAATTGCCAACATCTGCTGGATCATGAATAAAGCAAGAGAGTTCCAGAAAAACATCTATTTCTGCTTTATTGATTATGCCGAAGCCTTTGACTGTGTGGATCACCACAAACTGTGGAAAATTCTGAAAGAGATGGGAATACCAACCACCTGACCTGCCTCTTGAGAAATTTGTACGCAGGTCAGGAAGCAACAGTTAGAACTGGACATGGAACAAAAGACTGGTTCCAAATAGGAAAACAGTACGTCAAGGCTGTATATTGTCACCCTGCTTATTTAACTTCTATGCAGAGTACATCATGAGAAATGCTGGGCTGGAAGAAACACAAACTGGAATCAAGATTTCCAGGAGAAATATCAATAACCTCAGATATGCAGATGACACCACCCTTATGGCAGAAAATGAAGAGGAACTAAAAAGCCTCTTGATGAAGGTGAAAGAGGAGAGTGAAAAAGTTGGCTTAAAGCTCAACATTCAGAGAATGAAGATCATGGCATCTGGTCCCATCATTTCATGGGAAATGGAGAAACCATGGAAACAGTGTCAGACTTATTTTATTTTGGGCTCCAAAATCACTGCAGATGGTGAACACAGCCATCAAATTAAAAGATGCTTACTCCTTGGAAGAAAAGTTATGACCAAGCTAGATAGCATATTGAAAAGCAGAGACATTACTTTGCCACAAACGTCCGTCTAGTCAACGCTATGGTTTTTCCAGTGGTCATGTATGGATGTGAGAGTTGGACTGTGAAGAAAGCTGAGAGCTGAAGAATTGATGCATTTGAACTGTGGTGTTGGAGAAAACTCTTGAGAGCCTCTTGGAGTGCAGGGAGATCCAACCAGTGCATTCTGAAGGAGATTAGCCCTGGGATTTATTTGGAAGGAATGATGCTGAAGCTGAAACTCCAGTACTTTGGCCACCTCATGCCAAGAGTTGACTTTTCGGAAAAGACTCTGATGTTGGGAGGTTTCGGGGGCAGGAGGAGAAGGGGACGACAGAAGATGAGAAGGCTGGATGGCATCACTGACTCGATGGACATGAGTATGAGCGGACTTCCGAGTTGGTGATGGACAGGGAGATCTGGTGTACTGTGATTCGTGGGGTCGCAAAGAGTCAGACACCACTGAGTGACTGAACTGAACTGAGCTGATTGACATACAGCACTGTATAAGTTTAAGATACATGTTGCTACTGATACTAAGTCGCTTCAGTCGTGTCCGACTCTGTGCGACCCCATAGACGGCAGCCCACCCGGCTCCCCCGTCACTGGGATTCTCCAGGCAAGAACACTGGAGTGGGTTCCCATTTCCTTCTCCAATACATGAAAGTGAAAAATGAAAGTGAAGTCGCTCAGTCGCGTCCGACTCTTAGCGACCCCATGGACTGCAGCCTACCAGGCTCCTCCATCCATGGGATTTTCCAGGCAAGAATACTGGAGTGGTGTGCCATTGCCTTCTCCGTAAGATACATAGCATAAGATTTGATTCATGTATACCATGAATCGACTATTACAACTTTTGTGAACATTCATCATCTCATATGGAGTTTTCCACGTGGCTCAGTGGTAAAGTATCCATCTGCAATGCAGGAGACTTAGGTTCAATTCCTGAGTCAGAAAGATCCCGTGGAAAAGGAAATGGCAACCCACTACAGTATAGTAGCCCAGGAAATCCCAGAGGGGACAGAGGAGGTTGGTGGGTGACTTTCCATAGGGTTCCAAAAGAGTCAGACACAACTTAGTAACCATACCAGAACAACATCATGTCATATAGGTATAAAATTAAAAAGAAACTTTTTTCCTTGTAATGAGATATTCTCTTAACTTTCTTATAATTTGTGTTGTATAAGAAACATACAAATGCTGTATAGTTAACTGTTAATTATTTACAATGTTGTATATTATATTCCTGGTGCTTATTTATCATTTATTTTAACTGGAAGTTTATATCTTTTGACCCCTTCAACCAAATACTGCCCTTGTCCTCCATCTCTGCTAATCACAAATCTGATTGCATTGTCTATCATTTTGTTTAAAAAAAAATCAGTAAACTATAAACATTGGAAAGGATGTGAAGGGGAACCTTCCTGCACTGTTGGTGAGGCTATAAATTGATACAGTGACTAGGGAAAAAAAAAAAAAAAAAACTAGGAATAAAGCTGCCATATGACCCAGCAATCCCACAACTGGGCATACACCCTGAAAAAAATCATAATCCAAAAGAAATGTACCCCAGTGTTCACTGTAGCACTAATTATAATCACCAGAACTAATTATAATCATAATCACTAATTATAATCACAATGAAAGCAACCTAGATGTCTTTTGGCAGATGAAAGAATGAAGAAGATGTGGTACATATACAAAATGGAATATTACTCATCCAATAAATGGAGTGAATTTGTGTCACTTGAACTGAGGTGGATGAATCTAGATCCTATTGTAGAGAGTGAAGTATGTCAGAAAGAGAAAAACAAATATTTCATGCTAATGCATATATATAGAATCTGGAAAAAAGGTACCAATGAACCTATTTGCAGGATGGGAATAAGAGACACAGAACTAGAAGACAGTCTTTGGACACAGTGGGGAAAAAGAAGGTGAGAGAAACAGAGAATAGAATTTACATATATACATTACCATGTGTAAAGTAGTAGCTAGTGGGAAGCTGCTATATAACACAGGGAGCCCAGCCTAGTTCTGTGATGACCTAGAGGGGTGGAATGGGGGAGATGGGAAAGAGTATATATACCCTTATGGCTGATTCATGCTGTTGTACAGCAGAAACCAACACAACATTGTACAGCAATTATCCTCTAATTAAATTTTTAAATTGATTTATAACACTGTTAGTTCCTGAACTGCACAACATAATGATTCAATATTTCTATACATTTCAAACTGATCATCATGTTAAGTTCATTTACAACATGTCACCATACAAAATATATTATGGAGTTATTGACTATATTCCTCACATTATAAGTTTCATATCCAAGCTATTTTTATTGTTTTTTTTTTAACATAATACTATAGCAACTTAATAGAGTACAATATAGTGTAAGTATACCATTTATATGCACTGGAAACCCCCCAAAATTGTGTGACTTGTTTCATTGGATATTCATTTTATTGTAGTTGTGTAGAACTAAATTATCTCCTAGGTATCCAGTGAGGCTAACTGTTCTGTTTTGTGTTAGATGAATTAGATTTTTTGTATATAAATGATATCATCTGTAAACAGAGACACTTCATCTTAGAGGAAAAAAAAATTCAACTTTTAACACTGAGCAGGTGGTTAATTGTGAGGTTTTCATATGTGGTCTTTATTATGTTAAGGTATAGTCCTTCTATGCACAACTTTTAAGAGTTTTTATTATGAAAGAATGCTGAATTTTGTCAAAATGTTTTTTCTACATATATGGAAATGATCATATAAGTTATGTCTCTCACTTGTTAATGTGGTATATTATAATGATTAATTTGCAGATGTTGAGCTATCCTTGAATCCCAGGGGTTAATCCAACTTGACCATGGTGTATGATCCTTTTAAAGTGCTGTTAAGTTCAGTTTGCTAGAATTTTGCTAAAATGTTTTACATTTATATTCATTAGGGATACTTTCCTCTAGTTTCCTTTTTGCGTAGTGTTCCTATCTGGCTTTGGTATCAGAGTGATGCTGCCTTTGGGAGAAGGGGTCATGTAGGTAAAGGGGAACTGTTCTTCTTACCCTCTTCAATGCATCCAATTTTGGATTTTTGTTTGTTTGTTTGTTTATCTAACAGTGTGATGGAATATCTGTGCTGGACTCCTGGATTTGCACAAAGAATCTCTTGTCTTTGTTCATCAATGTTCTTTAATGGAAAGATGGTAGGAAACTCGGTTCTGCCATGCTGATGGCATCACTCATCATTACTAAAAGAGATTAAAGCTAAGGCCTGGAAAACTTTGAAAACCAATTGACTAACTACAGAAGAGAAATGTATGTTACCAGAAGTTAGGCAATTAGTGGAAGCCTTGACTAGGATGCTCCCACCTGAGGCATAAGAGTACAGGAAATTTCCTTATTTAAAAAAATGGATTATGTTTATATTTTCATTGGGAATATATTTGCCACCATTTCAAAAATGAATAAAATAACTTTTCAATGTCTGGTTGGCTTTGGTTCTCTTAGCATCTTTTCTGTGTTGGTCACATTTCTAAGCACTCAATACTACTATTAATAAAAGTAGCTGACTTTTATTGAATGTTCACCATGTACTATGTATTTTGCTAAGCAATTTTCAAGACTTTTTCATAGCCCAGACTCCTGAACAGAAACTCAAGCCTGTGTATCAGCCTTTTGGACATCTTAGCTTGGTTATTTTTAAGGCCTTTTTTCATCTTTAACTCCAAACTTTTTCTTCTTCTGTGTTTTCTGAGTTAATAAATTGCCTCCTTATCCATTTAGCTCCTCAATCTTGGATCTAGACATTATAATTGGCTCTTGTTCTTTCTCTCCAACCAATAGCCTGGCAGGCTACAGTCCTTGGGGTCACAAAGAGTGGACACAGCTGAGTGACTAAGTATAGTACATCTTCAGACAAATTAAAAATGTGTTTCTGGCAAAAGATTTTGAATATTGACATTACTTGAAAGGAAAAAATAATCTTAATAGAAAAATCAGAAATTTATCGAACTTCCTAAAACATCTCAGTGTTTATTAATGCTACTTTGAATTAGACAAGAGGGCACATTTAAGGCCTTAACAGCACTCAATTTTTGAATATTGTTGTTAAATCAAAATACTTGATTTTCTACATTTTCTAAACCATATTTCTTTCAGTTTTTATATCAATAATAAAAACTAAGTACTGTATTTCAGATAATATGGTAAGTATTTCACAGGTATTATCTCTAATTCATATCATCATGAAAGTTAGGTGTTATCCCCCAGTTTTATACATGAAAAAGTTAGATTTAGAATGGACATAAGCTCTCTGCCTGCACGTTGCTGCCAGCTCACAGTGTTCACTCTGTGTGACAGGGGATAGGCCTTCTTCCTTTTCATATTCATCCTGATAAGACAGTTCTAATTCTGACTATGCATCAGAATTGCATATATTGCTCCAAACTGCTTAAATTGGCTCTTGTGCAAACCTGAAGTGAAGCCCCAGCAACTCAATAGGAAATCTATATGTTCCAACAGGATGCCCCACAGGGAAGATGCAGATCTCTAATTTGTGACAATCAGCGTAGCAGGGCTGCTTGAAGAAATGTGCAAGAGTTTCAGTCATTGTAATTGACAGAAGAACTGAGATTTAGAGTAGAAATGATTTTCTTTAGAATCAGCCATTGCATTGGTCTGCAGCTAAATTTCCTTTTTTCAGAGCCTGGTTAAGTTGCTAACTGGCCAAATGATATTATTTAGACAGAGTCCAGTATTCATAAAGCTATGGATAAAGTTTAAATAAAATGGTTCTTATAGTAAAATCATTTTGATCCAATAAACTGAATTAAATAAATCAAATTTACTTAAGAAATCTTGAATATAGCTAAAATGAATTGAAAAAATGCTACAACTGTAACTTGTGGTGGATACTCCTTGAAAATGTGGTCTATTTTAACCCTCAGAATCTTTGGTTTCCTTCCTTGAGGTTTCCTTCCCTTGAGAGGCCTGCATCAGTGCCAGGTATCCCCCTTTGAGGGCACAGGAATACCCTGGATGCCCAGAAAGAATGCTGCAGCTGAGTAGGACCTGGATTAGCATCAAAGGAAATCCAATGTGCACAAGTTTGTATAAGTTGTTGAAGAAATGCATAGGAAAGACAGTGAGAAAAGTTAATAAATCATGTGGTAATTTAGACAATGGAAAAGGAATATCTAAAAAACCAATGAACCACCTTTGCCTCAAAAGTAAAGAAATAACATTTTCCCTTAGTTTTAATTTACTAGAAAATTTCCTTTAAAAAAAAAATCCTTTTCCTTTATAAACCAACCTTTCCACCCACCCTGATGATTAGTTACCCTCTCCCACTTCCTTAATGCATCCTGGTCCACTGAGATACTGCTTGATGGACTGACTTTCCACTTGATGTCTTCTCACTTCATGTGAATTTCAATGACTCACAGTGACTGCCTATTTTAACAGTTCAGCATGAAATTAGTTCTGTAGTTACAAAAGGATTGACTTTCTCCATATCATGGAACGTGATGGTGAGAATATGGTGTTGATAAAGCCAAATGTGTTTAATTTAATCAGCATTAGAGAAATAAGAGTACAGTTAGGGATTATTATTATTAAGCTCCCTTCTTCGATATTGCCCATGGTAGTGCGGAGGAGTGTAGACGAATGTCCACGGCCATCCTTAGGTCGCTGGTTTGATTCTGGCTCGAAAGAGAGTGTCTTAATTTGACTTCCCTGGTGGCTTAGACGCTAAAGCATCTGCCTACAATGTGGGAGACCCGGGTTGAATCCCTGGGTCGGGAAGATCTCCTGGAGAAGGAAATGGCAACCCACTCCAGTATTCTTGCCTGGAAAATCCTATGGACAGAGGAACCTGGTAGGCTACAGTTCATGGGGTCGCAAAGAGTTGGACACTACTGAGTGACTTCACTTTCTTTTCTTTAGGGATTATATCTCTGACACCAGGGATGGAGCATATCATGCATATAAGGTGAAGCCAAGATTGTCTTTGTCTCCAGATATCCATTCTCCATTCATTTTAGTCAGAACAATTAAGTACAAAGAGAAAAAGCTTAGGACAGCATTTCTCAGCTTCCCTTGCAGCAAAGTGTGGACCTGTGCCCAATGCTAGGGATGAAAATAATAAGTTGGAAAGAGTCTGGGTACTTGAATCTTCAGAGCAGGAGAGCTGAACCCTTCACTGCTTGTGTCCAGATTTCTCTGTGAGAAAGAAATTAACTCTTGTCTTGTTTAAGCCACTGCTATCTGTGGTCTTTGTTACTCAGAAGTGAACCAATTCTAACTGCTTTATAAGGCAAAATCATAAATGTCCCAATGACTGTTAATAAAACTGTTAGTTTTATTTAGAACTTATGTATCTTTATTATTATGAATGATGAAATGTTAAGCACAATGCTTAATAAGTGAGAATTCAGGATTATATTTTGCATCAATTCTATTTAACAAAAAATTACTGTAGTCTGTCAGATTAAATTAAATGAGAACACATATAGGTTGGCTGATTAAGTACCAAGTACATAGTGAGTCCGTGTATGCTAAGTTGCTTCAGTCATGTCCAGCTCATTGTGAAGCTATGGATCATAGCCCATGAGGCAAGAATACAGGAGTAGATTGCCATGCCCTCTTCCAGGTGATCATCCCTATTCAAGAATCGAACATTCATCTCTTACATCTCCTGCATTGGCAGGTGGGTTTTTTACCACTAGCTTCCACTGGCGAAGCCCACATAGTGAGTGGTCAATAATAATTATACTCTCCTCCTTCTAAATAAAGGTACTGTGTTTCCTTTGTAAAGCTCTTGCTGATTATTTTTATTATAAATATCATTATAAAGTAATAAAATAGGGAATTTTCATGGCCCGAAATCTGACCGACTATTAAAAAAATTCAGATATTCTGGTTATACTCCTCTAGTATAATTTTGTCTAAACAAAGTTATTTCAAAGTAGTAATTTCCCCCACTATACTATATGTTTGTAGTTCTTTGGAAGAAATGATGCTAAAGCTGAAACTCCAGTATTTTGGCCACCTCATGCGAAGAGTTGACTCATTGGAGAAGACTCTGATGCTGGGAGGGATTGGGGGCAGGAGGAGAAGGGGACGACAGAGGATGAGATGGCTGGATGGCATCACTGACTCGATGGATGTGAGTCTGAGTGACCTCCGAGAGCTGGTGATGGATAGGGAGGCCTGGCATGCTGTAGTTCATGGGGTCGCAAAGAGTCGGACACGACTGAGTGATTGATCTGATCTGATCTGATCTGATAGTGAGTGCTGAGGAATTTATGATTTTGAACTGTGGTGTTGGAGAAGATTCTAGAGAATCCTTTGGGCTGTAGGGAGAACAAACCAGTCCATCCTAAAGGAAATCAGTCCTGAATATAAACCGGGAGGACTGATACTGAAGTTGAAGCTCCAGTATTTTAGCCACCTGATGCAAAGAGCAGACTCATTGGAAAAGACCCTGAGCCTGGGAAAGATTGAAGGCAGGAGGAGAAGGTGATGACAGAGGGTGAGATGGTAGGATGGAATCACTGACTCAATGGACATGAGTTTGAGCAAGCTCTGGGAGCTGGTGAGGCACAGGGGAGGCTGGCATGCTGCAGTCCATGGGGTCGCAAAGCATCAGACATGACTGAGCCACTGAACTGAATTGATACTATATGTTTACATTAGTGGCCCTCACTTTACCATGGCTTTTGGTAGCCATCCACTCATGTCTTGACTGTCCCTTCCCATTACGACACTGGGCTTGGCCACCTGATTTACTTTGGCCAAAGAGACATTAGCAAACGTGGCAAGCAGAAGACTAATATATGAGCACATTGGAGCTTGATCTTTTGAAATGATGCTGCTCCAAATAAGGACACTTGGATTAGCTTCCTCAAGCATGAGAGAGCACATGGAGAAAGAATACAGCTAAGTCCAGTCCCCAATAACCCCTCAGCCAGAAACAGCTGTTTATGTGAGTCTAGGTGGGATTATCAGAAAATCTAGAGTTAAAGGAAATAATAAATTATCATAGTCTTCCATTTGTAAGTTTTGGGATACTTTATTACTCAGCCACAGATGACAGATTTATTCACACACAAACTTATTTTATGTTGTTATCATTGTTCAGTCACTCAGTTGTGTCCATCTGTTTGTGACCCCATGAACTATAGCACATCACACTACCCTGTCCTTTACTATCTCTCAGATTTTGCCAAAACTCATGTCCATTGAGTAGATGATGCCATTCAACCATCTGATATTCTGTCATGCCCTTCTCCTCTTATCCTCAATCTTTTCCAGTATCAGGGTCATTTCAAATGAGTCAGTTCTTTAAATCAGGTGGCCAAAGTATTGGAACTTCAGAATCAGCATCAATCCTTCTAATGAATATTAGTGTTGATTTCCTTTAGGTTTGACTGGTTCGATGTCCTTGCTGTCCAAGGGACTCTCAAGAGTACTCCAGCCCCACAATTCAAAAGAATCAATTCTTTGGCACTCAGCTTTCTTTATGGTCCGACTCTCACATCCATACATGACTACTGGAAAAACCATGGCTTTGATTCTGCAGACCTCTGTCAGCACAGTAATGTCTCTACTTTTTAATATGCTGTCTAGGTTTGTCATAGCTTTTCTTCTAAAGAGCAAACATCTTTCAATTTCAAGACTGCAGTCACTGTCTGCAGTGATTTTTGAGCCCAAGAAAAATAAAGTCTATCACTGTGTCTGTATTTTCCCATCTCTTTGCCATGAAGTGATGGGACCAGACGCCATGATCTTAGTTTGGTGAATGCTGAGTTTTAACTCAGCTTTTTCACTCTCCTCTTTCATTCTCTCAAGAAGTGCTTTAGTTCCTCTTCACTTTCTTCCATTAGAGTAGTATCATCTTACATATCTGAGGTTGTTGATATTTCTTCCAGAAATTTTGATTCCAGCTTGTGTCATCCAACCCACTATTTCACATGATGTACTCTGCTTGTAAGTTAAGTAAGCAAGGTGACAATGCTTTTTTCCCCAATTTGTTCCATGTCTGATTCTAACTATTGTTTCTTGAAATGCATAGAAGTTTCTCAGGAGGCCAGTAAGGTAGTCTAGTATTCCCATCTCGTTAAGAATTTCCCACAGTTTATTGTGATCCACACAGTTTAAGGCTTTAGCATAGACAATGAAGTAGAAGTAGATATTTTCCTGGAATTCCCTTACTTTTTCTATGATCCAACAGATCATAGAAAAAGCAATATGATCTCTTCTTTCTATGCTTTTTCTAAACCCAGCTTGTACATCTTGAAATTTTCCAGTTCATGAACTGTTGAAGCCTAAATTGAAGGATTTTGAGCATTATCTTGCTAGCATGTGAAGTGAGTACAATTGTGTGGTAGTTTTAATATTCTTTGATATTGTGCTTCTTTGGAATAGGAATGAAAACTGACCTTTATCCAGTCCTGAGGCCACTGCTGAATTTACTAAATTTGCTGGCATATTGAGTGCAGCACTTTCACAGCATCATCTTTTAGGATTTGAAAGAGATCAGCTGGAATTCCATCCTCCTCTAGTTTTGTTCATAACAATGCTTCCCAAGGCCCACTTGACTTAACACTCCAAGATGTCTGGCTTTAGGTGAGTGATCACACCATCTTGGTTATCCAGGTCATTACGACATTTTTGAATAGTTTTTTTCTGTGTATTCTTGCCATCTCTTCTTGGTACTTTCTGCTCCTGTTAGGTGCATACCATTTTTGTCCTTTATTGTGCTCATTTTAATTAAATGTTCCCCTGGTAGCCCTAATTTTCTTGAAGAGATTTCTCATCTTTCCCATTCTATTGTTTTTCTCTATTTCTTTGCATTGATCACTTAGGAATACTTTCTTATCTCTCATGGATATTCGTTGGAACTTTACATTCAAATGAGTATATTTTCCCTTTTCTCCTTTGCCTTTTGCATCTTCTTTTCTCATCTATTTGTAAGACCTCCTTAGGCAACAATTTTGCTTTGTATTCCCCCCCCCCACCCCCACCCCGGAGAATGGTTTTGGTAACTACCTCCTGTACAATGTTACAAACCTCTGTCCATAGTCCTTCAGGAACTCTGTTTATTAGACCTAATCTCTTGAATATATTTGTAACTTCCATTGTATAATTGTAAGGGATTTGATTTAAGGCAACATTTCATGCAAAGATGGGTTCAATAAAGGACAGAAATGGTATGGACCTAACAGAAGAAGAAGATATTAAGAAGAGATGGCAAGAATACACAGAAGAACTGTACAAAAATAGAGCTTCATAACCCAGATATTCCTGATCGTATGATCACTGACCTAGAGCTGGACATCCTGGAATGTGAAGTCAAGTGGGCCTTAGAAAGCACCACTACAAACAAAGTTAGTGGAAGTGATAGAATTCCAGTTGAGCTATTCCAAATCCTGAAAGATGATGCTGTGAAGTGCTGCACTCAATATGCCAGCAAATTTGGAAAACTCAGCAGTGGCCACAGGACTGGAAAATGTCAGTTTTCATTCCAATCACAAAGAAAGGCAATGTCAAAGAATGCTCAAATTACCACACAATTGCACTCATCTCACACGCTAGTAAAGTACTGCTCAAAATTCTCCAAGCCAGGCTTCAGCAATATGTGAACCATGAACTTCCTGAGGTTCAAGCTGGTTTTAGAAAAGGCAGAGGAACCAGAGATCAAATTGCCAACATCTGCTGGATCATGGAAAAAGCAAGAGAGTTCCAGAAAAACATCTGTTTCTGCTTTATTGACTATGCCAAAGCCTTTGACTGTGTGGATCACAATAAACTGTGGAAAATTCTGAAAGAGATGGGAATACCAGACCACCTGATTTGCCTCTTGAGAAATCTATATGCAGGTCAGGAAGCAACAGTTAGAACTGGTCATGGAACAACAGACTGGTTCCAAATAGGAAAAGGATTTCGTCAAGGCTGTATATTGTCACCCTGTTTATTTATTTATTTTGCTTAACTTTACAATATTGTATTGCTTTTACTATACATCGAGATGGATCCGCCACCAGTATACACGTGTTCCCCATCCTGAACCCTCCTCCCTCCCCCCTCCCCACACCATCCCTCCAGGTCGTCCCAGTGCTCCAGCCCCAGGCATCTGTTATCGGGCATCATACCTGGACTGACGACTCGTTTCAGATATGATATTATACATATTTCAATGCCATTCTCCCCAATCATCCCACCCTCTCCCGGTCCCAGAGTCCAAAACTCTGTTCTATACATCAGTGTCTCTTTTGCTGTCTCGAAAACAGGGTTATTGTTACAATCTTTCTAAATTCCATATATATGCGTTAGTATACTGTATTTGTGTTTTTGTTTCTGGCTTACTTCACTCTGTATAATAGGCTCCAGTTCCATCCACCTCCTTAGAACTGATTCAAATGTATTCTTTTTAATGGCTGAGTAATACTCCATTGTGTATATGTACCACAGCTTGCTTATCCATTCATCTGTGGATGGACATCTAGGTTGCTTCCACGTTCTGGCTATTGTAAACAGTGCTGCTATGAACATTGGGGTACACGTGTCTCTTTCAATTCTGGTTTTCTCAGTGTGTATGCCCAGCAGTGGGATTGCTGGGTCATAAGGCAGTTCTATTCCCAGTTTTTTGAGGAATCTCCATACTGTTCTCCATAGTGGCTGTACTAGTTTGCATTCCCACCAACAGTGTAAGAGGGTTCCCTTCTCTCCTCACAATCTCCAGCATTTATTGCTTGTGGACTTTTGGATCGCAGCCATTCTGACTGGCGTGTAATGGTACCTCATAGTGGTTTTGATTTGCATTTCCCTGATAATGAGTGATGTTGAGCATCTTTTCATGTGATTGTTAGCCATCTGTATGTCTTCTTTGGAGAAATGTCTATTTAGTTCTTTGGCTCATTTTTTGATTGGGTCGTTTATTTTTCTGGAATTGAGCTGTAGAAGTTGCTTGTATATTTTTGAGATTAGTTGTTTGTCTGTTGCTTCATTTGCTATTATTTTCTCTCATTCTGAAGGCTGTCTTTTCACCTTGCTTATAGTTTCCTTCGTTGTGCAGAAGCTTTTTAAGTTTGATTAGGTCCCATTTGTTCGTTTTTTATTTTATTTCCGATATTCTGGGAGGTGGGTCATAGAAGATCCTGCTGTGATGTAAGTCAGAGAGTGTTTTGCCTATGTTTTCCTCTAGGATTTTTATGGTTTCTGGTCTTACATTTAGATCTTTAATCGATTTTGAGTTTATTTTTGTGTATGGTGTTAGAAAGTGTTCTAGTTTCATTCTTTTACAAGTGTTCAACCAGTTTTCCCAGCACCACTTGTTAAAAAGATTGTCTTTAATCAATTGTATATTCTTGCCTCCTTTGTCAAAGATAAGGTGACCATATGTGCGTGGATTTATCTCTGGGCTTTCTATTTTGTTCCATTGATCTATATTTCTGTCTTTGTGCCAGTACCATACTGTCTTGATGACTGTGGCTTTGTAATAGAGCCTGAAGTCAGGCAGGTTGATTCCTCCAGCTCCGTTCTTCTTTCTCAAGATAGCTTTGGCTATTCCAGGTTTTTTGTATTTCCATACAAATTGAGAAATTATTTGTTCTAGCTCTGTGAAGAATACCGTTGGTAGCTTGATGGGGATTGCATTGAATTTATAAATTGCTTTGGGTAGTATACTCATTTTCACTATATTGATTCTACCAATCCATGAACATGATATATTTCTCCACCTGTTAGTGTCCTCTTTGATTTCTTTCACCAGTATTTTATAGTTTTCTATATATAGGTCTTTAGATTCTTTAGGAAGATATATTCCTAAGTATTTTATTGTTTTCTTTGCAATGGTGAATGGAATTGTTTCCTTAATTTCTCTTTCTATTTTCTCGTTATTAGTGTACAGGAATGCAAGGGATTTCTGTGTGTTAATTTTATATCCTGCAACTTTACTATATTCATTGATTAGTTCTAGTAATTTTCTGGTGGAATCTTTAGGGTTTTCTACGTAGAGGATCATGTCATCTGCAAACAGTGAGAGTTTTACTTCTTCTTTTCCAATTTGGATTCCTCTTATTTCTTTTTCTGCTCTGATTGCTGTGGCTCAAACTTCCAAAACTATGTTGAATAGTAATTGTGAAAGTGGGCATCCTTGTCTTGTTCCTGACTTTAGAGAAAATGCTTTCAATTTTTCACCATTGAGGATAATGTTTGCTGTGGGTTTGTCATATATAGCTTTAATTATGTTGAGGTATGTTCCTTCTATTCCTGCTTTCTGGAGAGTTTTTATCATAAATGGATGTTGAACTTTGTCAAAGGCTTTCTCTGCATCTATTGATATTTAACTTATATGCAGAGTACATCATGAGAAATGCTGGCCTGGAAGAAACACAAGCTGGAATCAAGATTACCAGGAGAAATATCAATAACCTCAGATATGCAGATGAAACCACCCTTATGGCAGAAACTGAAGAACTAAAAAGCCTCTTGATGAAGGTGAAAGTGGAGAGTGGAAAAGTTGGCTTAAAGCTCAACATTCAGAAAACAAAAATCATGGTATCTGGTCCCATCACTTCATGGGAAATAGATGAGGAAACAGTGGAAACAGTGTCAGACTTTATTTTTCTGGCCTCCAAAATCACTTCAGATGGTGACTGCAGCCATTAAATTAAAAGATGCTTCCTCCTTGGAAGGAAAGTTGTGACCAACCTAGATAGCATATTCAAAAGCAGAGACATTACTTTGCCAACAAAGGTTCGTCTAGTCAGGGCTATGGTTTTTCCTGTGGTCATGTATGGATGTGAATGTTGGACTGTGAAGAAGGCTGAGCACCGAAGAATTGATGCTTTTGAACTGTGGTGTTGGAGAAGACTCTTCAAAGTCCCTTGGACTGCAAGGAGATCCAATCAGTCCATTCTAAATGAGATCAGCCCTGGGATTTATTTGGAAGGAATGATGCTAAAGCTGAAACTCCAGTACTTTGGCCACCTCATGCAAAGAGTTGACTCATTGGAAAAGACTCTGATACTGGGAGGGATTGGGGGCAGGAGGAGAAGGGGATGACAGAGGATGAGATGGCTGGATGGCATCACTGACTCGATGGACGTGAGTCTCAGTGAAGTCCAGGAGTTGGTGGTGGACAGGGAGGCCTGGCGTGCTGTGATTCATGGAGTCGCAAAGAATCACACAAGACTGATCAGCTGATCTGATCTGGTCTGATTTAGGTCATACCTGGAAAGTCTAGCAGTTCTCCCTACTTTCTTCAATTTAAACCTGAATTTTGCAGTAAGGAGCTCATGATGTGAGCCACAGTCAGCTCCCAGTCTTGTTTTTGCTAACGGTATGGAGCTTCTCCATCCTTGGCTACACAAAAATATAATCAATCTAAGTTGGTATTTACCATATTCTTACATGTGTATGATGTGTGTGTATATATACACACATATATACATACACATATATTTATAGTGAATGAAAGCAAAGCAAGTTAAGTTTTACTTTCCTCCTTGTAATGTGACATAAACATAGTAAAAAAAAAAAAAAAAACTCAATATTTTGTCTGATAGAAGAAATTAGGGGGAACAATAAATTATTAAATTTGTGCACTGTGTAAGCTTTGACCAGTGATTATGCTTTTGTAAGTGGCCTTAGGAGCCTATCCATATGATAAGACATCTTAAATGATAGAAAAATGTATTATAATAAATTTTAAGTACTTTCTATTTCAATTTCAGGAACTTCAGTGAAAGTTAAACCCAAAGTCTGAGGGAGAGAAAAAGAGAGAAAAAGACTAAAATTGTCATTCTTATTAAATTTTTAAGAAGCAAGGAAATGAGCAGCCAATTGTACAACACATCAGACTATTTCCTGTTTTCAGAAAGTCCACTTTGGGTTGAAGAGAAGCAGAATTTTTCACCACAAAATATGCCTCTTTGGCATGTTGATTATTTTACCTGATTATTTTTAAGAAACAGCACACAGGCAAAGCTCTGAAAACTGAATAGAAAGTATCCTTTTGAAAGAAATATTTGCATTTATAAACAAAATCTCCATTTGTAGTCTAGCTCCTCCCTTTGAATCAGAAAGAGAAGATGACTCTAGAAATGTTTGATTAATGAAGAATACAGTGATAAATTTGCACAACAACTTCACCCTTTTTTATTGTCTTTTTCCAGGTCACCTGCTATACTAGCTTCCTCCTTCACACTGTCTCTCATAATCGTTTTTAATTTGTAAAATGTTATTTATTTTAACTGAAGGATAATTGCTTTACATAATTTTGCAGTTTTCTGTCAAAACTCAACATGAATCAGCCATAGCTATACATACATCCTTTCCCTTTTGAACCTCTCTCCTAACTCCATCCCTATCCTAACCCTCCAGGCTGACACAGAGCCCATAATTCAGTTTCCTGAGACATATAGCAAATTCCCATTGGCTATCTTCCATATGGTACTGGAATGGGTGACTTTAATTCAGATGACCATTATATCTAATACTGTGGGCAGGAATCCCTTAAAAGAAATGGAATAGCCATCATGGTCAACAAAAGAGTCCGAAATGCAGTACTTGGATGCAATCTCAAAAATGATGGAATGACCTTTGATCGTTTCCAAAGCAAACCATTCAATATCACACTAATCCAAGTCTATGCCCCAACCAGTAACACTGAAGAAGCTGAAGTTTAAAGATTCTATGAAGACCTCCAAGACCTTTCAGAACTAACACCCACAAAAGATGTCCTTTTCTTTATGCTATGCTAAGTCACTTCAGTCGTGTCCGACTCTGTGCGACCCCATAGATGGCAGCCCACCAGGCTCCCCCGTCTCTGAGATTCGCCAGGCAAGAACACTGGAGTGGGTTGCCCATTTCCTTCTGAATTGCATGAAAGTGAAAAGAGAAAGTGAAGTCGCTCAGTCATGTCCAACTCTTAGCGACCCCATGGACTGCAGCCTACCAGACTCCTCCATCCGTGGGATTTTTCTGGCAAGAGTACTGGAGTGGGGTGCCATTGCCTTCTCCGCCTTTTCTTTATAGGGGACTGGAATGCAAATGTAGGAAGTCAAGAAACACCTGGGGTAACAGGCAAATTTGGCCTTGGTATACGGAATGAAGCAAGATAAAGACTAATAGAGTTTGCCAAAAGAATGCACTGGTCATAGCAAATACCCTCTTCCAACAGCACAAGAGAACACTGCACATGGACATCACCAGATGGTCAACACCCAAATCAGATTGATTATACTCTTTGCAGCCAAAAGTAGAGAAGCTCTATACAGTCAGCAAAAACAAGACTGGAAGCTGACTGTGGCTCAGATCATCAACTCCTTAATGCCAAATTCAGAGTTAAATTGAAGAAAGTAGGGAAAACCATTAGACCATACAGGTATGACCTAAATCAAATCCCTTATGATTATACAGTGGAAGTGAGAAATAGATTTCAAGGACTAGATCTGAAAGATAGAGTGCCTGATGAACTATGGATGGAGGTTCCCAACATTGTACAGGAGACAGAGATCAAGATCATCCCCATGGAGAAGAAATGCAAAAAAGCAAAATGGCTGTCTGTGGAGGCCTTACAAATAGCTGTGAAAAGAGGAGAAGAGAAAAGCAAAAGAGAAAAGGAAAGGCATAAGCATCTGAATGCAGAGTTCCAAAGAATAGTAAGGAGAGATAAGAAAGCATTCCTCAGCGATCAATGCAAAGAAATAGAGGAAAACAACAGAATGGGAAAGACTAGAGATCTTTTCAAGAAAATTAGAGATACCAAGGGAATATTTCATGCAAAGATGGGCTTAATAAAGGACAGAAATGTTATGGACCTAACAGAAGAAGAAGATATTAGGAAGAGGTGGCAAGAATACACAGAAGATCTGTACAAAAAAGATCTTCATGACCCAGATAATCATGATGGTGTGATCACTCACCTAGAGCAAGACATCCTGGAATGTGAAATCAAGTGGACCTTAGAAAGCATCATTACAAACAAAGCTAGTGGAGGTGATGGAATTCCAGTGGAGCTCTTTCAAATCCTGAAAGATGATACTGTAAAAGTGCTGCATTCAATATGCCAGCAAATTTGGAAAACTCAGCAATGGCCACAGGACTAGAAATGTCAGTTTTCATTCCAATTTCAAAGAAAGGTAATGCCAAAGAATGCTCAAATTACCGCACAATTGCACTCATCTTACACGCTAGTAAAGTAATGTTCAAAATTCTCCAAGCCAGGCTTCAGCAATACATGAACCGTGAACTTCCAGATGTTCAAGCTGGTTTTAGAAAAGGCAGATGAACCAGAAATCAATTTGCCAACATTCGCTGGATCATGGAAAAAGCAAGAGAGTTCCAGAAAAACATCTATTTCTGCATTATTGACTGTAGCAAAGCCTTTGGCTGTGTGGATCATAATAAACTGTGGAAAATTCTGAAAGAGATGGGAATACCAGACCACCTGACCTTTCTATTGAAAAACCTATATTCAGATCAGGAAGCAACAGTTAGAACTGGACATGGAACAACAGACTGGTTCCAGGTAGGAAAAAGTGTACGTCAAGGCTGCATATTGTCATCCGGCTTTAACTTATATGCAGAGTTTATCATGAGAAACGCTGGGCTGGAAGAAGCACAAGCTGGAATCAAGACTGCAAGAAGAAATATCAATAATCTCAGATATGCAGACGACACCAACCTTATGGCAGAAAGTGAAGAGGAACTAAAAAGCCTCATGATGATAGTGAAAGTGGGGAGTGAAGAAGTTGGCTTAAAGCTCAACATTCAGAAAACGAAGATCATGGTATCTGTTTCCATCACTTCATGGCAAATAGATGGGCAAGCAGTGGAAACAGTGTCAGACTTTATTTTGGGGGCTCCAAAATCACTGCAGATGGTGATTGAAGGCATGAAATTAAAAGACGCTTACTTCTTGGAAGGAAAGTTATGACCAACCTAGATAGCATATTCAAAAGCAGACATATTACTTTGCCAACAAAGGTCCATCTAGTAAAGGCTATGGTTTCTCCGGTGGTCATGAATGGATGTGCTAGTTGGACTGTGAAAAAAGCTGAGTGACAAAGAATTGATGCTTTTGAACTGTGGTGTTGGAGTAGACTTTTGAGAGTCCCTTGGACTGCAAGGAGATCCAACCAGTCCATTCTGAAGGAGATCAGTCCTAGATGCTCTTTGGAAGGACTGATGGTAAAGCTGAAACTCCAATACTTTGGCCACCTCTTGCGAAGAGTTGACTCATTGGAAAAGACTCTGATGCTGGGAGGGATTGCGGGCAGGAGGAGAAGGGGATGAAAGAGGATGAGATGGCTGGATGGTATCACTGACTTGGTGGACATGAGTTTGTGTGACCTCCGGGAGTTGGTGATGGACAGGGAGTCCTGGCGTGCTGCGATTCATGGGGTCACAGAGTCGGACACGACTGAGTGACTGAACTGCCTGAATGTTAAGTTTCCATGTTACTCTTTCCATACACTTCACCCTCTACTCGCCTTTTCCCATGTCCATAATTCTATTCTCTATGTCTCTTTCTCCATTGTTGCCCTGTAAATAAATTCTTCAGTACCCTTTTTTTTTTCTAGATTCACTATATATGTGTTCAGTTCTATTCAGCCCCTCAGTCATGTCCGAATCTTTGTGACCCCATGAACCGTAGCATACCAGGCCTCCCTGTCCATCATCAACTGCCAGATTCCACCCAAACCAATGTCCATTGAGTAGGTGATGTCATGCAACCATCTCATCCTCTGTTGCCTCTTTCTCCTCCTGCCCTCAATCTTTCCCAGAATCAGCGTCTTTTCATATGAATCAGCTCTTCGCACCAGATGGACAAATTATTGGAGTTTCAGCTTCAACAACAATCCTTCCAATGAAAACCCAGGGCTAATCTCCTTTAGGACAGACTGTTTGGATTCCATTGCAGTCCAAAGGACTCTCAAGAGTCTTCTCCAACACCAAAGTTCAAAAGCATCAATTCTTCAGCGCTCAGCTTTTCTTATAGTCCATCTCTCACATCCATACATGACCACTGGAAAAACCATACCCTTGACTAGACGGACATTTGTTGGCCAAGTTATGTCTCTGCTTTTTAATACGCTGTCTAGGTTGGTCATAACTTTCCTTCTAAGGAGTAAGCATGTTTTTTTAATTTCATGGTGGTAGGCATCATCTGCAGTGATTTTGGAGCCCCCAAAAATAAAGTCAGCCACTGCTTTCAGTTGCCATGAACTGATGGGACTGGATGCCATGATCTTAGTTTTCTAAATGTTGAGCTTTAAGCCAACTTTTTCACTGTCCTCTTTCACTTTCATCAAGAGGCCCTTTAGTTATTCTTCCCTTTCTGCCATAAGAGTGATGTCATCTGCATATCTGAGGTTATTGATATTTCTCCTGGCAATCTTGACTCCAGCTTGTGCTTCATCCAGCCCAGCACTTCTCATGATGTACTCTGCATATAAGTCAAATAAGCAGGGTGACAATATACAGCCTTGACGAACTCCTTTTCCTATTTGAAACCAGTCTTTTGTTCCATGTCCTGTTCTAACTGTTGCTTCCTCATCTCCATACAGATTTCTCAAGGGGCAGGTGAGGTAGTCTGGTATTCCCATCTCTTTCAGAATTTTCCACAGTTTATTGTGATCCACACAAAGGCTTTGACATATATATGCTAGAATACAATATTTATCTTTATCTTTATAACTTACTTAACTCTGTAAAATAGGTTTTAGGTTCCTCCACCTCATTAGAACTGACTCAAATGCAATCCTTTTTATGGCTGAGTAGTTTTCCATCGTATGTATGTATCACAACTTCTTCATCCATTTTACTGTCAATGGACATCTAGGTTGCTTCCATGTTCTAGCTATTGAAAATAGTGCTGCAATGAACAATGGGATACATGTGTCTTTTTCACTTTTGGTTTCTTCAGAGTGTATGCCTAGGAGTTGGATTGCTGAGTTATAGGGTGATTTTATTTCTCGTTTTCTAAGCAATCTCCATAGTATCTTCCATAGTGGCTGTATTAATTTACGTTCCTACCAACATTTGAAGAACATTCCCTTTTCTCTACACACTCTCCAGCATTTGTTGTTTATATACTTTTTGATGAGGGCCATTCTAACTGGTTTGAGGTGATATCTCATTGTAGTTTTGATTTTAATTTCTCTAATAATGAGCGATGCTGAGCATCTTTTCATGCGTTTGTTAGCCATCTGTATGTCTTCATTAGAGAAATGACTGTTTAGGTCTTTTTCCCACTTTTTGATTGGGTTGTTTGTTTTTCTGGTATTGAGTTGTATGAACTGCTTGTATATTTTGGAAATTTATCCTTTGTCATTTGTTTCATTGCTATTTATTTTCTCCTATTCTATGGGTTGTCTTTTCATCTTGTTTAAACTTTTGCTTGCTGTGCAAAAACTTTGAAGTTTAATCAAGTCCCACTTGTTTACTTTTGTTTTTGTTTCTGTTCCTGTATGAGGTGGGTCATAGAGGATCTTGCTTTGATTTATCTAATTGAGTGTTCTGCCAATGTTTTCCTCTAAGAGTTGTATAGATTCTGGTCTTACATTGAGGTTTACCTTTGTGTATGGTTTAGGAAGTGTTCTAATTTCATTCTTTTACATGTAGCTGTCCAGTTTTCCCCACATCATTTACTGAAAAAGCTATCTTTGCCCCATTATATATTCTGGCCTCTTTTGTCAAAAATAAGGTACCCATAGGTGCATGGGTTTATTTCTGGGCTTTATATCTTGTTCCATTGGTCTATATTTCTGTTTTTGTGCCAGTACCATAGTGTCTTGATTACTGTAGCTTTGTAGTATAATCTGAAGTCAGGAAGGTTGATTACCCCAGCTCCAATCATCTTTCTCAAGACTGATTTGGCCCTTCAGGGTCTTTTGTGTTTTCATATGAATTGTGAAATCCTGCGACCCAAGCAGCTGCACTACCTCCACACCTTGCCCTCACAGGAGCAAAACCATGTCCTCCAGGGCTGCCTCAGGAGCAAACCACAGTGGATAATCCACATGTAGAAGTGGAAATAAAACCACAATTGAAACCCAGTCACAGTATGTCTAAAGAAAAAGACCCAAAAACTTCCCACCAGGGGAACAAGCTGCAGATTAAATCCACAAGATCAACTAGGCAGACTGTTTGTCTATGGAATATATAAAAGGTCACTTAGAGCTCCCCACTAAAGAAAACACACTAGTTCTGATAGCTGTGGAGATTGGAGGCAAGAACACACAGGAGTAGAACCAGATTAGAATATGAGCAACCCCCATAGCAGGTCCAGAGATGAGAAGAGTGTTGGGGTGTTGGGGCGGGGGGGGGGCAACCTAGGGAGCTGAGGTGGACTGTAACTCTAAGCAGGGGAAAGGACTCTGACAGCAGTGACTCAAGAAAAACATTTATTCTTTTGTTTTGACTTGTTCTGTAGATTCTTTTGGCTTTCCCCACCACCCCTTCTGTTGTAGCTGTCAATTTTATTGGCTCTATAAAACCTAATTGAGCTTTTGATCTCTTTTCTTTTCTCTTTTTATAATTTTAATTTTTAAAACTATTATTATTCATACATTTATTCCTTTATTTGTTTTTCCTACTATTCTTTTCCCCTTGCAGGTAATCTTTAACATATATAAATCTTCTTTATCTATCTCTGTTTAACTTTGCATATCTGTTTTTTTTTTTTTTTCTCTCTCCTTTCTTCTACACATATTTGTTAGTTTTATTTTCATTGTTTTATTCCCCATTGGCACCTTGCTTTAGTTGTGTTTACTAGTTTGTGCTTTAGTTAGTTTTGTGCTTAACTAGTAAATATGATTTTTTTATTTCCTTTGTCCATGTGTTAATCTACTGTACTTTATTTTTGTTGGACTGTTTTGAATTTCTCATGGGCATATATGTATATGTGTATATTCCATTATTTTAATTATTATTTACCTGATTTTGTAAGTGCCATTTGTCTGGGGCTCATCTTTGGTTTCTCATTTTGGGATATTTGTTTTAATCTCACTTAATGACATAATAAACCACTTGTGGAATCTTCATTCCTGACCAGAGATAAAGCCCTGAGTCTTTGGAGTAGGAGCAGACTCCAAGACTCTAGACTGTTAGAGCATTAATCCTAGGGAGTACCAAATAGTGAGAACTCACACAAACAAAACCACTTGAATATAAGACCCAACATCTTTTTATTTTTCATTTATTATTTTTTAATTTGACTATAATTACTCTGTCCACAACGGTCCATCTAGTCAAGGCTATGGTTTTTCCAGTGGTCATGTATGAATGTGAAAGTTGGACTATAAAGATAGCTGAGTGCTGAAGAATTGATGCTTTTGAACTGTGGTGTTGGAGACTCAAGGGACTCTTGAGAGTCCCTTGGACTGTAAGGAGATCCAACCAGTCCGTCCTAAATGATCAGTCTTGGGTGTTAATTGGAAGAACTGATGTTGAAGCTAAAACTCCAATACTTTGGCCACCTGGTGCGAAGAGCTGACTCATTTGAAAAGACCCTGATGTTGGGAAAGATTGAGCGCAGGAGGAGAAGGAGGAGACAGAGGATGGGATGGTTGGATGACATCATTGACTCAATGGACATGGGTCTAGGTAGATTCTGATAGTTGACGATGGACAGGGAGGCCCGGCGTGCTGCAGTTCATGAGGTTGCAAAGAGTTGGACATAACTGAGCGACTGAACTGAACTGATAATTACTTTGCAATGTTGTGTTAGTTTCAGCTATACAAAAAAAGTGAATCAGCTCTATGTATACATATATATCCCTTCTCTCCTAGACCTCCCTTCCACCTCCTCTCCATCCCACACCTCTAAATCATCACAGAGAACCAAGCAGAGCTCCCTGTGCTATACAGCAGCTTCCTATTAGACATCTATTTCAGATATGGTAGGTTACATATATCAGAGCTACTTTCCCAACTCATCCTACCCTAACCTTCCTCCCTGTGTGCAAATATTTGTTCTCTATGTCTGCATCCCTATTCTGGCCCCTTACACATGAAGTAAGTTCATCTGTACCATTTTTCTAGATTCCATATATATATATGCATTAACATATGCACAATATTTGTTTTCTCTTTCTGACTAGTTTACACTGTATGACAGACTCTAGGTCCATCCATATCACTACAAATGACTGAATTTTGTTCCTTTTTATTGCTAAGTAATATTCCATTGTATATATGTGCCACATCTTCTTTATCCATTCATCTCTCTATGGACATCTAGGTGGCTTTCCTGTTCTGACTGTTGTAAATAGTTTTTCAGTGAACATTGGGGTCCCCAACATCTTTTGTCATTAGTTTTAGTTGATATTTAAGGTAATGGCTTGGGCCATTTCAGTAAGTTATTTGTCCTGGATTCCTTCTATGTTTACAAGGGATATATGCATGTTATTAAACTTCTGTTAGTTTAGTTTCGTTTGTTTGTTGTTGGTTTTCTTTTTTCCTTTTTTTAAAATCTTTTGTAGTTTTGTTGCTGTTGCTGTGTTGCTGCTTGTTTGTTTTGCTGTTAATCTGTGTCTTTACAGGAGCTTATCAGCCAAGAAAAAAAGCTCTGACAAGCATAGACAGCATATTAAAAAACAAAGATGTTACTTTGCCAACAAATATCCATATACCAAAGCTATGTTTTTTCTAGTAGTTATGTATGGGTGTGAGAGTTGGATCATAAAGAAGGCTGAATGCTGAAGAATTGACACTTTTGAACTGTGGTGCCAAACAAGACTCTTGAGAATCCCTTGAACTGAAAAAAGTTCAAACCAGTCAATCCAAAAGGAAATCAACCCTGAATATTCATTAGAAGGATTTATGTTGAAACTGGAGTTCCGATACTTTGACCACCTGATGTGAAAAGCCAACTCATTAGAAAAGACCCAGCATCATTCTGGGAAAGACTGAAGGCAGGAGGAGAGGGGATGACACAGGATGACATGGTTGGATGGTATAACTGACTCAAAAGATATGAGTTTGAGCAAGCTCCAAGAAATGGTGAAGGACAGGGAAGCTTGGTGTGCTGAAGTCCATGGGGCTGCACAGAGTTGGACACGACTAAGTGACTGAAAACAAAATCAGCCTAGAACCTAGAAGGGTAGAGGAAAAATTATTTTTTCTCCTTTACAGTTTGACAACAAATGGAGGGACTTTCGGAGACGCCATATTTTCTATGGAGACGCCATATTTTCTATGCAGACAGGATCTTAGAAAACTGGCAGAAGCTGGTGAAGATTAAGAATTTTTACAAAAGTCAGATTTCCTAGATCTAATTTTGTGGTACCCAGTCAAACTAGTGATGTCAAGATTCAACTTCTGTACAACAGTACCAAATTGAACAGCAGAGACAGAGCTTTAGGTGAAATAGAGAAGAATAGCTTTATTGCTTTCCCAGGTGCAAAGGGACACCGCTTGCTGATGCTCTTAAAATTGTGTTGCAACCTGGGTGGTTTGCGATGTGTGCTTGTGAGGAGTTTTATAATCAAGAAACAGTGTTGCTGATAAGAGTCAGGGTGCCTTCAGGGCCTGCATTCCTTCAGTCCAGAATCATCTGGCATCAAATGGTTTCATAGTGGGCTCCTGTTTTTCTTTAAGTTATTGAACTGTGACCATCTCTCTGGAATGAAGAATGCTTCATTAAGTAGTTAACTTCTTCCATTTGGTGGGTGTTTTAGTTTTCCATAAGAGTACAAAGATATTGTTATGTGTATCCCTTGAGGAGGAAACAGGATCCTGTCCCAAGTATGCACTCTTGTTTCTTAACTGCTCTTCCTTTGTCTCTGTATCCCTACCTTCCCTAATTAGCAACTGCTTAAAATTGCTCTTTGGAACTTGAGGAAAGTCATGGAGGCTGAATGAAGCCTATTTACTATAAACAAGAAACAAGGGAAACATATAGGCTTTTGTGCCCAGGAGCCCTACAGGGGTCCTGGTCAGTTTCAACAGAAAGGTCAAATTTTCTTGTTCCTTCCATTTCAACTTCGAACTATCAGAAGACAATATTTGTGAGAATTAGTTCCTTAGGTAAAAATTTGTTATGAGTTCTCTTATTTTCTATTCACCCTTTTTATCCCAGAGATAGTTATTATTTTCTTTTGTTTTTGTCATTTGTCATAAGAAGGGGAATCATAGTTGTAATGAAATTTTCCTTTCATCTTGTTCTTTGTGACTTTGTGATTAGTGAGAATAGCCTGTCTGGTCTTTGGCAGCTGAAGGATGCATGCATAGGAAAGCGTCTGCAGACAGTCAAATATATTGTGGCTCTGAGGAGCAGCAATCTGTTTTTCCCACCATCCAAGCTCTCAGTAGAGTTTGTCATGAACCAATTTGATACATAAAGGGCGTTTTTTGTCTCAAGCTTCATTGTTTTGTTACTGTTGGAGACGTCTCATTTCAAAAGAATCTTCCCAGTGTCACAATTACCAGGTTTGTGACTAAGAGTGTTTAACATTTTTGAGAAACCAGAGACATTGTTTTAACTACAATGTTCTGATCTCTTGTGACAATAAAAATGTTTGTTTTCTGGGGCAAACTGAATATAAGTTTTCAGGATCTTGTGAGGACTGCATCTTTTGCACTCTTTAGGAATGATTCATTTGTCCAAGGTTAAGTCATAAAAAGGCTGAGTGATTTGAACGAAACTGAGATAAATATATAAGATCCTACTTGTCAATGGCCAGGTGATGGATCCAGTGAGTTAGAAAAATTTTACCTTTGAAAAAGTACTTAGAGAATTTTCATCCAAACAATTGTCTTATTGGTACCTATATGGAAAGACATAATTTGAAAAAAGAGTAACGTGACTAGCTTTAGGGGCTTCCCTAAAAAGATTAAACTAAAAACTCTTTTTGCCTACACTTTCTGAAGATGCTATAACATTTAGAGAAGAATTAAAAGATAAGTGGTAATTCACAGCTTCCACTCATGAGAAATTTGATAAAGGCTTTCCACAACTGATTATACTATAATTTTCAAACAAGCCAAACAGCATCCTGGGAACCCCCCACCTCAACCCCACCTCCCTCAGAAGACACAGATGACTGGAATATTTCGTAGGTCCTCTTAAAAATGATCAGCTGAAAGCTAATATTTAGGGACTCATAAAAATATAGTAGAGGTTTTGCCCTCTAAGGTGAATTACCTATGTTTGATTTATGCATTTAGAAAGAAAATTTTCATTACAGAGGAGTGGAAAAAGAATATGTGGTACATATGCATGAAGGAATACTACTCAAGCAGTAAAAAGAAAAAAATAATGCCATTGGCAGCAACGTGGATGGGCCTAGAGGTAGTCATATTGAGTGAAGTAAGTCAGACAGAGAAAGAGAAATATTGTAGGATGTCCTATATATGTGGAATCTAAAAGCAAAGTATATGAGTGAAATTTTTTTCAAAATAGAAACAGACTCACAGACTTGGATAAAAAATTTATGGTTTCCATGGAGGAAGAATGAGGGGGAGGGATGGTTAGGGAGTTTGGAATAAATATGTACATATTACTATATTTTAAATGAATAACCAGCAAATACCTACTTTATAGTACAGGGAACTCCACACAGTGTTATATGGCAGCCTGGTTGGGTGGGGAATTTGGGGGAGAATAGAGGCATGTATATGGATAGCTGAGTCTCTTTGCTATCCTCCTGAAACTATCATAACATTATTAATCAAATATGCATGTGTACATTCTCAGCCATGGCCAACTCTTTGAGACCCTATGGACTGTAGCCTGCCAGGCTCCTCTGTCCATAGGATTTTCCAGGCAAGAATACTGGAGTGGGTTGCCATTTTCTCCTCCAGGGGATCTTCCTTACCCAGAGATTGAACCAATGTCTCCTGCATCTTCTTCATTGGCAGACAGATTCTTTACCATTGAGAGTATTCCCAGGTGGTGTCAATGGTAAAGAATCCTCTTGTCAATGCAGGAGATGCAGAGATATGGGCCTGACTTTAAAAAAAAAAAAAAAAATTGTTGCATCAGACTCTAAAGGTTTACAACATATAAATGTTTTGATTAACATTATATTACATTGCATCTTAGAAATCTCCCTTATTTGATAAAGGAATAAATTTAAAGTTAAACACTAAAGAAAGTATAGTTGTATGGACTGATCACCCTTTTGAAACCCGTTGCTACTGCTGCTGCTAAGTCACTTCAGTTGTGTCTGAATCTGTGCAACCCTATAGATGGCAGGCCACCAGGCTCTCCCGTCCCTGGGACTCTCCAGGCAAGAACACTGGAGTGGGTTGCCATTTTCTTCTCCAGTGCATGAAAGTGAAAAGTGAAAGGGAAGTTGCTCAGTCTGTCCGACTCTTCGTGACCCCATGGACTGTAGCCTACCAGGCTCCTCCATCCATGGGATTTTCCAGGCAAGAGTACTGGAGTGGGTTGTCATCACCTTCTCCATTTGAAATCTTTAGCCTTTGAGAAATCTGTATGCAGGTCAAGAAGCAACAGTTAGAACTGGACGTGGAACAACACACTGGTTCCAACTCAGGAAAGGAGAATGTCAAGGCTGTATATTGTCACTCAGCTTATTTAACTTATATGCAGAGCACACTGTGAGAAATGCTGGGCTGGATGAAGCACAAGCTGGAATCAAGATTGTCCAGGAGATATTCAGATATTGAGATGACATCACACTTACGGCAGAAAGCAAAGAACTGAAGAGCCTATTGATGAAAGTGAAAGAGGAGAGTGAAATAGTTGGCTTAAAGCTCAACATTCAGAAAACTAAGATCATGACATCTGGTCCCATCGCTTCATGACAAATAGATGGGGAAACAGTGGAAACAGTGACAGACTTTACTTTCTTGGGCTCCAAAAATCACTGCAGATGGTGATTGCACCCATGAAATTAAAAGATGCTTGCTCCTTGAAAGAAAAGCTATGATTAACATAGACAGCATATTATAAAACAAAGACATTACTTTATCCACAAAGGTCCGTCTAGTCAAGGCTATGGTTTTTCCAGTGGTCATCTATGGATGTGAGAGTTGAACTATAAAGAAAGCTGAGTGCTGAAGAATTGATGCTTTTGAACTGTGGTATTAGATAAGACTAGATCCAGCCAGTCCATCCTAAAGCAGATCAGTCCTGGGTGTTCATTGAAAGGACTGATGCTGAAGCTGAAACTCCAATACTTTGGCTACCTCATTTGAAGAACTGATTCATTTGAAAAGACTCTGATGCTGGGAAAGATTGAAGGCATGAGGAGAAGGGGATGATAGAGGATGAGATAGTTGGATGGTATTACCAACTCAGTGGGCATGAATTTGAGTAAACTCTAGGAGTTGGTGATGGACAGATAGGCCTGGCATGCTGCACTCCATGGGGTCTCAAGGAGTTGGACATGACTAAGTGACTGAACTGAGCCTTTGAAATCCTTAATTTTTCCAGGATTTGGAAACAACTACCTTTGTCTTGCAAATCTCTACAAAGCCAGAAATGCAGTTCTAGGAGCAATACAACATCTTCCTATCCTTACCAATCCACAAACCTTGCTAATTCATCTCAAAATTCTTATAGGTTAATGTAAAAGACGAAAATATTGGAAATAGGCCTGTTCTGCACTTAAGAAGAAAAAATTTCAATAATAGTAACTGTAGATCGCTGACAATAGGCAAAAATACCCCTAAACCATTGCATCTTTGAGATTTTCTATTCCCATCTTCTCTAGGATCCAAGAGCCTTTTTTCAAAATGTAAACTTTAGGGAGAATTTTATCATTAGAAAAAGAAAAATGTACTATGGAAATTGCACTAATGGAAAATCTTAAATATTCTCTTTACAAATATTAATAAAAAGCTTTACCTCTAAACATAGTGAATTTTAAAATTCAATGGCAAAAAATAAATAAATAAAATTAATCCAACTCTTCTTTAATAAGCTGCTGAGTTTTGTATTACTGTATTAGACTCATAGCTAAAATTTTAGAATAATAATAACAATGTTTCTCTCTGCACCTGTCAGTATGCTTATGTGTATCTACATATGTGTGTTGTATTTGTATGCTATCCCTCTACCTCTGATAGTATTGCCAAAATTTATTTGTAAAAGAGCTTTGTTTAATTGAGTTGAAAAAAAAAGCACGTGCAAGAATTGAGTATTCTAAAACTCATAGAAATAAAGAATTAACCCAACCGTTTCCAAAGTTCATGTGATCTGGGATAAT
This sequence comes from Tragelaphus eurycerus, assembly GCA_935064755.1. Lineage (NCBI taxonomy): Eukaryota > Metazoa > Chordata > Mammalia > Artiodactyla > Bovidae > Tragelaphus > Tragelaphus eurycerus. Next base: position 10,301,122 of record CAKXYN010000084.1, on the reverse strand, counting down.
CTTTGTTATAAAATACGGTTGACATTTGTTTTATTTAATTAAACATGTCTTGATCACTTTGAAAGATTATACTATTTAAAAACTGCATGTGCATGCGTGAGCTAAGCTAAGTTGTTTCAGTGGTATCTGACTCTTTGCAACCCTATGGACTGAAGCCTGCCAGGCTCCTCTGTCCATGGGGATTGTCCAGGCAAGTATAATGCAATGGGTTGCCATGCTCTCCTCCGTGATATCTTCCTCATCCAGGGATAGAACCTACATCTCTTAAATCTTCTGCTTTGGCAGGTAGGTTCTTTACCACTTGTGCCACCTGGGACACCCCAAGTGTTAACCACTAAGTTGTGTCTGACTCTTTGATACTCTATGGGCTGTAGCCTGCCAGGCTCCTGTTCTGTCTATGGTATTGTCCATGCAAGAATACTTGAGTGAGTTGCCATGCTCTTCTCCAGGAGATCTTCTCAAGCCAGGGACTGAACCAAAGTGTCCTTCTTTACAGTTAGGTTATTCACCTCTAAGACACCAGAGAAGTCCAAAAAGGGCACATGCTTCTTTCTATAAGCTACTAAATGCATTCATAAAATTGCCAGTCTACAGAATGTTGGCATAATATACAGTTCACACTGTCTACTTCTTTGCTTTCCCTAGAAATTAAAGTTTCTAAGGGTTAAGAATTCCAATATATATAATTAAAATTATGAGAATTAGTAAGGAAATAACTGTCTGTGAAAAAAAGTAGGATGTGCTTTTTTTGGTTAGAGAAGGCATGAGGTACATAGAAGCATTTTTGCTGAAGAAAATGAAAGTGATTTTTTTCCTAAAGTAAAACTGATTATTTCAGAAGGGGAAAGAGAAAAATATAGAACAAACTAAATTTAGAAATTTAAAAAGAAAGAGAATAAGAGAGAGAGAATTTTATCTTGTTTAATCAAGTTGGCTAAAATTGAATTATTATAAGGGTTTTTAAACTAAACTTTAATATCAATAGTGTACTTATGCAAAATTGAAACTCAATTTTCTTTCAACCTCTAAATAGACAAAATTTGTTGTATGATTTGTTTGCTCTAGTAAGACTGTGAAAGGATTTTATTTACCTTTTACATAAGCTGTTTAAGAAAATGATTAGATGTTTCCAAAATAATTTTCTAAGCATTATGGTGTCTTAATCAGGTCTTTGGTTAGTTAAGAAAACTAAATATTCTTGTTAAAAAAACTAAGTTTACTATATAGTCTTCTGTATTTGTCTTTGAGATATTTCATTGTCACATTGGCTAAATAGATAGCTAAACATTGTTTCATAATAATTCTTGATTCTTGTTTAGTCAAGTGTCCAAACTTTTTGATATTTTTTAATAAAATTCTGAAAATTAAATTGTAACTAAAATCTCTTTTTTATTTTTTTAATTTAAAATTGGAGTATAATTAAAAATGTTCCAGTAGTGTCAAGTAGAAGACAAATGATTCAATTATGCATATACATGTATCTATTCTTTTCCAAAAATTTTCCCATTTAGGTTGTGTTATAGAATGGGTTCTTGATGGTTATCCATTTTAAATATAGTGATATATACATGTCAAATTCCCTAACTATTTCTGCTCGCACACCTTTCCACCTACACTTGTAACCATAAGTTTGTTCTCTAAATCTATGAATTTGTTTCTGTTTTATAACTTCATTTGTATCATTTCTTTTTAGACATCACTTTTATTTTTCTTTCTCTGTCTGACTTACTTCACTCAATATGACCATATTTAGGTTCATCCATGTAGATGCCAATGGTATTATTTTGTTCTTTTTATGGCTGAGCAATATTCCATTGTATATATGTACCACATCTTTTTGATCCATTCAATCAATGGATATTTAGGTTGTTTTCCTGTCTTGGCCATTGTAAACAGTGCTGCAACGAACATTGGGGTGCATGTATCCTTTCAGACCATGTTTTTCTCCCATATATGACCAGGAGTAGAATTGCTAACTCATATGGTATCTCTATTTTTAGTTTTTTTACGGAACTTCCTTATTGTTCTTCATATTGGCTGAGGGAAATGAAAGTGATCTTTTTGTTAGTAATTCACTTTCCCATCAACAGTAGAGAAGGGTTCCCTTCTATCCGCACCCTCTCTAGCATTTGCTGTTTATGGATTTTTTTATGATAATTATTCTGACAGGTGTGAGGTTATACCTCATGGCAATTTTTATTTGATTTTTCTCTAATCACTAGTGATGTGAGCATCTTTTTATGTGCCTCTTGGCCATGTGTATGTCTTCTTTGGAGAAATGTTTATTTAGCTATTCTGCCTATTTTTTGATTGAGTTGTTTGTTTTGATGACATTAAACTACATGAGCCATTTGTAAATTTTGGGTACTAATTCCTTTTTAGTTCCCATAAACTGTGGAAAATTCTTAAAGAGATGGGAATACCAGACAATCTTACCTGCCTCCTGAGAAATCTGTATGCAGGTCAAGAAGCAACTGTTAGAACCAGACATGGAAAAATGAACTGGTTCCAAATTGGGAAAAAAGCAAGTCAAGGCTGTATATTGTCACCTTGCTTATTTAAATTATATATAGAATACAACATGTGAAATACCGGGGCAGATGAAGCACAAGCTGGAAACAAGATTGCTGGGAGAAATATCAATAACCTCAGATATGCAGATGGCACCACACTTATGGAAGAAAGTGAATAAGAACTAAAGAGCCTCTTGAAAAAGTGAAAGAGGAGAGTGAAAGGTTGGCTTAAAATTCAATATTCAAAAAACTAAGACCATGGCATCTGATCCCATGACTTCATGGCAAATAGATGGGAAAACAATGGAAACAGTGAGAGACTTTATTTTGGGGGCTCCAAAATCACTGCAGATGGTGACTGCAGCCATGAAATTAAAAGATGTATGTTCTTTGGAAGGGCTTCCCTGATAGCTTAGTTGGTAAAGAATCCACCTGCAATGCAGGAGACACTACGGCCAACCTAGACAGCATATTAAAAAGCAGAGATATTACTTTGCCAACAAAGGTTCGTCTAGTCAAAGTTATGGTTTTTCCAGTAGTCATGTATGGATGTGAGACTTGGACTATAAAGAAGGCTAAACACTGAAGAATTGATGCTTTTGAACTGTGGTGTTGGAAAAGAGTCTTGAGAGTCCGTGGACTGCAAGCAGATCCAACCAGTCCATCCTAAAGGAAATCAGTCCTGAATATTCCTTGGAGGGACTGATGCTTGAAGCTGAAACTCCAATATTTGGCCACCTGATGCAAATAATTGACTCATCGAAAAAGACCCTGGTGCTGGGAAAAATGAAGGCAGGATAGGGACGACAGAGGATGAGACGATTGGATGCCATGACCAACTCAATGGACATAAGTTTGAGCAAGCTCTGGGAGTTGGTGATGGACAGGAAAGCCTGGCGTGTTGCAGTCCATGGAGCAACAAAGAGTTGGGTATGACTGACGACTGAACTGACTGACTGAATCCCTTGTCAATCACATTATTTACAAATGTTTTCTCCTGATATATTTTTGCTTTTCCCTTGTTTATTTTCATTTTATTTATTTATTTTGCTGTGCAAAAGCTTTTGAATTTAATTATATGTCCCATTCAAACAAGTGGACTATGGACCAGTAGACCAGTGCATAGGGAAGCCTGGTGTACTGAAATCCATGGGTTCACAGAGAGTCAGACATGACTGAATGACTGATATGTCCCATTTTTTAATTTTTGCTTTTCTTTACCTTACTCTGAGATATGAATCAAAAAAAATATATCTGAAAATTTTGTAGAGGGCTTTCTGTGTGTTTTCCTGTAAGAGTTTTATGATGTCTGGTCACACATTTAGGTCTTTATTCCATTTTGAGCTTTTTTATTGTATGGAGTTTAAAAAGTCCTAATTTCTTTCTTTTTCGTTCTTTTTTTTTTTTTTTTTTTGGTAACCTGTAGCTGTCCAATTTCTCAGCACAATTTATTGAAGATATTGTTTTCCCCCACTGTGTAATATTACCTCCTTAGTTGCAGATTAATTGACCATAAGTGTGTGGAATTATTTCTGGGCTTTTTATCTTGTTCCATTGCTCTATATTTTTGCTTTGTGCTGGTACCATAGTGTTCTGATGAGAATAGCCTTGTAGTATAGTCTGATGTCAGGGATCCTGATTCTTCCAGCACTGTAAATAAAGTTTTTTTGACCTGAAATCGACTTTGGGATTTTCCAAAGGGCCCTTGTAACACCTTAGAAGATTTGTTCTTTCTTTTTATTAAATAGAACTATTAAACTAATCATGCTTATTCATATGTTAAGTTACATGTAAAGCCTTGGCAAATGAGAAGTAATACTAAGTCTTCTTTATCTTATATTTGTATAAATATATAAATGTTTCAGAAATTGTGTGAAATTTCTAAAATTCTGATATGCCCTGATATAATATTAATCAGTCATGTTTCTAATTATTACCTTACAATGTTGTGTGTCATGGAAATAAGTAACTTCTGTTAGCCACATTGTAATGAACTCTCACTAAATTTTTAATCATGACCATTTTAAGTCTTTCACCATTTCCAGTTGTTATTTTACTCTGATGTTTTTGCAAAAATGTTTCATCTTCAAGGAAATTCATGAAAAGGACTCTAGCAGACACAGGTTTCTGATAATTTTAAGATCATAAGACTGAACTGGTAAACATTTCTAGAACTGAGGAAAAAATTGGATTCATGCAGGATAAGAATTAATAACATGTGACTTAAATAATGCATTTAATGCTTATAAGTTTTGGTTTGAAACATTGCTGATTCTTAATGTTTTATTTTTCCAGTTTTCTTTTTGCAGATCTGTGGGCAAAACAGAAAACTTACCTGAACACAAAATAGCATTATCAGATAGATCAAATGCAAAGGATACTTTGACCCTCACATGTAGAAATCTTTACTGGCTGCCTCCAGAATCAGAAACTGGTTTTTAATTTACTCCAACCATTAGCTTTTGTTTTTCTTTTATTTATGTAAAAGTTAATTTTATTAAATGTCTGTTTCTTTAATAATATAGGACTAACTCTGGGACCTTGGCTGCATCACCACTTCATGAAATTAGACATACGTGTTTAACTGAATTTAGCAGTTCTCGGGGCTAAGAGACTGGTTCAGTAAGCCAGGAAAGCTCAGCTTCCCAATTAAAAAACTTCTGGGGTACTCTTAAAAGCAGGACATAAGGGAAGAAGTATTTGTCCCCAAAAAGTGTGCCTCTTTAGCATTTGGTTATTTTAAGATTCTTAAATATCAGATCAGATCAGATCAGATCAGTCGCTCAGTCGTGTCCGACTCTTTGCGACCCCATGAACCGCAGCACGCCAGGCCTCCCTGTCCATCACCAGCTCCCGGAGGCCACTCAGACTCACCTCCATCGAGTCAGTGATGCCATCCAGCCATCTCATCCTCTGTCGTCCCCTTCTCCTCCTGCCCCCAATCCCTCCCAGCATCAGAGTCTTTTCCAGTGAGTCAACTCTTCGCATGAGGTGGCCAAAATACTGGAGTTTCAGCTTTAGCATCATTCCTTCCAAAGAAATCCCAGGGCTGATCTCCTTCAGAATGGACTGGTTGGATCTCCTTGCAGTCCAAGGGACTCTCAAGAGTCTTCTCCAACACCACAGTTCAAAAGCATCAATTCTTTGGCGCTCAGCCTTCTTCACAGTCCAGCTCTCACATCCATACATGACCACAGGAAAGACCATAGCCTTGACTAGGCAAACCTTTGTTGGCAAAGTAATGTCTCTGCTTTTGAATATGCTATCTAGGTTGGTCATAACTTTCCTTCCAAGGAGTAAGCGTCTTTTAATTTCATGGCTGCAGTCACCATCTGCAGTGATTTTGGAGCCCAGAAAAATAAAGTCTGACACTGTTTCCACTGTTTCTCCATCTATTTCTCACGTAGTGATGGGACCAGATGCCATGATCTTCGTTTTCTGAATGCTGAGCTTTAAGCCAACCTTTTCACTCTCCACTTTCACTTTCATCAAGAGGCTTTTTAGTTACTCTTCACTTTCTTGCATAAGGGTGGTGTCATCTGCATATCTGAGGTTATTGAGATTTCTCCCAGCAATCTTGATTCATATATATATATATATATATATATATATATATATATATAATTATTTATTTGTTTATGGTTGCATTGGGTCTTTGCTACTGCATGCAGCCTTTCTCTAGCTGTGGAGAGTGAAGTTACTAATCACTGAAGTGCAAGGGCTTCTTGTGGTGGCCTCTCTAGTCATAGAGCACGGCCTCTAGGCTTCAATAGTTGTGGCACATGGGCTTAGTTGCTCAGCAGCATTTGAGATCTTGGACCCAGTCAATTCTGCAAACCAGGCAGAATTGGCTTTGTGTCTGCTCTTCCATCATGATAATCTGCCTTCTAAACCAAAGTTTTCTACATTTTATATCTTGAAGTATTTTGGGCCAATTTATATCTTGAAGTATTTTAGAACATATAAAAACCAAATATAAGTATTACCTATCTTTAAGTGATATTTCTTCCATAATGTCAAAATCTCCTCCCCAGCAACAAATCATTATTTTTTATAATGCTATTTTACTTTTTAAACTATTTTATATTGAAGTATAATCAGTTAACAAGTTTGTGATAGTTTTAGGTGCACAGAAAAGGGACTCACTCACATGTATATACACTCACATGTATACATTCTCCCTCAAACTTCCCTCCCATCTAGGCTCTACCTAACTTTGAGCAGAGTTCCCGTGCTATGTAGTAGGTCCTGTGGGCTACCCACTTAACATACAGCAGTGTGTACGTGTAGATCCCGAACAGCCTAACTCTCCCTTCCCCCATCCTTCCCCTCAGCAACTATAAGACTCATTCTCTGTGAGCCTCTTTCAGTACAAACTGTTCTTATCATTTGCAAAGCAAATGAACTCACTCCTAAAGAATGTCTTTCCCCTTGATTCACTCTTGTGATAACTCAGAAACTTTCAAAGTAAAGTGTGTTTTATTAACATTTTGCTACTTTGCTAATTAATTTCTTATATATATTTCAAGGATCTTCATATATATATATATATATATATATATATATATATATATATATATATATACTGTGGGCAAATATTGAGTATGAAGACTAGAATTCCTGAATATTCTGAATGAGATTTAACATTGCCTAATTATATGACTTGTAAGCAAGCAATTTTATTTTAAAACATGATCTTAGTAATATCTTTGTTTTCTTTGAAAGGTTTTTGAAGAACTAAAGAAGATCACATATGTGAATGTGTTAATTGATATTAATGACACCATGTAATTTGGAGTAAAACAATCAGATATCTGCAATTATAACTGAAAATTTCTTCCTTAAAACCTTCTCAATAGTCCTTAAATATTTACATATTATTAGTTTGTGACACTGTACACTGAAGGTAGTCCTATGGATAGTGGGCTAGAAATAAACATTCTTTCAATGCACTTGACAGAATATTATTGAAGAGCAAACAAAAGCCCTTAAATCTGGAAAAATAAAGCCATGAAAAAAATAACACATTTTTGTAAAAGGATTTTCCAAAATCACAATAGAGTTATTTAGCTTTTGAAAGTGTTGCTTAAACATGATGTGAACTTTATTTAAAGTGACATTTGATCTGCCTCTCTACATTTCAGTTATATCTGCATTTTCTGCTAATAATTCTTGGCATTTAATAAGCAAACTGTCATTTTCACTGAATACTGTTTTCTTTGTATAGCAAGCACTTTGGGAAAAAATAGCCAGAAAAATATCTTACAGACAATGTTATTTGCATACCATCCATCTCATATTTGACTGCAAAAACACTACTAGAATCATTTGCATGAAAACTAGATCTTTGTCTTTAAAGATTTTATCTCCTTCTGTTGCTGCTTATCTAATGCTAGATAATGTCTTCAAGTGAGGGAGAAACAGCAGGAACAGATGAACTCTTAAACATAAGGATCCTGTTTTCATGCAAATACCTCTAATAATTAAAACAGAGAAGTAGAAAAATCATACACAAATTATCTGACAAAATCCAATAGACTTATTCAAGAATAAAAAGGCTTCATGTTTAGATTTAACATTATCTGTTTTACTTTGATATGTAAAACCCTATGTGATCCTGATGCTGTGATTTTCAATGAAGTCTTTTAGGCTTCCTGAGGTCCTCCTGCTGAAAGAAGGTGAGAAGAAGCTAAACATAGTTGTTTTCTTTCAGAGTTTACTTTGCAAACATCTATTACATTTGAAGATGCAAAATAACATGTGTGGTATATAACATATACATTTGTGTACATGTTTAAATGCCATAATACTTCATTTTATATATGATTAGCTGTATCCATTAAAAAATATTTTTCTAATAAGATAGTAGTTTTCAGCTATTTCAGGAAGGAGAAAATTTTTTATTATCAAATAATTTTGTCTCCTCTTCACATGAAAAATATTACATTTTTCTTTATTACGACTTTGGACAATATTTATTGTGTATACAGATGTTTTTAACCTCTTTTGATGGCATGCTTACATCACTCCTCTTTCCAAAATAGCCAAGTTAGTATGTATTTGATTTCCTTACTTATTATGAAGGAGGAAACAGAACAGGCTCCATCTTGAAAGCAGGGCTCCATCTTGAGCCAGACTGTGTAGTTTGAGCTATAGGCCCAGTATCTATGGAAATGACATACCAACTGGAAAACCAGGCTCCCTGGAAGGAAGAGCCCCAGGGCTCATACCTAGAGTCTCTGTTGCCTAAAAGAATACCCTAATTATCTGTGTAACCAAATAGAATCATAAATTCTATTATGCTTATTGGGGTATGATCACAGGCCTATTGATAATTGTCCACTATTAACTACCTAGGCTTAAGGCATATGAATCATGGGTTAACTTTCATTGTATCTTTCTTTTCCTTTGTTCAGACTAGTTTCAAGGAATTTGGAGAGGTGAGTTTGGGCACATACATTTAGGGTATATAAGGTTTTCAGAAGAACTGGTCAGGGTCCTTGGCTCAGAGGAGACTCTGCCTTGGGCCCGCTGGTATAATAAACTGCACTCCACTATCTTCATTGTCCTTCTGAGTGAGTTTGTTTCCTGGAATGCGTGGCGACAACATTTGGTACATTGGCCGGGAAACTCCTCATTTTGAGGCGACAAGTCCCATTTGGGACTACTCCGAGGCCTTGAGGCTCAAATCTTCTAGAGGGGGGAAGGCGTCTCACCCTTCTGGAAGGATTCTGCTTCTCAATGCCCTGACTTTTCACGTTAGCACGTAGTGGATGGCAGCAGGGGACCTGAGTGCTCAGGTGAGGAAGAACCCACCCAATAGGGTGGAAGAGGGGGCCTGATCATCCCCCTGAGAGGGATTAGAAGCACAGACCCACAGGATCCTGGAATAGGCAGGTGGAAACAATTGCTTGGTACACAGGTTAACGAGCGTGTTAAGACTTAGGCAGGAAATTTGTGAAGGTCATTTAGGAGGTGGTGTCCATGCCATTTTGGGGAAAATTGTTACCAGGCAATTGCCAGGGAATTTTTAGGAGAAGAAACTTGGTTTTTGTGCGCTCATATTCTGCCCTCCCCAAGGAGGTGTCCCATCTACTATGAAATTCTTGACCTCCTCGGAATTGTCAGATTAGAAGGAGGGGATACATAAGTGAGTACAAATTGGCTTTTCCGGAGACGGCCTGGGACGTGGGCTATTTAACCCATCTGTATTTTCATCCGCACCTGATCAGGCCCACCAAGGAAGAATGGACTTTAAAAGTTAAGGGAGAAACAGTCTTGTATCACATGGTGTTCTGGTTCAGCTGTGCTGACCAGCAGGTGAAAACACGCCAATCCCCCCTTCTCCCTCTGGAATCTGGCAGGTAAGGCTCTTCTCACCCCAATTAGGAAGGAGGCAGAATGGCAATTTAAGTATCATTGAGTGGAAATATACTGAGAACTTTGTATATGGAACAAAAAGGAAACATAGAAGAAGGTCCGAGAAGGTAAGCAAGATGGGGGGAAGTGAATCTAAGGCAACTGTATTGGAGTGCATGATTAAAAATTTAGAAAAGGGATTTGGAGGAGACTATGGGATGAAGATGAAGCCTAACTGCCACCACATACTCTGTGAGGTTGAATGGCCCCCTATGGGAGTAGGATGGCCACCAGAGAACAGCATGAACTTAAAAATAGTGGAAGCAGTCTATATAGTAGTCACAGAAGAGCCAGGACACCTGGATCAATATCCAAATATTGACTCATGGCTAGGGTTAGCTCAAGACCCTCCTACTTGGACAAGGTTCTGTATCCAGAAGGAAAAGAGAAAAAGATTAATGGCACAAAAATTGACTGATGATAAAAAAGGAAATTCTGCAGGATTTGGATGGGGATGACCTGACTCCTCCCTCATATTGGATAATAATGTGCCTGCCTCCCAGTGCTCCATCAGGACTGGAGGGTGCCTTAATGCCCGATCCAGGGCCAAGTGAAGTTCCTGCAGCAGCCACTGCTCTTCCACCAGCTCTCCCGGAGTTCATAGAGCCACCATTTTGGCAGGTTCTGATCCCAGGGATGAAGACCTCTGGTCAATGCCCCCAGAATTCCACCTCAGCTGGACCTCCTAGACTGTATCCACCTCTCCCTGTGAGTACTGATGGGAAGGAGGAAGAAAACACAGCAATTAGACAGAGGCTGTTCTCCTCCGAGGAACAAGGGGAAAAAAATCCACTACAGATGCCCCTCAGAAAGCTACAACAGCTTCCAGTTCAGGACGCATGGGGCACTATCATCAGCCCTCTGTAGCCTATTATTATGAGCTATTTTCCTCTATGGATATATTAAACTGGCAGAGACATGCTCCACTGTACTCAGGAGAGCCACAAGCCATGGTTAGGCTAATGGAGACTATTTTTCAAACCCACAACCCTGCATAGGATGACATAATTCAACTACTAGTCTCCCTTTTCAGCACTGAGGAAAGGCACAGCATCCTAACTGAGGCCAGAAAATGGTTAAAAGAAATGGAACCTGAGGGTACTGCAAACCCACAGTGGTGGGCAAAGCTAGCCACCCCCAATAAGAGGCCCAATTGGGACTGTAACACAGAGGAAGGGAAGGGCCACCTGGAGAGATATCAGGTGACTATTTTACAAGGTCTCAAGAGGGGTACCTGAAAAGCTATGAGTATCGCAAAACCCTCAGAAGTGCTTCAAAGGGAAAGTGAATCACCCTCTGAGTTCTGCAGAAGACTGTGCAACGTCTATAGAATTTACACACCAATAGACCCAGCCAGAGACTTCTGGGTCTCAGATGGTGATAAATGTAGCCTTTGTGTCTCTAGCCTACATTGAAAATGTCAGATGGGGGGACACCAAGTGACTCATGAATTTTTATACATCCCTGAATGCCTAGTACCTTTGTTAGGAAGAGACTGTCTATCTAAATTGGGTGTACAAGTGACCTTTCCCCCCACGAAACACCCACTGTTCGAAAGGGCTCAACCACCTACTTACTCTTCCTCTCAGTAACCTCTGAAGATGAATGGAGGTTGCACGATCTCCTGGCAAGGAAATTGGACCGGCTAAACAGTCAAGAGAGAGAGTAAACTCAACAATTCCCTGAGGTCTGGGTGGACAATAAACCCACACCCCTACCCCAACCCCCACCCCCACCCCCACCTCACCACCAGGCTTGCAAAACAAGTCCCACTGGTAATAGAACTCAGATCAGATCAGATCAGATCAGTCGCTCAGTCGTGTCCGACTCTTTGCGACCCCATGAACCGCAGCACGCCAGGCCTCCCTGTCCATCACCAGCTCCCGGAGGTCATCCAGACTCATACCCATCGAGTCAGTGATGCCATCCAGCCATCTCATCCTCTGTCGTCCCCTTCTCCTCCTGCCCTCAATCCCTCCCAGCATCAGAGTCTTCTCCAATGAGTCAACTCTTCGCATGAGGTGGCCAAAATACTAGAGTTTCAGCTTTAGCATCATTCCTTCCAAAGAAATTCCAGGATTGATGTCCTTCAGAATGGACTGGTTGGATCTTCTTGCATTCCAAGGGACTCTCAAGAGTCTTCTGCAACACAACAGTTCAAAAGCATCAATTCTTCGACGCTCAGCCTTCTTCACAGTCCAGCTCTCACATCCATACATGACCCCAGGAAAGACCATAGCCTTAACTAGGCGAACCTTTGTTGGCAAAGTAATGTCTCTGCTTCTGAATATGCTATCTAGGTTGGTCATAACTTTCCTTCCAAGGAGTAAGCGTCTTTTAATTTCATGACTGCAGTCACCATCTGCAGTGATTTTGGAGCCCAGAAAAAATGTCTGACACTGTTTCCACTCTTTCCCCATCTATTTCCCATGTAGTGATGGGACCAGATGGCATGATCTTCGTTTTCTGAATATTGAGCTTTAAGCAACCTTTTCACTCTCCACTTTCACTTTCATCAAGAGGCTTTTTAGCCCCTCTTCACTTTCTGCCATAAGAGTTGTGTCATCTGCATATCTGAGGTTATTGATATTTCTCCCAGCAATCTTGATTCCAACTTGTGTTTCTTCCAGTCCAGCATTTCTCATGATGTACTCTGCATATAAGTTAAATAAACATGGTGACAATATGCAGCCTTGACGTACTCCTTTTCCTATTTGGAACCAGTCTGTTGATCCATGACCAGTTCTAACTGTTGCTTCCTGATCTGCATACAGATTTCTTAAGAGGCAGATCAGGTGGTCTGGTATTCCCATCTCTTTCAGAATTTTCCATAGTTTATTGTGATCTACACAGTCAAAGGCTTTGGCATAGTCAATTAAGCAGAAATAGATGTTTTTCTGGAACTCTCTTGCTTTTCCCATGATCCAGCGGATGTTGGCAATTTGATCTCTGGTTTCTCTGCCTTTTCTAAAACCAGCTTGAACATCAGGAAGTTCACGGTTCACATATTGCTGAAGCCTGGCTTGGAGAATTTTGAGCATTACTTTACTAGCGTGTGAGATGAGTGCAATTGTTCGGTAGTTTGAGCATTCTTTGGCATTGCCTTTCTTTGGGATTGGGATGAAAACTGACCTTTTCCAATCTTGTGGCCACTGCTAAGTTTTCCAAATTTGCTGGCATATTGAGTGCAGCACTTTCACAGCATCATCTTCCAGGACTTGGAATAGCTCCACTGAAATTCCATCACCTCCACTAGCTTTGTTCGTAGTGATGCTTTCTAAGGCCCATTTGACTTCACATTCCAAGATGTCTGGCTCTAGGTCAGTGATCACATCATCATGATTATCTGGGTCATGAAGTTCTTTTTTGTACAGTTCTTCTGTGTATTCTTGCCACCTCTTCTTAATATCTTCTGCTTCTGTTAGGTCCACACCATCTCTGTCCTTTATCGTGCCCATCTTTGCATGAAATGTTCCTTTGGAATCTCGGATTTTCTTGAAGAGATCCCTAGTCTTTCCCATTCTGTTGTTTTCCTCTATTTCTTTGCATTGATCACTGAAGAAGGCTTTCTTATCTCTTCTTGCTATTATTTGGAACTCTGCATTTAGATGTTTATACCCTTCCTTTTCTCCTTTGCTTTTTGTTTCTCTTCTTTTCACAGCTATTTGTAAGGCCTCCCCAGACAGACATTTTGCTTTTTTGCATTTATTTTCCGTGGGGATGGTCTTGATCCCTGTCTCCTGGACAATGTCACGAACCTCATTCCATAGTTCATCAGGCACTCTATCTATTAGATCTAGGCCCTTAAATCTATTTCTCACTTCCACTGTATAATCATAAGGGATTTGATTTAGGTCATACCTGAATGGTCTAGTAGTTTTCCCTACTTTCTTCAATTTCAGTCTGAATTTGGCAATAAGGAGTTCATGGTCTGAGACACAGTCAGCTCCTGGTCGTGTTTTTGCTGATTGTATAGAGCTTCTCCATCTTTGGCTGCAAAGAATATAATCGATCTGATTTCGGTGTTGACCATCTGGTGATGTCCATGTATAGAGTCTTCTCTTGTGTTGTTGGAAGAGGGTATTTGCTATGACCAGTGCATTTTCTTGGCAAAACTCTGTTAGTCTTTGCCCTGCTTCATTCCGTATTCCAAGGCCAAATTTGCTTGTTACTCCAGGTGTTTTCTTGACTTCCTACTTTTGCATTCCAGTCGCCTATAATGAAAAGGACATCTTTTTTGGGTGTTAGTTCTAACCATGAATCAAGGCAAATTGGAAGTGGTCAAACAAGAGATGGCAAGAGTGAATGTTGACATTCTAGGAATTAACGAACTAAAATGGACTGGAATGGGTGAATTTAACTCAGATGACCATTATATCTACTACTGTGGGCAGGAATCCCTCAGAAGAAATGGAGTGGCCATCATGGTCAATAAAAGAGTCCGAAATGCAGTACTTGGATGCAATCTTAAAAATGACAGAATGATCTCTGTTCGTTTCCAAGGCAAACCATTCAATGTCACAGTAATCCAAATCTATGCCCCAACCAGTAACGCAGAAGAAGCTGAAGTTGAACGGTTCTATGAAGACCTACAAGACCTTTTAGAACTAACACCCAAAAAAGATGTCCTTTTCATTATAGGGGACTGGTACAATTACATCAGCACCCACCTTGGGCCTTCCAGACCTTGCTAAGCCCTTTACTCTTTCAGTTCAGTCACTCAGTCATGTCCGACTCTTCGCGACACCATGAATCACAGCACGCCAGGCCTCCCCGTCCATCACCAACTCATAGAGTTCACTCAGACTCACGTCCATTGAGTCAGTGATGCCATCCAGCCATCTCATCCTCTGTCGTCCCCTTCTCCTCCAGCCCCCAATCGCTCCCATCATCAGAGTCTTTTCCAATGCGTCAGCACTTCACATGAGGTGGCCAAAGTACTGGAGTTTCAGCTTTAGCATCATTCCCTCCAAAGAAATCCCAGGGCTGATCTCCTTCAGAATGGACTGGTTGGATCTCCTTGCAGTCCAATGGACTCTCAAGAGTCTTCTCCAACACCACAGTTCAAAAGCATCAATTCTTCAGCGCTCAGCCTTCTTCACAGGCCAACTCTCACATCCATATATTATGACAGGAAAAACCATAGCCTTGACTAGGTGGAACTTTGTTGGCAAAGTACTGTCTCTACTTCTGAATATGCTATCTAGGTTGGTTATAACTTTCCTTTCAAGGAGTAAGCGTCTTTTAATTTCAGGGCTGCAGTCACCATCTGCAGTGATTTTGAAGTCCCCAAAAATAAAGTCTGACACTGTTTTCACTGTTTCCCCACCTATTTCCCATGAAATGATGGGACCGGATGCCATGATCTTCGTTTTCTGAATGTTGAGCTTTAAGCCAACTTTTTCACTCTCCACTTTCACTTTCATCAAGAGGCTTTTTAGTTACTCTTCACTTTCTGCCATAAGGGTGGTGTCATCTGCATATCTGAGGTTATTGATATTTCTCATGGTAATCTTGATTTCAGCTTATGTTTCTTCCAGCCCAGCGTTTCTCATGATGTACTCTGCATATAAGTTAAATAAGAAGGGTAATAATATACAGCCTTGACATACTCCTTTTCCTATTTGGAACCAGTATGTTGTTCCATGACCAGTTCTAACTGTTGCTTCCTGACCTGCATACAGGTTTCACATGAGGCAGGTCAGGTGGTCTGGTATTCCCATCTCTTTCAGAATTTTCCACAATTTATTGTGACCCACACAAAGTCTTTGGCATAGTCAGTAAAGCAGAAATAGATGTTTTTCTGGAACTCTCTTGCTTTTTCCATGATCCAGCGGATGTTGGCAATTTGATCTCTGGTTCCTCTGCCTTTTCTAAAACCAGCTTGAACATCAGGAAGTTCATGGCTCACGAATTGCTGAAGCTTGTCTTGGAGAATTTTGAGCATTACTTTACTAGTGTTTGAGATGAGTGCAATTGTGCGGTAGTTTGAGCATTCTTTGGCATTTGGAATTGGAATGAAAACTGACCTTTTCCAATCTTGTGGCCACTGCTGAGTTTTCCAAATTTGCTGGCATATTGAGTGCAGCACTTTCACAGCACCATCTTTCAGGATTTGGGATAGCTCCACTGGAATTCCATCACCTCCACTAGCTTTGTTCCTAGTGATGCTTTCTAAGGCCCACTTGACTTCACATTCCAGGATGTCTGGCTTTAGATGAGTGATCACACCATCGTGATTATCTGGGTCCTGAAGATCTTTTTTGTACAGTTCTTCTGTGTATTCTTGCCACCTCTTCTTAATATCTTCTGCTTTTGTTAGGTCCATATCATTTCTGTCCTTTATCCAGCCCATCATTGCATGAAATGTCCCCTTGGTATCTCTAATTTTCTTGAAGAGATCTCTAGTCTTTTCCATTCTGTTATTTTCTTCTATTTCTTTGCATTGGTCACTGAAGAAGGCTTCCTTATCTCTTCTTGCTATTCTTTGGAACTCTGCATTCCGATGCTTATATCTTTTGTTTTCTCCTTGCTTTTCTCTTCTCTTCTTTTCACAGCTATTTGTAAGGCCTCCCCAGATAGCCATTTTACTTCTTTGCATTTATTTTCCATGGGGATGGTCTTGATCCCTGTCTCCTGTACAATGTCACGTACCTCATTCCATAGTTCATCAGGCACTCTATCAGATCTAGGTCCTTAAAAATATTTCTCACTTCCACTGTATAATCATAAGGGATTTGATTTAGGTCATACCTGAATGGTCTAGTGGTCTTCCCTACTTTCTTCACTTTCAGTCTGAATTTGGCAATAAGGAGTTCATGATCTGAGCCACAGTCAGCTCCTTGTCTTGTTTTTGTTGACTGTAGAGAGCTTCTCCATCTTCAGCTGCAAAGAATAGAATCAATCTGATTTCGTTGTTGACCATCTAGTGATGTCCATGTGTAGAGACTTCTCTTGTGTTTTTGGAAGAGGGTGTTTGCTATGATCAGTGCATTTTCTTGGCAAAACTCTGTTAGTCTTTGCCCTGCTTCATTCCATAGTCCAAGGTCAAATTTGCCTATTACTACAGGTGTTTCTTGACTTCCTACTTTTGCATTCCATTCCCCTATAATGAAAAGGACATCTTTTTTGGGTGTTAGTTCTAAAAGGTCTTGTATGTCTTCATAGTACCATTCAACTTCAGCGTCTTCAGCGTTACTGGTTGGGGCATAGACTTGGATTACTCTGATATTGAATTGTTTGCCTTGGAAACAAACAGAGATCATTCTATTGTTTTTGAGATTGCATCCAAGTACTGCATTTCAGACTCTTTTCTTGGCCATGATGGCTACTCCATTTCTTCTGAGGGATTCCTGCCCACATTAGTAGATATAATGGTCATCTGAGTTAAATTCACCCATGCCAGTCCATTTTAGTTTGCTGTTTCCTAGAATGCCTACATTCACTCTTGCCATCTCTTGTTTGACCACTTTCAATTTGCCTTGATGCATGGACCCGACATTCCAGGTTCCTATGCAATATTGCTCTTTACAGCATCGGACCTTGCTTCTATCAGCAGTCACATCCACAGCTGGGTATTGTTTTTGCTTTGGCTTCATCCCTTCCTTCTTTCTTGAGTTATTTCTCCACTGATCTCTAGTAGCATATTGGATCCCTACTGACCTGGGGAGTTCCTCTTTCAGTATCCTATCATTTTGCCTTTTCATACTGTTCATGGGGTTCTCAAGGCAAGAATATTGAAGTGGTTTGCTAGTCCCTTCTCCAGTGGACCACATTCTGTCAGATCTCTCCACCATGACCCACCCATCTTGGGTTGCCCCACAGGCATGACTTAGTTTCATTGAATTAGACAAGGCTCTGGTCCTAGTGTGATTAGATTGACTAATTTTCTGTGAGTGTGGTTTCAGTGTGTCTGCCCTCTGATGCCCTCTTGCAACACCTACCATCTTACTTGGGTTTCTCTTACCTTGGGCGTGTGGTATCTCTTCACAGCTGCTCCAGCAAAGCGCAGCCACTGCTCCTTACCTTGGACGAGGGGTATCTCCTCACCACCACCCTTCCTGACCTTCAACGTGGGATAGCTCCTCTAGGCCCTACTGCGGCCGCACATCCACTGCTCCTTGGATGTGGGGTTGGTCCTCCTGGCCGCTGCCCCTGGCCTTGGGCATGGGGGTGTGGGATAGCTCCTCTTGCCCGCCATCCCTGACCTCGACTGCGGGGTATCTTCTCTCGGTCACCGCCCCTGACCTTGGACGTGGGATAGGTACTCTCAGCCGCCGCCCCTGACCTCTTACATGGGTAGCTCCTCTCAGCCGTTCCTGAGCCGTCACAGCCTAGCACTCTCTGCCACTGCCCCTGACCTCGCACGTGCGGTAGCTCCTCTGGGCCACGCTTAGTGTGCCGGTCGCAGCCGCCGCCATGACTGAAAAGGACAAGGTGGCTATAGGAGTGTTGTCCCATATTATGGGGACATGAGACAGACCAGTGACTTATCTCTAATCAGCTGGACAATCTTGCCACTGGGTGGCTGGGATGTTTATGGGCAGTTGTTGCAGTTGCCTCACTGGTCTGGGAGGCAACCAAGCTGACTTTGGGCCAAGATTTGTTCATAAAAGTACCGCATGAGATTAACACTCTCCTGCAAGGGGACCCCCATAAATGGCTATCAATATCCCAGATTACTCAATACCAGGAACTGTTCTGTGAGAACCCCCATGTTACTACTGAGCCTTGTCAGGCCCTGAATCTGGCCACTCTGTTTCTTGTGGGAGAAGATGGACCCTCACATGATTGCAAGGAAATATGCCAGCAGACCAGACTTGAGAGACCAGCCAATCCCAGACCCAGATTTGCTCCTGTACACCAATGGCACCAGCCTGGTGAAACAATGACAATGACTGTTGGGATGTGCAGTAGTCATAGAGGAAACCATCGTTGAGTCTAGCTTTCTCCCATCACACTGGTCCACTCAACAGCCCGAAGTATATGCTCTAATCTAGGCCCTCCAGCTGTCAAAAGTTAAGAAGACAGACATTTACACAGACTCCAGGTATGGTTTTGCCACACTACAGGGCTCTGTATAAGGAGAGAGGCCTTTAACAGCTAGTGAAAAAGATATTAAAAATAAGGAAGAAATTAAGACCCTATTAGATGCTGCCTGGGAACCAGAAAGGGTTGCATTCATACACTGCTGAGGACATCAAAAAGAGGATACCCACCAGCTCAGAGAACAGACTGGCAGATAAGACCACTAAACAAGCAGCCGAGGGTTTGAGGATGACAAGTGTAGCCCCTATTAAAGCTTTCATATTGGTGGAGCTACCTGAGCTAATGCTGCTGCTGCTAAATCACTTCAGTCGTGTCCGACTCTGTGTGACACCATAGACGGCAGCCCACGAGGCTCCCACATCCATGGGATTCTCCAGGCAAGAACACTGGAGTGGGTTGCCATTTCCTTCTCCAGTGCATGAAAGTGAAAAGTGAAAGTGAAGTTGCTCAGTCCTGTCTGACTCTTCGTGATCCCATGACTGTAGCCTACCAGGCTTCTCCATTCATGGGATTTTCCAGGCAAGAGTACTGGAGTGGGGTGCCATCGCCCATTGGAAGGGTGCATATACTGTTGTTCTAGCCAGCCCTACTGCACTTAAAGTTGCAGGTGTCACTGCCTGGATCCACCACATGAGGGAGAAGAGAGCATACCACGGAGACCTGGAGGACGCCGAGTGGACTATCCAAAAGGAGAAGGGGACGACAGAGGATGAGATGGCTGGATGACATCACTGACTCAATGGACATGAGTCTGAGTGAACTCCGGGAGCTGGTGATGGACAGGGAGGCCTGGTGTGCTGCGATTCATGGGGTTGCGAAGAGTTGGATACAACTGAGCGGCTCAACTGAACTGAACTGATCCCTGTGAAACCAAGATCATCTTAAAGAATAACAAGAGATGAAGTTCGATAATTAACTGTTGCTACAGGACTTGCTGGTATCATCTTGAGACTAACCATAGTTTCAGTACAAAGAGGGACCTGTGCTATAATTAAAGTTGAATGTTGTGTATGTATTCCTTATTTATCTGGTTATATATCAGCCACCCTAGATGACATGAAAGGTCAGGTAATGATGATATGTCTGATGATAATCTTCCTTTTTGGACTTCAGTCCTATCTTGGGTGAAGGATAACTGGTGCAAAACTACATTTACCATTGTTATAGTTCCCTTGATAGTTCTTCTTTGTGGACCCTTTATTTTACAATGTATTATGAACTTTGTAACCCAAAGACTGATGTCGTTCACCCAAATTGGAGGTCGGAGAGTCAGGGTACAATATATCCCTATGAATGAAGCTCATACTATTAGTTAAGAGCATCAAGAGAGGGGAATGAAGGAGGAAAGAGACAGAACAGGATCCATCTTGAAAGCAGGACTCCATCTTGAGCCGGACTGTAGACTTTGAGCTATATGCTCCATATCTATGGAAACGACATACTAATTGGAAAACCAGGCTCCCTGGAAGGAAGAGTCCCAGGGCTCATACCTAGAGTCTCTGTTGTCTAAAAGAACACCCTAATTATCTGTTTAACCAAATAGAATAATAAATTCTATTATGCTTATTGGGGTATGACCACAGACCTATTGATAATTGTCCACTGTTAACTACGTAGGCTTAAGGCATATGAATGACGGGTTAACTTTGATTGTATCTTTCTTTTCCTTTGTTCAGACTAGTTTCAGAGAATTTGAGGAGGTGGATTTGGGCATGTACACTTAGGGTATATAAGGTTTTCAGAAAAACTGGTCAGGGTCCTTGGCTAAGAGGGGACTCTGCCTTGGGCATGCCAGTGTAATAAACTGCACTCCACTATCTACATTGTCTTTCTGAGTGAGTTTCCCAGAATGTACGGCTACAATAATTACTATGACTCTGCTTTATGTTTTGTGTATAGTACAGCTTGACGGGGTTGATGGATCTCCTTTCATGATGGCTCACTCATGTGGCAGCCAAAGTGAGTGCCAGATAGTGGCTGGGTGCTCTGCTGGACTGTTGGCCAGGGGTCTATTTTGCTTTCCTTATGGTTCTCACTATAGTCTGCTTGAAAAGTGGAAGTGAAGTCACTCTGTCATGTCCGACTCTTTGCGACCCTGTGGACTGTAGTCTACCAATCCTCTGTCCATGGGATTCTCCAGGCAAGAATACTGGACTGGGTTGCCATTTGCTTCTCCAGGGGACCTTCCAGACACAGGGATCGAACCCAGGTTTCCCACATTGGAGGCAGATGCTTTAACCTTTGAGCCACCAGGGAAGCCCATGCTTAGTAAGAAGGAGTATTCCACAAAACAAATGGAACAGATCACTAAGTGACTGGGCTCATAAATGTGGCCCAGCATCACATCTTTTGTGCCTTATTGGTCAAGTGGTCACAGGCTGCACTCATATTCAGAGGAGGACATTCTTTGATAAAACTGACAGAATTTTGGCTACTTTTAATACGCCGTAATTTTTGTTTGTTTGTTTTGTGATTCAGGATCCAAATATTGGCAACCAAGATTTACTTCATGACTTGAAATAAATTAGCAAAAGTTAGCATCCTATGCTTGTCACTGTAGAGTACACAGCACATTACCGAAGGCCTAGTCTGTTCCTTTTGCCATGTCCTGTGCACGGGTGCCTTGAGGATTGCAGAACAGCTCTACATCTCTATGAATTCCCACAGACCTTCTTCCAGGAGTTGTTCACTCACACCTACCAGTGGGCAGGAAATTCTTCCTCAAAGTTAGGTCCTCGGTGACCTTTGGGCCTTCACTGGGAATACTCAGACCTCCTATGGCAGCATTAGCCAAAGATCAACAGAGGAAAATTCTATAATAAAACAAGGTATGGAATCCATGAAGCATTGTTGCTGCTCATCCTCTCCTGGAAATTCTGAATACCTGATCCTAAGGTTGATCCTCTTCCCTGCTCACATAGGCATCAAGAGAGTTGATTTTTCCTTTTTTTTTTTTTTTTTTTTGCATGGTTCGTGAGATTTCCTCTCACTCTTTTAATACACCTTTTTATTTTTATCTTTTAAATTACAGAGACACAGATGTATAATATACCTTTTTAAACAACAAGGAGTCTTAATTGAGTGTACTCAAACTAAGAATACTAGAGTTGGTATTTAAATTAGTGAAATGTTGCTGTTTCCTTGTTATAAGGACAGATGATTGACTTCTCTAAATGGTGACTTTGTGATTTAGATAAGCTGCGGCTTGTGTAGTGGCCACTATTTCAGAGGTCAGAATTATTTGGATAATTCGCAGGTAGCCCCTAATTCCTTTCCAGGTCTTCACCTCTTTGGAGCCTTACCCAGTACTTTTTTATTCCTGTCACTTCAGGCTTAATATATAGTTTACAAACCTAACTATTTCTGGCTTTGACCCAGGCTTTTGTGGTCTTGATTTATATGTATACACATCTGTTTAATGTGATTTAGGTTTATTCATTTTTAGATAGAATGGGGGTAGGTGGAGGAGATAAACTCAGTATAAAGACAATGACAGTTCTTCTCTGGACTCTAAGTTCAGACCGCTAGACAGATTAGACTTTCCTCTGAAAGAGAAATAACTAGCCGGGTCAATCCTGAAAGTATTATGCTTCTCAATTATATGGAACTAAAAACAGGTTTGTAAGAATGCCCTATTCTTATTTAACCATTCAGTTTTAGTTGTTCCAATCATATTTTATTTTCCTGATAAATACTGGAATATGTAGAAGCAGTAGGTTGATTTTTAATTGTCCTCTTGCCCATAAATCTTACAAGACCCATGCACTTTTCTTTAAGTTGTAAATGTTATCCAAATACTGGAATAAGGAAAGGCCTCCATTGTTCTATAATACATTAGTAGATCTGCATGATCATAGTGCAATCAGATATTATCCTAAATGTGTGACCATCCATGGTCAGTGGAGATGTGTTCATGAGATCAGAAACTGCACTTTCAGACCGACCTTGTCAATCTGACCCTGTGAACATTGGATTTTTTCTCCTATTCTGAGCAATTAATTTAATACATCATCAATTTGCTTACTGTGAGAAATGCACTATTTTGAGATTAAACAAGTTTTAGTTGTGAACTGTTCAAACAGCATGTTAAGAATGAAAGAATGTATTAGTTGGGGGGATAAAATTGCTGACATTTTGGGGAATGACTCTCCCTTCTAATCTTCTCTCCCCCTAATCATATCCTCCTTTGTTCATCAGAGATATGTCAGTTTTCTTTTCTTTTCTTGCTTTTCTCTTCCCTTCAGATAAAGGACTTTTTATTAATGTTGAAATTTTCAATAATAATCAGAATTTTATTAGCTTAACACCTCCGGTGATCTGACTCCTAAAATAAGCACATTTTAATTAGCATGCTTCTTGGTGCCACAGAATTGGTGATAGGAAGCAGTAAGATATTTCTTCCAAAAACTTACCAAATGAGCTCTCTGATTGACCACTGGATATTAACAAACCCCTGTGGTGTGAGACACCTAATTTAAGAGCAGTGATAATGAAAAAGTGAAGAAAGGGAAGCCTGCTTGTGTCAACTAAAAAATTTAGACAGTTATTTTCTTCTAAACTTTTGTTATTCTATTAACACTACCTTTCCCTTAAAACTTTCACTGGACTTGAAAAGAATAGTTAACACTTATGGGAATCTCTATTTAAAAGATTATAGACCAGACTTTTGGACTCTGGGACTGGGAGAGGGTGGGATGATTGGGGAGAATAGCATTGAAATATGTATAATATTATATCTGAAATGTATTAATTGTTCAAACTAATCACTGTCATGTTACAATTTGTTCATATTAGATGTTTGTAATGTTTCTGATAATCAATAAAAGAGATTCTTGATAAAAAAAAAAAAGAAAAAAAAAATCATTCTTGGTTGAATATCAGCAGAAAGCTCCTGAAAATGCCTGTTATTTCTTCACTCAAGATACTCTTATTCTGTAACAGGACATAATCTGGTCACTAAATCCCATCTACTCTGCTTCCAGTTAAGTTGTGTTCATTTCAGTCGCTCAGTCCTGTCCGACTCTTTGCGACGCCATGAATTGCAGCACGCCAGGCTTCCCTGTCCATCACCAACTCCCGGAGTTCACTCAGACTCATGTCCATCGAGTCAGTGATGCCATCCAGCCATCTCATCCTCTGTCGTCCCCTTCTCCTCCTGCCCCAAATCCCTCCAAGCATCAGAGTCTTTTCCAATGAGTCAACTCTTGGCATCAGGTGGCCAAAGTATTGCAGTTTCAGCTTTAGCATCAGTCCTTCCAAGGAACACCCCGGGCTGATCTCCTTTAGTATGGGCTGGTTGGATCTCCTTGCAGTGCAAGGGACTCTCAAGAGTCCTCTCCAACACCACAGTTCAAAAGCATCAGTTCTTCAGTGCTCAGCTTTCTTCACAGTCCAACTCTCACATTGATACATGACCACTGGAAAAAACATAGCTTTGACTAGATGGACCTTTGTTGGCAAAGTAATGTTTCTGCTTTTTAATATGCTGTATAGGTTGGTCATAACTTTCCTTCCAAGGAGTAAGTGTCTTTTAATTTCATGGGTGCAATCACCATCTACAGTGATTTTGGAGCCCCCCCCCCCCAGATAAAGTCTGCCACTGTTTCCACTGTTTACCTATCTATTTCCCATGAAATGATGGGAACAGATGCCACAATCTTAGTTTTCTAAACGTTGAGCTTTAAGCCAACTTTTTCACTCTCCTCTTTCACTTTCATCAAGAGGCTTTTAATTCCCCTTCACTTTCTACCATAAGGGTGGTGTCATCTGCCTATCTGAGGTTGTAGATATTTCTCCTGGCAATCTTGATTTCAGCTTGTGGTTCATCCAACCCAGCATTTCTCATGATGTACACTGCATATAAGTTAAATAAGCAGGGTGAAAATAGACAGCCTTGATGTACCCCTTTTCCTATTTGGAGCCAGTCTGTTGTTCCATGTTCAGTTCTAACTGTTGCTTCCTGAGCTGCATATAGGTTTCTCAAGAGGAAGGTCAACTGGTCTGGTATTCCCATCTCTTTCATAATTTTCCACAGTTTATTGTGATCCACAGAGTCAAAGGCTTTGGCATAGTCAATAAAGCAGAAATAGATATTTTCTGGAACTATCTTACTTTTTTCGATGATCCAGCGGATGTTGGCAATTTGATCTCTGGTTCCTCTGACTTTTCTAAAATCAGCTTGAACATCAGGAAGTTCACGGTTCACATATTGCTGAAGCCTGGCTTGGAGAATTTTGAGCATTATTTTAATACCATGTGAGATGAGTGCAAATGTGTGGTAGTTTGAGCATTCTTTGGCATTGCCTTTCTTTGTGATCAGAACGAAAACTGACATTTTCCAGTCCTGTGGCCACTGCTGAGCTTTCCAATTTTGCTGGCATATTGAGTGCAGCACTTTCACAGCATCACCTTTCAGGATTTGAAATAGCTCAATTGGAATTCCATTACCTCCACTATCTTTGTTCATAATGATGCTTTCTAAAACCCACTTGACTTCACATTCCAGGATGTCTGGCTCTAGGTCAGTGATCACACCATCGTGATTATCTGGGTCATGAAGATCTTTTTTGTACAGTTCTTCTGTGTATTCTTGCCACCTCTTCTTAATATTTTATGCTTCTGTTATGTCCATACTATTTCTGTCCTTTATCAAACCCATCTTTGCATGAAATATTCCCTTGGTAACTTAATCTTCTTTAAGAAGAACATCAGGAAGTTCACGGTTCACATATTGCTGAAGTCTGGCTTGGAGAATTTTGAGCATTACTTTACTAGCGTGTGAGATGAGTGCAATTGTGCGGTAGTTTGAACATTCCTTGGCATTGCCTTTCTTTGGGATTGGGATGAAAACTGACCTTTTCCAATCCTGTGGCCATATCATCTAAATCAAATTCCTTATGATTATACAGTGGAAGTGAGAAATAAATTTAAGGGACTAGATCTGATAGATAGAGTGCCTGATGAACTATGGACAGACGTTCATGACATTGTACAGGAGACAGGGATCAAGAAAAGAAATGCACAAAAGCAAAATGGCTGTCTGGGTAGAAATGAAAAACAAAGGAGAAAAGGAAAGATAAAAGCATCTGAATGCAGAGTTCCAAAGAATAGTATGGATAGACAAGAAAGCCCTCCTCAGGGATCAATGCAAAGAAATAGAGGGAAGCAATAGAATGGGAAAGACTGGAGATCTCTTCATGAAATCAGAGATACCAAGGGAACAATTCATGCAAAGATGGGCTGGATAAAGGACAGAAATGATATGGACCTAACAGAAGCAGAAGATATTAAGAAGAGGTAGAAAGAATACACAGAAGAACTGTACAAAAAATAGCACTACGACACAGATAATCATGATGGTGTGATCACCCACCTAGAGTTTTAGAAAGCATCATTATGAACAAAGATAGTGGAGGTAATGGAATTCCAATTGAGCTATTTCAAATCCTGAAAGGTGATGCTGTGAAAGTGCTGCACTCAATATGCCAGCAAAATTGGAAAGCTCAGCAGTGGCCACAGGACTGGAAAATGTCAGTTTTCGTTCTGATCACAAAGAAAGGCAATGCCAAAGAATGCTCAAACTACCACACATTTGCACTCATCTCACATGGTATTAAAATAATGCTCAAAATTCTCCAAGCCAGGCTTCAGCAATATGTGAACCGTGAACTTCCTGATGTTCAAGCTGATTTTAGAAAAGTCAGAGGAACCAGAGATCAAATTGCCAACATCCGCTGGATCATCGAAAAAAGTAAGATAGTTCCAGAAAATATCTATTTCTGCTTTATTGACTATGCCAAAGCCTTTGACTCTGTGGATCACAATAAACTGTGGAAAATTATGAAAGAGATGGGAATACCAGACCAGTTGACCTTCCTCTTGAGAAACCTATATGCAGCTCAGGAAGCAACAGTTAGAACTGAACATGGAACAACAGACTGGCTCCAAATAGGAAAAGGGGTACATCAAGGCTGTCTATTTTCACCCTGCTTATTTAACTTATATGCAGTGTACATCATGAGAAATGCTGGGTTGGATGAACCACAAGCTGAAATCAAGATTGCCAGGAGAAATATCTACAACCTCAGATAGGCAGATGACACCACCCTTATGGTAGAAAGTGAAGGGGAATTAAAAGCCTCTTGATGAAAGTGAAAGAGGAGAGTGAAAAGTTGGCTTAAAGCTCAACGTTTAGAAAACTAAGATTGTGGCATCTGTTCCCATCATTTCATGGGAAATAGATAGGTAAACAGTGGAAACAGTGGCAGACTTTATCTGGGGGGGGGGGGCTCCAAAATCACTGTAGATGGTGATTGCACCCATGAAATTAAAAGACACTTACTCCTTGGAAGGAAAGTTATGACCAACCTATACAGCATATTAAAAAGCAGAAACATTACTTTGCCAACAAAGGTCCATCTAGTCAAAGCTATGTTTTTTCCAGTGGTCATGTATCAATGTGAGAGTTGGACTGTGAAGAAAGCTGAGCACTGAAGAACTGATGCTTTTGAACTGTGGTGTTGGAGAGGACTCTTGAGAGTCCCTTGCACTGCAAGGAGATCCAACCAGCCCATACTAAAGGAGATCAGCCCGGGGTGTTCCTTGGAAGGACTGATGCTAAAGCTGAAACTGCAATACTTTGGCCACCTGATGCCAAGAGTTGACTCATTGGAAAAGACTCTGATGCTTGGAGGGATTTGGGGCAGGAGGAGAAGGGGACGACAGAGGATGAGATGGCTGGATGGCATCACTGACTCGATGGACATGAGTCTGAGTGAACTCCGGGAGTTGGTGATGGACAGGGAAGCCTGGCGTGCTGCAATTCATGGCGTCGCAAAGAGTCGGACAGGACTGAGCGACTGAAATGAACACAACTTAACTGGAAGCAGAGTAGATGGGATTTAGTGACCAGATTATGTCCTGTTACAGAATAAGAGTATCTTGAGTGAAGAAATAACAGGCATTTTCAGGAGCTTTCTGCTGATATTCAACCAAGAATGATTTTTTGGCCACCTCATGCGAAGAGTTGACTCATTGGAGAAGACTCTGATTCTGGGAGGAATTGTGGGCAGGAGGAGAAGGGGACGACAGAGAATGAAATGGCTGGATGGCATCACTGACTCAATGGATGTGAGTCTGGGTGACCTCCAGGAGTTGGTGATGGACAGGGAGGCCTGGCGTGGTGCAGTTCATGGGGTCGCAAAGAGTCGGACCCAACTGAGCGACTGATCTGATCTGATCTGATCTGAATGATCTAGTGGTTTTTCCTACTCTCTTCAATTTCAGTCTGAATTTGGCAATAAGGAGTTCATGATCTGAGCCATAGTCAGCTCCTGGTCTTGTTTTTGCTGACTGTATAGAGCTTCTCCATATTTGGCTGCAAAGAATATAATCAATCTGAATTTGGTGATGTCCCTGTGTAGAGTCTTCTCTTGTGTTGTTCGAAGATGGTGTTTGCTATAACCAGTGCATTTTCTTGGCAAAACTCTATTAGTCTTTGCCCTGCTTTATTCCGTATTCCAAGGTAAAATTTGTCTCTTACTCCAGGTGTTTCTTGACTTCCTACTTTTGCACTCCAGTCCCCTATAATGAAAAGGACATCTTTTTTGGGTGTTAGTTCTAAAAGGTCTTGTATGTCTTCATAGAACCGTTCAACTTCAGCTCTTTCCGCATTACTGGTTGGGACATAGGCTTGGATCACCGTGATATTGAATTGTTTGCCTTGGAAATGAACAGAGATTATTCTGTTGTTTTTGAGATTTCATCCAAGCACTGCATTTCTTTTGTTGACCATGATGGCTACTCCATTTCTTCTAAAGGATTCCTGCTTGCAATAGTAGATACAATGGTCATCTGAGTTAAATTCAACCATTCCAGTCCGTTTTAGTTTGCTGATTCCTAGAAGGTTAACGTTCACTCTTGCCATCTCCTGTTTGACCACTTCCAATTTGCCTTGATTCATGGACCTAACATTCCAGGTTCTTATGCAATATTGCTCTTTACAACAACGGACTTTACTTCTATCTCCAGTCACATCCACAACTGGGTATTGTTTTTGCTTTGTTTCCATCCCTTCATTTTTTCTGGAGTTATTTCTCCACTGATCTCCAATAGCATATTGGGCACCTACCTACCTGGGGAGTTCCTTTTTCAGTATCCTATCATTTTGCCTTTTCATACTGTTCATGGGGTTCTCAAGGCAAGAATACTGAAGTATTTAACCATTCCCTTCTCCAGTGGACCACATTCTGTCAGACCTCTCCACGATGACCCCTCTGTTTTGGGTGGCCCCAAATGGCATGGCTTAGTTTCATTGAGTTAGACAAGGCTGTGGTCTGTGTGATCAGATTGGCTAGTTTTCTGTGATTATGGTTTCAGTGTGTCTGCCCTCTGATGCCTCTCGCAACACCTACCGTCTTACTTGGGTTTGTCTTACTTTGGACGTGGGGTATTTCTTCAGGGATGCTCCAGCAAAGCACAGCCACTGCTCCTTACCTTGGGCCAGGTCGCCCCTCCTGACCTTGAACGTGGAGTAGCTCCTCTCGGCCCTCCTGCGCCCATGCAGCCGCCACTCCTTGGACATGTGGTTGTTGCACTTGGCTGCCACCCCTGACCATGAAAGTAGGGTAGCTCCTCTCGGCCGCCACCCTTGACCTCTACCTAATCTAATTACAGTTTCAGTGTCTCCTAGAAATGCAGTCTTAACCAGTCAGTCTGGAATTTCCTGACTAGCACTAGTCAGATGACCCATCTGATAGGCCCCTGCCTTCTCCCAAAGGAAGGTGATTCTGCCTAAAATGGTCCTTGTTTATGACTTCTCTGTCTCTTTCCTGCCTTTAAAAACCTTTCCTTTTCTGCAATTCTTTGGATCTCCTTTATATTTGTTATATGGGGTACTACCTGACATGAATACTTGAATAAAGCTGATTTTCTCTTCAAATTTGCTCAGTTGAATTTTGTTTTTAACACATACAAAAATAGTTAATAACCTATTTCTCATCTTTTACTCCTAGTTAGCTTTCTTTTTCCAATATAATGGGTACCTCAGCAAAGTGTTTGGCCAAGGTACAATGGTTAATTTTATGGATTAACTTGGTTGGGCCATGAGATGCCCAGCTATTTGGATAAACATTCTGAGTATTTCTCTGAAGATGTTTTTAAATAAGTTTAACATTTAAATCAATGGAATTTCAGTAAAGTAGAAGTCCTCCATAATGTGGGTTGGCCTTATCCCCTCAGCTAAAAGCAACATTCTCCAGCACATTACCTTGATCTGCAACATCAACTCTTCCTGGTTCTACAGCAGATGACTTTACACTCACATTGGGACATTTCTGGGAGGTTGTCATCTCCATTTCATTTAGTTGCTTTTCTTGGGATTTATCTTGTTCCTTCACATAATCTTTTTTTTTTTTTTTCCATTTTGGTTAGCTTTCTGTGATTGTGATATTAGTTCTGTCAGATGCTGGGATTGTAGTTCTTGTTTCTTTTGTCTGTCCTCTGGTAGATGAGGATAAGAGGCTTGTGCAAGCTTCCTTATGGGAGGAACTGGCTGTAGGGGAACCTGATTCTCCCTCTGGTGGTCAGAGGTGTGCTCAGTTCAGTTCAGTTCAGCCACTTAGTCACATTCAACTATCTGCGACCC
The DNA here is from genome assembly GCA_935064755.1 of Tragelaphus eurycerus. Classification (NCBI taxonomy): domain Eukaryota; kingdom Metazoa; phylum Chordata; class Mammalia; order Artiodactyla; family Bovidae; genus Tragelaphus; species Tragelaphus eurycerus. The sequence continues at coordinate 10,270,498 of CAKXYN010000084.1, read as the reverse complement.
CATGGTCTGCAATACACCAGGCTTCCCTATCCATCATCAATACTCAGAGCTTGTTCACACTCATGTCCATCAAATGGGTGATGTTATCTCATCCTGTCATCCCCTTCTCCTCCTGCCTTTAATTATTCCAAGCATCAGGGTTTTTTTCTAATGAGTCAGTTCTTCACATCAGGTGGCCAATGTATTAGAGTTAGCTTCAGCATCAGTCCTTCCAAAGAATATTCAGAAATGATTTCCTTTAAGATTGACTGGTTTGATGTCCTTGCAGTCCAAGGGACTGTCATGTGTCTTCTCCAACACCACAGTTCAAAAGCATCAACTATTCAGTGCTCAGATTTTTCATGGTCCAATTCTCACACCCATACATCACTACTGGAAAAAACAGCTTTGACTAGATGGACCTTTGTCGACAAAGTAATGTCTTTGCTTTTTAATATGCTGTCTAAATTTCTCATAGCTTTTCTTCCAAGGAGGAATTTCATGGCTGTAGTCACCATCTGCAGTGATTTTGCAATCCAAGAAAATAAAGTCTGTCACTGTTTCCATTGTTTCCCCATCTATTTGCCATGAAGTGATGGGACTGGATGCCATGATCTTTGTTTTTTTGAATATTGAGTTTTATGCCAGATTTTTCAGTCTCCTCTTTCACCCTTATCAAGAGGTTCTTTAATTCTTCTTCACTTTCTGCCATAACGGTGGTGTCATCTGCATATCTGAAGTTATTGGTATTTCTCCTGGCAATCTTGATTCCTGGTTGTGCTTCATCCAACATGGCATTTTGCCTGATCGACTCTGCATATAAGTACAATAAGCAGAGAGACAATGCACAGCCTTGGTGTACGCCTTTGCCAATTTTGAACCAGTTGGTTGTTCCATGTCCGGTTCTAACTGTCGCTTCTTGACCTGCATACAAGAGACAGGTCAGGTAGTCTGGTATTCCCATCTCTTGAAGGATTTTCCAGTTTGTTGTGATACACAGAGTCAAATGCTTTGGCATAGTCAATAAAGCAGAAATAGGTGTTTTTCTGGAACTCTCTTGCTTTTTCGATGATCCATCGGATGTTGGCAATTTGATCTCTGATTCCTCTGCCTTTTCTAAATCCAGCTTGAACATCTGGAAGTTCTCAGTTCACTTACTGTTGAAGCCTAGCTTGGAAAATTTTGAGCATTACCTTGCTAGCATGTGGGCTTCCCTGGTGGCTCAGATGGTAAAATGTCTGCCTGCAACGCCGGAGACCTGGGTTCGATTCCTGGGTTGGGAAGATCACCTGGAGAAGGAAAGGGCAATCCACTCCAGGACTCTTGCCTGGAAAATCCCATGGATGGAGGAGCCTGATAGGCTACAGTCCATGGGGTCGCAAAGAGTTGGACACGACTGACTTCACTTTCACTTTCATTTTGCTAGCATGTGAGATGAGTGCAATTGTGCAGTAGTTTGAATATTCTTTGTCATTGCCTTTCTTTGGGATTACAATGAAAACTGACCTTTTCCAGTCCTGTGGCTACTGTTGAGTTTTCCAAATTTACTTGTATATTAAATGCAGCACTTTAAGAGCATTATCTTTTAGGATTTGAAATAGCTCAGCTGGTATTCCATAACCTCCACTAGCTTTGTTCATAGAGATGCTTCCTAAGGCCCACTTGACTTCACATTCCAGGATGTCGGGCTCTAGGTGAGTGATCACACCATCGTGGCTGTCTTGCTCATGAAGATCTCTTTTGTATATTTCTTCTGTGTGTTCTTGGCACTTGTTCTTAATATCTTCTGCTTCTCTTACATCCATACTGTTTCTGTACTTTATTGTACCCATCTCAGTATGAAACGTTCCCTTGGTATCTCTAATTTTCTTGAAGTGATCTCTGGTCTTTCCTATTCTATTATCTTCTTCTATTTCTTTGCACTGATCACTTAGGAATCCATTCTTATCTCTCTTTGTTATTCTTTGAAACTCTGCATTCAGATTAGTATATTTTTCCTTTTCTCCTTTGCCTTTAGCTTCTCTTCTTTTCTCAATTATTTGTAAGTCCTCCTCAGACAAATATTTTTCCATTTCTGCATTTCTTTTTCTTGGAGGTGATCTTGATCACTGCTTCCTGTACAATATCATGAACCTCCACCCATAGTTCTTCAGGCACTTTGTTTATCAGATTTAATCCCTTGAATCTATTTGAACTTCCACCGTATAATTATAAGGGATTTGATTTAGGTCATACCTGAATTGTCTAGTGGTTTTCCTTTCTTTCTTCAATTTAAGTGTGAATTTTGCAATAAGGAGTTGATGATATGAGCCATAGTAAGCTACCTGTCTTGTTTTTGCTGACTGTATAGATCTTCTCTATCTTTGGTGGCAAAAATTATAATCAATCCGATTTTAGTATTGACCATCTGGTGATGTCCATATATAGAGTCTTCTCTTGTGTTGTTGGAAGAGGGTGCTTGCTATGACCAGTGCATTCTCTTGGCAAAACTCTATGACTTACATGCTTTACTGTGGACAAGAATCCCTTAGAAGAAATGGAGTAGCCCTCGTAATCAACAAAAGAATGTGTTATGACCCAGCAATCCCACTGTTGGGCATACACACTGAGGAAACCAGAATTGAAAGAGACACGTGTACCCCAATGTTCATCACAGCACTGGTTATGATAGCCAGGACATGGAAGCAACCTAGATGTCCATCAGCAGATGAATGGATAAGAAAGATATGGTACATATACACAATGGAGTATTACTCAGCCATTAAAAAGAATACATTTGAATCAGTTCTAATGACATGGATGAAACTGGAACCTATTATACAGAGTGAAGAAAGCCAGAAAGAAAAACACCAATACTAACGCATATATATGGAATTTAGAAAGAGATGGTAACAATAACCCTGTATACAAAACAACAAAAGAGACACTGATGTATAGAACAGTCTTTTGGACTCTGTGGAAGAGGGAGAGGGTGGGATGATTTGGGAGAATGGCATTGAAATATGTATAATATCATATATGAAATGAGTTGCCAGTCCAGGTTTGATGTACAATACTGGATCTGGGGGCTGATGCACTGGGACAACCCAGAGGGATGGTACAGGGAGGGAGGAGGGAGGAGGGTTCAGGATGGGTAATATGTGTATACCTGTGGCGGATTCATGTTGATATATAGCAAAACCAATACAATATTGTAAAGTTAAAAAATAATAAAAATAATAAAAAAATTAAAACAACAACAACAACAAAAATAATGCAAAATGCAGTACTTAAGTACAATCTCAAAAATGACAGAATGATCTCTGTTCGTTTCTAAGGCAAACACTTCACTGTCACAATAATCCAAGTCTGTAAACCAACCACTAGCGCTGAAGAAGTTAAAGTTGAATGGCTCTATGATGACCTGCAATGTTAGTTCTAGGACTAACATCAAAATAAATGATCTCCTTTTCATCATAAGGACTGGAATGCAAAGTAGCAAGTCAAGAGATACCTGAAGTAATAGGCAAGTTTGGCCTTCAAGTACAAAATGAAGCACGGCAAAGTCTTTCAAGAGTTTTGCCAGGAGAAGACACTGGAATGTGCTCAGTAAAGCTTTAATTCTATTTTATGCTGATGGCTGTGGGTGTGTCCCTCCCTGTTAGTTGTTTGGCCTGAGGTGACCTAGTCCTGGAGTCTACAGGCTCTCAGGTAGTGGTATTGGTGACTTTCAAGGCAACTTGAACACATCTCCCAGGACTGCTGCTGCCACTGCCCCTGTGCCTGTGGTGGGCCACTGCCAACCCACACCTCGGCAGGAGGCCCTCAAACACTCACAGATAGGTCTGGCTCAGTCTCTTGTAGGGTCATTTTTCCTTTACTTTCAGTCCTGGTGTGTGCAAGGTTTTGTTTGTGCCCTCCAAGAGTAGAGTCTCTATTTCCCCAGTCTTGTGAAGGTCCTATAATCAAATCCTGCTGGCCTTCAAAGTCATATTCCCTGGGGATTTACAGTACCTTGGCCAGATCCCCTGCTTGGGAGCCTGATATGGGGCCTAGAACCTTTACAATAGTACAAGAACTTCTTTGGTATTATTGAGTTCCAGTTTGTGGGTCTCCCACCTGGCAGCTATAAGGTTTGATTTTATTGTGGCCATGCCTTTTCTACCATTTTATTGAGGGTTTTCCTTTGTCCTTGGATGTGTGGTATCTTTTTTTGGTGGTTGCAGTGTCTTCATGCTTCATGATTGTTCAACAGCTAGTTGCGATTTTGGTGCTCTGGCAGGAGAAGAAGAACATGTCCTTCTACTCTACCAACTTGAACCAATCTATGCATTAATATTTTTAAAACGTGTTTCCTGATGCATTCTGATAGTTACAATATTTCCCTAGATACATGAGCATTATGATATAATATTGCTATACTTATTTTATATGAGTCTCTACTGATAAGAAAATAATTCTTTACTTTTAGGTTTTACTGGGAGCTGAATCCAAACAAATAAAAGAAAATAAATATTCCATAGATCCTACTTCCTTGAATTCTGTGAAGGGGGTTAATCAATCTATTTTTTAAAATTAAGTACTTGACAAATATTTTCTTTATTTATGTGATTTCTTACAATAAGATTGCCTTCAAAATGATTAAACAGTTCAATATATTCTGTGGAGATGTCATGATTAACTGCAATTGTATCAAACTATGCCAATGGTTCTGAAATTGAAGCTGAATATTGTGCAGTCTACTAATTTTAAGTGCTTTTTTCTATACCTCGTATATAATGATGTAGTTGTTATTTTTAACATATCTTAAAAATTGAAATAATTTCTGCTATTGCTGGCCATTTAAGAGTTTATTTGCATCATGCATTAAGTGGGGTTTTTGATGTGAGTGGGCTTTTTTCCTGAGGAATAACCTGATCTCAACTGCAGAGGATGGTGGAAAAAGAAGAAAATCCAGGCTTAATGTATAACATTCAATGTTCTGTGTCAAAAGAGGCTATAAGTACCTATTTCTACATGGACCAAGGGACTCTAAACTGGTGCATTGTGTGCTGCTAGAAAATTGGGCTATACTTGAAGTGAGGGGCATGGCACAACCAAGGTGTAGGGAACAAGAAAAAAAAAAAAAAAAAGAATCACAGTGGTATAGGAATATGTATCTCACATAGAGGATTTCTGATAGCTAGACGTAAGTTACGTTAAAGTCACAAAGGACTATAATCCAAATGAGGATTTTTTACTAGAGGTAAGACAATACAGTAAGGGTTAAAGAAAAACTTTGGCCCTAGGGAAGAGAGTGATCATAACACTTCCATAGGTGGTTCCAGTCTTGGCAGAATAATTAATTCTACAGTTCATCTGCTAACATGTTGTAGTCTGGGTCCAGAACAAGTTATGCTTAGTGTGAAGGTTTGAGATAAAAATACATACAGCTGGAAAAGACTGGTGATTATAAAAAAATAGGAATAGATGTTAGACTTTTTTGGGTTTGTCTAGTTCTCATTACGAAGAAGGCAATGAGAACCCACTCCAGTACTCTTGCCTGGAAAATCCCATGAACGGAGGAGCTGGGTAGGCTTCAGTTCATGTCGTCGCTGAGTTGGACATGACTGAGCGACTTCACTTTAACTTTTCACTTTCATGCATTGGAGAAGGAAATGGCAGCCCACTCCAGTATTCTTGCCTGGAGAATCCAAGGGATAAAGGAGCCTGTTGGGCTGCCATCTATGGAGTCGGTCGCACAGAGTTGGACACAACTGACATGACTTAGCAGCAGCAGTTTTCATTAAGAAGGCAATGACAACCCACTCCAGTACTCTTGCCTGGAGAATCCCATGGAAGGAGGAGCTGGATAAGCTTCAGTCCATGGGATCGCTGAGTTGGACATGACTGAGCGACTTCACTTTCATTTTTCACCTTCATGCATTGGAGAACAAAAAGGAAACCCACTCCAGTATTCTTGCATGGAGAATCCCAGGGACAGAGGAGACTGCTGGGCTGCCATCTATGGGGTCACACAGAGTCGGACACGACTGATGCCACTTAGCAGCAGCAGCAGCAGCAGCAGTTCTCACTAAAAAGTTGAACTTACTTGTTATCATTAAAACACGTGAAAGTCCTGGATATGTTAGACAGCCCTACTTTTTCCTCTGTCATGTGTCAGTGAATCATGTCATTGAATCATATTTTGGTTCCTACAAAGCTCTAGGAATTGAAGTATGGGGCTTATAAAAACACTAAACCACCTTTCTATTAATGGGATAGAGACAGCAAGCAAGCACAAAATAAAGAAAATTCCATGGTTGGTACTATGAAGAAAATGAGCAAGGTAAGTGACAGAGTGACCAGATGGAGGGGTTTTAGGTGGAATGGTCAGGAAAGGTATCTGTGAAGGGGCAACTATTGAGCAGAGGAATGGAGGCAAAATCAGAGATAACATAGGTAAAGAATGTAGGGCAGCAAAATCTTGGATCAGTTGAGTTCTATCGAGGATGCAGTGCTTAAACTCTGCCTCTCTGTACCAGTGCCAAATATTGTCACCCTGTTTATTTAACTTATATGCAGAGTACATCATAAGGAACGCTGGACTGGAAGAAACACAAGCTGAAATCAAGATTGCTGGGAGAAATATCAATAACCTCAGATATGCAGATGACACCACCCTTATGGCAGAAAGTGAAGAGGAACTCAAAAGCCTCTTGATGAGAGTGAAAGTGGAGAGTGAAAAGGTTGGCTTAAAGCTCAACATTGAGAAAACGAAGATCATGGCATCGGGTCCCATCACTTCATGGGAAATAGATGGGGAAACAGGAGAAACAGTGTCAGACTTTATTTTTCTGGGCTCCAAAATCACTACAGATGGTGACTGCAGCTAGGAAATTAAAAGACGCTTACTCCTTGGAAGGAAAGTAATGACCAACCTAGATAGTATATTCAAAAGGAGAGACATTACTTTGCCAGCAAAGGTTCGTCTAGTCAAGGCTGTGGTTTTTCCTGTGGTCATGTATGGATGTGAGAGCTGGACTGTGAAGAAGGCTGAGTGCCAAAGAATTGATGCTTTTGAACTGTGGTGTTGGAGGAGACTTTTGAGAGTCCCTTGGACTGCAAGGAGATCCAACCAGTCCATTCTGAAGGAGATCAGCCCTGAGATTTCTTTGGAAGGAATGATGCTAAAGCTGACACTCCAGTACTTTGGCCACCTCATGTGAAGAGTTGACTCATTGGAGAAGACTCTGATGCTGGGAGGGATTGAGGGCAAGAGGAGAAGGGGATGACAGAGGATGAGATGGCTGGATGGCATCACTGACTTGATGGATGTGAGTCTGAGTGAACTCCAGGAGTTGGTGATGGACAGAGAGGCCTAGCGTGTTACAGTTGATGGGGTCACAAAGAGTCGGACACGACTAAGGGACTGATTTGATCTGATCTGACCAGTGCCAAAGTAAATCTTCGAGACAGAGTTTTAGGTGAAGTAGAAAAAAAAAAAAAGCTTTATTGCTTCGCAAGGAAAAAAGGGACACAGTGGGCTCCAATTTCAAAAACTATGTGTCCCAACCAGGGAGGATTTGAAGAATTCTATAGCCATAATTCAAAGATGGGGTTGCTGAGAGATTAGGATGTTAGCATGGCCTGAGCTCCCTTACTTTTGTCTCAGGTGGTTGATCTCCTAGACTTAATGATCTTCTCTGGCCCCTTTAATTTTTTTTTTTAATTCTATTTTATTTTATTTACCTTTACAATATTGTATTACTTTTGCCATATATCAAAATGAATCTGCCACAGGTATACATGTGTTCCCCATCCTGAACCCTCCTCCCTCCTCCCTCCCCATACCATCCCTTTGGGTCGTCCCAGTGCACCAGCCCCAAGCATCCAGTATCGTGCATCAAACCTGGACTGGCGACTCATTTCATATATAATATTATACATGTTTCAATGCCATTCTCCCAAATCATCCCACCCTCGCCCTCTCCCAGAGTCCAAAAGACTGTTCTATACATCAGTGTCTCTTTTGCTGTCTCGTATACAGGGTTATTGTTACCTTCTTTCTAAATTCCTTTAATCTTGTCTCAAGTGGTTTCTTGGCTGCTTCTCCTTTGATTAGCAGCTATTTGAATCTGTCCTCTGGAACTCAGGAAAGGTCATGAAGGCTGGTGTCTATTTCTTATAAATAAGAAAAGGAGGACACAGAAATACTAACATTTCGAGAAGTCCCACAGGGTCCTTCTCAGTTCAAATGCTTGTGGTGTCAGATCACAGTGAGAGGGAGAAGAGACATCTGTTATGAAGTATATACAAGTAAGGTCTAGAAAGCATGGCAAGAAATCGAAATTTTGCTCTAAATACAAAGAGAAGCATTCAAGATTGTGAGTGATATGTAATAACACTTTTAAAGAAAAATAGCTTTTCAGGGAGAGATGGTGTTAATGAGGAGAAAAATTTTACCAGGTTTCTTCATTGTAAATGTACCATTACCCCTTTCCATACAACAGTCTTGAAAGTAGGTTACTAGATGCATTCAAAAGTCCACATTCAAAGGTTGGGGAATTAAGATCCACTTCCTGGAAGGGGTTACCTACATGTTGCATCCGATCCCATCACATCATGTGAAATAGATGGGAAAACAGTGTCAGACTTTATTTTTCTGGGCTCCAAAATCACTACAGATGGTGACTGCAGCCATGAAATTAAAAGATGCTTACTCCTTGGAAGGAAAGTTATGACCAACCTAGATCACATATTCAAAGGCAGAGACATTACTTTGCCAACAAAGGTTCATCTAGTCAAGGCTATGGTTTTTCCTGTGGTCATGTATGGATGGGAGAGCTGGACTGTGAAGAGGGCTGAGTGTCAAAAAATTAATGCTTTTGAACTGTGGTGTTGGAGAAGACTCTTTAGAGTCCCTTGGACTGCAAGGAGATCCAAGCAGTCCATTCTGAAGGAGATCAGCCCTGGGATTTCTTTGGAAGGAATGATGCTAAAGCTGAAACTCCAGTATTTTGGCCACCTCATGCGAAGAGTTGACTCATTGGAGAAGACTCTGATGCTGGGAGGGATTGAGGGCAGGAGGAGAAGGGGACGACAGAGGATGAGATGGCTGGATGGCATCACTGACTCGATGGATGTGAGTCTCAGTGACCTCCGGGAGTTAGTGATGGACAGGGAGGCCTGGCGCGCTGCGATTCATGGGGTTGCAAAGAGTCAGACACGATCTGATCTGATCTGAAGGGACTCTCAAGAGTCTTCTCCAACACCAAACTTCAAAAGCATAAACTCTTCAGTATTCAGATTTCTTCATGGTCCAACTCTCACATCCATACATGCCTACTGGGAAAACCATAGTTTGGACTATGTGGAACTTTGTCTGCAATGTAACGTCTTTGTTTTTTAATATGCTGCCTAGGTTTGTCATAGCTTTTCTTCCAAGGAGTAAACGTCTTTTAATTTTGTGGCTGTAGTCACTATATGCAGTGATGTTGGAGTTCAGGAAAACAAACTCTTTCACTGTTTCTACTGTTTCCTGCAAAAAGATCAAACAATCCAATCCTAAAGAAAATTAATTCTTAATATACATTAGAAGGACTGATGCTGAAGCTGAAGCTCCAATATTTTAGCCACCTGATGTGAAAAACTGACTCATTGGAAAAGACCCTGATGCTGGGAAATATTGAAGCCAGGAAGAGAAGGGGACGACAGAGGATGAGATGTTTGGATTGCATCACTGACTAAATGGTCATGAGTTTGAGCAAGCTCTGGGAGACAGTGAAGGACAGGAAAGACTGGTGTGCTGCAGTCCATAGGGTCACAAGGAATCAGACACAAATTATCAACTGAATAATAACAACAAAGATTATGGTGTTAAAGGGTTGCACTCAATATGCCAGCAAATTTGGAAAACTCAACAATGGCCCCAGGACTGGATTTTAATTCCAACCCCAAAGAAGGCCCATGACAAAGAATGTTCAAACTACCACACAAATGTGCTCATTTCACATGCTAGTGAGGCAATGTTCAAAATCCTTGAAGATAGGCTTCAACAGGTGATGGAATTCCACCTATGGATATGAGAGTTGGACCATAAGGATGGCTGAGTGCCAAAGAATCAATGCTTTTGAACAGTAATGCTGGAGAAAACTCTTGAAAGTTCCTTGGACTGCAAGGAGATCAAACCAGCCAATCCTAAAGGAAATCAGTCTTGAATATATATTTGGAAGGACTGATCCTGCAGCTGATGTGCCAGTACTTTGGCCACTTTATGGGAAGAGCTTTTCCACATTGGAAAAGACCCTGATGCTGGGAAAGATTGAGGACAACAGAAGTGAGTGACAGAGGATGAGAGGGTTGGATGGCAGCATTGACTCAATAGACATGAGTTTGAGCAATCTCCAGGAGATAGTGAAGGACAGGGAATCTGGGTGAGCTGCAGTCCATGGGTTCATGAAGAGCCGGACATGACTGATCACTGAACAACACCATCAACAACATGTCATTAAGCAAGTTTGCTTTTCTCTATTGACCAATCTTTTTATTACAAGGGTATCTCAACCAAAAACCTAGAAGGGTAAAGGAAGAACGATTTTTCCTCCCTCAGGGATAGTTTAAGTAATTACAAAAATATTTTTTTGAACAATGTCTTTCCCTCTAGTTATTTACATCTTCCTCTCTTCCTCCCCTTCCTTCTCCTCCTTACCTGCCTCCTTCTTCACCTCCTCTTCTTTTCTTCCTCTCCCTCACACTGCATTTTTTTTTTGAATCAGAAGATAAATGGGCTCCTGGCTAAGCAGCTGAACTCTATCCCCTGTGGACAGATATCCCAAAATAAACAGAGTGGCAGGATCAAGGAGTCTTGCTTAGATAAAAGATAAAGAGACCACATTATTGAGGTTAAAGAGACCTCTCAACTACACGAGCACATAAAGCTTCTTCAGGGCTCAAAAAAGGAAGGGACATCACCTCATAATATATTGTGTCAACCTTCCCAATGTGTTTCTCCAAAGCAAACAAGCCACGGCTTTGTCACTAGCCCCTGGTTGGGTAGCTGAGATCCTGCTTTAAGCTGCTGCATGCCAAGGCCATCTGAGATTATTTTCAAACTGAAAACTAAAAGATAATTTAGTATTTGAGGGAAAAAAAGTAGACAAATAGAATTCATGAGTAATAACATTTTAATTAAATTCTGACTCCTTTTTGCAAGTTTTATGGAGGAAAAAGATATGGTCTTAGACTTAATTGTGTTATAAAATTTTGATTCTAATTCTTAAGAATAGACTTCCTTTTTAAGATTTCCACCTGCCTGGGACGGGTTCTGCATGGCCATAGATCACTGGACTTGTATAGTGGAACTTTCTTGATAGAAACTGGAACAGGAGAGGCAATTGTTATCAAGCTTGAGTTGGAGAAAGGCTGTCCATTTTTTTCATGAGGATATTATCCTCTTTAATAATTATTAAGATACCTGACATTTCCTGTCATTTAAATCATTTCATATTAATACAATTATACATCAAATAGTCATTAAGTGCCTCCCATTTTCATAGTACTATTGTACAGTACTGACGCCAGAGGGTAATTGAGTCTTTATCAACTCAAAATTCTATCAGCCTCTCTACCACCAAAAGTGCCCCCAATAAACATGCAATCTACATGAAAATGTTTGCTTTGAGAATGAGTCTTCAAGAGAAATCTGGCAGTTCACCCCAATTTCCCTCTCAACAGAAGATATTACTAAGTCCTTCCTGTAGAAAAACTTTGGAACTATCACACTAGAAAATATAAAATTTATCAAGTGTGGTGCTTTCCTTCAATGATCTTATAATCTAATTGTAGAGTAAATACATAAACTTGTAAAGAAAGTAAATAGCAATAAAATATTTACTAACGCTTTTTTTTCAGTGGGGGTGGGAGTGAGAGAATTAATTCTGAGGAAGATTGATAAGGAGCCCAGGGTCCTCAATGAGGAAGGAGATTAGGGCCCTTATCTAATAGGAAGAAAGGAGTTTCTCCTCCTTGGGGAGAAAGGAGTTTGGGGTTCTCAAGGAGGAGAAAATGACAAATATTTTTTTTGCTTACATTCCTTAGTCTTAGTCATATAAGTCAAACAAGTCTTTAGATTATATAACAACAATGTATCTTGCTCAAGGACAAGTTTCTCCTTCTTAACAAGAACTTTCTGACTAATCTTGCTATTTTAATACATATGGGAGTCAGTCTGGTAAGATCTTTCTACTGTTAGTACTAAACTTTTCAACTTAAGATCTATGTTGTGGGAATGGGTCTGTTAAAAGTATATTAGGCCTTCCTAAGACTATAAGGGGTCGGAACTCTGTCTGCCCCTCTTCTGATGGCTGTGTCAGAAGTTATCTCTGACCCTTTTTATATTTTAATAAAGCTCTGCTTCACAAAATCTCTTGAGTTATCAAGCCTCGTCCCTGGTCCTGAAGCTAATCTTCTTTGGAGGTCACAAATCTGACATGATTCACCATAAGCTATCAGGGGAGCACAATTTTTTAAATAAAAATGGGTTTTAATTTTCCATTCTTTAAAAATGACATTCAAAATTTGATTTCCCCCAATGCTCTGAGGCATCAGTACATGGGAGGGATCAGATCAGATCAGTCGCTCAGTCGTGTCCGACTCTTTGCGACCCCATGAACTGCAGCACGCCAGGCCTCCCTATCCATCACCAGCTCTCGGAGGTCACTCAGACTCACATTCATCGAGTCAGTGATGCCATCCAGCCATCTCATCCTCTGTCGTCCCCTTCTCCTCCTGCCCTCAATCCCTCCCAGCATCAGAGTCTTCTCCAATGAGTCAACTCTTCGCATGAGGTGGCCAAAATACTGGAGTTTCAGCTTTAGCATCATTCCTTCCAAAGAAATCCCAGGGCTGATCTGCTTCAGAATGGACCGGTTGGATCTCCTTGCAGTCCAAGGGACTCTCAAGAGTCTTCTCCAACACCACAATTCAAAAGCATCAATTCTTCGGTGCTCAGCCTTCTTCACAGTCCAGCTCTCACATCCATACATGACCACAGGAAAGACCATAGCCTTGACTAGGCGAAACTTTGTTGGTAAAGTAATGTCTCTGCTTTTCAATATGCTATCTAGGTTGGTCATAACTTTCCTTCCAAGGAGTAAGCGTCTTTTAATTTCATGGCTGCAGTCACCATCTGCAGTGATTTTGGAGCCCAGAAAAAGAAAGTCTGACACTGTTTCCACTGTTTCTCCATCTATTTCCCATGTAGTGATGGGACCAGATGCCATGATCTTCGTTTTCTGAATGTTGAGCTTTAAGCCAACCTTTTCACTCTCCACTTTCACTTTCATCAAGAGGCTTTTTAGTTCCTCTTCACTTTCTGCCATAAGGGTGGTAACATCTGCGTATCTGAGGTTATTGATATTTCTCCCAGCAATCTTGATTCCAGCTTTTTTTCCTCCAGTTTAGCATTTCTCATGATGTACTCTGCATGGAACAGACTGGTTCCAAATAGGAAAAGGAGTACGTCAAGGCTGTATATTGTCACCATGTTTATTTAACTTATATGCAGAGTACATCATGAGAATGCTGGACATGGGAGGGAAGAAGATCCCAAACCAGATTTGATGCAAAGCAGGTACAACCCCACACAGACATCTCAGCAAACAGGAGGAAGCATGTGGTGGACAAGGTGGAACCCTGTGAGCAGTGGCATAGATAGGATATGGGGCCATAGGCCTGGACACATGAGAGCGTTGCAGGGAATTCTGGCTATGTTGGATCTGCTTTTTGACTTTAAACTTTGTTTTTTGTTGCTTTTCTTGTTACAGTGATACATCATGGCCTGTCTCAGGAAAACCTATCCCTTTGCCTGATTGTTCCACTAAAATGTCTTTGTCCAGCTAACAGGGAAAAAATCTGACTCTGCCCACATGTGAGTGACTGCAGGAAAGAAGAGATTAACACACCCCTTCCCAAGGTTGGCCATTCGAGGAGTGATTTACAAGACAATGGCCTTTTTACTTTACTTTCTCAATTCCTCCCTCTCTCTGTTCTATTAAAAACCAAACAAACAAACAAAAATCCTGGCATCTAGACCCCAACAAGATGGTTATTTTGAGACATTAATCTTCTATGTTCTCAGTCATCTGTCTTTCTGAATAAAGTCATATACCTTGCCTCCACACCTTGTCTTCAGCCTGTTGCAACGTGAGCAGATTGAGCTTGAACTCAATAAGGGGCAGACTGAATGGCATGGGATGAGGAGGGCTGTCTGCTTCCCAGATTGGTCCCCTATGGCCCTGAACAGACAAGGCTTTGCCTAGACTTTGGGCAGTGCAATGTTAGGGCCAAGGTAGCACAGTGTGGCATGACTCACAGGTACTTTCCTTCAGTCCCTGAACTTGAACTCTTGGTGTGGGAGGAAGAAGAGAGGCCGCAATGATGGTGAAGAGTATAATCTGTTACCTCAAAAACTGCAGGCTGAGTGGAAGTTTCTCTTCTTAATCAACATTTATATTATTGATTGTCTTAATAACATTATATTGTTATAAATAAACATTTATATGTGTAAGAAAAATCTCCATTGGTAAAGATATCTTCCTCTTTGTACCAGAAAGAGGAGGATGACCAAATCTCAAGAAACTCATCATTGCAGAAGTTAGGGACTTAAATCTGCATAACAACCTTACTCTTGTTCACTGTTCTTTTCCAAAGGTCATTTCTCATAACTATACCCTCTCCCAACATATTTTGCCTTTAGCATGACATATTTTTAAGATGACTTAACTTAATGACTTGAGTAATTTCTAGGGACTACTCATTTTTTATGAGTCTTTCACATAAACAAGAGATATACATGTCATTAAACTTTTGTTTATTTGTTTGTATTTTTTTCCTTTTCAGTCTTGTATTTTATTATATGGGGGGTTTAGAAGGGAACCTAGAAACATAGAAGGAAATTTATTTTTTCTCCCACACAAGGGCAGGAATATCTGCTACTAATTCTACTGTCTGGACAGAGCTCCACAATGTCTAGGGAAGGTCAAAATGGAAGCAGCCAGTGACATGGGGGCTTTTCCCACATGAGAGGCAGGAACCAATGTACTGTGGGAAGCCTTGGAATCAGAGAAATAATGAGGCCTCTCCTCCACCAACTGGGTGGAGGACAGACAGTACAGGGCTCTTTACTAGTCATAGGAGGGATTCTGTGGGAAAATTAAAGTAGCATCACAAAAATAAGTTCCCAAAGACAGTAAGTCCCAGAAGGGTCAGAACAAGAGCCTGGAGCTCTAGATCTTGGCTTCTATCCTGGTTCCATCACGTGCTATGTGACCCCAGGTTTCAGTTTTCCTGTCCATGAAAAATGGAAATAACAGAACGTTGTATTGTACTGTGCTGTGCTTAGTCACTCAGTCATGTCCTACTCTTTGGGATCCCATGGACTATAGCCTGTCAGGCTCCTCTATCCATGAGGATTCTCCAGGCCAGAATACAAGAGCTGGTTGTCATGCCTTCCTCCAGGGGATCTTCCAAACTCAGGAATCAAACCCAGGTCTCTTACACTGCAGGTGGATTTTTTACCAACTGAGCCACCAGGGAAGCCCCAAAACACTGGAGTGAGTAGCCTATTATTTTTCCAGGGGAACTTCCCAACCTAGGAATCAAACCAGGATCTCCTGCATTTCAGGCTGATTCTTTACCAGCTGAGCTACCAAGGAAGCCCAGGATGTTGTGAGGAGTAAATAAATTAACACATCTAAAATACATAGAACAGTCCCTGATGCCACAGAATGATGTATTAGCCACCGTTATTGCTTTCACCGTTATTGGCTTACCAGCTTGTGTTAGAGGTTAAAAACCAGCCTGCCAATGCAGGATACATAAGAGAGGCAGGCTCAGTCCCTGAGTCGAGAAGATCCCCTGGAGGAGGAGATGGCAACCCACTCCAGTATTCTTGCCTGGAGAATGCTGTGGACAGAGGAGCCTGGCAAGTTACAGTCCATAGAGTTGCACAGAGTTGGACACACTTGAAACTACTTACACACACACACACACACACACACTTGTTTTCTGAAGGAGGGATAATCTTGGGTTGTTTAATACTCAGGTGAGGTGCTACGAAAAAGGTCATCATTTTGACTCGGTTTGATAGAAAGTTAGTATTTTAATCAAAGGAACTTAAATTGTAGTGGAACAAAACATGTCACCACAAAATGTGTCTCTTTGGCTTGAGGATTATTTGGAGCTGGTTGTTTTTCAGAAACAAAAGGTTCAGGAAGAATCTTTTATTACTTCCTTTAATGGCCTAAAGATAATTTAGATAAAAGGCTTTTTGTAGGAAGAAGAAATGTAATCACTGATAACTACAGTGTAATAGGAATTAAGTGTGGAGAAAAGCCTGTATGATTAGAGTCCCCTCCATGTCTCACTGTCCCTAAATGGTTTACCAAACATTTATTTACCAAATATTTGCTCTTTTTGTCTTTCAGCAAAGTAACATTCATTCCTTTGAAGACCCGAACCCTACTTGCCTTCTGCATCTCTCAGATGACATGTACACTTCAATTGTCTACTTTGTCCTTGTGCCTCATATTCTATGGAATCCCATACCTGCAACAGTTAAATCTGATTTTCTCCTATTAATCTGTCACATGTCAATTCAGTTCTTAGAACAGCAGGAAGGGTAGAGGAAAGTTTATTCCTTCTCCACAAACTCAAGACTCTAAATGGTATATGTGAAAATAATAGAATGTGTGGAGTATGATGTTTGTTTTCATGATGCTGCAGTGAATGTTGTCTCTTCTGTGTCACACCCAATAATGGTTCCAGGAAAAAGTGATTAGCACCTACTATCAATATGGTGCTAATGGTGGAAAATTTTAGACTCATTGCAGTTAACCATTTTCACAGTGAGCTGTTAATCTTTTTAATTTTTTTTTTCATTTTATTTTCTTTATGATTTGAAATAAAGCTAATTTACAACATTATATTAATTTTAGATATAGAAGGTAGTAATTAATTATTTTTATATATTAAAAAATGATCACCATAATAAGTCTCATGAATATTTGTCTCTAATCTATGTTCTGATGCCTTTATTTTATAATTGGGAGTTTGTGCCTCTTAATCCTTTCTACTTACCCTCAGTCTTCCTCCCTCCTGAGAACTGCTTCTTTGGTCACTGACTCTATGAGCATGTTACAGTTGTGTTGTGTTTGTTCATCGGTTTTGTTAAACAGCAAGTATCCACATAAAGGTTAAATTATATGATGTTTTTCTTCCTCTGACTTATTTCACTAAGTCCATCTATGTTATTGCAATTAAAGATTTCACTCTTTCTTATGCCTAGTAATGTTCCACTAGGTATGTATATCGCATCTTCTTTACTTATTTATGCTTTGATGGGACTAAGGTTATTTCCATAACTTGGCTGTTATAAATATTGATTAAATGACCATAGATAGGGGTGTTTATATCTTTTAGAATCAGTGCTTTTGTATTCTTCAGAAAAATGTCCAGAAGTAAAATTGCTAGAGCATATGGCGGTTCTATTTTTAATTTTTAGACGAAGCTCCATCTTGTTTTCCACAGTGGCTGCACCGATTTATGTTCCCACAAAAGTTCTTGATAACACTTGTTATCTGTTATCTTTCTGATAAAGCCATTTTGAAAGGTCTGAGGGAACACCTCTTTGTAATTTTAATTTTCATTTCCTTGATTATTAGTGATATTGAGCATCTTTTCATTTGTCTATTGTCTTCTGTATACCTTCTTAGAAAAATGTGTATTGGGGTCCTCTGCTCACATTTTAATCAGGTTGCTTGTTTGATTTTGAGTGGTATGCGCTGTTTGTGTATTTTGAATATTAATTCATTATCAGATATACCATTTGCAAGTATATTCTCCCATTCAGTAGGCTGTTTTTTCACATACTTGATAGGTTTTTTCACTATGCAAAAATAATTTTTTTTCCTTTGTTTCTTTCCTTTTTTTAGTTTAATATATTTTGATATATCTATTTTTACCTGAATAAAAATATTCAAAAAATATTGCAAAGACCAAAGAGTATAGAAGTTTTATGATTTCATGTCTTAACATTTGTCTTTAATTCATCTTGAGTTTATTTGTGTATATGTGTGAGAAACTGAACAATTGGATTCTTCTATAGGGGCTGTTCAGTTTTCCCAGCATGATTTATTGACACAGCTCACTTTTCCCTACTTTATATTCTTGTCCCTCTGTAATAGATTAATTGACAAATAAATAAGTGTTGGTTAATTTCTGGGTTCTCTGTTTTCTTCCATTAATCTGGATCTATTTTTATGCCAATACTATAATGTTTTCTCAACTGTGGCTCTGGAGTACAGTCTCAAGCCAGGGAATGTGATACTTCCATTTTTGTTCCTTCTCAAGATACTTTTTTGGCTATTGTGGATCTTTCATATTTCATACAAATTTAGAATTATTTACTCTAGTTATGTATAAAACCCCTTAGACATTGCATTAAATCTATAGATTGCCTTGGGTAGAATGACTATCTTAACAATATTTTTTATTGCAATCCATGAGCATGGTGTATCTTTCCATTTGTTTGCGTCATATTCAGTTTCTTTCATCAAAGTCATAATTTTTCAAGTACAGATCTTTCATGGCTTTGTTTATTTCTAGTTTTTATTTAATGTAATTGTAAATTGAATTACTTTCTTAATTTCTCTTTCAATAGTTGTTAGTGTATAGAAATGCAAGAGATTTATATGTATTGATTTTCTATCCTGTAACTTTATTGATTTTATTGATTAAAAAAAAAATTGGCCCTGTCTTTAGGATTATTTCTATATAGCATAATGTCATGTGAAAACAATCACAGTTAACTTCCTCCTTCCCAATTTAGATTCCTCTTATTTATTTTTTTTTTCTTATCAGATTGTAGTGCTCATGATTGCCAATTCTTTGTTGAATAAGAGAGGTAAAGTAGCCATTCATATTTGTTTCTGATCTTAGAAGAAATATTTTATCTTCATCACTGCATATGATTATGATATGATTATGGATTTATAATTAATTGCTTTATTATATATATTATATATAATATATATATTATGTTATGGATTTTACTATATATATATATTATATTATGTTCTCTCTATAGTTTTGTTGAGAGTTTTTATCATTAATGGATGTGACATTTTCTGAGATGATTGCATAAATTCTATTCATTTGTTGATATGGTGTACCATGTTAAATGTTTTTGACATAATAATTAATTGTTTTGTTTTGTGCAACATGGCAACTTATTGTGGATAGAGACACTTCTACTGTTTTTGTCTTTTAACCTTTCTTCTTGCTTTCTACAAGTGGTTGATCTTCTCTTGCTAATATATGCCTTTACCAGAGTTATTTTTTCCTTTTATAATTTCTACATTTCTAGTTGTTTTCTGCTTAGAGAATTCCTTTTAACATTTCTTGAAAAGTTATTTTGGTGGTAATGAACTCTTTTAGCTTTTCTTCCCTATAAAACTTCTTGTCTCTTCTTCAAATCTGAAAGAAAGCTTTGACTGTTGAGTAGTCTTGATTAAAGGTGTTTTCTTTTCATCACTTTGAGTGTATTATACCACTCCCCTTTGATCAGCAAAGTTTTTGCTGAAAAATCTGCTCATAATCTTATGGGAGTTCCCCAGTATATAAACAGTTGTTTTTCACATTATGTTCTTACTCTATTTGTATTTAATTTATGCCACTTTAATTCTTTGGATTCCTCTTGTTTGGGACTCTTTGCTTGCTAGACTTCTAGACTTAGATGTCCATTTCCTTTTTCTAGTTATGTAAGTTTTTAAATATTACTGTCAGATAAATTATCTGAAGCTTTCTCCCTCTATTTTCCCTTTGTGATGCCTAAAATAAAATTTTATTTTTCTTGACATTGTCTCAATAGTATCTTAAATGCCTTTTTTTTTTTTTCTATTCAGTTTGGGTGATTTCCTCTACTCTGCCTTTTAGTTTGTTCATCCATTCCTCTAGATAATCTAATCGATTGTTAATCCTTTATAGTGTATCCATCACTTAGATTATTCAATTCTTTGGCTCTGTTTTGTTCTTTCTTTATATTTTCTAACTTTTCACTAAAATTCTCACTCTGCTCATGCAATTTTCTTGGGTTTGTTGAGCATCTTTTTGATCATTACCTTGAACATTTTATTTAGTAGATTAGTTATCTCCAGTTCATTTTGTTCTTATTCTGCTGCTGCTAAGTCGCTGCAGTCGTGCCCGACTCTGTGCGACCCCATAGACGGAAGCCCACCAGGCTCCCCCGTCCCTGGGATTCTCCAGGCAAGAATACTGGAGCGGGTTGCCATTTCCTTCTCCAATGCATGAAAATGAAAAGTGAAAGTGAAGTCGCTCAGTCGTGTCCGACTCTTAGCGACCCCATGGACTGGAGCCCACCAGGATCCTTCGTCCATGGGATTCTCCAGGCAAAAGTACTGGGGTGGGGTGCCGTTGCCTTGTTCAGACCACATTCTCTTATCATCTTACTTTGCTTAGTTCTCTGTTTATTTCTTAATATTACATAAGTCAGCTGCATTTCTTAATCTTTCCAAAATGATCTTTTTAGGAGACATCATATATTACCCAGCAGCACACTCTCCTTTTGTCATCAGAGGAAAAATACTCTTCAGGTCCTGCTTATGTAGGCTGTATGCACTTTTCTGTTGTAACAGGGCCAACTACTCAGTACACTGGTATGCACTGGCATGCACAGTCCAGGGGACCTCGAGGATGTTTTCACCCTCTTGGTGAGAGGAATGGGGTCCTGATTTGGCTGTCTATGTAGCCTGGTGTTCCAGGGCCTGATGTCCCAGTTTTAAATGGAACCATCTCTCGATGGTTGTCTCTAGGGCCAAATAAGTCCAGGTTGGTGCTGGCCTGATGGTGGGTAGTGTCATTGTATGGCTAAATAATTGTCCCTGGAGCTGGTACCAACTACTTGATGGGCAAGTAGGTCCATGTACTAATAGCATGACAAGAAGAATTCAAAATAACGCTTGCTAACACCAGAGTCTTTGTGATAGAATGAATTCCCCAAAATGGTGACTGCCAGCATGTATGCTCTAAGGAGAGTCTCATTGGTTTCTTAACGTTCTGAAGGCTCTCCAGGATCAGCAAAAAGGCTGACTCAGGTTCCTTTTATTATTTTTTTTTAATTTAATTATTTTAATTTGAAGGATAATTGATTTTCAGAATTTTGTTGTTTTCTGTCAAACCCCAACATGAATCAGCCATATATATACATATGTCCCCTCCCTTTTGAAGCTCCCTCCCATCTTGCTCCCCATCCCACTCCTCTAGGTTGATTGAGAGGCCCTGTTTGTGTTTCCTGAGCCATACAGAAAATTCCTGTTGGCTAATTATTTTATATATGGTAATGTAAGTTTCCATGTTCAGATCAGATCAGTAGCTGAGTCGTGTCCGACTCTTTGCGACCCCAAGAACCGCAGCACGCCAGGCTTCCCTGTCCATCACCAACTCCCGGAGGTCACCCAGACTCACATCCATCGAGTCAGTGATACCATCCAGCCATCTCATCCTCTGTCGTCCCCTTCTCCTCCTGCCTCCAATCCTCTCCAGCATCAGAGTCTTCTCCAATGAGTCAACTCTTCGCATGAGGTGGCCAAAATACTGGAGTTTCAGCTTTGGCATCATTCCTTCCAAAGAAATCCCAGGGCTGATCTCCTTCAGAATGGACTGGTTGGATCTCCTTGCAGTCCAAGGGACTCTCAAGAGTCTTCTCCAATACCACAGATCAAAAGCATCAATTCTTCGGCGCTCAGCCTTCTTCACAGTCCAGCTCTCACATCCATACATGACCACAGGAAAGACCATAGCCTTGACTAGGGGAACCTTTGTTGGCAAAGTAATGTCTCTGCTTTTGAATATGCTATCTAGGTTGGTCATAACTTTCCTTCCAAGGAGTAAGCATCTTTTAATTTCATGGCTGCAGTCACCATCTGCAGTGATTTTGGAGCCCAGAAAAACAAATTCTGACACTGTTTCCACTGTTTCTCCATCTATTTCCCATGTAGTGATGGGACCAGATGCCATGATCTTCGTTTTCTGAATGTTGAGCTTTAAGCCAACCTTTTCACTCTCCACTTTCACTTTCATCAAGAGGCTTTTTAGACCCTCTTCACTTTCTGCCATAAGAGTGGTGTCATCTGCATATCTGAGGTTATTGATATTTCTCCCGGCAATCTTGATTCCACCTTGTGTTTCTTCCAGTCCAGCATTTCTCATGATGTACTCTGCATACAAGTTAAATAAACATGGTGACAATATACGGCCTTGACGTACTCCTTTTCCTATTTGGAACCAGTCTGTTGTTCCATGACCAGTTCTAACTGTTGTTTCCTGACCTGCATACAGATTTCTCAAGAGGCAGATCAGGTGGTCTGGTATTCCCATCGCTTTCAGAATTTTCCACAGTTTATTGTGATCTACACAGTCAAAGGCTTTGGCATAGTCAATAAAGCAGAAATAGATGTTTTTCTGGAACTCTCTTGCTTTTTCCATGATCCAGCGGATGTTGGCAATTTGATCTCTGGTTCCTCTGCCTTTTCTAAATCCAGCTTGAACATCAGGAAGTTCATGGTTCACATATTGCTGAAGCCTGGCTTGGAGAATTTTGAGCATTATTTTGTAACGTGTGAGATGAGTGCAATTGTGCGGTAGTTTGAGCATTCTTTGGCATTGCCTTTCTTTGGGATTGGGATGAAAACTAACCTTTTCCAATCCTGTGGCCACTGCTGAGTTTTCCAAATGTGCTGGCATATTGAATGCAGCACTTTCACAGCATCATCTTCCAGGATTTGGAATAGCTCCACTGGAATTCCATCACCCCCACTAGCTTTGTTTGTAGCGATGCTTTCTAAGGCCCACTTGACTTCACATTCCAGGATGTCTGGCTCTAGGTCAGTGATCACACCATCATGACTATCTGGGTCGTGAAGCTTTTTTCTGTACAGTTCTTCTGTGTATTCTTACCACCTCTTCTTAATATCTTCTCCTTCTTTTAGGTCCATACCATTTCTGTCCTTTATCGAGCCCATCTTTGCATGAAATATTCCTTTGGTATCTCTGATTTTCTTGAAGAGATCCCTAGTCTTTCCCATTCTGTTGTTTTCCTCTATTTCTTTGCATTGATCACTGAAGAAGGCTTTCTTATCTCTTCTTGCTATTCTTTGGAACTCTGCATTCAGATGTGCATATCTTTCCTTTTCTCCTTTGCTTTTCGCTTGTCTTCTTTCCGCAGCTATTTGCAAGGCGTCCCCAGACAGCCATTTTGCTTTTTTGCATTTCTTTTCCATGGGGGATGGACTTGACCCCTTTCTCCTGTACAATGTCAAGAACTTCATTCCATAGTTCATCAGGCACTCTATCTATCAGATCTAGGCCCTTAAACCTATTTCTCACTTCCACTGTATAATCATAAGGGATTTGATTTAGGTCATACCTGAATCGTCTAGTGGTTTTCCCTACTTTCTTCAATTTCAGTCTGAATTTGGCAATAAGGAGTTCATGGTCTGAGCCACAGTCAGCTCCTGGTCTTGTTTTTGCTGATTGTATAGAGCTTCTCCATCTTTAGCTGCAAAGAATATAATCGATCTGATTTCGGTGTTGACCATCTGGTGATGTCCGTGTATAGATTCTTCTCTTGTGTTGTTGGAAGAGGGTATTTGCTATGACCAGTGCATTTTCTTGGCAAAACTCTTTGCCCTGCTTCATTCTGTATTCCAAGGCCAAATTTGCTTGTTACTCCAGGTGTTTCTTGACTTCCTACTTTTGCATTCCAGTCCCCTATAATGAAAAGGACATTTTTTTTGGGTGTTAGTTCTAAAAGGTCTTGTAGGTCTTCATAGAACCGTTCAACTTCAGCTTCTTCAGCGTTACTGGTTGGGGCATAGACTTGGATTACTGTGACATTGAATGGTTTGCCTTGGAAACGAACAGAGATCATTCTGTCATTTTTGAGATTGCATCCAAGTACTGCATTTCGGGCTCTTTTGTTGACCATGATGGCCACTCCATTTCTTCTGAGGGATTCCTGCCCGCAGTACTAGATATAATGGTCCTCTGAGTTAAATTCACCCATTCCAGTCCATTTTAGTTGGCTAATTCCTAGAATGTCGACATTCACTCTTGCCATCTCTTGTTTAACCACTTCCAATTTGCCTTGATTCATGGACCTGACATTCCAGGTTCCTATGTAATATTGTTCTTTACAGCATCGGACTTTGCTTCTATCACCAGACACATCCACAGCTGGGTATTCTTTTTGCTTTGGCTCCATCCCTTCATTCTTTCTGGAGTTATTTCTCCACTGATCTCCAGTAGCATATTGGGCCCCTACTGACCTGGGGAATTTCTCTTTCAGTATCCTATCATTTTGCCTTTTCATACTATTCATGGGGTTCTCAAGACAACTTTCCATATATCTCACCCTCTCCTCTGCTCTCCCCATGTCCATAAGTCTATTTTCTATGTCTGTTTCTCCATTGTTGCCCTGTAAGTAAATTCTTCAGTACGATGTTTCTAGATTCTTTATATATGCTTAGAATAGGATATTTATCTTTCTCTTTCAGACTAACTTTACTCTTTATAATAGGTTCTAGGTTCATCCACTTCATTAAAACAAACTCAAGTGGATTCCTTTTTATGGCTGAGTAATATTCCTTTGAATATATGTACCAAAACTTCCATATCCATTCATCTTTTGATGGATAGCTAGGCTGCTTCCATGTTCTAGCTATTGTAAATAATGCTGCGATGAACATTAGGGAACATGTGTCTTTTTCAATTTTGATTTCCTTGAAATGTGTGCCTAGGAGTGGGATTAATGGGACATATGGAGGCTTTATTCCTTGTTTTTAAAGGAAGCTCCATACCATCTTCCATAATGGCTGTATCAAATTATATTCCCACCAACAGTGCAAGAGCATTCCCTTTTCTCCACACCCTCTCCAGCATTTGTTGTTTGTAGACTTTTTGATGATGACCATTCTCACTGGTATGAGCTGATATCTCATTGTAGTTTTGATTTGATTTCTCTAATAAAGAGCAATGCTGAGCATCTTTTCCTGTGTTATTTAGCCATTATTATGTCTTCACTAGAGAAATGTCTGTTTAGGGCTTTTTCCCACTTTTTGATTGGGTTGTTTGTTTTTCTTGTATTGAGTTGTATGAGCTGCTTGCATATTTTGGAAATTAATCCTTTGTCAGTTGTTACACTTGCTATTATTTTCTCCCATTCTGAGGGTTGTCTTTTCACCTTGCTTATATTTTCATTGTTGCTTATACTTTCCAAAATTACTGCAGATGGTGACTGCAGAAATGAAATTAAAAGATGCTTGTTCCTTGGAAGAAAAGCTATGACCAACCTAGACAACATATTAAAAAGCAGAAATATTACTTTGCCATCAAGTCAAAGCAATGGTATTTCCAGTAGTCATGTATGGATGTGAGAGTTGGACTATAAAGAAAGCTGAGCATGGAAGAACTGATGCTTTTCAACTGTGGTGTTGGAGAAGACTCTTAAGAGTCCCTTGGACTGCAAGGAGACCTAACCTGTATATTCTAAAGGAAATCAGTTCTGAACATTCATTGGAAAGACTGATGCTGAAGCTGAAACTCCAGTATTTTGGCCACCTGATGCAAAGAACCAACTCATTGGAAAAGACTCTGATGCTGGGAAAGAATGAAGGCAGGAGGAGAAGGGGACAACAGAGGATGAGATGGTTGGATTGCATCAACGACTCAGTGGACATGAGTTTGAGTAAACTCCAGGAGTTGGTGATGGACAGAGAGGCCTGACGTGCTGCAGTCCATGGTAGTAAAGAGTTGACACTACTGAGTGACTGAGCTGAACTGAACTAATACTTTCATTTCCTGGGCAAAAGCTTTTTAGTTTAATCAGGTCCCACTTGTTCACTTTTGTTTATACTTCCATTACTCTAGAAGGTGGCTTATAGGGGATTTTGCTTTGCTTTATGTCACCAAGTTTTCTTCCTATGTTTTCCGGTAAGTTTTATACTTTCTGGTATTACATTGAGGTTTTTAATCCATTTTGAGTTTATCTTTGTGTATGATGTTAAGAAGTGTTCTAATTTCATTCTTTTCCGATAGCTGTCCAATTTTCTTAAAACCATTTATTAAAGAGGCTGTCTTTGCCCCCATTTGTATATTCGTGCTTCCTTTGTCAAAAACAAGGTACCCATAGGTGCATGGGTTTATTTCTTGGCTTTCTATCTTGTTCCAGTGGTCTATATTACTGTTTTTGTGCCAGTATCATACTGTCTTGATGACTGTAGCTTTGTAGTATAGTCTGAAGTCAGGAAGACTGATTCTTCCAGCTCCATTCTTTTCTAAAGACTGCTTTGGCTCTTCAGGGTCTTTTGTGTTTCCATATGAATTGTGAAATTTTTGTTCTAGTTCTGTGAAAAACACCATTGGTAATTTGATAGGGATCTCATGGAATCTGTAGATTGCATTTGGTAGTGTAGTCATTTTCACAATATTGATTCTTCCTACCCAGGAACATGGAATATCTCTCCATCTGTTTATGTAATCTTTGATTTCTTTCATTAGTGTCTCATAATTTTCTGTGTATAATTCTTTTTTTCTCCTTGAAAGTGAAAGTGAAGTCGTTCAGTCATGTCCGACTCTTTGCGACCCCATGGTTAGCCTTAGCTAACCAGGCTCCTCCATAAGTTTATTCCCATATATTTTATTCTTTTTGTTTCAATGGTGAATGGGATTGATTCTTTAATTTCTCTTTCTGATTTTTCATTCTTAGTATATAGAAATGCAAGTGTAATTTCTGTGTATTGAGTTTGTATCCTGCAACTTTGCTAAATTCACGGATTAGCTCTAGTAATTTTCTGATACTATCTTTAGGGTTTTCTATGTACAGTGTCATGTCATCTGCAAACAGTGAGAGCTTTACTTCTTCTTTTCCAATCAGGATTCCTTTTATTTCTTTTTCTTCTCTGATTACTGTAGCTAGGACTCCCAGAACTATGTTGAATAATAGTGGTGAAAATGGACATCCTTATCTTGTTCCTGATTTTAGGGGGAATGCTTCGAGTTTTTCACCATTGAGAATGTTTGCTGCAGGCTTACCATATGGCCTTTACTATGTTGAGGTAGGTTCCTTCTATGCCCATTTTTGGAAGAGTTGTAATCATAAATGGGTGCTGAGTTTTGTCAAAGGCCATTTCTGCATCTATTGAGATGATCATGTGGTTTTTATCTTTCAGTTTGTTAATATGGTGTATCAATCACATTAATTGATTTACATATATTGAAGAACCCTTGCATCCTTGGAATAAACCCAACTTGATCATGGTGTATGAGCTTTTTGATGAATTGCTGAATTCTGATAGCTCAAATTTTGTTGCGAATTTTTGCATCTATGTTCATCAGTGATATTGGCCTGTAGTTTTCTTTTTGTATGTTGTCTTTGTCTGGTTTTGGTATCAGGGTGATGGTGGCCTTGTTGAATGAGTTTGAAAGTGTTCCTTCTTCTGCAATTTTTTGAGAGTTTTAGAAGGATAGGCATTACCTCTTCTCTAAATGTTTGATAGAATTCTCCTGTGAAGACTTCTGGTCCTGGGATTTTGTTTTTGGCTAGTTTTTTTTTTTTTTTTTTTTTTTTTTTATCACAGCTTCAATTTCAGTGCTTGTACTTTGGTTGTTCATAATTTCTATTTCTTCCTGGTTCAGCCTTGGAAGATTGAACTTTTCTAAGAATCTGACCATTTCTTCTAGATTATCCCTTTTATTGACATATAGTTATTCATAATAATCTCTTATAATCCTTTGTATTTCTTCATTGTCTGATGCAACCTCTCCTTTTTCATTTTTAATTTTGTTGATTTGATTCCTCTCTCTTTTTTGTTGATGAGTCTGGCTAATAGTCTCACAGTTTTGTTTATCTTCTCAAACAGCTAGCTTTTAGTTTTATTAATCTTAACTATAGTTTTTTTTTTTTCTTTTTCATTTATTTCTATTCTGATCTTTATGATTATTCTTCCTTCTGCTACTTTTTGGTTTGTTTGTTTTTCATTCATCTGTTTCCAATTGTTTTAGGTGTAAAGTTAGGTTGTCTATTCAATGTTTTTCTTGTTTCTTGAGGTAAGTTTGTATTGCTATAAATTTCCCTCTTATAACTGCTTTTGCTGCATCTCATTGGTTTTGGATTGTTATATTTTAATTGTCATTTGTTTCTAGAATTTTTTTGATTTACCTTTTGATTTCTTCAGTAACTTATTGGTTATTTAGAAACATATTGTTTAATCTCCATGTGCTTGTATTATTTACAGTTTTTTCTTTCTTTCTTGTAATTGATATCTAGTCTCATAGAGTTGTGATCAAAGAAGATGCTTGATATGATTTCAATTGTCTTAAATTTACTGAAGTTTGATTTGTGACACAAGATGTGCTCTATCCTGGAGAATGCTACATATGCTACTTGAGAAGAAGATGTATTATTCTGCATTTGGATGGAATGTTCTGAAGATAGCAATGAGATCCATCTCATCTAACGTATCATTTAAGACGTGTTTCTTATTAATTTTCCATTTTGATGGTCTGTCCATTGGTGTCAGTGAACTGTTAGTCTCTTATAATTATTATGTCGCTATCAATTTCTCCTTTTATGTCTGTTAGTGTTCGTCTTATATTTTGAGGTG
This sequence comes from Tragelaphus eurycerus, assembly GCA_935064755.1. NCBI lineage: Eukaryota > Metazoa > Chordata > Mammalia > Artiodactyla > Bovidae > Tragelaphus > Tragelaphus eurycerus. Next base: position 10,241,822 of record CAKXYN010000084.1, on the reverse strand, counting down.
CTTCTAAGTTGGGTGCATAGATATTTACAATTGTCATGTCTTCCTCTTGGGTTGATCCCTTGATCATTATGTAGTGTCCTTCCTTATCTCTTGTAATCTTCTTTATTTTAAGGTCTATTTTCTCTGATATGATGACTGTTACCCCAGCTTTCTTTTGCTTCCCATTTGCCTGGAATGTGTTTTTCCATCCTTTCACTTTCAGTCTATGTGTGTCTTTAGGTCTGAAGTGCGTTTTTTGTAGACAGCATATATATGTGTCTTGTTTTTGTATTCATTCAGCCAGTCTGATTCTCTTGGTTGGAGCATTTAATCAGCTTACATTTGAAGTAATTACTGATATTTTTGTTGCTATCATTTTCTTCTTTGGGGTTTGACTTTGTAGATCTTTTTCTTCTCTTGCATTTCTTGACTAAGTCTCTTTAGCATTTACTGTAAAGTTGATTTGGTGGTAGTGAATTCTCTTAACTTTTGCTTGTCTGAATACCTTTTGATTTTACCACCATTTTTTAATGAGATTCTTGCCTGGTAGTGTAATCTTTGTTGTAGATTTTTCCCTTTCAGTACTTTAAATATATTCTGCCATTCCCTTTTGCCTGCAGAGTTCTGCTGAAAGATCAGCTGTTAAGAATATGGGGTTTCCCTTGTATCTTACTTGCTGCTTTTAATATTTTTTTATTTGTGTTTAGTCTTTGTTAGTTTGATTAGTATATGTCTTTGTGTGTTTCTCCTTGGGATTATCCTGTATGGGACTCTTTGTACCTCTGGGACTTAATTGACTATTTCCTTTTCCATGTTGGGAAATTTTCAATTATAATCTCTTCAAAAATGTTCTTATACCTTTTGGACACTTATAATTCAAGTGTTGGTGTGTTTGATATTGATCAAGAGGTCTCTGAGCCTATCCTCACTTCTTTTCATTCTTTTTATTTTACTCTGCTCTTCAAAAGTTATTTTCACTATTTCATCTTCCAGCTCCCTGATTTGTTATTCTGTTTCAGATATTCTGCTATTGATTCCTTTTAGAGTATTTTTAATTTCAGCAATTGAGTTGTCTCTATATGTTTAATCTTTAATTCTTCTAGGTCTTTGTTAATTGATTTTTGCATTTTCTCTGTTCTTTTTTTTTATTTAATCATCTTTACTATCATTTTTCTGAATTCTTTTTCAGGTAGTTTACTATTTCCCATCATTTATTTGAACTTCTGTGTTTCTAGTTTGTTCCTTCATCTGTGTAGTATTTCTCTGCCTTTTCATTTTTTTTTTAACTTATTCTGTTTGAGGTTTCCATTTTCCAGGCTTCAAGGTTGAATTCTTTCTTCCTTTTAGTTTCTGCCCTCCTAAGCTTGATTCAGTGGTTTGTGCAAGCTTCATATAGGGTGAGATTTGTGCTGAGTTTTCCTTTATTCATTTGTTTTTCCTCTGATAGGAAAGGCTGAGTGAGGTGGTAATCCTATCTGCTGATGATTGTGTTTGTATTTTGTTGTTGTTGTTGCTTTGATGGGAAGTTCCACACTTCAGTTGGATGATGGCAGATCTTGTATTCAAGTGGTTTCATTTGCGTGAGTTCTCATTATTTGATATTCCTTAGGATTAGTTCTCTGATATTCTAGGGTCTTGGAGTCAGTGCTCCCACTCCAAAGTGTCAGAGCTTGATCTCTGGTCAGGAATGAAGATTCCACAAGTGGTTTGTTATGGCATTAAGTGAGATTATAACAAATAACCAAAAATGAGAAACCAAAGATGAACCCCAGACAAGTGGCAGATACAAAATCAAGCAAATAATAACTAAAATAATGGAATATATACATACACATATACACACATAAGCAAATTTGAAACAGCCCAACAAAAATAAAGTATAATAGATTGCCCCAGCAAACAAAGGAAACCAAAAATTTTATCTACTAGTGAAGAACAAAACTAACTAAAGCACAAACTGGAAAACAAAACTAAAGCAAGGTGCCAATTGGGGAATAAAGCAGTGAAAGCAAAACTAACAAATATGTTGAGAGGAAAGAAAAGAAAGAAAGAATAGATATGAATAGTTAAATAGAAGTAGATAAAGAATATTTATATACATTAAAGATCAAATACAATGGGAAAAGAGCAGTATAAAAAGCAAACAAATGAAAAAAAAGTAAAAAATAATAATAGGCTTAAGAATTAAATTTTTTTAAAAATAGAAAAGGAAGAAGAAAGAAAAGAAAACAAAATAAAAAGAAATAAAACTCCACAGAACTGCAAAAGCCAATGTAGAAGCAGAGGTTTAGAACAACAATAAAAAATGTGACTGAGAAATAAAGAGAAAAAAAAAAAAAAACAACTTCAAGATTTCATATTGCCAATAAAATTGACAACTACAACAGAGGGTGGAAAAAAGAAAAAAAAAAAAAAAAATTTACAGCACAAGTCCAATCATAAGAATAATACATGTTTTTATTGAGTAACTGCTGTCAGAGTCCTTTCCTTTGCTTGGAGTCACAGTCCACCTAACCTCCCTAGGATGCTCTCCAACAGTGTGCTGGTCTCGGGACCTGCTATGGGGGCCGCTCAGATTCTAACCTGGCCCTATTCTTGTTTGTTATTGCCTCCAATATCCACAGCTATCAGATCTAGTGTGTTTTCTTTTGTGGGAGCTCTCAATGAACTTTTATGTAGTCCATAGACACAGAGTCTGCTTAGTTGACCGTGTGGATTTAATTTGCAGCTTGTACAGCTTGTGGGAAGGTTTTGGATCTTCTTCCTTAGACGCATTGTCCCCAGGTTTCAATTGTGGTTTTATTTCCACCTCTGCATGTGGGTCATTCACTGGGGTTTGCTCTTGAGGCTGCCCTGAAAGACTTGGGTCTGCCCTAGTGAGGGTCAAGAGTGTAGGTGGTGCAGCAGCTTCAGACAAAGGGATTCTGGCATGAACAAGTACTCAGAGGAGTTGGCAATTGGGCAGTAGAAAATATAGTGCTGTAGAAGGGTATTGCAGCCAGTATTGGCCAATACACTTTCAGTATTCTTGCCTGGACAAAGAAGCCCGATAGGACACAGTCTATAGGGTCACAAAGAGCTGGACACGACCGAAGCGACCCCGCATGTATAGACGTGAGTCTTTTTTTTTTTTTTTTTGCCTATGGCAGCTCTGCCTCAGTGAGGGTTGAGCATAAAGTTGGCACAGCTGCGTGACTTGTGGGGACCCTGGTGGCACCAAATGTGCAGGGACACAGACGGCCTCCACTGCAGAAGTTAAAGCCCTATCACAGTCTTTTATTGAGCTTTTTGTAGCTGGAGATCAGAATCCCTCTTTGATCCATTTAGGCACTTAAAGGGCTCCCTGCTTGGGGTCCTTCTCTGTTGTTCAGTCAGACACATAGAGGATCCCCCTTGGTTGAGGTCTTATTCTGTAGATTGGCGAGTCAGGCACTTAAAGGGGCATCCTAGATGGGATCCTACTCTATAGTTTGATGGGCCAGCCTCTCTATTGTTCAGCTGCAAATTCTGGTGTGTGGGGAGAGAGAGATTATGGTGAGGGCTCCACCTTCTACACGTGACTCAGAAGTATTGCCTTGCTTCCGTGGCTGCCTGGCTTTCTACCACAGGCATTTCCCACCCCAATCTCCTCCCCCACATCCCCTTGATCAGTCTCTCTTCAGTCAACAGCAGTCGTCGCCCTGGGATTGCTCCACAATGTCTAAACTCCAGCTCCCAGCCACAGCACCTTCTAGGGTATGTGCACCCTATCCTGAAGTTCAAGCTGGTTTTAGAAAAGGCAGAGGAACCAGAGATCAAATTGCCAACATCCGCTGGATCATGGAAAAAGCAAGAGAGTTCCAGAAAAACATCTATTTCTGCTTTATTGACTATGCCAAAGCCTTTGACTATGTAGATCACAATAAACTGTGGAAAATTCTGAAAGAGATGGGAATACCAGACCACCTGATCTGCCTCTTGAGAAATCTGTATGCAGGGTCAGGAAGCAACAGTTAGAACTGGTCATGGAACAACAGACTGGTTCCAAATAGGAAAAGGAGTACGTCAAGGCTGTATAATTGTCACCATGTTTATTTAACCTATATGCAGAGTACATCATGAGAAATGCTGGACTGGAAGAAACACAAGTGGGAATCAAGATTGCTGGGAGAAATATCAATAACCTCAGATATGCAGATGACACCACCCTTATGGCAGAAAGTAAAGAGGGGCTAAAAAGCCTCTTGATGAAAGTGAAAGTGGAGAGTGAAAAGGTTGGCTTAAAGCTCAACGTTCAGAAAACGAAGATCATGGCATCTGGTCCCATCACTACATGGGAAATAGATGGAGAAACAGTGGAAACAGTGTCAGACTTTATTTTTCTGGGCTCCAAAATCACTGCAGATGGTGACTGCAGCCATGAAATTAAAAGACGCTTGCTCCTTGGAAGGAAAGTTATGACCAACCTAGATAACATATTCAAAAGCAGAGACATTACTTTGCCAACAAAGGTTCGCCTAGTCAAGGCTACGGTCTTTCCTGTGTTCATGTATGGATGTGAGAGCTGGACTGTGAAGAAGGCTGAGCGCCAAAGAATTGTTGCTTTTGAACTGTGGTGCTGGAGAAGACTCTTGAGAGTCCACTGGACTGCAAGGAGATCCAACCAGTCCATTCTGAAGGAGATCAGTCCTGGGATTTCTTTGGAAGGAATGATGCTAAAGCTGAAACTCCAGTTTTTTGGCCACCTCATGCGAAGTGTTGACTCATTGGAGAAGACTCTGATGCTGGGAGGGATTGGGGGCAGGAGGAGAAGGGGACGACAGAGGATGAGGTGGCTGGATGGCATCACTGACTCGATGGATGTGAGTCTGAGTGACCTCCGGGAGTTGGTGATGGACAGGGAGGACTGGCGTGCTGCAGTTCATGGGGTCGCAAAGAGTCGGACATGACTGAGCAACTGATCTGATCTTGGGTATGTATGGCTATGGCAAGAACTGTCTGATTCTCTTTCCATTTAGGCTGTCACGCATCAGCTGTTTCAGCCTTAAATGTTTCTCCTCTGAGTCAGATTATTGCCCCAATGTTGGGACTGGACCTCTGCTTCAGTTTCCCCACCTACTGAGGGCAGGTCTAGGCCTACTAGTACTCCTGTTTCCCCCTAGTTCCTTCATCCTACAAAGTTTCATGTGGTTCTATATATTATTTTCTGCTGGTCAGGTACTCTTGTCCACTCTCAGCTGGTGTTCTGCATGCACTTCTGTGTCTGAGGTATTCCTGATTTATCCATGGAGAGAGATGTACTACACATCCACCTGCTCCTTTGCCATCTTGTTCTCCTCCTCCAAAAATTTTAACATCTATTCTCCAAAGTTTGTGTCTGTTTCACTTTTGGAAGCCCTAGAAGAGATTGGTATATGTCAGGTTCCTTTTAAATTAATGCTTCTCTTCTTACTATTGGGGTATGGGGTTTTTTGGTGCACCCTTTAAGAGCAGAGTCTCTGCATCAAGCTCTCTAGCTCTCCTATATTCAAATCTCACTGACCTTCAAAATCAAACGTTTTCAGAGTTCATATTCTAGATGCAGGGTCCCTTGATTGGCAGATCCTGATGTAGTATTTGGACACCTCACTTCTTGGGGAAAATCTCTGTTGTAGGTCACTCAACTGGGGCATGGGTCTTGATTAGACTTTGTGTTCAACTTTCTTACTTTATTTAGTAGTAGAAGATCTTTTCTGCTTGTCTTCATGTCATTCTAATCAGTAGTTACCCTATAAACAGTTGTAACTTTGGTGAGTCTGTGGGAGGAAATGAGTCCAGGGTCTTTCTACTGTCATCTTGAACACACGTTTTCATAGTGATTTCTGATAATATTAATTACAGACAACACAGAGTATTTAAAATGGGTCAGGCATTGGTTCTATGTGATTTATGTATGTATATGATCTTACCTTATCACAACATTCCTAGGTGTTTCATTTTATTATTGTTAGATAATTACAGATAGTTGAGAGACATGGGGAGGTTACATAACTTGTTATTGGTAACTCTACTAGGAAGAGGTGTGGAGACAGGAATTGAATATAGAAAGTTAGAACCTTCTTTGAATTTAACCTGTTAATAAGGGGAGGAGATTGACCTACAACTGTTTAGATGGGGGAGATGCTATGAGGCACAAAAGATGTTGGTACCGTTAAGATCATATCATTTAAGCCACTTTATGCTCTAGGTGCCCTGGTGACAGAGTTAACTAATGTATCTGATGATTTCAAACCACTGCATCAAATTTACTTTACATCTACCAAGTCAATAAGTCCAGTATCAATTCATCTATACAATTAAAAGTCTCTTTAATGTGTTAAAGTTGATTTAAAAACAATTAGTACCTTTTGTTCAGATTCCATTTCAGAGTCACATTCACAAATGTACAAATTCACTTCCCCACATAGGTGGTGTGCTGTGCTAATTTACTTTAGTCACGTCTGACTCTTTACTACCTTATGGATTGTAGCCCATCAGGCTGTTTTTTACACAGGATTTTCCAGGCAGAAATATTGGAGTGGGTCACCATTCCCTCCTCCAGGGGATCTTCCCAACTCAGGTATCAAGTCCACATTTCTTATGTCTCCTGGGAAGCTCTCCCCACATATAGATGGTCAATATGCACTTTACTGGGTATTTCGATACACAATTTAACCTGGAGTAAGAAGCATGAACAAAAACACCTCAAGAGAACCTTTACAGAACTCTCATTCTTAGGTTACACAGCAACCTGAGATAAGAAGACATAGCTAGGAATAATTTCTAGTAACATCAGACTCCATTCATCATATCATGGTCTTGTCTTAGAAAAAGGATATTTGGATACAGTGATTGGAGTTTTCACTGAGGAAACAACTAAAATTAATGGAGCACATTGTATGGTTCTATGAGTGTGTGTGTTTTTCATATATCAAGAATGATATAGGGAGTTCTGAGCAAAATGAAGCAAACAGCAAGGCAACTTGTAATGAAAAATATAGATTTATTCAGCAAGGAATATTTTTGACCAAATACAAGTGATATTAGCTCTTTAGGAGTTTGTAATAATGATACTAGATATACTGTCTATAACTGCCAAGAATAACATTTATTTACTCAACATATGGATATAAGTATATTCTATTAAAAAAAATAAGATATAGACATATGGCTAAAATGAGGTGACTTTAGATGATCCAAATAAAAGTGCACTATTTCTCATAGTTTATCCTTGCCATTTCATTTTTTTTGAATTTTATTTGATAATTATTTTAAACTTGCTTCTTTACATTTGTTGAAATGTCTGATAGTATTGCTCCTCAGTTGCTGATGATGAGAATTACCTGGGAAGATGTTTGTACAAAGTTTTAAAAGTTATCCCTTATAATTCAAATTCAATAACTGTGTCAGATTTGTGTCAATTTAAATTATTTTATGATGGTTAAATCAAATAGAATTTCTAAATTATTGCATCTATAAATGATAAAAAGAAAGTGTTTAATAAACTATGACTTAAGCCCAATTTTCCCAAAATCTGTTGCCACATGTACTGGAAAGAAATCATGATTATTTTACAAAGGCCAACAACATGCACAGCAATTAACTCACATTTTTAAAAAAGATTAGTTTTGAAAGAGGTTAGGTAAACATCACAGACAACATATGTTCACATTGCTGGCAGGTGCAGTCAGAATTTTGAACCTTAGCTACTGAATCATGCTATTTTCCTAAATTCAGTGTATTGGAGTTTTGAAGGATAATAACTGGATAAGCACTTTCTTCTTCATGCATTTGTTTCCATATTTATATATTAAGAAAATGAATATTTTTTTCTCACTGGAACTTAATGGTTGAATAATGTAAAATGGTTATGACTTAAATAACCAATGGCAAATATTTCAATGATCAATAATTATAAGGCAATTTGATAAAACAGTCTAAAAAACAATATCTTATTAAGTGGTAACAAAATTGGGTATTTTTAATTTCTTGTTTTGTTAAGGTTTTTGAAACTTTAAGAGCATCTAGAACTTTGTGATCTCTAATTTTCTGATATATAAAACAGGTGTTAATTCATTACATATGAATAAATTAAGCCACTTCTCCAATTTGCATTATTAGTATATGTTAGTAGGACATTTACAGTAGACTTTGAAGTTTGAAGTTTTTCTTATCTCCAATCCACTGATAAATACCCTGGGAATAGTTTATACTATTAATTTGTTATCATTAGAGTGAAGGTGGAAAGTGAAAAAGTTGGCTTAAAGCTCAACATTGAGAAAACGAAGATCATGGCATCCGGTCCCATCACTTCATGGGAAATAGATGGGGAAACAGTGAAAACAGTTTCAGACTTTATTTTGGGGGCTCCAAAATCACCACAGATGGTGACTGCAGCTGTGAAATTAAAAGACGCTTACTCCTTGGAAGGAAAGTTATGACCAACCTAGATAGCATATTCAAAAGCAGAGACATCACTTTGCCAACAAAGGTCCATCAAGTCAAGGCTATGGTTTTTCCTGTGATCATGTATGGATGTAAGAGTTGGACTGTGAAGAAGGCTGAGCCCCAAAGAATTGATGCTTTTGAACTGTGGTGTTGGAGAAGATTCTTGAGAGTCTCTTGGACTGTAAGCAGATCTAACCAGTCCATTCTAAAAGAGATGAGCCCTGAGATTTCTTTGGAAGGAATGATGCTAAAGTTGAAACTCCAGTACTTTGGCCACCTCATGCGAAGAGTTGACTCATTGGAGAAGACTCTGATGCTGGGAGGGATTGGGGGCAGGAGGAGAAGGGAAGGACAGAGGATGAGATGGCTGGATGGCATCACTGACTCAATGGACGTGAGTCTGAGTGAACTCCGGGGTTGGTGATGGACAGGGAGGCCTGGCATGCTTCGATTCATGGGGTCGCAAAGAGTCGGACACGACTGTGCGACTGAACTGAACTGAACTGACTGAGCTTTACTTTAAAACAAAGACATTTCATAATCTTAACCAAATTTACCCTCAAATTCTAAACATTGTCAGGGCTCGGAGTCCTTCTTTTGTTGAGATGGCATCCTCTAAAAAGTTATAAATAAAGCTTTGATTTGGAGGAAAATGAATCCGTACCTTCAGGGAAGAATCAGATTGGAGTCTGGTGATTCTTACTATCACAGGCCACTGGGACTGCTCACATACCCATGTTCTTCCAAGAGTAAATGCCAGACGTAAGCTTGAAGTTCTGTGTGCATGGATTATACTTTGTTTAAAATACCTTACTAGAAGTGGAATAGTTAGGCCAAAAGTTATGCATACTCTGAATATTGAAAGACACTACATGTTGCTTTCTTTTAATTTCATCCATAAGCTATGAATGTTCATGTATATTAAAACAATTTCAAAATGAATTTTGGTGTATTTAAAAAAAATTTTTTTTGCACTTGAAAACCCCAAAAGTTTGGTTTTAAAATGTTACTTTTTTTTTTTTTTTTGTATATTTTTAGGTTTATATTTTATTTGTATTTTTTATAATTCTTTGGAAATTGTTCATTTACTTTGGATTTGTAAGAGCTCTTCACATGTTATGAAAATCTATCATTTATCTGTCATTCAAACTATATGTTGAAAATATTTCCCTAACTTTGTTGTTTGTATTTTAATTTTACTATCAGATCAGATCAGATCAGATCAGTCGCTCAGTCGTGTCCGACTCTTTGCGACCCCATGAACTGCACCACGCCAGGCCTCCCTGTCCATCACCAAGTCCCGGAGGTCACTCAGACTCACATCCATCGAGTCAGTGATGCCATCCAGCCACCTCATCCTCTGGCGTCCCCTTTTCCTCCTGCCCCCAATCCCTCCCAGCATCAGAGTCTTCACCAAAGAGCCAACTCTTCGCATGAGGTGGCCAAAATACTGGAGTTTCAGCTTTAGCATCATTCCTTCCAAAGAAATCCCAGGGTTGATCTCCTTCAGAATGGACTGATTGGATCTTCTTGCAGTCCAAGGGATTCTCAAGAGTCTTCTCCAACACCACAGTTCAAAAGCATCAATTCTTCGGCGCTCAGCCTTCTTCACAGTCCAGCTCTCACATCCATACATGACCACAGGAAAGACCATAGCCTTGACTAGATGGACCTTTGTTGGCAAAGTAATGTCTCTGCTTTTGAATATGCTATCTAGGTTGGTCATAACTTTCCTTCCAAGGAGTAAGCGTCTTTTAATTTCATGGCTGCAGTCACCATCTGCAGTGATTTTCGAGCCCAGAAAAATAAAGTCTGACACTGTTTCCACTGTTTCTCCATCTATTTCCCATGTAGTGTTGGGACCGGATGCCATGATCTTCGTTTTCTGAATGTTGAGCTTTAAGCCAACCTTTTCACTCTCCACTTTTACTTTCATCAAGAGGCTTTTTAGCCCCTCTTCACTTTCTGCCATAAGGGTGGTGTCATCTGCATATCTGAGGTTATTGATATTTCTCCCAGCAATCTTGATTCCAACTTGTGTTTCTTCCAGTCCAGCATTTCTCATGATGTACTCTGCATATAAGTTAAATAAACACGGTGACAATATATAGCCTTGACGTACTCCTTTTCCTATTTGGAACCAGTCTGTTGTTCCATGACCAGTTCTAACTGTTGCTTCCTGTCCTGCATATAGATTTCTCAAGAGGCAGATCAGGTGGTCTGGTATTCCCATCTCTTTCAGAATTTTCCACAGTTTATTGTGATCTACATAGTCAAAGGCTTTGGCATAGTCAATAAAGCAGAAATAGATGTTTTTCTGGAACTCTCTTGCTTTTTCCATGATCCAGCGGATGTTGGCAATTTGATCTCTGGTTCCTCTGCCTTTTCGAAAACCAGCTTGAACATCAGGAAGTTCACAGTTCACAGATTGCTGAAGCCTGGCTTGAAGAATTTTGAGCATTACTTTACTAGCGTGTGAGATGAATGCAATTGTGCGGTAGTTTGAGCATTCTTTGGCATTGCCTTTCTTTGGGATTGGGATGAAAACTGACCTTTTCCAATCTTGTGGCCACTGCTGAGTTTTCCAAATTTGCTGGCATATTGAGTGCAGCACTTTCACAGGATCATCTTTCAGGATTTGAAATAGTTCCACTGGAATTCCGTCACCTCCACTAGCTTTGTTCGTAGTGATGCTTTCTAAGGCCCCCTTGACTTCACATTCCAGGATGTCTGGCTCTAGGTCAGTGATCACACCATCATGATTATCTGGGTCATGAAGCTCTTTTTTGTACAGTTCTTCTGTGTATTCTTGCCACGTCTTCTTAATATCTTCTGCTTCTGTTAGGTCCATACCATTTCTGTCCTTTAAAAAAGTTTTAAAATTATATACAATGCAATCATTCAATTTTCTCTTGTGACTGCTGAGAATTGTTTAGAAACACTCTTCCAATTTAAAATTATATTAAAAAGTAGTATTATGCATGGACTACTAATTATTTTATTTTTTATTTCTTGTTTATTTTATTTTTTAACTTTACAATATTGTATTGGTTTTGCCATATATCAACATGAATCCTCCACAGGTATACATGTGTTCCCCATCCTGAATCCTTCTCTCTCCTCCCTCCCCATACCATCCCTCTAGTTCGACCTAGTGTACCAGCCCCAAGCATCCAGTATTGTGCATTGAACCTATCTACCTGGAATTCATTTTGAAAATTATATGAAATAAAATATAAATCAGTTTTCTCCAAAGTACATCTAATTTCTTCAACATCACTCATTTAGCATTCCCAATTTAAAAATTACTAACAAGAGATCGGGCTTCCCAGGTAGTGCTAGTGGTAAAGAACCCATTTGCCAGTGCAGGAGACATATGAGATGTAGGTTCAATCACTGGGTCGTGAAGATTCCTTGAAGGAGGGAATGGCAACTCCCTCCAGTATTCTTGTCTGGAGAATACCGTGGGTGAGGAGTATGGCAGGCTATAGTCCATAGGGTCACAAAGAGTCAGACATGAATGAAGCAACTTAGCACATATGCATGCATGTGTGAACAGATTTGTTGAAGATGGCAGAGTAGAAGGAAGTATGCTCATCTTCTTCTGAGAGAACACCAAAATTGCAACTAGCTGTTGAATAGCTATCAACAACAGGAAACTGGAACCCACTAAAAAAGATACCCCATATCCAAGGACAAAGACAAAGCCACAAGATGGTATGCAGGGTACAAAGTCATAAGAAAATAAAATCCCATGCCCACCAAGTGGGCAACCCACAAACTAGAGAACAATAATACCTAAGAAGTTATCTCACTCTTGTGAAGGTTATAGGCCACACATCAGGCTTCATAACTTCAGGATCCTGCAAAGGGGCTGGGAATCCCTATGGAATTTGACTTTGAAAACCAGTGGGGTTTGATTTTAGGACTTTCAGAGAATTGCAGAAAACAGAGACTCCACATTTGGAGGGCAAAAACAAAATATTGTGTGTGGCAGGACCCAGGGGAAAGGAGCAGTGACCTCACAGGAGACTGAGCCAGACCTACCTATGTTTGAGGGTCTCCTGCAGAGCCATGGGTTGGAAGTGGCCTGCCTCAGGGACAGGGGCACTGGCAGCAACAGTTCTGGGAGATATATCTTGCATAAGTCTTCTTGGAGGTAGCCATGAACTCTACCAAATAGCCTGTAGACTACAGGATTGGGTTGCTTCAGGCTAAACAAATAATAGGGAGAGAGTGTAGACCCATCCATCAGCAAACAATTGATTAAACTTTTACTGAGTGGGGCGCTGCTCATCAGAGCAAGACTCAGTTTTCCCCACAGCCAGTCCCTCCCATCAGGAAACTTGTAAAGGCTTCTTACCTTCATCTAGCAGAGAGCAAATAGAAGAAATAAAACTACAATCCACCTCCAGAATGAAGACCACAATCATAGAAAGCCTACCAAAATACAAAGAAATAAGATTATATCCCAGATGAAGAAACAATATAAATCCAAAAAAAAAGAACTAAATGAAATAAAGATAGGCAATCTTTCAGAAAAAGAATTCAGAATAATGATAATGAAGATGGTCTTAAATCTCAGAAAAAGAATGAAGGAGATACAAGAAATGCTAGTCAAAGACCTAAAAGAACTGAAGAACAGTCAAACAGATTAAAAAAAAAAAAAGTAAAAAAAAATACACTAGAAGGAATCAGCAGCAGAATAACTGAGACAGAAGAATAGATAAGTGATTTGCAAGACAGAATGGTGGAAATCACTGCCATAAAACAGGATATAGAAAAATAATGAAAAAAAAAAAAAAATGAGGACACCTTGAAGGGCCTCTGAGACAACATTACATGCACCATTATTCAAATTATAGGGCTCCCAGAAAGAGAAGAGAGAGAGTTTAAGGACCTGTGAAAACATTTTAAAAGATATTTAAAAACTTTACTAACATAGGCAAGGAGATAATCTACCAAGTCCAGGAAACACAGAGAGTCCCAGGTAGGATAAATCCAAGTAGAATTACACTGAGACACATAGTAATCAAACTGACAAAATTAAAGACAAAGATAAAATATTAAAAGTGACAAAAGTTAAAAGACAAATAACATACAAGGGAAATCTCATAAAGTTATCAGCCAATTTCTCAGCAGAAAATCTACAAGCTGGAATGCAATAACATGATATATTCTAAGTGATGAAAGGGGAGAAAATACAACCAAGAATACTCTACCCAGCAACTTTCTCATTCTCTGATTTACTGGATAAATCAAAAGCATTCCAGACAAGAAAAATTTAAGACAATTCAGCACCACTAAACCAGACTTACAATAAATGCTAAAGGAACTTCTCTAGGCAGAAAACAAGAGAAGAAAAATAACCACAAAAAGTAAACAGAAAACAATTAACAAAATGGTCATAAGATCATATGTATCAAAAATTACCTCAAATGTAAATGGATTAAATGAAACAACCAAAAGACATAGGTTTCTGGATGGGTGAAAACCAGGGTCCATATATATGTTTTCTAAAAGAGATCTATCTCAGACCTACAGCCATTTACAGGTTCAAAGTGAGGGATGGGAGAAGATATGTCATGCACATGGAAATTGTAAGAATGCTGGAGTAGTAATATTCATATCAGGCAAAAGAGACTTTAAAGCATAGACTGTTACAAGAGACAAAGAAGGGCACTACATAATGATCAAGAGTTCAATTCAAGAAGATATAAAAATTATATATATATATATATATATATATATATGTACCCAACATAGAAGCACTTCAATATGTAAGGCAAATACTAGTAAACATAAAGGGATATATCAACAGTAACACAATAATAGTGGAGGACTTTCATCAATGTATTAATCATCCAGACAGAAAATTAATAAGAAAGCACAGGTCTTAAATGACACTTTACATGACTTGGACTTAATTGATATTTATAGAGTGTTCCATGCAAAAGCGCAGGTTACATCTTCCTCTCAAGTGCACATGGAACATTCTTCATGATTGACTACATGCTGGGACAAAACGTGATCCTTGATGAATTTAAGAAAATTGAAATTGTATCAAGCATCTTTTGTGATCACAATGGTATGGGATTAGAAATAAACCACAAGAAAAAAAATACAACCTTAAAAACACAAACATATGGAATCTAAACAATATGCTACTTATCAACCATTGGATCACTGCAGAAATCAAAGAGAAAATAAAAAATATTTCTAGAGACAAATAAAAGTGAAAGCACAATGATCCAAAACGTATGGGATATTTATGGGCAATTCTAAGAGGGAAATTTATAGCAATACAATTGTACCTCAAGAAACCAGAAAAATCTTAAACAGCCTAAACTTACTCCTAAAATAACTAGAGAAAGAACACCTCCTTTAGAAGGAAGGAAAGCATAAAAATTAGAGCAGAAATAAATGAAAAAAAGATAAAGATAATAATCACAAAGATCAATGAAACCAAAAGCTGGTTCTTTGAAAAGATTAAAAAAATAAATAAATAAACCTTTAGCCAGACTCGTCAAGAAAAAAAATGTAGAGGACACAAATCGATAAAATTAAAAATGAAAAAAGAGAAGTTACAACGAGAAATACAAAGAATCAGAAGAAACTACGATAAACAACTATATGCCAATAAATTGGACAACATGGAAGAAATGAACAAATTCTTAGAAAGGTACCACCTCACTAGACTAAACTAGGAAGAAATAAAAATACGAACAAACAGGTCAGAAGCACTGAAATTGAAACTATGATTAAAACTTCCTAACAAATAACAATCCAGGACCTGATGACATCATAGGCTAATTTTACTAAACATTTAGAGAAGAGTTAACATCTATTCTTTTGAAACAGCTCCAAAAGTTTGCAGAGAAAGGAATACTTCCAAACTCAGGACCAGACAAAGATAGCACATAAACAAAAAATTAGAGGCCAATATCATTGATGAACATAGGTGCAAATATCCTTAACAAAATACTAGCAATCTGTATCCAACAATACTGAAAAGATCATATACCCTGATCAAATGAGATTCATACCAAGATGAACTGTTTTTCAATATCCACAAATCAATCAATGTAATACACCATATATACAAATTGAAAAATAAAAATCACTCAATCATCTCAATAGACACAGAATGAAACTTCGGACAAAATTCAGCAACTATTTATGACAAAAACTCCAGAAAGTGGGCATAGAAGGTTAATACTTCAATGTAATAAAGGCCATGCATAACAAACCTACAGCTAGCATCATACTCAATGGTGAAAAGCTGAAAGCATTCCCTCTAAGATCAGGAACAAAACAAGGAAGGATATCCACTCTCAACACTTTAATTCAACAGTTTTGTCAGTCCTAGCCACAGGAATCAGAGAAGAAAAGGTAAAGGGAATCCAATTTGGAAGAGAAAAAGTTAAACTGTCACTGCTTGCAGATGACATGATACTATACATAAAAAGCCTAAAAGATGCTGCCAGAAAAATACTAGAAATCATTCATGAACTTGGTAAAGTTGCAAGTTACAAAATTAATACACAGAAATTTTTTGCACTTCTATACACTAACAATAAATGGTTAGAAAGATTAATTCAAAAAGCAATCAAATTAACCATTGAATCAGATAGAATAAACTACCTAGGAGTAAACCTGCTTAAGGAGACAAAAGAACTTATTCTGAAAACTAAAAGATACTGATGAAGGCAATTAAAGAAGACATAAACAGATGGAAAGATATACCATGTTCATGGATTTGAAGATTCAATATTGTCAAAATGACTATTCTTCAAAAGGCAGTCTACAGATTCATTTCAAATCCTATCATATTACCCTAGGCATTTTTCACAGAACTAGAACAAAAAGTCCCAAAATTTGTTTGGAGACACAAAAGACCCCAGATAGCCACTGGAATCTTGAAAAAGAAAATGGAGCTGCATGAGTCAGGTTCTCTGACTTCAGATTATACTACAAAACTACAGTTATGAAAACAGTATGATACTAGCACAAAAACAGAATTATAGGTCAATGCAAGAAGATTGAAAATCCAAAATAAGCCCAACCACAAATCTTTGACAAAGGAGGAAAGACTACACAATGTTGGAAGACAGTCCCTTCAAAAAATACTGCTGGAAAAACTAGGCAGTTCAGTTCAGTTCAGTCGTGCAGTCGTGTCTGACTCTGCGACCCCATGAATCCCAGCAGGCCAGGCCTCCCTGTCCATCACTGACACCCAGAGTTCACTCAGACTCACATCCATCTAGTCAGTGATGCCATCCAGCCATCTCATCCTCTGTCCTCCCCTTCTCCTCCTGCCCACAATCCTTCCCAGCAGCAGAGTCTTCTCGAATGCGTCAACACTTTGCATGAGGTGGCCAAAGTACTGGAGTTTCAGCATCAGTATCATTTTTTCCAAAGAAATCCCAGGGCTGATCTCCTTCAGAATGGACTGGTTGGATCTCCTTGCAGTTCAAGGGACTCTCAAGAGTCTTCTCTAACACCACAGTTCAAAGGCATCAATTTTCCAGCGCTCAGCCTTCTTCACAGTCCGACTCTCACATCCATACATGATCACAGGAAAGACCATAGCCTTGACTAGATGGACCTTTGTTGGCAAAGTAATGTCTCTGCTTTTCAATATGCTGTCTAGGTTGGTCATAAATTTTCTTCCAAGGAGTAAGCGTCTTTTAATTTCATGGCTGCAGTCACCATCTGTGGTGATTTTGGATCCCCCAAAAATAAAGTCTTACACTGTCTCCACTGTTTCCCCATCTATTTGCCATGAAGTGATGGGACCAGATGCCATGATCTTTGTTTTCTGAATGTTGAGATTTAAGCTAAGTTTTTCACTCTCCACTTTCACTTTCATCAAGAGGCTTTTTAGTTCCTCTTCACTTTCTGCCATAAGGGTGGTGTCATCTGTGTATCTGAGGTTATTGATATTTCTCCAAGCAATCTTGATTCCATCTTATGCTTCTTCCAGGCCAGAGTTTCTCATGATGAACTCTGAATATAAGTTAAATAAACAGGTTGACAATATACAGCCTTGACATACTACTTTTCCTATTTGGAACCAGTCTGTTGTTCCATGTGCAGTTCTAACTGTTGCTTCCTGACATGCATATAGATTTCTCAAGAGGCAGATTAGGTGGTCTGGTATTCCCATCTCTTTCAGAATTTTCCACAGTTGATTGTGATCCACACAGTCAAAGGCTTTGGCATAGTCAATAAAGCAGAAATAGATGTTTTACTGGAACTCTCTTGCTTTTTCCATGATCCAGCGGATGTTGGCAATTTGATCTTTGGTTCCTCTGTCTTTTCTAAAACCAGCTTGAACATCTGGAATTTCACAGTTCACGTATTGCTGAATCCTGGCTTGGAGAATTTTAAGCACTACTTTACTAGCGTGTGAGATGAGTGCAATTGTGCGGTAGTTTGAGCATTCTTTGGCATGGCCTTTCTTTGGAATTGGAATGAAAACTGACCTTTTCCAGTCCTGTGGCCACTGCTGAGTTTTCCACATTTGCTGGCATATTGAGTGCAGCACTTTCACAGCATCATCTTTCAGGATTTGGAATAGCTCAACTGGAATTCCATCACCTCCACTAGCTTTGTTTGTAGTGATTCTTTCTAAGGCCCACTTGACTTTACATTCCAGGATGTCTGGCTCTAGGTCAGTGATCACACCATCATGATTATCTGTGTTGTGAAGATCTTTTTTGTACAGTTCTTCTGTGTATTCTTGCCACCTCTTCTTAATATCTTTTGCTTCTGTTAGGTCCATACTATTTCTGTCCTTTATCGAACCCATCTTTGCATGAAATATTCCCTTGGTAACTTAATCTTCTTTAAGAGATCTCTAGTCTTTTCCATTATGTTGTTTTCCTCTATTTCTTTACATTGATCGCTGAAGAAGGCTTTCTTATCTCTTCTTGCTATTCTTTGGAACTCTTCATTCTGATGCTTATATCTTTCCTTTTCTCCTTTGCTTTTCGCTTCTCTTCTTCTCACAGCTATTTGTAAGGCCTCCCCAGACAGCCATTTTACTTTTTTTCATTTCTTTTCCATGGGGATGGTCTTGATCCCTGTGTCCTGTACAATGTCACAAAACTCCATCCATAGTTCATCAGGCACCCTGTCTATCAGATCTAGTCCCTTAAATATATTTCTCACTACCACTGTATAATCATAAGGGATTTGATTTAGGTCATACCTGAATGGTCTAGTGGTTTTCCCTAATTTCTTCAATTTAAGTCTGAATTTGGCAATAAGGAGTTCATGATCTGAGTCACAGTCAGCTCCTGGTCTTGTTTTTGTTGACTATGTAGGGGTTCTCCATCTTTGGCTGTAAAGAGTATAATCAGTCTGATTTTGGTGTTGACCATCTGGTGATGTCCATGTGTAAAGTCTTCTCTTGTGTTGTTGGAAGAGGGTATTTGTTATGTCCAGTGCAATTTCTTGGCAAAACTCTATTAATCTTTGCCCTGCTTCATTCCATAGTCCAAGGCCAAATTTGTCTGTTCCTCCAGGTGTTTCTTGCCTTCCTAGTTTTGCATTCCAGTCCCCTATAATGAAAAGGACATCTTTTGTGGGTGTGAGTTCTAAAACGTCTTGGAGGTCTTCATAGAATCATTCAACTTCAGATTCTTCAGCATTGCTGGTTGGGGCATAGACTTGGATTATTGTGATATTGAATGGTTTGCCTTGGAAACGAACAGAGATCATTCTGTTGTTTTTGAGATTGCATCCAACTACTGTATTTCGGCTTGTGGTCATGTATGGATGTGAGAGCTGGACTGTGAAGAAGGCTGAGCGCCGAAGAATTGATGCTTTTGAACTGTGGTGTTGGAGAAGATTCTTGAGAGTCCCTTGGACTGCAAGGAGATCCAACCAGTCCATTCTGAAGGAGATCAACCCTGGGATTTCTTTGGAAGGAATGATGCTAAAGCTGAAACTCCAGTACTTTGGCCACCTCATGCGAAGAGTTGACTCATTGGAGAAGACTCTGATGCTGGGAGGGATTGGGGGCAAGAGGAGAAGGGGGTGACAGAGGATGAGATGGCTGGATGGCATCACTAACTCGATGGATGTGAGTCTGAGTGACCTCCGGGAGTTGGTGATGGACAGGGAGGCCTGGTGTGCTTCGATTCATGGGGTCGCAAAGAGTCGGACACAACTGAGTGACTGATCTGATCTGATCTGATCTGATCTGACTGTATTTCGGACTCTTTTGTTGACCATGATGGTCACTCCATTTCTTCTAAAGTTTCCTGACCACAGTAGTAGATATAATGGTCATCTGAGTTAAATTCACCCATTACAGTCCATTTTAGTTTGCTCATTCCTAGAATGTTGACATTCACTCTTTCCATCTCCTGTTTGACCACTTCCAATTTGCCTTGATTCATGGACCTGACATTCCAGGTTGCTATGCAATATTGCTCTTTATGGCTTCGGACCTTTCTTATATCATCAGTCACATCCCCACCTGGGTATGGTTTTTGCTTTGGTTCCACCCCCTTCTTTCTTTCTGGAGTTATTTCTCCACTGATCTCCAGTAACATATTGGGCACCTACTGACCTGGGGCGTTCCTCTTTCAGTATTCTATCATTTTGCTTTTTCATACTGTTCATGGGGTTCTCAAGGCAAGAATACTGAAGTGGTTTGCCATTCCCTTCTCCAGTGGACCACATTCTGTTAGACCTCTTCACCATGATCCATCCATCTTGGGTGGCCCCACGGACATGGCTTGGTTTCACTGAGTTAGACAAGGCTGTGGTCCTAGTATGATTAGATTGATTAGTTTTCTGTAATTATGGTTTCAGTGTGTCTGTCCTCTGATGCCCTCTTGAAACACCTACCGTCTTACTTGGGTTTCTCTTATCTTGGACGAGGGGTGTCTCCTCACCACCACCCCTCCTGACCTTGAACATCTCCTTTAGGCCCTCCTGTGCCCACGCAGCCACTGCTCCTTTGACGTGAGGTTACTCCTCGGCTGACGCCTCTGGCCTCAGGCGTGGGGTAGTTCCACCTAACCGCTGTCCCTGGCCTTGGGCGAGGAGTAGCTTCTCTGGGCCGCCACCCCTGACCTCAGACGTGGGGTAGCTCCTCTCGGCTGCTCCTGTTCTATCACAGCCTGGCACTCTAGGCTGCCGCCCCTGGCCGGGGACGAGGGGTAGCTCCTCTTGGCCATTCCTGCGCCATGGCAGCCTGGCATTTTGGGCCGCTGCCCCTGACCTCGGATGTGGGATAACTCCCCTTGGCCAGTGCCCCATGGACATGGGGTCCTCCTGGCTTTGGCCCCTGACCTCAGACATGGGATAGCTCCTCTCGGCTGCGCTATGTGCACCATCGCAGCCGCCAACCCTATGTGCACCTTCGCAAAATGAAATTGTTCATTTCATAACTCTGTACACAAAAATAAGCTCAAAATGAACTAAAGATTTACATGTGAATCTAGATGCTATAAAACTCCTAAAGGAAAACATAGCCAGATCACTCTCTGACCTAAATCACAGCAACAATTTTTTCGATCCATCTTGAATATCCATTTTGATCCATAAAAGCAAAAATCAACAAATGAGACCTAATTAAACTCAAAAGCTTTTGCACAGAAAAGGAAACAATAAACAAAATGAAAAGACAGCCCACAGATTGGAAGAAAATATTTGCAAGTGATGTGACTGATAAGTGATTAGTCTCCCTTATGAGGACTTATTCGGGGAAGGCAATGGCACCCCACCCCAGTGCTTTTGCCTGGAAAATCCCATGGACGGAGGAGCCTGGTAGGCTCCAGTCCGTGGGGTCGCTAAGAGTCGGACACGACTGAGCGACTTCACTTTCACTTTTCACTTTCATGCATTGGAGAAGGAAATGGCAACCCACTCCAGTGTTCTTGCCTGGAGAATCCCAGGGACAGGGGAGCCTGGTGAGCTTCCGTCTATGGGGTCGCACAGAGTCGGACACGACTGAAGCGACTTAGCAGCATGAGGACTTATTAGTCACCCTTATTAGACTCCCTCATTAGTCTCTCTTAAGGAGGATTTTACAAAAAGCTCATGATGCTTAACAGCATCAAAACAAACAACCCACTTGAAAAATATGAGCCTTAGACTTGAACAGGAGAAGGCAATGGCACCTCATTCCAGTATTCTTTCCTGGAAAATCCCATGGACAGAGGAGCCTGGTAGGCTGCAGTCCATGAGGTCGCTAGGAGTAGGACATGACTGAGCGACTTCACTTTCACTTTTCACTTTCATGCATTGGAGAAGGAAATGGCAACCCACTCCAATGTTCTTGCCTGGAGAATCCCAGGGTCGGGGGAGCCCGGTGGGCTGCCATCCATGGGGTTGCACAGAGTCGGACACAACTGAAGCGACTTAACAGCATCATTAGCAGCAACCAACAATTACTTAATTGTATAGCACATGGAACTCTGCTCAATATTTGTGCCAGCCTAGAAAGGAGGCAGATTTAAGGGAGAATGGATACAAGCATATATATGGCTAAATCCCTTCACTGTTCATCTGAAACTACCACAACATTGTTAATTGGCTATACCCCAATACAAAATTAAGTTTGTTTGGAAAAATAAAATAAACAAAACAATAATAATAATAATAAAGTAAAAACTACTAATGTAATATATATTTTCATATGTTTATATATCTTTACACATACTATGTATTTATAGACATGCTACATATAAATGTAAGCAGGTTGCAGGTATATAAATATAAACACACACACACACACACACGGATGAGATATATATATATATATCTCATGAGATATATATATCTATCTCATCCGTGTGTATGTGTGTGTGTGTGTGTGTGTATACATGTTACTTGCTTACATGTGTGCATAGTTCGTATATATACACACATATACAATGTTGGTATTTTTACTTTATTATTATTTTTAGCACAGATTATAAATGTATGTCTGCCACAATCTGTGCTAATAATATTTTTTAAATCAATGCATCTTATAATATATTTTGGTATATTAAATGACAAGTTGCTACTCATTATTATTTTTCTCACATTTTAGGGAGCATTCTTGTACACTTAATTTTCCAGATGAACTTCAGAATCACCTTAAAATCCATTTAAAACTCCAATTTAGATTTTCATTGTGTTTGCATTCAACTTATAGGGCAATTTGGGAAGAACTAAATCTTTATAATGTTGAATATTCTCAACCAGAAAATTAATATAATTCTATACTGATTCAAGTATTCACTTATATCCTTCATTAAATAAAATGTGTCTTACATAGATCTCTTTCATTTTGGGGGGCTTCTCTGGTGGCTCAGTGGTAAAGAATCTGCCTGCAGTATAGGAGACCTGTGTTCAATCCCTGAGTTGGGATGATCCTCTGAAGAAAGTAATGGTAACCCACTCCAGTATTCTTGCTTGGAGAATCCCCTGAGACAGAGGGGCCTGGATGGCTATAGTCCACAGGGTCACAAAGAGTCAGACAAAACTGAGAGACTAAGTGCATATCTCTTATTATATTTCTTATTAATTTTATTCCCAAATACACTGTCTAGGACTAGATTTGGCTGAAATCTAGTAATAATGGCTTAAATATGAGAGACGTTTATTTCTCTCTCACATGAACGTGTGTCACAGGGTGCTGATAGTTCAGTACTGCCACAAGGTTTTAAGGTCTCAGTTTCCTCTGTGTCATTCTCAGTTCTGGTCCTCATGACTCATAGTAAGTGCAAAAATGGCAGCTGATATATTTGCATTCCAAGAATACTGAGGAAAAGATACACAAGAAGGAGGCAAGGAGAACATCCATTTATCTTACAAGCAAAACTTCTGGAAACAGACACTTGTATCTTTCTGTTTCCCACTGGCCAGAATAAGGCCTCATATGGCCAGCCTTCAATGGCAAGAGAAACAGAGAGAAAATTTCCTTTATTCTAGGATATTATGAATCAGCAAAAGTCCAACCTTTTATTTGCATGAAAGAAGATAAAATTGACACTAGGGGACAACCAGCAGACTCCACTATAGTCAGTACTTTTTAGTTTTTACTGCTAATATAAACACGTGTTATTTTGAATATATATATTTGCACATCCTTTTTCTTATGATTATATAAACAAAGTTAAACTTAGTTATAACTTGTTAAGTAGTGCCACTCCCCCCAAAAAGTCTGTCTATAAAAAGGTAAAATCATGCTATTGTGCATTTAATAAAATTACCAAGATGAGACTATGTGACGGTCTGATAGAGTTCCAGGATCAGACCAAAGGATCCAAATTAAACTTGATGCTACCTGGTTCAGTCCTGTATTCTGCTCCTGGTTGGGTTTCTGGGGTGTCTGAGACAATTTGAGCATTTGTCAGTTCAGATGGTAGCCCTTTGTTGACCCCAGTGAGGAAGATCAGGCTGGTAGTGTCTTGAAACATAAAAATGCATTCTTTCCTCTCCTGAAGTTCCCTGGTCAGCAGTCATTTTCTTTCCACGTGATCTTCACCCAAAGATAATGCTTTAGCCCACTTTTCATTTAGAAATGGGGCTGTGATAAAGAAGTGTGTTATTTGCATTATTCAAAAATTCCCATCAATGGAGGACAGAAGAAAACAGAGGAGGAGTGAAAAGTGGTGATTACCTTCCTCCCCACAAATACATTGACAATTCATCTGAATATGGTACAATTCCTACAGAACAACTTCTGAATGGCAGAAGAAAACAAACTTCAGAAAAGGCAAGTCAATCTCCTTAGAATGAGGCAGGGCAAAATGTAAAGACACAAAAAGAGACAAAGGATTTCAAGACAGGGATTTGTGCCCTGAGGAAATGAGTCATGAAGGAAAAAAAGTTTCTGCACACTAGGAAACCCCATCATGGGGATGGGGAGCTTTGGAAACTCAGAGTAGAGTGCAGTGATGTGAGAGGAGGTTCAGAGGGAAAACCAGAGAGAATTCACCACAGAAATCACTACTGAATAGCACTTCTCTGCTGAGAAGCAGCTCACAGGCTACTGGTACAGCAGTGGGTGGGGACAGGGTGCTGAGGCTCAGGTTTGGGTTTTAGATGCCAGGGAGAGACTGGAGGATGCCGCTATTTGAACACTCTGAAAAGGCTAATTTGACACAGTGAGGGGAGCCCAGAGAAAACACTAGGTATCACAAAGTGGCAAAAAGTCTTTGTCCGTGGGACACTAATGCTGCATTCACAGACTGGCTGAGTGCTTGCCAATGGTTGCCAAAACCAGTCAGAGTGCCAGCTGTAGAATTAGACATGACTGACATTTCCAAATCTAGGAAAAGTGCTTGAGGCAGCAGACAGAATGCCGTTGATACAGTCCCTACCCCAGAGATGGCAACTACCTCCAAGCTGTGATTATACACAGTTACCTCCTTCACCTTTCTGGGAACTTACATAGCTTGGCTCTTCCTAGGGACCTGGGGTCAACACCTCTGGGAAAGTGCACAACCTACCTTAGACTATAACAACATCTGGCTAGTCTCTATTGCCACTGACACTTCTTGGTACAACCCAACTGTGGCTGCTACATTTTCCCCTCTCCCCAGCCTGAATAAGAATGTGAGACTAATAAGCTTTGGACTTCACTCCCCACATCCGGGTGGATAACAGACTTTAGGGGCAACTGTGAACTTTAGGAGAATATATAAGCTGAAGTAAGGCCAGATCTGAGTATGAGCTGACCCCATACTGCCCAGAAAAGGTCCCAAGACCCTCCTAGAAATATTGGAGGACTTTGGTGTGGGTCTGACTGGGTGTTCTGAGCTGTTGAATGTTGCCTTCATCAAGAACTTTGGGGTTTTGTCTTCTATGCTATGTGGCTTCTGAGTTCTTGGTGCTACAGTAAGGGTCAGGCCTGAACCCCTCAGGTGGAAGACCCAAGCCCAAGACTTGACCCACCAGAGAACTTCTGACCCCAGGGAATATTAATAGGTGAGAACCTTACCAAAGGCCTCCATTTCAACCCTAATACTAAGCTTTACCCAAAGACCAATAAGCTCTAGGTCCAGACACCCCATGCCAACCCTTCAGTAATACAGGAAAACAACTTTGCACACTAGCAGACAGGATGCTCAAAGCCATAGCAAGGCAACAGATATCCCCAAACATCCCCAAACACACGACTGGACATGGAACTGCCCTTCAAAGAGATAAGATCCATACCTATCCATCAGAACACAGGCACACGTTCTCCCAACTTTCACCGCACACTAGTCCAACACCATCCATGGATGCCAGACTCCACAATTAAGAGGAACTACAACCTTCCAGTCTGTGTCTGGGAGACCCCAAACACAGTAAACTAAGCAAAATAAAATGACAGAAGCAGCAGAAGATGAAGGAACATGATAAAAACCCACAAGATCAAACATATGAAGAGGAAATAGGCAGTCTATGTAAAAAATAATTCCCAGCAATGATAGGTAATAACAAGGACCTAGAATAATTAAAGAATAAACCATAATTAACAACACAATGATTTGAGATTTAAGGGACTAGATCTGATAGATAGAGTGCCTGATGAACTATGGATGAATATTCGTGACATTGTACAGGAGATAGGGATCAAGAAGATCCCTAATAAAAAGAAATGCAAAAAAACAAAGTGGCTGTCTGAGGAGGCCTTACAAATACCTGTAAGAAGAAGAGAAGTGAAAATCAAAGGAAAAAAGGAAAGATATAATCATTTGAATGAAGAGTTGCAAAAAAGAGCAGGAGAGGTAAGAAAGGCTTCTTCAGCAACCAATGCAAAGAATTAGATGAAAACAATACAATGGGAACGACTAGAGATCTCTTCAAGAAAATTAGAGATACCAAGGGAACATTTCATGCAAAGATGGGCTCATAAAGGACAGAAATGGTATGGACCTAACAGAAGCCGAAGATATTAAGAAAAGGTGGCAAGAAGACACTGAAGAACTATACAAAAAAGATCTTCACCACCCAGATAATCACGATGGTGTGATCACTCACCTAGAGCCAGACATACTGGAATGTAAAATCAAATGGGCCTTTTGAAGCACCACTACAAACAAAGCTAGTGGGGGGTGGAGGAATTCTAGTTGAGCTATTTCAAATCCTGAAAGATGATGCTGTGAAAGTGTTGCACTCAACATGCCAGCAAATGTGGAAAACTCAGCAGTGGTCATAGGACTGGAAAAGGTCAGTTTTCATTCCAATCCCAAAGAAAGGAAATGCCAAAGAATACTCAAACTACCAAACAATTATGCTCATCTCACACACTAGTAAAGTAATGCTCAAAATTCTCTAAGCCAGGCTTTAACAATACATGAACCGTGAACTTCCAGATGTGCAAGCTGGTTTTAGAAAAAGCAGAGGGATCAGAGATCAATTTGCTAACATCCACTGGATCATGGAAAAAGCAAGGACTCCCAGAAAAACATTTATTTCTGCTTTATTGACTATGCCAAAGCCTTTGACTGTGTGGATCACAATAAACTATGGAAAATTCTGAAAGAGATGGGAATACCAACTGACTTGCCTCTTGAGAAATCTGTATGTAGATCAGGAAGCAGCAATTAGAACTGGGCATGGAACAAGAGACTGCTTGCAAATAGGAAACTGAGTTCCTCAAGGCTGTATATTGTCACCCTGCTTGTTTAACTTCTATGCAGAGTACATCAAGAGAAACTCTGGGCTGGAAGAAGCACAAGCTGAAATCCAGATTGCTGGGAGAAATATCAATAACCTCAGATATGCAGATGACACTACACTTATGGCAGAAAGAGAAGAAGAACTAAAGAGTTTCTTGATGAAAGTGAAAGAGGAGAGTGAAAAAGTTGGCTTAAAGCCCAACATTCAAAAAACTAAGATAATAGCATCTGGTCCCATCACTTGATTGCAAGTAGATGTGGAAACAGTGCCAGACTTTACTGTTTTGGGCACCAAAATCACTTCAAATGGTGATTGCAACCATGCAATTAAAAGACACTTATTCCTTGGAAGGAAAGTCTTGACCAACCTAGACAGCATATTAAAAAGCAGAGACACTACTTTGCAACAAAAGATCCATCTATTCAAGGCTATGGCTTTTCTAGTAGCCATGTATGGATGCGAGGGTTAGACTATAAAGAAATCTGAGTGCTTAAAAATTGATGCTTTTGATCTGTGTTGTTGGAGAAGACTCTTGCGAGTCCCCAGGACTGCAAGGAGATCCAACCAGTCCATCCTAAAGGAGATCAGTCCTGGGTGTTTATTGGAAGAACTGATATCGAAGCTGAAACTCCAATACTTTGGCCACCTTATATGACGAGCTGACTCATTTGAAAAGACACTGATGCTCAGAAAGATTGAGTGCAGGAGAAGAACGGGATGACAGAGGATGAGATGGTTGGATGGCATCACAGACTCAATTGACATGAATTTGGATAAATTCCAGGATTTGGTGATGGATAGGGAGCACTGGCATGATGAGGTTCATGGGGTCGCAAAGGGTTAGACACGACTGAGCAACTGAACTGAACTGGATTGAACTGAATAACACAATGATTATGATTAGAAATACACTGGAGGGAACAAACAATAGAGTAACTGAGGCTGAAGAGCTAATAGTGAGCTGGGAGAGTAAATGGTGGACATGACTGAAGTAAGATAAATGAAGACAAAGAATAAAAAGTAATGAATGTAGTGTCAGAGACCTTTGGGCCAACATTAAGCATAGAAACACTAGAAGAATATGTGTCCCATAAGAAGAAAGCAAAAGAAAGGGCGTGAGAAAATATTTGAGTAGATCATAGTCGATAATTGCCCTAAAATAGGAAAGGAAATAGCCACCCAGGTCCAGGAAGCCCAGAGATTCCCATAAAAGATAAACAAAAGTAGAAACACACAAAGACACATATTAGTCAAACTAACAAATGTAAACACAAAGATAAAATATTAAGAGTAGCAAGGGAAAAGCACAAAATAACCAATAAGGGGATCTCCATAAGGCTAACAGCTCATCTTTCAACAAAAACTGTTCATACCAGAAGGAAATGGCAGTATATACATAAGTGATGAAAAGGAAAAACCTACAACCTAGACTACTCTACCCAGCGAGGTAGCAAAGATCTCATTCATATCTGAAGAAGACAAGTAAAAGTCAAGAGAACTCAGCATCACCTACCCAGCTCTTCAACAAATGCTAAGGGAACTTCTCTAGACAGGAAACACAAAAAGAAAAGATGCACATAACAAACCCAAAACAATAAAATAAATGGTAACAGGATCATATATATCAATAATTACCATAAGTGTAAATGGGCTAAATACTCCAACCAAAATAGATGGATTGGCTGAATGGATACAACAACAAGATCCATGTATATGATGTCTACAAGAGACCCACCTTCAATCTAGGGACACAAACAGGCTGAAAGTGAGGCGTTAGAAAAAGATATTCCATGCAAACATAAATCAAAATTAAAAAGGAGTAGCAATAAACATATCAGATAAAATAGACTTTAAAATAAAGACCCTTACTAGAGACAAAGAAAGACATTGCATAATTATCAAAGGATCAAGGAGCAGATATGATAATCATAAATATATATATGTACCCAACATAAGATCACCTCAATACATAAGGGAAATGTTAACAACTATTACAGAAGAAACTGACAATAACACAATAATAGTATGGGACTTTATACCCCATTCACACCAATGGACAGATCATCCAGGCAGAAAGTTAATAAGGAAACATAAGCTTTAAATGATACACTGGACTAGTTTGACCTAATTGATATCTACAGGGCCTTCTTCCAAAAACAAAAGATTGCACTCTTTTCCTCAAGGGCACATGAAACATTCTGCAAAATAGATCATATCCTGGGCACAAATCAAGTAGTGGTAAATTAAAAAAAAAATTAAATCATTTCAAGCATCTTTTCACAACACTGTAAGATTAGATATCAACTAGAGTGGGGGAAAAAAAAAAAACTATAAAAAACACAAACACCTAGAGGTTAAACCATACACTTATGAATAACCAACAGATCACTGAAGAATCAAAAAGGAAATAAAAATAAACATATAACAGTGAAAGCATAACAACTCAAAACTGATAGGATGCAATAAAACAGTGCTAAGCTGGAAGTTTTTACCAATACAAGTCTACCTCAAGAAACAAAAAAAGACATCATATAAACAGCCTAACTTTATACCTAAAGCACCTAGAAAAAGACCTGGAAACTCCCAGTAATAGTAGAAGGGGAAAAAAATCATACAGATGAGAGCAGAAATAAATGAAAAAGAAATGAAGGAGACAATAGCAAAATTAATAAAACTCAAAGCTGTTTCTTTGTGAAGTTAAACAAAATTGACAAACTATTAGCCAGATTCAATCAAGAAAATAAGAGAAAAGACTCAAATAATTAAAATTAGAAATGAAAAAGGAGAAGTTAACAAAGAAATACAAAGGATCATAAAAGACTACTATGAGAATTTATATGCCAATGAAATGGACAACTTGGAAGAAATGGACAAATTATTAGAAAAGTAAGACATTCTAAAACTGAACCAGAGAGAAAACGAAAATATGAACAGACCAATCACAAGCATGGAAATCAAAACTGCAATAAAGAGTCTTACAACAAACAAAAGCCCAGGGAAAGATGGCTTCACAGATGAATTCTACCAAAAGTTTAGAGAAGAGCTTACACCTACCCAAACTCTTCTATACAAGTACAGAGGAAGGAAAACTCCTAAACTAATTCTATGAGGCCAGCATCATCCTGATAGCAAACCCAGGCAAAGATGCCAAAAATAAAATTAAATTAAAAATTACTCACCAACATCATTGATGAACATAGATGCAAAAATCCTCAACAAAATTCTACCAAACAGAATCCAGCAGCATATTAGAAAGATTACTCTTCATTATCAAGTGGACTTCATCCCAGGGATGAAAAGATTCTCCAATATGCACAAATCAGTCAGTGTGACATACCATATTAACAAACTGAAAGATAAAAACAAGATGATCTCAATAGATGCAGAGAAAGTCTTTCACAAATTTCAACACCCAATTATGATAAAGACTCTCCAGAAAGCAGACATAGAGGGAATATACCCTAACATAATAAAGGCCATAGATGTTAAACATACAGCAAATATTATCCTCAATGGTGAAAAGTTGAAAGTCTTCCCTCTAAAATCAGGAACAAGACAAGGATGTCTACTCTTGCCACTATTATTATTTTTTTAATTAAATTTTATTTTGCTTAACTTTACAATATTGCATTGCTTTTGCCATACATCGAGATGGATCCGCCCCAAGCATACACATGCCACTATTATTGAACATAGTTTTGGAAGCCCTAGCCATAGCAAACAGTGAAGAAAATGAAAGAAAAGGAATCCAGATTGGAAAAAAGAAGGAAACCTCTCACTGTTTGCAGATGACATGATTTTCTACATAGAAAACCCTAAGAATGCCATCAGAAAATTACTAGAGCTAATTAATGAATATAGTAAATTAACAGGACATAAAATCAGTAGATAGAAATCCCTTGCATGTCTATACACTAACAATAAAATATCAGAAAGAGAAATTAAGGAAAGAATCCCACTCACCATTTCAACAAAAATAATAAAATACTTCAGAATAAATTTGCCTAAAGAGACAAAATTCCTGTATGTAGAAAGCTCTAAGAAAATACTGAAGAAAGAAATCAAAGATGGTACAAATTGGTGGAGAGATATATCATGTTTTTGGATTAGAAGTATCAATATAGTGGAAATTACTATACTATCCAAAGCAATTTATAGAATAAATGCAATCCCTTTCAAATTACCAATGACATTTTTCACAGAATTAGAACAAATAATTTATTAATTTGTATGGAAACACAAAAGGCCTTGAATAGCCAAAGTAATCTTGAGAAAGAAGAATGGAGTTGGAAGTACCAACCTTCCTGGCTTCATACTATACTACAAATCTACAGTCATCAAAACAGTATTGTACTGACACAAAAACAGAAATATAGACCATTGGAACAAGATAGAAAGCCCAGAGACAAATCCATGCACTGATGGACAACTTACCTTTGACAAAGATGACAAAAATATACAATAGAGAAAAGACAGTTCTTCAAAAAGTGGTAGTGGGAAAACTGGATGCCTAAATGAATGAAATTAGAACAATTCCTAACACAGTACACAAAGATAAACTCAAAATGGTTTAAAGATGTAAGTGTAAGAGCAGAAAGTATAAAACTCTAAAAATAAAATAGAGGCAGAATACTCTCTGACACAAATCACATCAAGATCCTCTAAGACCCGCATTCTAGGGTAATGGAAACAAAAATAAACAAATGGGATCTAATTAACCTTAAAAGTTTTTGTACAATGAAGGAAACTCTAAGTAAGGTGAAAAAAAAAAAAAAAACTCAAAATGGGAGAAAATAATAACAAATGAAGCCATCAATAAAGAATTAATCTCCAAAATAAACAAGCAGATCATACAGCTTGATACCATAAAAATAAACAACCCAATCAAAAAGTGGGGAGAAGACCTAAACAAACATCCAAAAAAGACATCAGATCAGATCAGATCAGTCCCTCCGTTGTGTCCGACTCTTTGCGACCCCATGAACTGCACCACGCCAGGCCTCCCTGTCCATCACCAGCTCCCGGAGGTCACTCAGACTCACATCCATCGAGTCAGTGATGCCATCCAGTCATCTCGTCCTCTGTCATCACCTTCTCCTCCTGCCCCCAATCCCTCCCAGCATCAGAGTCTTCTCCAATGAGTCAACTCTTCGCATGAGGTGGCCAAAATACTGGAGTTTCAGCTTTAGCATCATTCCTTCCAAAGAAATCCCAGGGCTGATCTCCTTCAGAATGGACCCGTTGGATCTCCTTGCAGTCTCTCAAGAGTCTTCTCCAACACCACAGTTCAAAAGCATCAATTCTTCGGCACTCAGCCTTCTTCACAGTCCAGCCCTCACATTCATACATGATCACAGGAAAGACCATAGCCTTGACTAGGCGAACCTTTGTTGGCAAAGTAATGTCTCTGCTTTTGAATATGCTATCTAGGTTGGTCATAACTTTCCTTCCAAGGAGTAAGTGTCTTTTAATTTCATGGCTGCAGTCACCATCTGCAGTGATTTTCGAGCCCCCCAAAATAAAGTCTGACACTGTTTCCACTGTTTCCCCATCTATTTCCCATGTAGTGATGGGACCAGATGCCATGATCTTCGTTTTCTGAATGTTAAGCTTTAAGCCAACCTTTTCACTCTCCACTTTCACTTTCATCAAGAGGCTTTTTAGCCCCTCTTCACTTTCTGCCATAAGGGTGGTGTCATCTGCATATCTGAGGTTATTGATATTTCTCCCAGCAATCTTGATTCCAACTTGTGTTTCCTCCAGTCCAGCATTTCTCATGATGTACTCTGCATATAAGTTAAATAAACATGGTGACAATATACAGCCTTGACGTACTCCTTTTCCTATTTGGAACCAGTCTGTTGTTCCATGTCCAGTTCTAACTGTTGCTTCCTGTCCTGCATATAGATTTCTCAAGAGGCAGATCAGGTGGTCTGGTATTCCCATCTCTTTCAGAACTTTCCACAATTTATTGTGATCTACACAGTCAAAGGCTTTGGCATAGTCAATAAAGCAGAAATAGATGTTTTTCTGGAACTCTCTTGATTTTTCCATGATCCAGCGGATGTCGGCAATTTGATCTCTGGTTCCTCTGCCTTTTCTAAATCCAGCTTGAACATCAGGAAGTTCACGGTTCACATATTGCTGAAGCCTGGCTTGGAGAATTTTGAGCATTACTTTAGTAGCGTGTGAGATGAGTGCAATTGTGCGGTAGTTTGAGCATTCTTTGGCATTGCCTTTCTTTGGGATTGGGATGAAAATTGACCTTTTCCAGTCTTGTGGCCACTGCTGAGTTTTCCAGATTTGCTGGCATATTGAGTGCAGCACTTTCATAGCATCATCTTTCAGGATTTGGAATAGCTCAACTGGAATTCCATCACCTCCACTAGCTTTGTTCGTAGTGATGCTTTCTAAGGCCCACTTGACTTCACATTCCAGGATGTCTGGCTCTAGGTCAGTGATCACACCATCATGATTATCTATGTCATGAAGCACTTTTTTGTATAGTTCTTCTGTGTATTCTTGCCACCTCTTCTTAATGTCTTCTGCTTCTGTTACGTCCATACCATTTCTGTCCTTTATCGAGCCCATCTTTGCATGAAATATTCCTTTGGTATCTCTGATTTTCTTGAAGAGATCCCTAGTCTTTCCCATTCTGTTGTTTTCCTCTATTTCTTTGCATTGATCGCTGAAGAAGGCTTTCTTATCTCTTCTTGCTATTCTTTGGAACTCTGCATTCAGATGTTTATATCTTTCTTTTTCTCCTTTGGTTTTCACCTCTCTTCTTTTCATAGCTATTTGTAAGGCCTCCCCAGACAGCCATTTTGCTTTTTTGCATTTATTTTCCATGGGGATGGTCTTGATCCCTGTCTCCTGTACAATGTCACAAACCTCATTCCATAGTTCATCAGGCACTCTAACTATCAGATCTAGGCCCTTAAATCTATTTTTCACTTCCACTGTATAATCATAAGAGATTTGATTTAGGTCATACCTGAATGGTCTAGTGGTTTTCCCTACTTTCTTCAATTTCAGTCTGAATTTGGCAATAAGGAGTTCATGGTCTGAGCCACAGTCAGCTCCTGGTCTAGTTTTTGCTGATTGTATAGAGCTTCTCCATCTTTGCAGCAAAGAATATAATCAATCTGATTTTGGTGTTGACCATCTGGTGATGTCCATGTATAGAGTCTTCTCTTGTGTTGTTGGAAGAGGGTATTTGCTATGACCAGTGCATTTTCTTGGCAGAACTCTATTAGTCTTTGCCCTGCTTCATTCTGTATTAAAAGGCCAAATTTGCCTGTTACTCCAGGTGTTTCTTGACTTCCTACTTTTGCATTCCAGTCCCCTATAATGAAAAGGACATCTTTTTTGGGTGTTAGTTCTAAAAGTTCTTGTAGGTCTTCATAGAACCGTTCAACTTCAGCTTCTTCAGCGTTACTGGTTGGGGCAGACTTGGGTTACTGTGCCATTGAATGCTTTGCCTTGGAAACGAACAGAGATCATTCTGTCGTTTTTGAGATTGCATCCAAGTACTGCATTTCGGACTAAAAGACATACAGATGGGTAGTAAACATATGAACAGATTCTCAACATCACTCATTATGAGAACAATGCAAAGCAAAACTACAATGTGGTACACCAGTCATAATGGCCATCATCAAAAAGTCTACAAACAGCAAATGTTGGAGAAAGTGTGGAGGAAAGTAAACACTCTTGCAGTGTTGGTGGGTATGGAAATTGAATTAGCTACTATGGACAATAATATGGAGATCCCTTAAAGGAACCGGAGTAAAATGTCTGACTACTGGGCATATATGCTGAGGAAACCATAATTGAAAAAGACACATGTACCCCAATGTTCACTGCAGCACTATTTTTAATAGCCAGGACCTGAAAGCAACCTAGATGTCCATTGACAAATGAATAAGGAATTTGTGGTACATATATACAATGGAAAATTACTCAGTCATAAAAAGGAACACATTTGAGTCAGCTCTAATGAAATGGATGAACCTAGAGCCTATCATACAGAGTGAAGAAAGTCAGAAAGACAAATATCAAATATTATTAATAATATATAATAGCATTATTATATATTATTAATATATAATATAATAATATAACACAATATAATATATAATAATTATATATAAAATATATTATATTATTATATATTATTAATAATACATTATAATATTATTAATATAATCACATATATATGGAATCTAGAAAAATAGTAATGATGTTCCTACTTGCAATACAGCAAAGGAGATACAGGTATAAAAGCAGACTTTTGGGCACAGTGGGGGAAGGAGAAGGGGGTGATTTGAGAGAATAGCATTGAAACATATACATTTCCACATGTAAAATGCATAAGCAGTGGGAGTTTGATGTATGAACCCAAAGCCAGTTGTCTGAGACAACCTAGAGGCATGAGATGGGGAGGGAGGTGGTGAAGGGTTGGTCGAGGGGTGGCATATATACACCTGTGGCTGATTCCTGTTTATGTATGGGAGAAGCCATCACAATATTGTAATTGTCCTCTAATTAAAAATAAATAAATTAAAATTTTAAAAAATGTCATCAATCAAAGATGTTGTAACAGTTTCTTGGTAACACATTCACATTGAAACAAGGTTAAAGACAAAGATAAATATAAAAAGTAAGCAAAAGTCACATATAACTCCATTTGTTGAAAGTAGAAAATATTCATTTTTCTTTCTTGTCTTTTTTTTTTTTTTCTGTTAATTTATGACTGTGAGATGCAGAGTAGATTGACTTGCACAGCTTTGCTATTAAATCACCTATTCCTGTCACCAATAGTGTTCAAACTATTTCCATATCATTAATCTCAACTGAGCTATTTGGAACTGGACTCTACTTTTCTGGGCTCCGAATCACTGTAGATGGTGACTGCAGCCATGAAATTAAAAGACACTTACTCTTTGGAAGGAAAGTTATGACCAACCAAGACAGCATATTGAAAAGCAGAGACATTACATTGTCAACAAAGGTCCGTCTAGTCAAGGCTATGGTTTTTCCAATGGTAATGTATGAATATGAGAGTTGGACTATAAAGAAAGCTGAGAGCTGAAGAATTAATGCTTTTGAACTGTGGTGTTGGATAAGACTCTTGAGAGTACCTTGGAGTGCAAGCAGATCCAACTAGTCCATCCTAAAGGAAATCAGTCCTGAATATTCATTGAAAGGACCGATATTGAAGCTGAAACTCCAATACTTTGGCCGCTTGATGCTAAGAACTGACTCATTCGAAAAGACCATAATGTTGGGAAAGATTGAGGGCAGGAGGAGAAGGGGATGACAGAGGATGAGATGGTTGGATGGCATCACTGACTCAATGGACATGAGTTTGGGTGAACTCCAGGAGTTGGTGATGGACAGGGAGGCCTGGTGTGCTGCAGTACGTGGGGTCCCAAAGAGTCGGACACGACTGAGTGACTGAACTGAACTGAACTACAAAAATATTATCTGCCAAAGGAGATGTCCACAGGGGAATGTTTACAATATTTTACCTACTTATCCAACTTTGTGTGTGTGTGTTTAAACAAACTAAATAAAAATAAAAACAGCAATCTGTTTTCCCCCTAAGCTGTTAAAATATGTTGGAGTTGAGTTGAAAACAAATCATCTCAGTACACATTCATGACTTGCAAAATATAAATTAATAACTAAGGAAAAATGTAGATAAGGAAATAGTAGATAAAAGGCTCAATTATCCTTCAGCAAGTGAATATTCTTGTCTGGAGATAGACAAAAACCATTCACATCGTATTCCTCAGAGGTGTCATCACCTAAAACATTGTGGCTTGGTGGCCAAGATCATGGGATCAGTAGTTAGGCAGAATTGATTTGTAATCTCACTTCACTCATCCATACAATTTGGGCCACTTTATTTGTTCCTGAGAAGCCTCAGTTTCTTCATCTTTTTTTTTAATTAATTACTTAGAAGCTAATAACTTTGCAATTCTTTATCTTTTGATAGAGGGTTACAACACATTTCCTTGTAGTACTTTTGTGAACACTAAGATAATTCATTCAAAGATTTCAGACCACAGTGAAGTCAATAAACATTAGCTATTATGCTGCACAGTAATAATATTTATTAATATATTATTATTTGTACTCCTACCATAAGAAGATGTTAAACTAAACTTTAGTGAATCTCACTGCCCAGTATCTAATTCCTTGCAATGTGACAATACCATTTCTCCCACAGTAGGTGGAATCTACCCTATATTTCTTGTATCTGGGCTGACCTTGAAATTTGCTGTGGTGAAAGTAATATAGGGTGAGTTCTAACACTATACCTTAAGAGTTATTACTTTTTCTGTTCTTGGTCTATTGGAGCATGTCTGTCATTATATGGAGAATCACTGTCTAGCTTTCTGGAGGATGAGACACCATGTGAAAGAAAATCAAGACACTCAAGCAACATCCAGCAAACTGCCAGATACATGACTGAGGCCATCTTGGATCATCCAGCCCCAGATGAACCATCAGGTGACCACAGCCACATAACTGATCTTGGGAGAAACCAGCAGAGATGCCATCCATCTGTGCTCAACCAAAATTCTCATCTGCAAGTAAAATACTTTTTGCTATAAATAATGTTTTGTGGTTTTTTATACAGTAATAGTTAACTGATTCAGTTTTATATATTATTTTTCTCTACAAACTCCTTTTATTCAGATATTTTAAAGGCCCAGTGTTTACTTGTGCATATTTTTTAAAACTCATATGCTGGATACTAAGACTAAAAATATCAAACTATGATTGCTAAGGGCACCCTTCATATGATGAGATTTTATTTGGAAAGGAGGGAGCTGCAGCATATAGACAGTAAATTGTATGATCCAAGAAAGAACAAGTTTATATTTTTAGTAATATCTGTTTGAAATTTAGTGAGAAAAATCTTAGCACTGATATTGAAAAACTTAACTAGAATGCATGACAAAGTTTTAAAACTGAGAATTCTCAGACTATTTTCCTTAGCAAGGCATTTGAAGGGCATAAAGAATCAGGGGAAATTAGGGCCTGAAACAAGAAAGGCTTGGTCTCAGGGATTATCAATCATCTCTGTTAATCCTGGCTTTGCAAATGACTTGGAAACTAGAGGCAAACCCAGGGTAGATGCAGGAATGTAGGGAACAGTCCAGTAATAAGCTATGTTCTTGAAAACAGAAATGAAAGGAAGCAGCAATGGCAAAAGAGTAGGAATTTCAGGGGTTGAAATTTTTGAAAAAAAAGATACAAGATGGGTGTTTAAAATAAATGTGGCTTAGCCTAAAGTCTGAAAGAAGGAGAAAAAAAGAAGTAAGACAGGAAGAGAAGGACGAGGGAGTTTTGTGGTTGAACAATTTTTTTGTTTGTTTGTTTGTTTCCTTAAAGTCTTCACCTGAGCTTACAAAGAGGACATTAGCTGAAGAATTAAACCTTCTTACAGTTTAGAGCAATAAACTGTGGAAAATTCTGAAAGAGACGGGAATACCAGACCACCTGATCTGCCTCTTGAGAAATTTGTATGCAGATCAGGAAGCAACAGTTAGAACTGGACATGGAACAACACACTGGTTCCAAATAACAAATGAGTATGTCAAGGCTGTATATTGTCACCCTGTTTATTTAAATTATATGCAGAGTACATCATGAGAAACGCTGCACTGGAAGAAACACAAGTTGGAATCAAGATTGCTGGGAGAAATATCAATAATCTCAGATATGCTGATGACACCCCCCTTTTGGTAGAAAGTGAAGAGGAACTAAAAAGCCTCTTGAAGATGAAAGTGGAGAGTGAAAAAGTTGGCTTAAAGCTCAACATTCAGAAAACAAAGATCATGGCATCCAGTCCCATCATTTCATGGGAAATAGATGGGGAAACAGTGGAAATAGTGTCAGACTTTATTTTTCTGGGCTCCAAAATCACTGCAGATGGTGACTGCAGCCATAAAATTAAAAGACACTTACTCCTTGGAAGGAAAGTTATGACCAACCTAGATAACATATTCAAAAGCAGAGACATTACTTTGCCAACAAAGTTCCATCTAGTCAAGGCTATGGTTTTTCCTGTGGTCATGTATGGATGTGAGAGTTGGACTGTGAAGAAGGCTGAGTGCTGAACAATTGATGCTTTTGAACTGTGGTGTTGGAGAAGACTCTTGAGAGTCCCTTGGACTGCAGGGAGATCCAACCAGTCCATTCTAAAGGAGATCAGCCCTGGGATTTCTTTGGAAGGAATGATGCTAAAGCTGAAACTCCAGTACTTTGGCCACCTCATGCGAAGAGTTGACTCATTGGAGAAGACTCTGATGCTGGGAGGGATTGGGGACAAGAGGAGAAGGGGACAACAGAGGATGAGATGGCTGGATGGCATCACTGACTCGATGGACATGAGTTTGAGTGAACTCCAGGAGTTTGTGATGGACAGGGAGGCCTGACCTGCTGTGATTCATGGGGTCGCAAAGAGTCGGACACGACTGAGCAACTGATCTGATCTGATCTGGCAGTTTAAAATAAAGAAATCCCCTGGGAGAAAACCAGACGAGGGCTTCTCAAAGGTCTCAGAATTTTTGTGCATATTACAGTGAAGTAAGTTGATTTTTCTGGTAAACTTACTTGGGCTCATATTAAATTATTAGTTGATTCTAAATTTCATCTCAAGTGAAAAAGACCTTAGTTGAAACTATTTTGTTTCTATTTTCTCACTGTATAAACCTATTTACATAAAGCAAACAAATTAAACATGTCAATTTTATTTTAGTTTAACATTTTTTTAAACTAGAAAAGGAGAACTCAATCTTAAAATATAAATGAAGCCCTCTTATGTAATTTTCAAGAAATGTATCTATCTTCACTTGTTTTACACTTACTTTTAGCTCATTGCAACAAGTTTTACTTCCTGGTCAATCACTGACTATTCTAAAATCCCCAAGTTTTCAATGGAAATATTTTAGTCTTTTTTGTCATAACTAGTGAAAAGCAGTTGACAGTAATGTGCACTTCATAAAATTTTCTCTTCCCCTGATATCTGAGACCCAGGTTCTCCATCTCTCTCTTTAGAGTCCCTCTCTCTGTCCTTTTAAACACCTGTGACACAAGGTTTTATTCTGTTCTTGGAACTCTCTACTTTTGTATTTGCCACAGTTTTCTTTTTTTTCTTTTTTCTTTTTCTTGTCAATATTATCCATCTTCCTCCCCATGGTTAATTTTTTTATTATTATATAACATTCAAGTGTATACCATTGTGATTATATATATATATTTATATTTATATACACACTGTACAAAATGATCACCATGACAGGTCTAGTTACCATCCATCACTGTAAAGTTCACAGTTTTT
Source organism: Tragelaphus eurycerus (assembly GCA_935064755.1). Taxonomy (NCBI): domain Eukaryota; kingdom Metazoa; phylum Chordata; class Mammalia; order Artiodactyla; family Bovidae; genus Tragelaphus; species Tragelaphus eurycerus. Next base: position 10,201,411 of record CAKXYN010000084.1, on the reverse strand, counting down.
ATATCACCAGCAAATTATTTACTCTGAGATGTGTCTTTAGCCATTACTCTCTCTCAAGCTTAAAACTCATACATTCAGCTGTCATCTGAGCACATTCTGGAGTTCCTGGCATCTAACACTTATTTTCTTCTTCTTTCCCTAAGCTTACTCTCATCCTAGATCACTTTGTGCCAATATAAATTAATCCTATCACACAAACCTAAGTCGGAAACTTGGGTCATTCTTGAATTTTTCCTCTTTATTAATTTAAACATCCAATTAGTTAGCAAGATCTGTTGACTAATAGATATTTAGGAAAAAAAAAACTTTAGTCTCTCACTTCTATGATCCAACTATGGTATTGCTTAGAGCTCTTTTTGTAAAGCCCAAATAAATTATCATCCTTAAGAACCTTGAGTGGTCTTTCATTCTTCTGATAGCTTATAATTTTTTTTAGCTTGGTAGTAGTGGCAGTTTTCATCACGTGGCTTCAAGATTCACTTCAGCCTCATTTGCACCCCGCTTTTCACTGAAGTTAATACTGCTAGCACAGAACTATTCTGAATGTCCTAAATAGATCATGTAATATAACGCTCTGTACCCTTGTACTTGCTAATCTATTTTCATAGATATTCTTCCTCTCTTCCATCTGGTTATGGAACAGATTAAGGAAGGAAGCATTCCTTAAGACACAGCACACACACTATTTGCTTTATAAAGTTATCCTTAACAATCTCAATTTTTATTTTTAGGTTTGTGCATGTACTTTCGTGTACACTTAATTATAATCATTTGTTTGTCAACATGCTCCTCCTGCTGCTGCTAAGTCACTTAAGTCGTGTCCGACTCTGTGCGACCCTATAGATGGCAACCAGGCTCCGCCGTCCCTGGCGTTCTCCAGGCAAGAACACTGAAGTAGATTGCCATTTCCTTCTCTAGTGCTTGAAAGTGAAAAGTGAAAGTGAAGTCGCTCAGTCATGTCCAACTCTTTGCGATTCCATGGACTGTGGCCCACCAGGCTCCTTCATCCGTGGAATTTTCCAGGCAAGAGTACTGGAGTGGGTTGCCATTTCCTTCTCCAGGGGATCTTTCTGATCCAGGGATCAAAGCTGGGTCTCTCGCATTGCAAGCAGATGCTTTACTGCCTGAGCCACCAGGGAATCCCCTCAAATAATAAATCCCTAGCACAAAGCTTGACTATTGGTATGATAGTTATATATAAATCAATCAGGTGGTTTATTAATGAATGAGTGATAGAACTTCTTGTGCCAGACTCATTCATATTCCTTGTCATACTGTAACAAATTTTCAAGCTGAAATAAAAATGTATCACTTTATGAGTGCTTCTTATTTTGTGTTTCCTTTTTAAAAAATGTGCTGATAAGATTGATATTAATAAGATAAATGTTAATGACTTGATAACTTTTCTTCCCTTCATCCACAAGCTAGTTACTGAATTTCTGGGTTACTGATTATAGCACTCCTGGCAATGATGATTTTCATCTTGTTGAATGCAAATTATAGATTCAGGTCTCTAACCAAATCAAGGTTCTTCTTCATCTGATTTAAATTTCCACATCATGAATAATGCTGTCACTGCACTTTCACTGTGTTTGGTTAGCTTTGTTTAGAGCCTGCACACATGGTTTTATATACCTCACTGAAAGTTAAGTATGGTAATTATTTCGAAGATTTTAGAGTGAGAGGTGGTATTTGAAAATCCTAAAAATGAAATATATGTTGGCTTTGTAATAGCGATTACTGATTTTATTTAAAATACTCTAAAAATATATGCTTTTTCCTACATCAGGTAATCAAACAGAAAATTATGGTTAAAATAGCACTTAAAAGTAGAAATCCAGTGACTTTGTTTTTATGGCCACATTCTATTCCATTGAGTGAAAGAAAAAAATTAAGTAGATCTTAACTAAAGGGCATTTGTATAGCCTCCACATTTTGCCATTACCTGCAACATTATTGTAAGCTCACTTTTAATCAAAAATATGTTGTCCACCTTTCACACTGTTCCCAGATTAATAGAAAGGAAATGATATCTCAGAACAGTTTTAAAACTTGATTTTCTATTATCAGTGTTCAAGATCAATTATGCATCTTATTATATGTTTAAGGACCATTTACATTTCTCTTTCCACATATTGTTCATATATTATATCCATTTTTCTACCTTGTTGTTAGTTTTCTCTAAGTTACTTAAATATTATGATTATTAACACAGTATCAATGAAGATTCTGTATAAGTTGAAAATATGACATAAGTTGAAAAAAAGTTAAAAGTGTTTCTCTGATTTTCCATTTTGTTCTCTTGATCATGTTAATATAAAATATTTCCATACACAAAAGTATAGAACTTAAAATTTACTTCAATCTAACAATTTATTTAGTTAAATTTATGAATTATCCTTTTATTGTATCTTGATTTTAAGTATAGAGAAGATTTTTCTTCTGCCTTAAGTTATAGTAGAATTAAGCACTTTTTTGGTAATACTTGAGTAATAACATTTTTTATATTTAAACTGTAAATCTATTTAGAGTCTATCATAGCATACAGAAAGAGATTCAATTTTTATTGTTTTATTGTATTTTATATTTATATAATAATTATAATGCATACTGTATTTTTTATTTTGCTATCTAGTTATTTTAATACCATTTATTAAAATGACCATATTTTCTCCAATGTTTTAAGATGCAATCTTTATCATGTGCTAAATTTTTAAGTGAGATTAATCCTATTTCTGTGATTTTCTTTTTTTATTTTTATTTTTTGTCATCCCATGTGTCTTGTGGAATCTTAATTTCCTGACCAGGGCTCAACCTGTGCCCTCTGCAGTGGAAGCACTGAGCCTTAACCACTGGGCTGCCATTGAAGTCTCTGTGTTTTTCAGTTTTATTCCATTGGCTATCAGCTTATTCATACTCTAAATGTCACATGATTTTAATTACATAAGCTATATAATATGTTTTAATATTTGGCACAGCCAACTACTTCCTAACTCCCAATTGCTTTCTTTAAATAGAGATATAACCAACACAGAACATCATATTTGTTTCACTTTTACCACATAATGATTAAATACTTGTATATATTGGGAAATGATTAGCACAATAAATCTGGTCAAAATCCATTCCCATACATAGTTAGAGAACTTTTTTTCTTGTAGTAAAAACTTTTAAGATTTACTCTCATAGTAACTTCCAAACATGCACTACAATATTATTAACTATAGTTGCCATAATATATAATCACATTACATCTCCACAAATTATTTATTTTGTAAAAAATAAAAATTTATATCCATTGGTGCTCTTCTCCCATTTTTCTCATTCCATCTGGCCTGGTAACAACCAGTTAATTGGTTCTCTGTATCTTTTTGATTCCCCAATGTATAAGAAAGATTATATGGTATTTTTCTTTCTTTATCTGATTTATTTTACTTAACATATTGATCTCAAGGGTCTTTTTTTAATGGGTGGATAATATTCCATTGTGTACATATTTGGAGTACTATATGTATAATATATACACACCAGATCTTTATCCTTCATATATTGATAAAAACTTAGGTTGCTTCCATACCTTGACTATTGCAAATAACAACTGCAATGGAACATGGAGTATGCATATATCTTTTTGAGTTTATGTTTTCATTTTCTTTGGATAAATTCTCAGAAATGGAGTTTCTGAATAATATGACATTATTTTTAAGTTTTTGAGAAACCTCCATACTGTTTTCCATAGTAGTTGCACTAATTTTTATTCCTACCAACAGGGCACAAGTGTTACTTTTTCTCCACATCCTTTCCATCACTTGCTATTTCTGTTTGTTTGTGGGCTTTTGATAGTAATTATTGTAACAGGTGTGGCATGATATCTCATCATGGTTTTGATTTGCATTTTCCTGATGACAAGTGAAGCTAAGCATCTCTTCACATACATTTTGATCATCTGTGTCTTTTTTATAAAAATATCTCTTAGGTTTTCTGCCCATTTTTAAACTAGGTTATTTATTTATTATCTTATGGACTTGTATGACTTCTTTATATATTTTGTATATATAAAGTTTGTATAACCTCTTAGAGAAACATGGTTTGCAAATATTTTCTCCCATCAGTGGGTTGATGGTTTCCTTTACTGTGAAGAAGCTATTCATTAATTTAGTCCTACTTGCCTACTTTTGCTTTTGGTATCAACTTTTAAAAAATCATTACTAAGACCAATGTCAAGACATAACTCTTTTTTTTTTAGTATTTTATTGTTTTTTCCTTGCTTATTTTTCTTTTTAAAATACATTTTACATTCAATTTGTCTAATAGCAATAAAAATTGTTTTTTATTATAAGCATTTTATATTTAATGTGTCAGCCTTCCATCTGGTCTTCCTGCATGTCATATTTTCTCAAAATAGTAGATAGTTATCCTGTTAATACACATGTTAGACCATGTTACTTATTTCCTCAAAATTGTTTTCCTATCTCAGTCCAATAAAAGACCTTACAATGTCCAAAATCCTACAACATCCAGTCCTTACTTTTTTTCTGACATAATCTCCCAACTTTTAACCTCACACACTCTTTTTCAGACACTTGTACAAGGAAATGCTTTTGCCAGCACATCTACATCATTTGTCTTCTCTATCATTCAAATCTTTCTCAAAAACCATATTCTTCATAAAGAACTTCCCACACCAAACTATTTAAAATTTCAGCCAGATCCTCATTCCTTGGCATATCCTACCCAGGTTTCCTGCCTTATTTTTGCCCATGGTTTGATCATTTAACATTGTATTAATTTTATGTAGTTAGCTAGTTCAATTTTGGTATATTCCTCTTAAAAGATGTAGTCTTCAAGGGCAGGGATTTTTTTTTTTTTAATGCCACATCTCCCACACCTAAGAAAATAGCACATATTGTTCACTAAATATTTGTGTCTGTGTTTGAACTTTACTTAATATGTCACTGATTTTATAAGATGGTCAATCTGGCTGTAGGAGAATGACCACACTATCATAGTTACCAAGTTGTTCATACCTTTTTTGTGCAGTTCTGTGCATTCTTGCTACCTCTTCCTAATCTATTCTGCTTCTGTTAGATCCTTGCTGCATTTGTCTTTTATTGTGTCCATTATGCATGAAATGTTCCCGTGGCATCTCTAATTTTCTCGAAGATATCTCTAGTCTTTCCCAATCTATTGTTTTCCTCTGTTTCTTTGCTTTGTTCACTTAAGAAGGCATTCTTATCTACTTTACTATTCTCTGGAACTCTGTATTCAGTTGGGTATATATTTCCCTTTCTGATTTGACTTTCACTTCTTTCCCTTTCTCAGATATTTGAAAGAATTTCTTGGATAACTACTTTGCCTCCTTGCATTTTATTTTCATTGGGATGATTTTGGTCATTCCCTCCTGTACAACATTATAAACCTCCACCCATAGTTCTTCAGACATTCTGTCCACAAGATCTAACCCTTTGAATCTATTCATTACCTCCACTGCATAATCATAAGAGATGACATAGGTCATACCTGAAAGGCCTAGTGGTTTTCCCTACTTTCTTCAATTTTAAGCCTGAATTTGGCAATAAGGAGCTGATGATCTGAGCCACAGTCAGTTTCTGGTCTCGTTTTTTTTCTGACTGTACAGAACTGCTTCAATTTTGGCTATAAGAATATAATCAATCCAAACTTGGTATTGGCCATCTGGCGATGCCCATGTGTAGAATCATCTATTGTGTTATTCTAAAATGGTCTTTCATTCTCTTGACAACTCTGTTAAGCTTTGCCCTGGTTCATTTTGTACTCCAAGGCCAAAAGTGTCTGTTACTCTAAACACCTATTGACTTTCTATTTCTGCATTTAGACCCCCTATCATGAAAAAGATGTCTTTTTTTTTTTTTTTTTGGTGTTAGAGAGTTTTGCCAAGAAAATGCACTGGTCATAGCAAACACCCACTTCCAACAACACAAGAGGAGACTGTACACATGGACATCACCAGATGGTCAACACCAAAATCAGATTGATTATATTTGCAGTCAAAGATGAAGAAGCTCTATACAGTCAACAAAAACAAGACCAGGAGTTGACTGTGGTTCAGATCATGAGCTCCTTATTACCAAATTTAGACTTAAATTGAAGAAAGTAAGGAAAACCACTAGACCATTCAGGTATGACCTAAATCATATCCCTTATGATTATACAGTGGAAGTGAGAAATAGATTTAAAGGTCTAAAATTGATAGAGCGCCTGATGAACTATGGAATGAGGTTCGTGACATTGTACAGGAGACAGGAATCAAGATCATCCCCATGGAAAAGATATGCAAAAAAGCAAAATCACTGTCTGGGGAGACCTTACAAATAGCTGTGAAAAGAAGAGAAGTGAAAAACAAAGCAGAAAAGGAAAGATATAAGCATCTGAATGCAGAGTTCAAAAGAATAGCAAGAAGAGATAGGAAAGCCTTCCTCAGCAATCAATGCAAAAAATAGAGGAAAACAACATAATGGAAAAGACTAGAGACCTCTTAAAGAAGATTAAATTACCAAGGGAATATTTCATGCAAAGATGGGTTTGATAAAGGACAGAAATAGTATGGACATAACAGAAGCATAAAATATTAAGAAGAGGTGGCAAGAATACACAGAAGAACTGTACAAAAAAGATCTTCACGACCCAGATAATCACGATGGTGTGATCACTGACCTAGAGCCAGACATCCTGGAATGTGAGGTCAAGTGGGCCTTAGAAAGCACCACTATGAACAAAGCTGCTGGAGGTGATGGAATTCTAGTTAAGCTCTTTCAAATCCTGAAAGATGATGCTGTGAAAGTGCTGCATTCAATATGCCAGCAAATGTGGAAAACTCAGCTGTGGCCACAGGACTAGAAAAGGTCAGTTTTAATCCAATCCAAAAGAAAGGCAATGCCAAAGACTGCTCAAACTACTGCACAATTGCACTCATCTCACACGCTACTAAGATCAGATCAGATCAGTCGCTCAGTCGTGTCCGACTCTTTGCGACCCCATGAACCGCAGCACGCCAGGCCTCCCTGTCCATCACCAAGTCCCGGAGGTCACTCAGACTCACACCCATCAAGTCAGTGATGCCATCCAGCCATCTCATCCTCTGTCGTCCCCCTCTCCTCCTGCCCTCAATCCCTCCGAGCATCAGAGTCTCCTATAAGTCAACTCTTTGCATGAGGTGGCCAAAATACTGGAGTTTCAGCTTTAGCATCATTCCTTCTAAAGAAATTCCAGGATTGATCTCCTTCGGAATGGACTGGTTGGATCTTTTTGCAGTCCAAGGGACTCTCAAGAGTCTTCTCCAACACCACAGTTCAAAAGCATCAATTCTTCGGCGCTCAGCCTTCTTCACAGTCCAGCTCTCACATCCATACATGACCACAGGTAAGACCATAGCCTTGAATAGGCGAACCTTTGTTGGCAAAGTAATGTCTCTGCTTTTGAATATGCTATCTAGGTTGGTCATAACTTTCCTTCCAAGGAGTAAGCGTCTTTTAATTTCATGGCTGCAGTCACCATCTGCAGTGATTTTGGAGCCCAGAAAAGAAAGTCTGACACTGTTTCCACTGTTTCTCCATCTATTTCCCATGTAGTGATGGGACCAGATGCCATGATCTTCGTTTTCTGAATGTTGAGCTTTAAGCCAACCTTTTCACTCTCCACTTTCACTTTCATCAAGAGGCTTTTTAGCCCCTCTTCATTTTCTGCCATAAGGGTGGTGTCATCTGCATATCTGAGGTTACTGATATTTCTCCCGGCAATCTTGATTCCAACTTGTGTTTCTTCCAGTCCAGCATTTCTCATGATGTATTCTGCATATAAGTTAAATAAACATGGTGACAATATACAGCCTTGACATACTCCTTTTCCTATTTGGAACCAGTCTGTTTTTCCATGACCAGTTCTAACTGTTGTTTCCTGACCTGCATACAGATTTCTCAAGAGGCAGATCAAGTGGTCTGGTATTCCCATCTCTTTCAGAATTTTCCATAGTTTATTGTGATCTACACAGTCAAAGGCTTTGGCATAGTCAATAAAGCAGAAATAGATGTTTTTCTGTAACTCTCTTGCTTTTTCCATGATCCAGCAGATGTTGGCAATTTGATCTCTGGTTTCTCTGCCTTTTCTAAAACCAGCTTGAACATCAGGAAGTTCACGGTTCACATATTGCTGAAGCCTGGCTTGGAGAATTTTGAGCAGCCGGGAGCAGCCGGGACGAGATACCCCATGCCCAAGGTAAGAGAAACCCAAGTAAGACAGTAGGTCTTGAAAGAGGGCATCAGAGGGCAAATACACTGAAACCATTCTCACAGAAAACTAGTCAATCTAATCACACAAGGACCACACCCTTGTCTAACTCAATGAAATTAAGCCATGCCCGAGGGGCAACCCGGGATGGGCGGGTCATGGTGGAGAGATATGACAGGATGTGGTCTGCTGGAGAAGGGAATGGCAAACCACTTCAGTATTCTTGCCTTGAGAACCCCATGAACAGTATGAAAAGACAAAATGATAGGATACTGAAAGAGAAACTCCCCAGGTCAGTAGGGGCCCAATATGCTACTGGAGATCAGTGGAGAAATAACTCCAGAAAGAATGAAGGGATGGAGCCAAAGCAAAAAGAATACCCAGCTGTGGGTGTGTCTGGTGATAGAAGCAAAGTCCGATGCTGTAAAGAGCAATATTGCATAGGAACCTGGAATGTCAGGTCCATGAATCAAGGCAAATCGGAAGTGGTCAAACAAGAGATGGCAAGAGAGAATGTTGACATTCTAGGAATTAGTGAACTAAAATGGACTGGAATGGGTGAATTTAACTCAGATGACCATTATATCTACTACTGTGGGCAGGAATCCCTCAGAAGAAATGGAGTGACCATCATGGTCAACAAAAGAGTCCGAAATGCAGTACTTGGATGCAATCTCGAAAATGACAGAATGATCTCTGTTCGTTTTCAAGGCAAACCATTCAATGTCACAGTAATATAAGTATATATAATAATAAAAATACTGTCAATTCTGTGTTAAAATATGTGAGAAGTGTACATAATTCTCTGTGAAAATTATCTCCCAGAGTTTCCCAGAAAACACAACTGAATTTTACATAAGATACTTTATAACATTTTGATAGAATGTTCTTTTTTAAAAAATTTTATTTTATTTAATTTTACAGTATTGTATTGGTTTTGCCATACATCAAAATGAATCTAATTTTGATGTAAGGCAAAACCAATACAATATTGTAAAGTTAAGTAAAATAAAATTTTAAAAAATAGTAATAATAAAGGGTTTTTACACTTAAAAAAAAATGAATCTGCCACAGGTATACATGTGTTCCCCATCCTGAACCCTCCTCCCTCCTCCCTCCCCATACCATCCCTCTGGGTTGTCCCAGTGCACCAGCCCCAAGCATCCAGTATCATGCATCGAACCTGGACTGGCGACTCGTTTCATATATGATATTATACATATTTCAATGCCATTCTCCCAAATCATCCCACCCTCTCCCTCTCCCACAGACTCCAAAAGACTGTTCTATACAACAGTGGCTCTTTTGCTGTGTCGTATACAGGGTTATTGTTATCATCTAGAAAGACTTTAGAAAAAGTCCATATATATGTGTTAGTATGGAGAAGGCAATGGCACCCCACTCCAGTCCATGGGGTTGCTGAGGGTCGGACACGACTGAGTGATTTCACTTTCACTTTTCACTTTACTGCATTGGAGAAGGAAATGGCAACCCACTCCAGTGTTCTTGCCTTGAGAATCCCAGGGACAGGGAAGCCTGGTGGTCTGCCGTCCATGGGGTCACACAGAGTTGGACACGACTGAAGTGACATAGCATAGCATAGCATAGCATACGTTAGTATACTGTATTGGTGTTTTTCTTTCTGGTTTACTTCACTCTGTATAATAGGCTCCAGTTTCATCCACGTCATTAGAACTGATTCAAATGTATTCTTTTTAATGGCTGAGTAATACTCCATTGTGTATATGTACCACTGCTTTCTTATCCATTCATCTGATGATGGACATTTAGGTTGCTTTCATGTCATGGCTATTATAAACAGTGCTGCGATGAACATTGGGGTACTCTCTTTCAATTCTGGTTTGTTCAGTGTGTATGCCCAGCAGTGGGATTGCTGGATCATAAGGCAGTTCTATTTCCAGTTTTTTAAGGAGTCTCCACACTGTTCTCCATAGTGGCTGTACTAGTTTGCATTCCCACCAACAGTGTAAGAGGGTTCCCTTTTCTCCACACCCTCTCCAGCATTTATTGCTTGTAGACTTTTGGATCGCAGCCATTCCAACTGGCATGAAATGGTACCTCACAGTGGTTTTGATTTGCATTTCTCTGATAATGAGTGATGTTGAGCATCTTTTCATGTGTTTGTTAGCCATCTGTATGTCTTCTTTGGAAAAAAATGTCTATTTAGTTCTTTGGCCCATTTTTTTGATTGGGTCATTTATTTTTCTGGAATTGAGCTGTAGGAGTTGCTTGTATATTTTTGAGATTAGTTGTTTGTCTGTTGCTTCATTTGTTATAATTTTCTCCCATTCTGAAGGCTGTCTTTTCACCTTGCTTATATGTTCTTTAAAATGGAGAGTAGGAGGGTTCTGTTGATCACATTCTTTGTGTTTTCAATGCCAAAATAAACTTTTAAAAAGCAATCCATTGTTTTCTTTTTTTGTTTTAATGATGTCAGGAATTAAATGTTGGCTTAAAAAAAGAAAAATGAAACTAATACTTTCACACAAAATTGACCAGATTCCTTGGCCGTTTCAGTGACAAGCAATTATATTAACATGGAATTAGTAAATAATTAAAGGAAAGAGATTGTGATGCAAGGCATTATTTTCAATAGTTTTATCAGTTAGGGCATTTTGGAGGAGGACTATACTCGGCTGATTTGAGAAATAGGCCACTGTGACTGGAATCAGTGTTTCACAGTGAAGACGGTATGAGATGTTTCTGGGGACTTAGCCAGGGCCCATTCATGTAACTGTTCAGTTCAGTCGCTCAGTCGTGTCCAACTCTTTGTAACCCCAAGAATTGCTGCACGCCAGGCCTCCCTGTCCATCACCAATTTCAGGAGTTCACTCAAACTCACGTCCATCAAGTCGGTGATGCCATCCAGCCATCGCATCCTCTGTCATCCCCTTCTCCAACACCACAGTTCAAAAGCATCAGTTCTTTGGTGCTCAGCTTTCTTCACAGTCCAAGTCTCACATCCATACATGACTACTGAAAAAACCATAGCCTTGACTAGACGGACCTTTCCTATTTAAGCTTGGATAAATGGCTGTATTAGTTTGTAAAGGAATTTTCTGATATGGAGAGTGCCACAATATAGAAGGATACACACGATGAATCTTGCATGAAAGAGACTATCTGCACTTGCTCTCATGATTCTAGCAAAACTAATTAGTGTTTAGTATAGTTCTCCAGTCTAAGAAAGGAACTTGGAACGTTATTTCTAGAAACTGAGGCAGGAACCTAATCTTCACCATGATAAAAAAAAAAAAAAAAAAAAAAGAAGAAGAAAGAAGTATATTGCTAAGTGTGGATCAAAGTATCTACAATCTACCCAGCTCACTGTTTACTGAATGTAATACAGTGTATCTTGTCTCATACCAGTAATTCTGACTAGATGAGGCCTCCTAAGATTCCAATCAGGGTTCTTTACCTTCCCTGTTCAATAGAAATTGACTAGAGGCAAGACAAGAAATTCAGGCAAGGCTGCTACAGAGAAAACAAACAACAAGTTCCTTTGCTTGTCACTTGCTGAGGGAGAGACAAGCTTGTATCTTATATGTCATAAGGGTAAGGCTGTTGAAAGGTCGCTGCTATGAGTCATGTGCTACAATGGGTTTTGTGACCTCCAGAGGAGAGGATTTCTATCAAAGACCAGAGACCAGGTTTAACTACTGAAAATTTTTGTGTTCAGTTCAGTCACTCAGTCGTGTCAGACTCTTTGCAACCCCATGAATCGCAGCACGCCAGGCCTCCCTGTCCATCACCAACTCCCGGAGGTCACACAAACTCACGTCCATCGAGTCAGTGATACCATACAGCCATCCCATCCTCTCTCATTCCCTTTTCCTCCTGCCCCCAGTCCCTCCCAGCATCAGAGTCTTCTCCAATGAGTCAACTCTTTGCATGAGGTGGCCAACGTACTGGAGTTTCAGCTTTAGCATCATTCCTTTCAAAGAACACCCAGGGCTGATCTCCTTCAGAATGGACTGATTGGATCTCCTTGCAGTCCAAGGGACTCTCAAGAGTCTTCTCCAACACCACAGTTCAAAAGCATCAATTCCTCGGTGCTCAGCTTTCTTCACAGTCCAAGTCTCACATCCATACATGACCACGGGAAAAACCATAGCCTTGACTAGATGGAACTTTATTGGCAAAGTAATGTCTCTGCTTTTGAATATGCTATCTAGGTTGGTCATAACTTTACTTCCAAGACAAAGTGTAATCAAAGTTAAAAGTCACATTATGTCTGTAGTTCAGGTACAAAGTGTTACACCAATCCATATTAGAATTGTTAGATGTCATCAGATTAAGGGGAGGCATCACATATGATTATTGTTGTTGAAGATTGTTGCAGAATGGGAGAAAGTCCTTTCCCTGAAGTGGAGATTCCCACCATGGGAAGCCTTCCACTGATGAGAAGATAGGGCTCTGCAGACCCACCAATTAGATCAATTGTGGAACGCAGCATAGGAATGAGCCCAGGACAGGAAGGTTGTGTTGAGAATCAAATGGCAGACTCAAAATTTTTTGATGTCAGCAGAAGCAGACTCACATAGACTATCAGGTCCATTTGAAAAGTGAAAAGTAAAACCACAGAGAATAAAGACATAAAAATGACTTTTCTTAGTCTGAGGGGTCAGTATTCCACTTTTTAACTCGAGTGTGGTACACCCACGACTTGATTTCTGGCATATTGACAGCTGTGGGAGAAGAAATAATAACCTAGTAAGGTACTTCCCAGAGGGGCTCAAGAGATTGCTGCTCCTCTCTCCCATCCCTCACCATATACCAATGTCTTTATCAGGACTTTGGTCCCTGGCTGAAACAGCAGCTTCTTTGACTCAGAGGCTGGGTCAGGAGTCACCTCCTAGAGTTCCAGTAATGTCTGTTGAAAAGCTGAAAGTTGAGTTACATAGTTAACTAGGCTTCAGGGTCTATAAAAATATCTTTGCATAAGAAGGGTTTTCCAAAGAGACATTCAAAGAGGGACACTCCCTCCTTTTGGGGGGCTGTTTGAGCCATCATTAAAGCTATGGGTAGGACTTTAAGCCAATTGTCCTATATCTCTTGAGTTGATTTATGCAAACATCTCTTAATAATGTCATTATCATTTTAAGCCATTCCTGAGGATTGGGGTGTCCAGGAACACTGTAAGTGATATTCTATTCTTAGAGACTTTGACACCCACTGAGTTACAGCAGTTTAAAGGCATAGCCATTGTTGCTCTGAAGGCTCCACAGCAGCCCAAGCCTGGGAATCATTTCATGGATAAGAATTATTACAACCTCCTTAGTTGTTCACTAATGCTGAAGAAGCTGAAGTTGAATGGTTCTATGAACACCTACAAGACCTTATAGAACTAACATCCAAAAAATGATGTCCTTTTCATTATAGAAGACTGGGATGCAAAAGTAGGAAGTCAAGAAACACCTGGAGTAACAGGCAAATTTGGCATGGAGTAGAGAATGAAGCAGTGCAAAGGCTAATAGAATTTTACCAAGAGAACACCGTGGTCACAGCAAACACTCTCTTCCAACAATACAAGAGAAGACTCTACATATGCACCTCACTAGACGGTCAATACCAAAAGAAAATTGATTATATTCTTTGTAGCCAAAGATGGATAAGCTCTATACAGTCAGCAAAACCAAGACTGGGAGCTGACTGTGGCTCAGATCATGAACTCCTTATTGTCAAATTCAGAATTAAATTGAATAAAGTAGGGAAAACCACTAGACCATTCAGGTATGACTTAAATCAAATCCCTTACAATTATACAGTGGAAGTGAGAAATAGATTAAAGGAATTAGATCTGATAGACAAAGTACCTGAGGAACAATGGATGGAGATTCGTGACATTGTACAGGAGGCAGGGATCAAGACCATCCCCAACAAAAAGAAGTGAAAAAAGGCAAAATTGTTACCTGAGGAGGTCTTACAAATAGCTGTGAAAAGAAGAGAAATGAAAGGCAAAGGAGAAAAGGATAGATATTCATTTGAATACAGAGTTCCAAAGAATAGCAAGGAGAGATAAGAAAGCCTTCCTCAGTGATCAGTGCAAAGAAATATAGGAAAACAATAGAATGGGAAAGATCAGAGATATCTTCAAGAAAGTTAGAGATACCAAAGGAGCATTTCGTGCAAAGATTGGCACAATAAAGGACAGAAATGGTATGGATTGAACAGAAGCAGAAGAGGTGGCAAGAATACACAAAGAACTGTACAAAAAAGATCTTCATGACCCAGATAACAATGATGCTAAGATCACTCACCTAGAGCCAGACATCCTGGAACGTAAAGTCAAGTGGGCTTTAGGAAACATCACTATGAACAAAACCAGGGGAGGTGATGGAATTTCAGTTGAGCTATTTCAAATCCTAAAGGATGATACTGTGAATGTGCTGCACTCAATATGCCAGCAAATGTGGAAAACTCAGCAGCGGCCACAGGACTCAAATGGTCAGTTTTCTTTCAAGTCCCAAAGAAAGGCAGTGCCAAAGAGTGCTCACACTGCAGCACAATTGCACTCATATTACACACTAGTAAAGTAATGCTCAAAATTCTCCAAGCCAGGCTTCAACAGTATGTGAACTATGAACTTCCAGATATTCAAGGTAAATTTTAAAAAAGGCAGAAGAACCAGAGATCAAATTGCCAATATCCGTTGGATCATTGAAGAAGCAAGTGAGTTACAGATAAACTTCTGTTTTTGCTTTCTTGACTATGCCAAAGCATTTGACTGTGTGGACCACAATAAACTGTGGAAAATTCTGAAAGAGATGGAAATAGCAGACCACCTGACCTGCCTCTTGAGAAATCTATATGCAGGTTAGAAAGCAACAGCTAGAAATCGACATGGAACAACAGACTGGTTCTAAGTTGGGAAAAGAGTTCCTCAAGTCTATATATTGTCACCCTGGTCATTGAACTTATATGCACAGTACATCATGAGAAACTCTGGGCTGGATGAAACACAAACTGGAATCAGATTTTTTGGGACAAATGTCAGTAAACTCAGATATGCAGATGACACCACTCTTATGGAAGAAAGTAAAGAAGAACTAAAGAGCCTCTTGATGAAAGTGAAAGAGAAGAGTGAAAAAGTTGGCTTAAAACTCAGCATTCAGGCAACTAAGAACATGGTATCCAGTCCCATCACTTCATGGAAAATAGATGCGGAAACAATGGAAACAGTGACAAACTATTTTTGGAGGGCTCAAAAATCACTGCAGATGGTGACTGCAGCCATGAAATTAAAAATGACTGCTCCTTTGAAGAAAAATCATGACCAACCGAGACAGCATATAAGAAAGCAGAGAGATTACTTTGCCAACAAAGATCCGCCTAGTCAAAGCTATGGTTTTTCCAGTAATCATGTATGGATGTGAGAGTTGGACTATAAAGAAAGTAGAGTGCTGAAGAATTGATGCTTTTTAACTGTGGTGTTGGAGAAGAGTCCCTTGAGAGTCCCTTGGAGTGCAAGGAGATCCAATCAGTCCATCCTAAAGGAGATCAGTCCCGAGTGTTCATTGGAAGGACTGATGTTGAAGCTGAAACTCCAATACTTTGGCCACTTGATGCAAGTAAACGTCTCATTTGAAAAAACCCTGGTGCTGGGAAAGATTGAAAGTGGGAGGAGAAGGGAAGGACAGAGGATGAGATGGTTGGATGGCATCACAGACTCAATTGACATAAGTTTGGGTAAACTTCAGGGGTTTATGATGTACAGGGAAGCCTGACATGCTGCAGTCCATGGAGTCACAAAGACACAAAGTTGGACACAACTGAGCCTCTGAACTGAACTGAACTGATGGCTGGGAAAAGCATCAATCCATCCAGTAAACATGTCCACCCAAATCTGTAAGCAAGAGAATCTGGATTTTTTTTTTTTTTTTTTGGCATATGAGTAAAATCATTTTCCCAATCCTCTTCAGTATATTTCCGCTTTGTTATTTTCCAGATTTTGCTAGATTTCAGTGTTTTAATTAATTAATTTATTTTAATTGGAGGCTAATTACTTTAAACTACTGTAGTGGCTTTTGCCATACATTGATATTAATCAGCCATGGGTGTACATGGGTTCCCCATCCTGAAATCCCCTCCCACCTCCCTCCTCATCTCATCCCTCAGGGTCATCCCAATGCACCAGCCCTGAGCATCCTGTCTCATGCATCAAACCAGGACTGGCAATCTATTTCACATATGAGAATATACATATTTCAATGCTATTCTTTTAAATCATATCACCCTCTCCTTCTCCCACAGAGTCTAAAAGAGTGTTCTTTACATCTGTGTCTCTTGCTGTGTTGCATATAGGGTCATCATTACCATCTTTCTAAATTCCTTATATATGTGTTAGTATACTATACTGGTGTTTTTCTTTTTGAATTTCTTCATTCTGTACAATAAGCTCCAGTTTCATCCACCTCATTAGAACTGATTCAAATGCATTCTTTTTAATGGCTGTGTAATATTCCATTGTGTATTTGTACCACAGCTTTCTTATCCATTCGTCTGCCAATGGACATCTAGGCTGCTTCCATGTCCTGACTATTACAAACCCAGGGTTAGTAGAAGGAAATAAATCATAAGAATTAGGGCAGAAATAATGAAAAAAAAAAGAAAAGAAAAAGGAGAACATAGCAAAAATTAACAAAGCTAAAAACTGGTTCTTTGAGAAGATAAATAAAATGGACAAACCAATTAACCAGACTCATCAAGATAAAAATGGAGAAGAATCAAGTCAACAAAATTAGAAATTAAAACAGAGAAATGACAACAGACAACACAGAAATACAAAGGATCATAAGAGACTACTATCAGCAATTATATGGCAATAAAATGGACAACGTGGAAGAAATGGACAAATTCTTAGAAAAGTACAACTTTCCAAAACTGGATCAGGAAGAAATAGAAAATCTTAACAGACCTATCACAAGCACGGAAATTGAAACTGTAATCAGAAATCTTGTAGCAAACAGAAGTCCAGGACCAGACGGCTTCACAGCTGAATTCTACCAAAAATTTAGAGAAGAGCTAGCACCTATCCTACTCAAACTGTTCCAGAAAATTGCAGAGGAAGGTGATCTTCCAAACTCATTCTATGAGGCCACCATCACCCTAATACCAAAACCAGACAAAGATGCCACAGAAAAAGAAAACAACAGGCCAATATCACTGATGAATATAGATGCAAAAATCCTTAACAAAATTCTAGCAAACAGAATCCAACAACATATTAAAAAGATCATACATCATGACCAAGGGGGCTTTATCCCAGGGATGCCAGGATTCTTCAATATTCAGAAATCAATCAATGTAATACACCACATTAACAAGTTGAAAGATAAAAAACAAAACCATATGATTATCTCCATAGATAGGTTATTTTTCTGACAAACCTCACATCTCTTTAAAATGTTTTTTAAGTTTTCATTACATTTTTACCTTCAATAAACCAGAAGCCATCTGGTAAGTGCTTTAAATGCCTAAATGAGAGCTCTTGTATAAACCCTTAAGAATTTTCCACTGAGCATTTTCAGGAATCATCCATCCTCAGAGTGCAACCATCCTTTATCAGTAATTTTTGCTCTTCTTTTCTCATACCTTTCTAATTCTTCCTCTGTTTATTGTGATTTCTGTTCAAAAGGACTTGTCCAGGTCAAAGGTGTCTTTAGTGAAGGGGGTGGTTTAAAGAGTCACTTTTTTGGCTTGGCAGTCAGCAAGCTGATTACTCTCCACTACTTTACTCCCATCCCAGTTGTGTCCTTTATAATTCATAAAAGGTACTTATTTAGGACAATATACAGCAGTTAAAAGTTTCCCAATCTCTTTAAAATGTTTAAGGGACCCTCTTGTTGCTGTTTTAAACTTTCTTTCCATATTGCAGCATGAGCATGTACAGTCAAATAAGCATACTTAGAATCAGGGTAGATATTTACCAACTGCCCTTTGCTTAACTCTAGAGTTTGCATCAGACCTACAAGCTCCACTAACTAATCACTCACTTCCAGGGTAAGAGGATTTGCTTTTAAAATCTGTTCAGCCATTAACATAATGCAACCTGCTTTCTTCTTACTATCCCAAACAAAAGAAAATGCTATCTGTAAATATTTCTGTGTCAGAATTGTTTAATGGTGTATCCATAAGATCTTCCCAAGCTGCATAGCTTAAAGTTAAAAATGTGGAGCAATCATGATCTGGTGTTTCATTTTCCTTCTTGGGAAGGAAAGTGGAAGGATTTAAGTTTCCACAAACTTTAAGCTTAGTTATTGGTGCTTCTAATAACAATGACTGATATTTAAGAACCCGATTGTCTGTCATCCAAATATTAACTTTAGAGTTTAAGATCCCACTCACATCATGAGACGGGGAAGGCCATGGCACCCCACCCCAGTACTTTGGCCTGGAAAATCCCATGGACGGAGGAGCCTGGAAGGTTCCAGTCCGTGGGGTCACTAAGAGTCGGACACGACTGAGCGACTTCACTTTGACTTTTCACTTTCATGCATTGGAGAAGGAAATGGCAACCCACTCCAGTGTTCTTGCCTGGAGAATCCCAGGGACAGGGGAGCCTGGTGAGCTTCCGTCTATGGGGTCGCACAGAGTCGGACACGACTGAAGCGACTTAGCAGCAGCAGCAGCACATCATGAGAAGTCAGTAAAGTAATATATTGCCCATTAGTACACTTAAGAGCTTCAGGCACTAATAAAGCAGTATCAGCAATTACTCTTAAACAATGTGGCCACCCCCAGGCCACTACATCTGATTCTTTACCTAGGTAAGCTATAGGTTGGTAGTGAGGCCCTCTGAGTTGTGTCATGACTCCCAAGGCCATACCTTTTCTTTCAGTGACAAACAGATTAAACTCTGACCCAGTTGGCAAGCTCAAAGTGGGAACTGGCAGGAGAGAAGTTTGAAGAGCCTTAAAAGCCTTTTGAGAATCTGAAGACCAAACTAGCTTGTCAGTTTTGGCTTGTTGAATTTCAGTTATAGGTTTATATAATAGCTGGGAAGTCCTCCATAACCCAGAATCCAAATGCAGCAGTAGCCTGTGATGCCTCAAAATCCTCTCAATTGTCTTAAAGTCATACATAGGTAGGGGATAATTTGATGTAGGGTTAATTCTTTTGGGGCCCATGGCCCTCATCCCTTTGTATATCATTAGGCCCATGTATTTAACAGATTGTTGACAAAGCTGAACCTTATAACCACAGCAAGCCAAAAAGTTTAGGAAGTCTTCTAAGGCTTGTGAGCAAGCTTCCTCTATCTCAGCACAGAGCAGAATATCATCTATGTATTATAATACCATTGCCTTGGGGGTATTAAAGTTTTGTAGATCCTGTGACAATCTCTTCCCAAATAATTGAGGGCTGTCACAAAATCCCTGAGGCGAAACTGCCCAGGTTAACTGAGAAGTTTGCTGGGTAGGGTTTTTAGAGGCAAATAAAAGCTGACTTTCCTTTGCCAATGGTATAGAAAAGAAAGCATCTTTTAAATCAATTATTGATATATATTTGACTAATTCAGGAATTTCAGACAATATTGTATAAGGATTGGACATGAAGGGGTGTAAAGAAACCATAGCTTCATTTATTATTTGTAAATATTGAACTAGTCTCTATTTATCATTTGCTTTTTTCACACCCAAAATAGAAGTGTTGTATGAACTGTTACAGGCAATTAATAGACCCTCCTCTTTTAAATTCTCAATGATAGGTTTTTAACCCTTCCTTAACCTCAGATTTTAGAGGATACTGCTTTTGATGTGGAAATGTGTGTGGGTCTTTGAGCTTGCCAATGACAGGAATAGATTTTTGTATTTGACCCACAGTTTATCCATCCGTCTACACTCTAGGATTTACATTTTATTCAATTAATGGGAGAGAAAGAGAAAGCTCCATATTCATGAAGATAAAAGCATGGACCTTGCTCAGTATATCCGTCCTCAAAAGAACTGAGGGAGACTCTGGCACGATCAGAAACTTGTGTGCAAAGGGCACAGAGTCCCAGATGCAGTTTAGAGGACAACTGAAACAATAACATTTGGCTCAACCAGACAGTACCATCATGGAAGCGGACAGGGGAGAAAGTGGGCCAGGGCCTTCAGTAAACACAGAGTAAGTTGCCCTGGTGTCCAAAAAGTAATTGTCTGGTACCTCCCCCTCCTGGCCCCCACATACACACAGTTATTAATACACTGGGGTTCCTCAGGTGTAATTAGGATGGGAGCTGTGTGGGACCCCCAGGCACCTTCAGTCCTGATTGTCTTGAGAGTCCAATGCCTGGGGCCTACACCTCTGAAGGCAATTCTTCTCCACTGTGGTCCTTTGCAGACTGGACATGGACCCAAGGGCAACTTAGAAACCTGAGAGTAATCCCATTTGAGCTTCCCCTCCTTTCCATTACAATAGCAAATCTGTCCCTTTCCACCTGACTCTCTCTGGGCACTTTTCTCAGGCTGTCTCAGAACTATTCTGGCTACCATTATTAGGGCTTTAGTCTGTCCCTTTGTCTCCTTCTGTCTTTCCTTCCTCTCTTCATATTCCTTGCCATAATAAACTGAGCCAGTTGCAACAAGTTATCTAAAGGCTGCTTTTGTACACACACCTATTTTAGTAGCTTGTGGCAGATATCTGGAGCTGACTGAATAGAAATCTGTCCTTCAAGATGACTCTTCCCGTGTATACTGGCAGCGGATCCATCTTGATGTATTGCAAAAGCAATACAATATTGTAAAGTTAAGCAAAATAATAAAAAAAAAAAAACAAAAACAAACAAACATAGACTTTAAAAAAAAAAAAAAAAAGATGACTCTTCCCTCTTCACTTTTGGGATCAATCTCAATGAACCTGTGAACGGCTTTTCAGTCTATCTAGGTATTTACCAAGTGCTTCCTTCTTTTCCTCTTCTATGTTTGTCAATTTGGCATAGTTTAAAGTCCTAGCACATGCTTGCCTGAGTCCTTCAAGAATACATCTGACAAAATGACTGATCCCATCTTCCTTTAGCCATGTTATAGTCCCAGTCTGGTTCTATAGTTGGGCCCTCCTGATTCTCAGTTCAGTTCAGTTCAGTTCAGTCTCTCAGTCATGTCTGACTCTTTGCGACCCCATGAATCGGAGCACGCCAGACCTCCCTGTCCATCACTAACTCCTGGAGTTCACTCAAACACATGTCCATCGAGTTGGTGATGCCATCTAGCCATCTCATCCTCTGGCGTCCCCTTTTCCTCCTGCCCCCAATCCCTCCCAGCATCAGAGTCTTTTCCAATGAGTCAACTCTTCACATGACGTGGCCAAAGTATTGGAGTTTCAGCTTTAGCATCATTCCTTCAAAAGAACACCCAGGACTGATCTCCTTTAGAATGGACAGGTTGGATCTCCGTGCAGTCCAAGGGACTCTGGAGTCTTCTCCAACACCACAGTTCAAAAGCATCAATTCTTCAGTGTTCAGCTTTCTACACAGTTCAAGTCTCACATCCATACATGACCATTGGAAAAATCCCTGTTGATTCATAACCAAGCCATTCACCTCCATAGACAATAACTTTCTCCAAACTTTTCTCAAGTTTTTGAGTCAGGAGTTAGTATATGTCTCAGGATATACATTACATTTTCCCAAGTAAAGTCATAAAGCAGATTAACACCCCTAACGGTTCTAATATATTTTTCTGGCTACCCCAAATAGTCTCCCAGATCTTCTTTGGTCCTTTGAATTTCTTGATAAGAAAAGGGCTTATTAACTCTCACAGATTGATTATTTTTCCTGGTGGTTGCTTCATGAAGAGGAAATAGCTTTTGTGACTATTGCTTGGGATCTCTGGCTGCCTTTTGCATATGATCCCAGGGGAAGATTGGAGAAACCTGTTTTTCCTTATCTCTTTGTCTCATGTCCTCTGTTTCATCCTGTATCTCACCTTTAGTTTTAGCTGTTTGAGCTTCTCTTCCTTTAATTGTCTGAGTTTCAAGTGAAAAGAGAGTACTCTGAGGTCGTATTGAGAAAGGAATTTGAACCTTTACTAAGATTGGAGCAGTTTGAATTTCAGTTCGAGTTTCTACTGAAACTGAGGCAACTCTCCCCTGAGGAGTGCCCTGACTTTCAGTTTGCTCAGTTGGAAGCCCCAAACATGGGGGCTAAGTAGGAGGACAGGAGGGAGCTGAAGGTTTCACACCCAACTCTACACCCTTATGCCATAAGTTTGGCATGACTTACAGAGAAAAAAAGTTAAAACATATGCTACTTCTATCAATTTCCCTTGTTTCCTGCAGAACCAGTATAATTCTAAAGCAGTATTATAATTAAGAGACCCTCCAACTGGCCATTGTTTTCCATCTTCCAGTGGGTACTGTGGACATGCAGTATTTGCACAGGATGATCAGGCATGTATTCATTAAGCTCTGGGGATTTAATCTATCCCAGTTTTTCAGAATGCAGTTCAAAGGAGTGAAGCTGGAATTGTTAGTTCCCATCTGTAAGAGAATAAAAGCAACATCCAGCACCTTTTTTCTACTGGAGGTGTTTCTCCCTGCTCTAGATGGGGGTGGAGACAGGTCTTTCATTTAAGCTTCCATCACTGGCTGGAGTTAACCTGTCCCTTATGAACACAGGTGTCCCACTACTGTCCCTCTCAGTTCTACCACCAAGGCAGGCTGAAGATGCACCAGGGGTAAACCTGGTGGATCACAGGTTGATGTCCAGTTCCTCACCATTAAAACCTTTACCTGATTTCTGTTAATGCCACCCAGGGTGCAAAAGAGTAGCCTTCCAGAATACCTCCCAAGCTAAGAACACTAGGGGAAATATCCATTTCCTGTGTGCCTATGCACAGCCCTGAATATATTCCTGACCACAATAGAACTGGTAAATCATAAGAGGACAAACATAAAGCCCAAGATATCCCTTCCAAGTGTCATCACTCCAGTGTATGTGATAACAAAAGAGGTAGTGAAGGGCTGGGCAGTGAGAAAGAAGTGATTTTTGTCCTCAAGATATTAGGGTCAATTTTTCCAGTCCATTCCAAAAGATTTCACAGAAAGAATATCTAAGGAGTGGAGACAAAAGTCACTGGAGATCCTCCTCTGGTACTCTAGATCAGATCAGATCAGATCAGTCACTCAGTCGTGTCCGACTCTTTGCGACCCCATGAACTGCAGCACGCCAGGTCTCCCTGTCCATCACCAACTCCCGGAGGTCACCCAGACTCACATCCATCGAGTCAGTGATGCCATCCAGCCATCTCATCCTCTCTTGTTCCTTTTTCCTCCTGTCCCCAATCCCTCCCAGCATCAGAGTCTTTTCCGAAGAGTCAACTCTTCGCATGAGGTGGCCAAAGTACTGGAGTTTCAGCTTTAGGATCATTCCTTCCAAAGAAATCCCAGGGCTGATCTCCCTCAGAATTGACTGGTTGGATCTCCTTGCAGTCCAAGGGACTCTCAAGAGTCTTCTCCAACACCACAGTTCAAAAACATCAATTCTTTGGTGCTAAGCCTTCTTCTTAGGTTAGTAGCTCTAATTCCTCAGGCAGTTACAAAATGGTCAGAGAGACCAGGAAAAGGTGACTAAGAAAGGAAAGTTTGGGCCACACGATTCACCTGTTTCTAGCCGCTCCCTTCTCAGGGACGTTGGGACCCTCTTTACATTGGTAGGTTTGTATAAATCCCCGATAAGGCTCCCCTCGGAGGCTGCCGTCAGTCATTATGAAGCACCGCAAAGCCACAGAGCAGGGCTCAACACACGTTTGTGGTTAGTTCCATGTCTCTTTCAGGCTACTTTTACACACACAGGCACACTGTAGAGTTAGTAAATTACAGCAGAAAAAACGTGTTTACTAGGAGAACAAAGAACTATAGCTCCAATCATCCTTACCTTGTCTTGAAGATCCTGGACGAGATCCCAAGATGAAAGGTTGCTGCTGCAAGCCATGTACTACACCAGGATTCATGACCTCAAGAAAGGAAGGATTTTCACCCATGGCCAGAGACCAGGCTTGACCACTGGGGCATTTTGTGTAACAGAATTTAAGAGAGACAGAGAAAGCTTCTGACATAGACATCAGGAGGGGATAGAATTAATGTCCCTTTGCTAGTTTTCAGCAAAGTGTTTTATGTCTGTTAGCAAGTTGCTAATCAGATAAGAGAGACTTCTCAAGGCTGAGGAAATTTCACTAAGCCCCTCTCCTACAATATGCATTTTTGAGATAGAAAGGTATGAGATGTGTCATCCCCAGCCATAAAACAATTGACATTAATACTGGTTTGTTGAGCCATTATTAGTCCAAGGTTTGATAAAAGGAAAAAAAAAAAAAAGTTAGTCTTAGGCAGAACTGCTTTCATCAGCAGAGAATGGGGGAAAAAAACAAAAAGCAAAAAAAAAACTGCCAATTGTACTTTATCTCCTTTTGCTAAGTGGGGACCTCTGGCCTTCCTATCTGTTACCCACTCAGTGTGTTTAGAGGTTGGGCCAGAGGGATGCTTAGGTGGTTTGCCTATCCCTCTGGTGATGCTCTTGAGCTTCCCTTGTGGCTCAGCTGGTAAAGAATCCACCTGCAATGTGAGACACTGGATTCTACCCCTGGGTTTGGAAGATCCCCTGGAGAAGGGACAGCCTACCCACTCCAGTTTTCTGGCCTAGAAAATCCCATAGACTGTATAGTCCATGGGTTGCAAAGAGTCGAACACAACTGAGTGACTTTCACACTTCACTTCACTGGTGGTGTTCAGTCCAGGAGGCATGCTCAGTAACCTGCTATTGCCCTGCTTTTGCTCCGTAGGCTCTGCAAAAGTGCCAGTGGATTTTTGTTGGTCTGTTCTTGGTCTCTGCACTTTTTGTCCAGAATTTACCCCAGCTGTGCATGCATAGAGTTATTTCAGTCACATATAGTTTTATTGTTATTTTGTTCCTGGAGGATCAGGCATGTCCAGGTGTAAGCGTTGCAGCTCTGCAGCAAATGATTGATCCTAGGTCCCAACATATCTCACTAATGCAGTCTTCTCTTGGTCAGCCCGGGTGCAGAGTCTAAGTGAGATCAGGTTTCCAAAGAACGGAGCCACTGAGGAAAGCAGGGCTGAAAATGAGATTTTGAAGAAATTTTAAGATTTTGTGTTTTCAAGATTGTGTATTAGAACTATAAAACTAAATGATACCTTTAAAGTTACCAGAAAAAGTGAAATATTTTCAAGACCAGAGTTGAGTTACAGTGTTTGATGAATAAATGTGATACTGTTTTCATTCACATTTAAAAAAAAAAAAAACAGAAAGAAACTCAGCTTTCATCTTGTGACAGTGGAAAACAAACACATCCATATAAGAAGATGATTTTTTGTTGAACTAAACCAAAGCATAAATTGATAATGTGTATCATTGAATGGAGAACATTGAAACACAGGTGGAGGGCACAATATCCTTAAGTACAATTTTATAATCAGTGAGGGAAAACTGTGCAATCATTTTTTTTTTCCTTTCTAAACCAATCATCTATAGATAGAGGATTTGACACTGAATTGTAGCTAAGCAGAGTCTAAGCTGTGAGAAGTGAAGATAAACTTGTGCAGAAAGTTTGTTGTTCTTGGTCAAGCTTGAAGCAATGTCAGAACTGATGCCTCTCTATTAAGTGGATAATTAACACACTTGTCCGGAGAAGGCAATGGCACCCTACTCCAGTACTCTTGCTTAGAAAATCCCATGGATGGAGAAGCCTGGTAGGCTGTAGTCCATGGGGTCACTAGGAGTCAGACACAACTGAGCGACTTCACTTTCACTTTTCACTTTCATGCATTGGAGAAGGAAATGGCAACCCACTCCAGTGTTCTTGCCTGGAGAATCCCAGGGAAAGGGGAGCCTGGTGGGTTGCTGTCTCTGGGGTCGCACACAGTCGGACAAGACTGAAGCGACTTAGTAGCAGTAGCAGCAGCAAGACACTTGTCATGAAACAGATATCAAGTAAAATAAATGTTTTTTTTGTGCACGTATTAGAGCTCATTTACTTTGGATTCATATCCTATGAGAGCTCCTAAGAGTACACATATTTTACACTTGTGTTGTGGTCACAGTGAAGCCCAATGATCAGATGACCAACAGGAGGGAAGACGGATGAGACATCAGACATGGCATCACATGGTTTAGCATGTAATGCAAGTATTGCTGCAGCTCTGTGAAGGTCTGCAGTTAGCCTTGGAAGTGGAGAACTCATCCACATTCTCACCAGTCCCTCCAGGGGAATCATAATTCTCAAGTAATTTTCTGTTTCTCTGTCAATCAATGCAGTGCTTAGTGATGCGCTCCTCATATCGTAGAACTTGATAATAAATGTGAACTGTGTATTTTATGGCTACATAGATCAACATGACAAAATTGATTCTGATTGTGAATTTCTCCTAAAAGGGCTTTTCTTATGAATTCTAAGTCAAAGAATAGAAATTAAATAAAAATATTTCTTTTATTTTGCCTTTTTGCATATATATATGTTACAAAGAATGCCTCATTTCTAGTTTGGAGTCATGGAACACAAATCTTGCTAAGACAGCACTTTATTAAATTATACTAGCTCCTCATTTTTTTCCCCAACATGGTTTTATGGCAGTTGAGTAATGACTACTTTCCAAAAAAAAAAAGGAGAAAAATATTACTCTGTTTACCAAAAGCACTGATTAGGTAAGCTGCTGCTGCTAAGTCACTTCAGTCGTGTCCGACTCTGTGCGACCTCATAGACAGCAGCCCACTAGGCTCTGCCAACCCTGAGATTCTCCAGGCAAGAACACTAGAGTAGGTTGCCATTTCCTTCTCCAATGCAGGAAAGTGAAAAGTGAAAGTGAAAGTGAAGTCGTGTCCAACTTTTAGCGACCCTATGGACTGCAGCCTACCAGGCTCCTCCATCTATGGGATTTTCCAGGCAAGAGTACTGGAATGGGGTGTCATTGCCTTCTCCCGATTAGGTAAGAGGCAATTTAAAAAGAACTAAAGAATTGGTTATAAAAAATGGTCACATTTTAAATACTAAAGCATCATCTTTATAGTTTGATATTTTTGTGTAGTTCTTTTCTAAAAGAAACTTTAGACATAAGATGACTTAGCTACTTCATGGTGTGTGTGTGTGTGTGCACTTCTTTGTGTCCACACACATTTTTATATAACTAATACTTTTTAGAGACATAGAAACCTGCTAGTGGCCAATTTTCATTAATTTCCTTTTAGCCTGAATATTTGTTTTGGAAGATAAACACTTTATATAGTACATTCAGTGATTTTAGGTATTATTTGATGCACTGCATGCTCTTCATGATTTATTTTTTAATAGTGTGTTTTTTAATATATATCATAGAATTAATTGAATGTTTAAAACTCAGTGCAACACCACTTGGTTGACTATGTGTATAATTGTTTCAATATAATGTATTATTTAGTTTTGAAGTAAAATACATTCCTTCTATCCACACATCATCATAGTATATTTTCTCTCTGCTAAGTAAAATTGAGGATATTTATTTATAAAATTTTTATTTTTTTAAATCTACTATTTAGTAAAACGATCTAAGTCAAAGTTGTAATACTGCTGGCAGAAACCACAGAATCCAATAAAAACATTTAATCTTTTTGGCATTATTTACATGGTCTAGATAATTTCTGAGATTCTTTTGAGCATATTATAAACTTCTTTGAAATTTTCAAGGTGTGTTAAGATGTTTATGAAAATAGATAACAATGTAGTTATAGTGCTATGTTGGTATGATAGGAAGAGCTATCAGAGTAAAACATAGACATTTATCAGGAGAAATTTGCTTAATGATTGGTGCATTGAGAACAAAAACTTAGTGCTATGTTTTCCTATTCAGAGGATTTAAGTTTAAAAATAAACCCTCTCATTCTGAAACTCACAGGTGGGATCAGATCAGATCAGAGATCAGATCAGTCGCTCAGTCGTGTCCGACTCTTTGCGACCCCATGAACTGCACCACGCCAGGCCTCCATGTCCATCACCAACTCCCGGAGGTCACTCAGACTCACATCCATCGAGTCAGTGATGTCATCCAGCCATCTCATCCTCTGTCGTCCCCTTCTCCTCCTGCCCCCAATCCCTCCCAGCATGGCAGTCTTCTCCAATGAGTCAACTCTTCGCATGAGGTGGCCAAAATACTGGAGTTTCAGCTTTAGCATCATTCCTTCTAAAGAAATTCCAGGATTGATCTCCTTCAGAATGGACTGGTTGGATCTCCTTGCAGTCCAAGGGACTCTCAAGAGCCTTCTCCAACACCACAGTTCAAAAGCATCAATTCTTTGGCGCTCAGCCTTCTTCACAGTCCAGCTCTCACATCCATACATGACCACAGGAAAGACCATAGCCTTGACTAGATGGAACTTTGTTGGCAAAGTAATGTCTCTGCTTTTGAATATGCTATCTAGGTTGGTCATAACTTTCCTTCCAAGGAGTAAGCGTCTTTTAATTTCATGGCTGCAGTCACCATCTACAGTGATTTTTGGAGCCCAGAAAAATAAAATCTGACACTGTTTCCACTGTTTCTCCATCTATTTCCCATGTAGTGATGGGACCAGATGCCATGATCTTCGTTTTCTGAATGCTGAGCTTTAAGCCAACCTTTTCACTCTCCACTTTCACTTTCATCAAGAGGCTTTTTAGTTCCTCTTCACTTTCTGCCATAAGGGTGGTATTATCTGCATATCTGAGGTTATTGATATTTCTGCCAGCAATCTTGATTCCAACTTGTGTTTCTTCCAGTCCAGCATTTCTCATGATGTACTCTGCATATAGGTTAAATAAACATGGTGACAATATACAGCCTTGGCATACTCCTTTTCCTATTTGGAACCAGTCTGTTGTTCCATGACCAGTTCTAACTGTTGCTTCCTGACCTGCATACAGATAGCTTGCCAAAAAAATGAAATCTGAAAAAAGTATGTTTATACTAGATAGGATTACTTGTTTTTCCACCAGGCAATGACTTTCAAAATCATGTAAACCTAAATTAAGAATACCTAATTTCGTATTCAAAAGAACAGATCATTTTTTAATTTTTTTATGTAGTTGCTTTCTCCACAGTTTGTTGTGATCCACACAGTGAAAAACTTTGGCGTAGTCAATAAAGTAGATGTAGATTAATTTCTGGAACTCTTGGTTTACAATAATCCAATTGATGTTGGTAATTTGACCACTGGTTCCTCTGCCTTATCTAAATTCAGCTTGAAAATCTGGAAGTTCATGGTTCACTTATTGTTGAAGCCTAGTTTGGAGAATTTTGAGCATTTGATAGCATGTGAGGTGAATGCATGGAGAAGCCATGCATTCTCTCTTCCCTGGTGAAGGACATGGCAAACCACTTCAGTATTCTTGTCTTGAGATCCCCATGATCAGTATAAAAGGCAAAAAGATAGGACACTGAAAGATGAACTCCTAAGGTCGGTAGTTACCCAATATGCTACTGGAGATCAGTACAGAAATAACTCCAGAAAGAATGAAGAGATGGATCCAAAGCAAAAACAACACACAGTTGTGGATGTGACTGGTTATGCAAGCAAGGACCAATGCTGTAAAGAGCAATATTGCAAAGGAACCTGGAATGTTAGGTCCAAGAATCAAGGCAAACTGGAAATGGTCAAAAAGGAAATGGCAAGAGTGAATGTTAATATTTTAGAAATCAGCGAACTAAAATGGACTGGAATGGGTGAACTTAACTCAGATGACTATTATATCTACTACTGTGGGAAAGAATCCATTTCTAAAGAAGAAATGGAATAGCCATTATAGTCAACAAAGGAGTCCCAAATGTAGTACATGGGTGTGATCTCAAAAATGACAGAATGATCTTTATTCATTTCCAAGGCAAACCATTCAATATCACGGTAATCCAAGTCTATGCCCTGAACAGTAATGCTGAAGAATCTGAAGATCAATGGTTCTATGAAGACCTACAAGACCTTTTAGAACTAACACCTCAAAAAAAAAAAAAAAAAAAAAAAAAAAAAAGAATGCCCTTTTCATTATAGAGGACTGGAATGCAAAAGTCGGAAGTCAAGAAACATCTGGAGTAACAGGCAAATTTGACCTTAGAGTACAGAATAAGGCAGGGCAAAGGGCAGAGTTTTGTCAAGAGAACGCATTGGTCATAGCAAAAGCCGTCTTCCAATAACACAAGAGAAGACTACACATGGACATCATGACATGGCCAACACTGAAAACAGATTGGTTATATTCTTTGCAGCCAAAGATAGAGAAGCTCTATACAGTCAGCAAAACCAAGACTGTGGCTCAGATCATGAATTCCTTATTGCCAAAGGCAGACTTAAATTGAAAAAAATAGGGAAAGAACACTAAACCATTCAGGTATGACCTAAATCAAATCCCTTATGATTATACAGTGGAAGTGAGAAATAGGTTTATGGAACTAGATCTGACAGACAAAGTGCCTGATGAACTATGGACAGAGGTTCAGGACATTGTACAGGAGACAGGGAGCAGGACCATCCCCAAGAAAAAGAAATGCAAAAAAGAAAAAATGGCTGTCTGGGGAGACCTTACAAATAGCTGTGAAAAGAAGAGAAGCGAAAAGTAAAGGGGAAAAGAAGAAATATACCCATTAGAATGCAAAGTTCCAAAGAATAGCAAGGAGATATAAGAAAGCTTTCCTCAGTGATCAATGCAAAGAAATAGAGGAAAGCAATAGAATGGGAAAGACCAGAGATATCTTCAAGAAAATTAGTGATACCAAGGGAAAAATTCATGCAAAAATGGGCTCGATAAAAGACAGAAATGGTATGGACCTAACAGAAGCAGAAGATATTAACAAGAGGTTGCAAGAGTACACAGAACTGCACAAAAAAGATTTTCACCACCCAAATAATCACAATGGTGTCATCACTCATCTAGAGCCATACATCCTGGAATATGAAGTCAAGTGGGCCTTAAGAAAAATCACGATGAACAAAGTTAGTACAGGTGATGGATTTCAAGTTGAGCTATTTCAAATCCTGAAAGATGGTGCTGTGAAAGTGCTGCACTCAATATGCCAGCAAATTGAGAAAACTCAACAGTGGCCACAGGACTTGAAAAGGTCAGTTTTCATTTCAATCCCGAAGAAAGGCAATGCCAAAGGATGCTCAAACTACTGCACATGTGCACTCTTCTCACAAACTAGTAAAGTAATGCTCAAAATTCTCCAAGCCAGGCATCTCAATACATGAACTGTGAACTTCCAGATGTTCAAGCTGGATTTAGAAAAGGCAGAGGAACCAGAGATCAAATTGCCAACATCCACTGGGTCATCAAAAAAGCAAGAGTTCCAGAAAAACTTCTATTTCTGCTTGATTAACTATGCCAAAGCCTTTGACTGTGTGGATCACAATAAACTGTGGAAAATTCTGAAAAAAGATGGAAATATCAGACCGCTTGACCTGCCTTTTGAGAAATCTGTAGACATGTGAGGAAGCAACAGTTAGAATTGGGCATGGAACAACAGACTGGTTCCAAATTGGGAAAGGAGTTCCTCAAGGCTATATATTGTCACCCTGCTTGTTTAACTTTTATGCAGAATACATCATGAGAAACGTTGGACTGGATGAAGCACAAGCTAGAATCAGGATTGCTGGGAGAAATATCAGTAACCTCAGATATGCAGGTGACACCACTCTTATGGCAGAAAGTGAAGAAGAACTAAAGAGCCTTTTGATGAAAGTGAAAGAGGAGAGTGAAAAGGTTGGCTTAAAGCTCAACAAAATTCAGAAAACTAAGATCATGGCATCTGGTTCCATCACTTCATGGGAGTTAGTGAAGGACAGGGAAGCCTGGCATGCTGCAATCCATGGAGTCACAAAGAGCCGGGCACTACTGAGTGACTGAACAGAACTGATAGTGGTTTTTTGGCCTTCTGATAACTCAGATGATAAAGGATCCGCCTGCAGTGCAGGAGACCTGGGTTCAATCCCTGGCTAGAAATATCACCTGGAGTAGAGCATGGCAACCCACTCCAGTATTCTTTCATGGAGAATCTGCAAGTACAGAGAAGCCTGAAGTTTATAGTCCATGATGTCACAAAGAATCAGGCACTACTGAGTGACTTAGCACAACATAGTTGGTTTACAATGCTTCAGGTGCATAGCAAAGTGATTCAGTTATATATATGTATGCCTTTCTAGGTTTTTTTAATAGGATATTACAAGATATTGAATATAAATCCCTATACTTTTTAATATACAGTTATTGTTATTCAGTCCCTAATTTGTGTCTCTTTGCAATCACATGGATGGTAGCATGCCAGGCTTCCCTGGCCTTCAGCATCTCTTGAAGTTTGTTCAACTCATGTCCATTGAGCCAGTGATTCCATCAAACCATCTCAGCATCTGTCTTCCCCTTCTCCTCCGGCCTTCAGTATTTGCTAGCATCAGGGGCTTTTCCAATGAGTTGGGTCTTGCATTAGGTGGCCAAAAAAATTGGAGCTTCAAGTTCAGCCTCAATCCTTCCAATGAACATTCATGATGGATTTCCTTTAGTATTGACTGGCATGATCTTGCAGTTCAAGGGAATGTGTCTTCTCAAACACCACAGTTCAAAAGCATCAATTCTTTGGTACTCATCCTTCTTTATGGTCCCACTCTCACATCCGTACATGACTATTGGAAAAACCATAGTTTCAACTACATGGATCTTTGTCAGTAAAGTAATGCTCTCCCCCCTTTTTTAATTTTTTTTTAATTTTATTTTTTAACTTTACAATATTGTATTGGTTTTGCCATTTATCAACATGAATCTGCCACAGGTATACTAGTGTTCCACATCCTGAACCCTCCTCCCACCACCCTCCCCGTACCATCCCTCTGGGTCATCCCAGTGCACCAGCCCCAAGCATCCAGTATCGTGCTTCGAACCTGGACTGGCAAAGTAATGTCTCCTTTTTAATCTGCTCTCTAGGTTTGACATAGCTTTCTTCAAATGATTAAGTGTCTTTTGAGTCCATGGCTGTAGTCACCATCTGCAGTGATTTTGAGGCCCAAGAAAATAAAATCTGTCACTGTTTCATTGTTTCCCCATCTATTTGCCATGAAGTGATGAGACCAGATGCCATGATATATGTTTTTTCAATGTTGAGTTTTAAGCCAGCTTTTTCACTCTCCTCTCTCACCTTCATCAAGATGATCTTTAGTACTTCTTCATTTTCTGTCATTAGGGTGGTGTCATCTGCATATCTGAAGTTGTTGATATTTCTCCCAGCAATCTTGATCCCAGCTTATGTTTCTTCCAGCCCAGTATTTCATATGATGTAATTTGCATATAAATTAAACTATCAGGGTGACAATACACAGCCTTTATGTGCTCCTTTCCATTTTGAACCAGTCAATTTTTCCATGTCTGGTTCTAAAGAATTTTCCACAGTTTGTTTTGAACCACAGAATCAAATGTTTTAGCATAGTCACTGAACCAAAAGTGTATGTTTATCTAGAATTTTCTTTCTTTTTCTTTGATCCAATGTAATTTGGCAATTTGATCTCTGGTTTCTCTACCTTTTCTAAAACCAGCTTGTACATCTGGGAGTTCTCAGTTCATGTACTACTGAAGCCTAGCTTGAAGGGTCTTCAGTATTACCTTGCTATCATGTGAATTGAGCTCAATTGTGTGGTAATTTGAACATTCTTTGGCACTGACCTTCTTTGGGATTGGAATGAAAACTAACATTTTCCTGTCCTATGCTGAATTTTCCAAATTTGCTGGCCTCTTGAATGCACACTTTAACAGCATCATTTTTCATGATTTGAAATAACTCAGTTGGAATTCCACCACCTCCACTAGCTTTGTTCATAGTAATACTTCCTAAGGCCCACTTGACTTCACACTCTAGTATATCTGGCTCTAGGTGATTGATCACACCATCCTGGTTATCCAGGTTATTAAGACCTTTTTTGTACAGTTCTTCTGTGTATTCTTGCCACTTTTTCTTTTTATCTTCTTCTTTTGGTAGTTCCATACATTTTCTGTCCTTTATTTTCCCCATCTTTGCATGAAATATTCCCTACGTATCTCCAATTTTCTTGAAGAGTTTTCTAGTCTTTCCCATTCTGTTGTTTTCTTCTACTTTTTTGCATTGTTCACTTAGGAAGGCTTTTTATCTCTCCTTGCTGTTCTTTGGAAGTCTGCATTCAAATGGGTATATATATTCCCTTTTCCCCTTTGTCTTTCACTTCTCTTCTTTCCTTGGGTATTTGTAAGACCTCCTCAAACAACCATTTTGCCTTTTTTGACTTCTTTTTTGGGGGGTGGGGGGAGAGATGGCTTTGATCACCACCTCCTGTATAATATGAACCTCCATCCATAGATCTACATGCATTCTGTTGGAATCTATTTGTCACTTACACTGCATAATCACAAGGAATTTGATTTAGGTCATACACGAAAGGACTAATAGTTTTCCCTACTTTCTTCAATTTAAGTCCAAATTTTACAATAAGAAGTTCATGATCTGAGCCACAGTCAATTCCTGGTCTTCTTTTTTTTTTTGTATAGAGCTTCTCCATCTTCAGCTGCAAAGAAAATAATCAGTCTGATTTTGATATCGACCACCTGGTGATGTCCGTGTGTAGTCGTCTCTAGTGTTGTTGGAAGAGGGTGTTTGCTATGATCAGTATGTTCTCTTGGCAAAATCCTGTTAGCCTTTGTTCTGCTAAATTTTGTACTCCAAGGCCAAATGTCCTGTTACTCCAGGTATCTCTTGACTTCCTACTTTTGCATTCCAGTTCCCTAGGTTGAAAAAGACATGTTATTTCTTCACTATTCTTCAGTAGCATATGAGATACCTAAAGAGCTGGGGATTTCATTTTTCAGTCCTTGTTGTTTATCTATTATATGTATGTATGTATATATATTTACACACACTAGTATATATACTAGTATATATATATACACACATATATGTATATACTAGTGTGTATATATATATATATATATATATATATATACATACATACATACATACATACATACTAGTGTGTATCTGTTAATACCAAATTCACAGTTTTTCCTTCCCCCCTTTCTCCTTGGGAACTGTAAATTTTCTATGTCCAAAATAAGCAGATTATTAAGGACAAAAAGCTCTTTACAGTTTCAGATATCTTTCAAATGATGTTCTCATTTGATCCTCACAAAGCATTAATGATTCAGTGCCCTATTGCCATTTCTAATTTACAGAGGAAGAGGGAAACGAGAAATAGAGGCATAGTGCACTTTCTAAGGACTTACTAGCAGTCTCCCAATCCTCCTCCTGCTCCCCAGTGTGTGCACATAGGGCTCTTCAGATGCAAGGGAGGAAAGTGAGACAGAAAATCCAGTCCCAGGCTCTCCCAAGTTGTGTCATATTGGATGTCAGCAGCTTTATCCTCAGAGATGGTAGTTGCTCTTGCTTGCAAACCTGAAAGAGGGTCAAAAATCAGACACCAGCTAATCTGAGGACTGTTTGCTTCAGAATAAAAATGTACAGTTCTTTTCTTGAAGGATCGGATTCATATTATACAAAACTATAAAATAAAACATATACAAGTTAAATCCAAGACACCATTAGTAGTATTTTCCCTGTTATGACCAACCTAGATAGTATATTAAAAAGCAGAGACATTACTTTGCCAACAAGAGCTACAAGGATTACCTCATTCACAAGGAAGGACTTTGAACCTGCTGGCATGGGAAGAGTGACCCCAATGTAGATTATTTCCTTACCAGACTTTCTGCTGACTGAGAATCAGGTTGACTTCAGTGACACTGATGATGTAATATGTATACAAATATATGCGTGTTGTTGTATAGTTGCTCAGCAGTATCTGATGCTGTGACCCCATGGACTTTTCCTGGCAAGAATACTGGAATGGGTTGCCATTTCTTACTTCAGATATAGATGTATGTGTACAAACATATATATATATATATATATATATATGTTTATATATATATATTCATAAGTCTGTACATGTATGTACAGACATGTATATATAGATGTGAAGATGTAGTTACAATTTTCATTATTCAATTTTCATGATTTTAGGTTGCCATTCAATTTGGTAAATCTCAGATTGCTACTTTCAATCAGATTTCAAATCTCTGATGGTTGCTTTCAATCTGATTGTTGCTTTCAATCTTTTTACCAAGAAAGGGTTTGCCAGTGTTTTCCAAGACTTTCATAAACAGTGAGAAATAAATCTTTGAAATTTTAAGGGTGAGATTCTGGGGTGTTTTGTCCAGCTTATACAGACCATCACAGTAACTCTACCAATATAACTTGTTGATTCCTTAGACTTACCTTCTACCTGACCCTTCTAATACTATTTCATTCTATCAAAACATTGATAGAATATTTTGGGTTGACCAAAATGTTCTTTCAGTTTTTAAGTAGAAATGAAAGGCATATTTTTCATTTTCACCCTAAACCTTGTTGTTTGAACAATGTTCTTTGTTCCACTACTTTCTGCCACTTTCCAGGCAACTTCATAATTCCATCTTCCCCAAAACTATTTATCTTTTTGAGGAAATAACTGTTCCAGGTGCATTTTAGAGACTTCCATGAAATGGGAACTTCTTCCATTAAGAAACTTCTGTAAATTGTGAAATAAATGGACACCCTAAGGTGCATTGTTAGATGAATATGGTGGATAAATCAGAACTTTGCAGCCAAGCTGTAACAATTTTTGGCTGGACATTAAAGAAAGATGTCAGTTCAGTCACTCAGTCATGTTCGACTCTTTGAGATCCCATGAAC
Organism: Tragelaphus eurycerus; assembly: GCA_935064755.1. Taxonomy (NCBI): domain Eukaryota; kingdom Metazoa; phylum Chordata; class Mammalia; order Artiodactyla; family Bovidae; genus Tragelaphus; species Tragelaphus eurycerus. The sequence continues at coordinate 10,164,400 of CAKXYN010000084.1, read as the reverse complement.
TGCAACACACCAGGCTTCCCTGTCCTTCATCAACTCCCCGAGCTTGCTCAGACTCACGTCCATCAAATCAGTGATGCCATACAACCAACTCAACCTCTGTTGTCTCTTTCTCCTCCTGCCTTCATTCTTTCCCAGCATCAGGGTGTTTTCCAATGACTCAGTTCTTGGCACCAGGTGGCCAAAGTATAGGAACTTCAGATTTAGCATCAGTCTTTCCAATGAATATTCAGGTTTGATTTCCTTTGGGATTGACTGCTGTGATCTCCTTTGGGATTGACTGGTTTAATCTTGCAGTCCAAGGGACTCACAAGGGTCTCCTTCAACACTACAGTTCAAAACATCAATTCTTCAGGGCTCAGCTTTCTTTATGGTCCAACTCGCATATCCATACATGACTATTGTAAAAACAATAGCTTTGACTAGACAGACATTTGTTGGCAAATTAATGTCTCTACTTTTTAATATGCTGTCTAGGTTGGTCATCGGAGAAGGCAATGGCACCCCACTCCAGTACTCTTGCCTGGAAAATCCCATGGATGGAGGAGCCTGGTGGGCTGCAGTCCATGGGGTCGCTAAGAGTTGGACACGACTGAGCGACTTCACTTTCACTTTTTCACTTTCATGCATTGGAGAAGGAAATGGCAACCCACTCCAGTTTTCTTGCCTGGAGAATCCCAGGGGCAGGAGAGCCTGGTGGGCTGACGTCTATGGGGTCACGCAGAGTCGGACACGACTGAAGTGACTTAGCAGCAGCAGCAGCTAGGTTGGTCATAGCTTTTATTCCAAGGAGTTAATGTCTTTTAATTTCATGGCTGCAGTCACCATCTGCAGTGATTTTGGAGCCCAAGGAAATAAAGTCTGTTACTGTTTCCATTGTTTCCCCATCTTTTTGCCATGAAGTGATGGAACTAGATGCCAAGGTCTTAGTTTTTAAATATTGAGTTTTACACCATGTTTTTCACTCTCCTCATTCACTTTCACCAACAGGCTCTTTCATTCTTCCTTGCTTTCTGCCATAAGGATGGTGTCATCTGCATATTTGAAGTTATTGATATTTCTTCTGGCAATCTTGAATCCAGCCTGTGCTTCACCCAGCCCAGCATTTCTCATGATGTATTCTGCATGTAAATTAAATAAGCAGGGTGACAATGTACAAGCTTGAGATACTCCTTTCCCAATTTGGAATGCATCTGTTGCATGTCCAGCTCTAACTGTTGCTTCTTGACCTGCATATAGATTTCTCAGCAGGCAAGAAAGGTGGTCTGATATTTCCATCTCTTGAAGAATTTTCCACAGTTTGTTATGATCCACATAGTCAAAGGCTTTGGCATAGTCAATAAAAGAGAAATAGATGTGTTTGTTTGTTTGTTTTTCTGGAACTCTCTTGCTTTTTCGATGATCCAGCAGATGTTGGCAATTTGATCTCTGGTTCCTCTGCATTTTCTAAATCCAGATTGAACTTGGGAAGTTCACAGTTCATGTACTGTTGAAGCCTGGCTTGGAGAATTTTGAGCATTACCTTACTAGCATGTGAGATGAGTACAATAGTGTGGTAGTTTGAACACCTTTGGCATTCGCATGTAGTCTTGAGTTACCTTGATGGAAGTTTGTATGTTTACCATTGAGTTATTCTGGATGCTTTTCATCAAGTGCCACTTTCAGATCAGTTCAGATCAGATCAGTCGCTCAGTCGTGTCCGACTCTTTGCGACCCCATGAATCGCAGCACGCCAGGCCTCCCTGTCCATCACCAACTCCCGGAGGTCACTCAGACTCACATTCATCGAGTCAGTGATGCCATCCAGCCATCTCATCCTCTGTCGTCCCCTTCTCCTCCTGCCCCCAATCCCTCCCAGCATCAGAGTCTTCTCCAATGAGTCAACTCTTCGCGTGAGGTGCCCAAAATACTGGAGTTTCAGCTTTAACATCATTCCTTCCAAAGAAGTCCCAGGGCTGATCTCCTTCAAAATGGACTGGTTGGATATCTTTGCAGTCCAAGGGACTCTCAAGAGTCTTCTCCAATACCACAGTTCACAAGCATCAATTCTTTGGCGCTCAGCCTTCTTCACAGTCCAGCTCTCACATCCATACATGACCACAGTAAAGACCATAGCCTTGACTAGGCGAACCTTTGTTTCAATTGGTCTAATTGTGAGCAGTACTTGTTGGAATTAATCACTTTGTTTTCCAGAAGGATGTTGCCTTTCCAATTCCACCTTCTTTGGATGAAGAAAAATTTGATGTGGTTAGTGGTGGTTCATCTCACTTGCCCCATGATCTCTTCTGTTTCACCTTATTTTGCAGTATCCACTTTTCATTGCCTATCACAATTTGCTTTAAAGGAAGAACATTTTCCTTACATTTCAGTGAAGAACTGCATGCTGAAATACAGTCAAGATTTTTTTTTCCCTTAGATTATGTGGAATTCAAACATCAAAGCAATTAATATAACCAAGTTAGTACTAGTTACTTTCTCTGCTTTGTTTGATTTTTTGAGTGTGTAGATTGTCACCTACATAGTATACTGTTGATTGTTTTCAATGAATGTCTCGATTTGATCTCTATCAACTTCCACTTGTCTTCCTGACTATGGAGCATCATCCAATAGTCCAATAAGAAATCTTCAGCATAGAACTTCACAAAACACACTTGATCTGTCACAGCACCTTTTGCATATCCTGCACAAGTTATTTTTTTGTGTGGTTCAGTTGCATTTTTATATTTCTTGAATAAAGTATATGCTGAAATGTTGCCTTTTCTCTTCCATCTTGAATATTAAATTGGCTAAACAAAAATTGACAAATTTTGATATTTTTTTTTTAAATGCACACAATATGACAGCTGTCACAATAAAATCTAACATAATTGCTTTGAATGAAGTCAAAGACATCTAACTGCTACTAGATACATAATACAAGAGAAAACACACACACACACACACACACACATTTTTCACCAACCCAATATCTTTTTTTACTATATGGCTTTGTGGAATGTTTCTGCTTGTTTTTCTACATACAAATTATACCGCAAACTTCATGCTAAACTTGTTGTCTATTTAATTTCTTCTGAATATGTTAAATATGTTAACACTATACATTTTGAGCCCAATGGCACAGTTTATAATATTGCTACAAAGGCTTTTTATGAATTATTTAAAAATATTTGAGTATATTATAGAAGAGGAATATGAGGAGAATACACAGGCAAAACTCAAGAAGTGCTAGATGTGGATAACATATAAGCATGTTAACAAGCAGCTTGTGAGATATAGTGAAAAGGGGGATAGTAAGCTGAGCTGAAGATAGATATAGAAAATAGAAAGATAAAAAAACTAGCTAATATTTGTGGTAAATTAAATATCACCAGTATTTTCCTGGTGGCTCAGATGGTCAAGAATCCACCTACAGTGCGGAAGACCTGGATTCGATTCCTGGGTGTGGAAGATCCCCTGGAGGAGGGCATGGCAACCCACTCCAATATTCTTGCCTGGAGAATCCTATTGACAGAGGAGCTTAGCAGGCTACAATCCATGAGGTCTCAAAGAGTCAGACACGACTGGGCAACTAAGCACAACACACAAATATCACATGATATTCATGAGACACTAAATATATATGTTAGCCATTGAGTGTTCATAAGATTTTAATTTTGCCTGTCAGTACTGATAGTCACTCATTCTGGCCTCATATATTCTCTGCTCAAGAAACACAAATAAAATCCATAGCTCCCCATAGGCTGAGTCCAGTGATTAGTTGGGGATATTTGCCCTGCATATTTGCCCTGCATCTCTCTGGTAGATGTGCTGGGCCCAGACCTTTTGTATCCGTTGAGCCTATTTACTGAATCCTTAACTCCATGCTTGTAATTACACCCCTTAATAATTAAGGGGCTAGAGAAGCTCAGAAGAGAGAGAATAGAATATTGAATAATATTATAAGATTATATAGGGCTTCCCTGCTAGCTCAGTTGGTAAAGAATCCTCCTGCAATGCAAGAGACCCCGGTTCAATTTCTGGGTCGGGAAGATCCGCTGGAGAAGGGATAGGCTACTCACTCCATTATTCATGGGCTTACTTGGTGGCTTAGACAATAAAGAAGCTGCCTGCAATGCAGGAGACCTGGGTTCAATCTCTGAGTTGGGAAGATCCCCTGCAGAGGGACATGGCAACCCACTCCAGTATTCTTGCTTGGAGAATCCCCATGGACAGAGGAGCCTGGATGGACTGATAGATACTTTATCAGTACTAGTTTGACTGTTACATTTGATGATTATTAATTCTGCCGCACAGACTGTGAAATTTATTTGTAGAAATACGTATTTATTTTATTTTTCTGAAAAGTTGCCAAAAGTAAAATGCTCTGAATACTACAAAGCATCCTTCAGTCTATAATTCTTTAAACGAGCTGATATTCCAAACATTTTATGTCTCTTTCATAAACTTTGTTTAAGGGACTTCTATGTGTAGTGCATTATGTTGGATCACATGGAAATTACAGACATGAAGATGTGATCTTTGTCTGCAAGAAATTGGTGTTAAACAGGGCAAGGAGTGTTCATATGAGTGAAATAGTACAAAAAGTAAAATGTAAAAATATACAGAGTTGAGTACTGTAAGAATCTATAGGAAGGATCCAGAAGAGGGAGAGATGCCATTTACAAAAAGGGAGTGTGAGGACTTTCCTGGTGGTCCAGTGGATAAGACTCCATGTTCCCAATGGAGAAGTCCCAGGTTCAATCATTTTTCAGGGAACTAGATCCTTCATGCTGCAACTAAGACCTGGTACAGTCAAATAAATTTTTAAAAATATTAAAAAATATACAAATTAAAGAAAATGAATATGGAAAGTCCTTGTGAATTTAGGAATATAAGGCATATGTAAAGATAAAAATTTGCCAAGAAAAGTCAACTCCCTGCTAAGGGGACTTATGTTTAGTTGTTCAGTCATGTCCAATTCTTTGCAATCCCATGGACTGTAAACTGCAAATTTCCTTTGTCCATGGAATTTTCCAGGCAAGAATACTGGAGCGTATTGCCATTTTCTCCTGCAGGGGATTTTCCCAACTCAGGGATCAAACCTATGTCTCCTGCATTGACATGTGGATTCTTCACATGTCTTACCACTGTGTCCCCAAGAGGACTTACACAGTGCAGTTAATGCCACATAAATTTATCAACTGGAGAGGTCAGTTCAGAAGTTAATTCAATTTACCTTTAAATGCATGGGAACAAAAGTAAACTTTGTTATTATGATCTTATAGTAGAAACACACAGAGAATTAATAATTTTATAGCAAAATATTGAAAAACATGCTCACACACATCTTTGGGGGCAGGAAGCATATACTGATTATGGTATTATCTTTCAGAGACTTATTATATATCAATTTTTAAAATATATTTTACTTTTTAAAAATTATTGGCCATCATTATTATTTATGCAGACTTTACTGTAATTTCAAACAAAAAATAATGTAATTTCAAACTTACAGAAAATTTGCATATATATACTATACACAGTACATATAGTATATACATACAACAGGCATTTATTTTTAGTCTTTTGATAGTAAGTTGAAAACACCATGCCTTTTTACTCTTAAGTATTCTGGTATGCATTTCTTAGAACAAAAACATTCTTTAACAGAACAATGATATAGTTTATTAAAATGATAAAATTTAATACTGATAAAACATGATATAATATTTTTATCTATAGTACATATTAAAGTTCCATCAATTGTCTCAGTCACATCTGCTTTATGTCTACTCTTTGCTGGTCCCAGGGCCACCAATTGCATTTAGTTGTCATGTCCTTTTAGCCTTATTTAATCTGGAAGAACTCCTCAGACTTTCTGTATGTTTCTTGAACATGATAATTTTGAAAAGTTTAGACCAGGTTTTTTTACAGAATGATGTCACTCAAATTCTTTTTCTCTCCTCATTATTTGTTTCAGGTTATACATTTTTGTCAAGATTTCTGCAAGCCAATTTGTGTTTCTCTCTTCTATGAGTATCACATCAGGAGGCACAAGATGCCCATTTTCCCATTTATTAAAGATGTTGCCTTTGATCACTTTGCTCTGGTGGTGTGCATCAAGTTCCCCCACAGTACAATTGCTGTTATTTCTGTGCAAATGAGAAATAATTGTGGGGACTTCCATAGTGGTCCAGTGGTAAAGAATCCACCTTTCAATGCAGAGGACATGTGTTTGATACAAGGTTATGGAACAAGATCCCACGTGCCATGGGACAGATAAATCCACATGCCATGACTAGAGAAGCCTGTGTGACAAAACTACTGAGCAGAGCACTCTAGAGCTGAGTACCACAGCTGGAGAAGCCTATTTGCCAAAACGAAGACCCAGCACAGTCAAAAACCAATGCATAACAAAACAAAACAAAAAAACAGCAAAGTAATTGTGGGGAGACAGTGAGATTGTGTATGCCATAAGCTTTTACCCACTGGTTTTCATTCATGATAATTTTCTATTCCATGATTCCTTCTTACTAATTGGCTTATTCAAACTGATTTCCCTTCAAATCAAAACACATGTCTTTTGACATGTTTGTATCAGTCTTACTTCATGACACAACAAGATATTCTAGGATCATCTTGTAGTTTTTATGCTCTAGGAATGAATCCATAATTCCACCAAGGAGTCTTATTTTCCTTTTTAAAAACTCCAAATTCATATATTTAGTTTTGATTGCACTAGATCTTTGGCGCTGCTCAAGAACTTTCTCTAATTGTAATGAATAGGAGCTACTTTTCACTGTGGTGCATGGGATTCTCATTGTGATGACTTCTCTTGTGGAGTTCAGGTTCTAGGCATGAAGTCTTCAGCAGTTGTGGCTTCTGGGTTGTAGAGTGTATTCCCAGTAATTGTGGTGCACAGGCTTAATTGCTCTATGACCTGTCGAATCTTCCCAAATGGGGAATCAAACCCATGACCCCTGTTTTGTCTGGTATATTCCTATCCACTGTGCCACCAGGGAAGTTTTCCACCTGTTTCCTTAAATGGAATATGGTATTTAGAAACCAAGTTTGGGTGCTGTGTATGCTTACTGATACTGGTGTAATATTGGGTCAGTTGACCATTTTACTATCTGTTCCTTGGATATGATCGTGATCAGATCAGATCAGTTGCTCAGTTGTGTCCGACTCTTTGCAACCCCATGAATCACAGCACGCCAGGCCTCCCTGTCCATCACCAACTCCCAGAGTACACTTAGACTCACATCCATCGAGTCAGTGATGCCATCCAGCCATCTCATCCTCTGTCATCCCCTTCTCCTCCTGCCCCCAATCCCTCCCAGCATCAGAGTCTTCTCCAATGAGTCAACTCTTCGCATGAGGTGGCCAAAATACTGGAGTTTCAGCTTTAGCATCATTCCTTCCAAAGAAACCCCAGGGCTGATCTCCTTCAGAATGGACTGGTTGGATCTCCTTGCAGTCCAAGGGACTCTCAAGAGTCTTCTCCAACACCACAGTTCAAAAGCACCAATTCTTCGGTGCTCAGCCTTCTTCACAGTCCAGCTCTCACGTACATACATGACCACAGGAAAAACAATAGCCTGACTAGACGAACCTTTGTTGGCAAAGTAATGTCTCTGCTTTTGAATATGCTATCCACGGTGGTCATAACTTTCCTTCCAAGGAGTATGTGTCTTTTAATTTCATGGCTGCAGTCACCATCTGCAGTGATTTTGGAGCCCAGAAAAATAAAGTCTGACACTGTTTCCACTGTTTCCCCATCTATTTCCCATGAAATGATGGGACCAGATGCCATGATCTTCGTTTTCTGAATGTTGAGCTTTAAGCCAACTTTTTCACTCTCTACCTTCACTTTCATCAAGAGGCTTTTTAGTTCCTCTTCATTTTCTGCCATAAAGGTGGTGTCATCTGTGTATCTGAGGTTATTTATATTTCTCCTGGCAATCTTGATTCCAACTTGTGTTTCTTCCAGTCCAGCATTTCTCATGATGTACTCTGCATATAAGTTAAATAAACAGGGTGGCAATATACAGCCTTGACGTACTCCTTTTCCTATTTGGAACCAGTCTGTTGTTCCATGACCAGTTCTAACTGTTGCTTCCTGATCTGCATACAAATTTCTCAAGAGGCAGATCAGGTGGTTTGGTATTCCCATCTCTTTCAGAATTTTCCACAATTTATTGTGATCCACACAGTCAAAGGCCTTGGCATAGTCAATAAAGCAGAAACAAATGTTTTTCTGGAACTCTCCTGCTTTTTCCATGATCCAGCAGATGTTGGCAATTTGATCTCTGGTTCCTCTGCCTTTTCTAAAACCAGCTTGAACATCAGGATGTTCACAGATCACATATTAATGAAGCTTGGCTTGGAGAATTTTGAGCATTACTTTACTAGCGTGTGAGATGAGTGCAATTGTGCAGTAGTTTGAGCATTCTTTGGCATTGTCTTTCTTTGGGATTGGAATGAAAACTGACCTTTTTCAGTCCTGTGCCACTGCTAAGTTTTCCAAATTTGCTGACGTGAAGGGACCAACAAAGAAACAGCAGGTTAGACATGAAAGAGGGAAAAAGGAGGAAGCTAACCAGAACAGAGCTTCTCTGCTTTTTCACTAATTCTTGAGACTTTCCAACCTTCTCTTTCCTTCCTTTCACTGTTCATTATGACTTTATCTCCCTCATGTAAGAAAGTTTTCCTTTATTGAGGTATATTTGACATACTATTATATGGTCTTGACGTTTATAGCATAGTCATTCAATATTTGTATACACTGTGTACACTGTGAAATAATTATCATAATCTAGTTACTATACAAAGCTAACTTTTTGAATTACTCTTTTGGCAACTTTGAAGTATGCTCTACCATATTATTAACTATAGTCACCATGCTATGGGTTACATCCCCATGGTTTACTTACTTTGTAGATGGAGTTTGTGTCTATTGATCTCCTTTATCTAATGTACTTACTCCCCAACAGTCACTCACCTCTGTAAACCATAACTCTGTTCTCAGTATCTATGATTTTTATTTCTTTTTTTTTTTTAGATTCTACATATGAGTAAAATTATATGGTGTTTGTCTTTGTCCATCTGATATTTTACTCATCATAATGACCTCAAGATTCATTTATATTGTCACAAATTACAAGATTTGATTCTTTCTCATGGCTGCATAATATTCCATCATAGATAGTTAGATAGATGGATAGATGGATAGTTGTTTCTATATGATGACTATTGTAAATAAGGCTGTAATGAATATGGGGATGCATGTATCTTTTTGAATTAGTGCTTCTGTTTTCTTCAGATAAATGCCCAGAAATGGAATTGCTGGATCATTTAATAATTCTACTTTTCATTTTTTAAAATTCCATACTGTTTTCCACAGAGATTGTATCAATTTATATTTTTATCAATAGTATATGAGAGTTCCCTTTTCTGAACATCCTCTGTAAAACTTGTTATTTTTTGTATTTTTGATAATAACTATTCTAATAGTGCAAGGTCATATCTTGCACTATCGTGGTTTTTACTTGTATTTCCTTGATGATTAGTGATGATGAACACTTTCTATGTGTCTTTTGGCCATCTGTATGTCTGCTTTGGAAAATATCTATTCAGATCATCTGTGCTGTGCTGTGCTGTACTTGGTTGCTCAGTCATGTCTGACTGTAGCCCATCAAGCTCCTCTGCCCATGGGGATTCTTCAGCCAAGAATACTGTAGTGGGTTGCACCACCTGCCTCCAGGGAATCTTCCTGACCCAGGAATCGGACTGGGGTCTTCTGCACTATAGAAAATTCTTTGCCAGCCGATCTACAGGGAAGTCTATGTTTTAATCAAATAGTTTTTCCTTGTTGCTCTTGTTACCAAATTTTACGAGTTATTTGTAAATTTTAGTTGTTAACACCTTATCAGATACATGGATTGCAAATAATTTTTCTCACTCAGTAGGCTATCTTAATATTTTATTGATGGTTTCCTTTGTTGTGTAGAAGGTTTTGAGTTTAATGTGATATTATTTATTTATTTTGCTTTTGCTGCCTTTGGTTTTGGAGTCAGATCTAAAAATTCTTTGCTAAGGCCAACATCAAGGAGTTTACCATCTATGTTTTTTTTTTTTTCCCCAAGGAGTTTTATGGTTTCAGATCTTGCATTTAAGTCTTTAATCCATTTGAGCTAATTTTTTTGTGTGGTATAACATAGTGCTCTAGTTTGATTCTTTTCCATAAAGCTGTTCAATATTCCCAGTACTTTGGATTAAACAGAGATTCTTTCCCCACTGTATATTCTTGCCTCCTTATAATTACAATTCATTGTAAATTAATTGACCTTGTGTGAATGAGTTTATTTCTTGGATCTCTGTAGTGTTCTATTGATTAATGTGTCTATTTTTTTAACAGAGGTATTAACATAATTGATTTACAATGCTGTGTATGTGTCTTTTTTTATGGTAATGCCTTATTGTTTTGATTACTGTAGCTCTGCAACAGAGTTTGAAATCAGGAAGCCTGGTGCCTTCAGATTTGTTTTTCCTTCTCTACTTTGTTTTGGTTAGTTAGGGATCTTTTGTGGTTCCATACCAATTTTAGGATTGTTTTGCTCTATTTCTGTGAAATATGAAATTGCAATTTTTATAGAGATTGTGTTAATTCTATATATTGCTTTGAATATATAACACATTTTAACATTTAAAAATATTAATTGTTTCAATTTATGAATGGGAAATAGCTTCTCATTTTTTTCTGACTTCTTCAATTTTTTTAATCAGTGACTTACAGTTTTCAGCATAGAGGTATTTCATCACTTAGGTTAAATTCATCTCCATGTGTTTTATTCCTTATGATGCAATTTTAAATGGACTTGTTTTTCTCAATTTGCCTTTCCAATAGTTTGTGGCTAATATATGTCAGATTTTTGTGTATTGATTTTGTACCCTGCCCCATTATTGAATTCATTTATTAGTTCTAACAAATTTTCTTTCTTTTTTTTTTTTTTGAGGGGGGGTAGTATCTTTAGGGTTTTCTATGTATAAAAGTATGCCATCTGCAAATAATTACAGTTTTACTTCTATCTTTCTGATTTGGATATGTTTTTCTTTCTTGCTTAATTGCTCTGGAAAGTACTTCCAATACTCTGCTGAAGAGGGGATAGTGGGCATCCTTGTCTTTTCCTGATCTTGGGGGAAAACTTTCAGTTTTCACACTAAAATATGATGTTAGGTAGTGTTAGTTGCTCAGTCATGTCAGACTCTTTGTGATCCCATAGACTCTAGCTTTCCAGGTTCTTCTATCCATGGAATTCTCCAGACAAGATTACTGGAATAGATATGCCATTCCTTTATCTTCCAACCCAGGGATTGAATCTGGATCTCCTGCATTGCAGGCAGATTCTTCACCATCTGAGCCACCAGGGAAGCCCAAATATGATATTAATTTCTCATATATGGACTTCTGATATATGGCTTTTATTATATTGAGATAATGGAAGTTAAACTTTGTCAAATACTTTTTCTCCATCTGTTCTGATAATCATATACTTTTTATCCTTCATTTTGTTAATGTGGTATGTCACACTGATTTGCAGATGTTCAACCATCCTTGAATCCCTGGAATTAATCCTACTTGATCATGATGTATGATCCTTTTAATGTATTATTGAATCTGGCTTATTAATATTTTGTTTTGCATCTGTGTTCATCAAGTTTATTGGCCTATAATTATCTTTTTCTTTCTTTCTTTCTTTCTTTGATATCATTATCCGGCTTTGATATGTGGGTAATTTTGGCCTTGTAAAATGAGTTTGGAAGTATTCTCTCTTCTTGAAGAGCTTGAGAAAGATGGGTATTAAATCTTTAGGTGTTTGGTTGAACTCATTGCTGCTACTGCTAAGTCACTTTAGTCATGTCCGACTCTGTGCAACCCCAGAGATGGAAGCCCACCAGGCTCCTCTGTCCCTGGGATTCTCCAGGCAAGAACACTGGAGTGGGTTGTCATTTCCTTCTCCAATGCATGAAAGTGAAAAATGAAAGTGGAGTCGCTCAGTCGTGTCTGACTCTTAGCGACCCCATGGACTACAGCGTACCAGGCTTCTCTGTCCATGAGAATTTCCAGGCAAGAGTACTGGAATGGGGTGCCATTGCCTTCTCCAGAACTCACTAGTGAAGCAATCTGGTCTTGAACATTTGTTTATTGTGTAAATTTGACTACTGACATAATCTCCTTACTAGTAATTTTCTATTTAAATTTTCTGTTTCTTCCTTGGTTCTGTCTTGGGAGATTGTATGATAATAAGAAGTTATTAACATCTTCTAGGTTCAATTTGTTGACATATACTACAACATCTTTAAGTATGAACTTTATACAGTGTATAAGTTTTTATAAAGTAAGACTTACAAAGCATTATTGTCAAATCATCAATCTCATGAATTTGGTCACTTTAAATATTTGAAGTTCCACTACAATAAAATGCATAAATTAATTATTTAAAAATACTTAAGAAAATGCCAACAAGCATTCTTTAGGTGCAACTAGAAATATAGGAACAATATAGCACTTCTTCTTGCTTGAGATATTTGCCTGCTATAAGAGTCTTGATTTCTTGTCAATAGAGTAATAACTGGTGCTATGTAAAGCTGAAACTCCAGTATTTTGGCCACCTCATGCGAAGAGTTGACTCATTGGAGAAGACTCTGATGCTGGGAGGGATTGAGGGCAGGAGGAGAAGGGGACGACAGAGCATGAGATGGCTGGATGGCATCACTGACTTGATGGGTGTGAGTCTAGGTGACCTCCGGGAGCTGGTGATGGACAGGGAGGCCTGGCGTGCTGTGGTTCATGGAGTCGCGAAGAGTCGGACACGACTCAGCGACTGATCTGATCTGATCTGATCTGATCTGATGTATACAGAAATTAATAAAATTATATATAACATCTGTGTAGTTTTACTCAAGTTTATGAAAAATCCAGGTTTCTTCTCATTTTGTCTCTTTCCTGAAGAGGAATATGAGTGATGGAGCAGACTCAGCATAGTTGAGAGTGGGGGGTGCAGGGGCAGGGTGTCTGCAAAGTGCTGTCCATGGTGTTGAACCCAGCTTTTTTGACACAAATGCAAAACTTAATCACGAATCAAGCAAAGCACTTACTCCTACTGTACTACAGGTACCTCAACTGCATACCTTGGAAACTGCCATCAGTTCCTTATAGATGGTTCACAAATTAAAACCTATCAGTCAATTCAACTCGAATTCATGTCTCAGATTTGCGTGTACTTCAGAACGTGTGGAAGAAAATTCATTTTAATATGCACACAGTTGACTCATCATCATCAACAGTTTACTAATTTTCACATAAAAAGTACTTGGAAGAATGATTATCAAGAGGATAAATAATCTCATTTTATTCAGAAATGAGAATTAACCAGCATTTAGTCTGTACTTGGTACTGTTTGAAGTGCTTCATATATATCGTGATAAAATAATCACAACAAACCTATAGAATAAGCCCTTATAATTTTTGTTTTGTAAATAAGAAACTTGAAATACACAGATGGAAAATTAGGGAACCAGAATTCTGCCCCAGGAACCAATCTGTTCAAGAATATGGACCAGGGTATTCCCTTATTTATAATATCTTTGTGTGTATTTGTGTGTTTGTGTACTCACTATTAATAATTGATTCTGCTTGTTATTTAAGTAAAAGCAATATTGCATAGTGATAGAGAAAGATTAGAAGATAGACTTTCTGGGTTTTAAATATCACTTGGATCATCAATACTTCCATGACCTTTGCAGTTTGTTATCCATTCTGCATCTATTTTCTCATCTATAAAGCAGGGAAATATTAGTACCTGTTGAATAAAGTTGTGAAGATTAAATTAATTAATATATATAAAGTATTAAGAAAAATACCTGGTACATAGCAGAACTCAGAATATGTTAGCTATCATTATTGCATGTTTTCATAGCATTAATTAGAGGCAATCAGATTTTGAAAACCTTATCTTGTACACAAAAAATTTTGTGAACATGGTTTAAATATTTAATTTTATTTCATATGCATTACTTTTTTTATAATTTAAATATAGAAGTTTGGCTGCTTCTCCAGCCCCATAACATCTAAATTTGATCTATGTGGCTGGATAAATAAGAAAGCATAAATTACAAATTAAGACATCCAGATAAATAATGTTTTGCACTGTGTAGCTGATTTACAATATATAATATTGTAATAGCATTCATGTGTGAAATAAGTCAATTAAACTTAACAGAAGAATTGACATTTCTTAGCACGTATGATTAGCTGATCGTTAGTTAGCAACTAAAGAAAAAGTGGTCAGTTGCCACAATAAGATGCTCAGATGAGACACACTAAATAAATAACAAGGCAGTATTAAATCAGAGATTTAAATGAAATAAGCACTTATAGGAATATTAAAGGGCCACAATTTCTCATAGCGATTGTTTCATTTTAATAATATCATTCATTTATAAAACATTCATTTGATTAAGAAGGTATTCTAGGCTTTATAACTAGGTATTTTATTATATTTTGGTATGCAAAGGATAAACAAAAAATGAACAGACAAAATGCAAGATGGAGTTTTCATCCTTAAAATATTTGATGTCAATGGAAGAGATAAACAATAAGTTATGGAAATCGAGTATATCAGAAGTATGTATAAAATATCATGTGAATAAACAGAAGGAAAGGCCTGTGAGAGTGATTTCAAAAATTATATAATTCTTTGGTGTTCTGGAGTAGCATCTTATGAGAAAATACAGTTTAGTTTTTAAGATGTAAGGGAAGTCAGGCTTTAAGTCTTAAATTGTGGTGCTGGAGTAGACTCTGAAGGGTTCCTTGGACTGCAAGGGGATCAAACCAATCAATCCCAGAAGAAATCAACCCTGAATATCCGTTGCAAGTACTGATGCAGAAACCAATACAATATTGTAAAGTTAAAAAATAAAATTAAATTAAAAAATATATATATTAACTCTTCAGCCCTCAGCCTTCTTTATGGACCAACTCTCACATTCATACATGACTACTGGAAAGATTATATCTTTTACTACACGAACCAGTGTCAGCAAAGTGAAGTCTTTGCTTTTTAAATACACTGTCTGGGTTTGACATAGCTTTCCTTCCAAGGAGCAAGTGTCTTTTAATTTCATGGCTGAAGTCACCATCCTCAAGGATTTTGGAACCCAAGAAAATAAAATCTATCATTGCTTCCACTTTTTTCCCTTTCTTTTTGCCGTGAAATAATGGAACCAGATACCATAACCTTAGTTTTTTGAATGTTGAGTTTTCAGCCAGCTTTTTCACTCTCCTCTTTCATCTTTATGAAGAGACTCTTTATTTCCTCTTAATTTTCTGCTATTAGGGTGGTGTTGTCCACACATCTGAGGTTGTTGATATTTCTCCTGGCAATGTTGATTCCAGCTCTACTTTCATTTATCTTAAAATCCTCTCAAGTTGGACAGATGTCATTAACTTCCTTTCCCAAATGATAAGGATAAGGAGGTTAGGTTAAACAAATTGCTTAAACCATAGAAAAAACTTAGTCACTAAGAGTGTCAGGTCCAGAAGCAAGGTCATAGCCCTCTGATTCCCTTCCATATGGCTCTTAGTGTATGGTGTACTTCAGGAATTAAAGTTGACTTGGAAAATCAGGAATGCCTATTAGATAGAGTCTTTCCTTGGTAAATATGTTTGTTAGTGTTTTCTCCTACAATAGTTAAAAATGATACAACTTAGAAAAGTAGTTTACTGTAAAGATTAAGAACTATGACTCAAAAATCAGAAGCCTATTGCCCTGTTGTGAATATTTAATTCTGTGTTATCCTGAATTGCATGTCTATTAATGGGGTCAGCTGAGGTAATTGAAGTAATCTGAAGATATAAACATGACCACAGGTTCTCGGTGAAAATATTGGAGACAGATCACATATGGTACTATAACATCTGAATGCCATGAACATTTGATTAAGAGAAACTCCCTCTTAATATGGAAAGAAACTAACATACACTTAGATAAATTGGTATCTCTACTTTTCAAATACTTTTATTTTAGGAGAGATTATATATACATACACTTTTTCAAAGCCTGATACTGTTATATTAATATATAACTCCCTTTTCCTTTTTACAAGCAGTGTGGCATTTAAGAGAACTTTCCCTCATTTTTTCCTCTACCTTTAAACAAAAATGTTTCCTCTATGATCATTTTTGTGTCTTGTTAGTTTCAATGACCTGCTACAGACACCACAGAAAGAGCACCTGGAAAATGAGCATAAGACATGGGACAACCACCTGTCCTGTAAAATAAGCATGTTTAATGACAGAACATACTGAAGCCAGAGTCAATATAACATTAATATTTAGATCACATGTATGAAATAGATTGATTTATCTGGATTTCCATTGTTTACATTTTTATTTTAAAAATGAGATATTAATACAAAAAGCTAGGTTAACAGCATGCTTTCAAAGAATGATAATCTATGATACTGCTCCTGCTACTGCTAAGTCGCTTCAGTCATGTCCAACTCTGTGCGACCCCATGGACGGCAGCCTACCAGGCTCCTCCGTCCATGGGACTTTCCAGGCAAGAGTACTGGAGTAGGGTAACATTGCCTTCTCCGAATCTGATAAGTACCTTTTAAACTTTCTGCAAATCCATTCAAATAATCCTAGTTAGCAGAGTTACTGAACATCAGCCAAGTATCAAAAAGGTGAGATAAAAAGGATTCTGGAAAAATCTATATACTGAACTTTTTTATTTAAAGAAGCTTGGTTTTACATCTGTGCCCAGGGAATATTGTTTTCTATGAGAAAAATGTGTGGGTTCTTTCAGATACAATTTGTAAAATGATCTATTTTTCTTATTAACATCCATAGAAAGGAAGAAGTCTCCGTTTGAATGAGTGGTGCAGTTTGCTCCCCAGATCTACTAGCAGACCAAATGTGCAGAGAAGACAGTTTCTGAGGTAGTATTTATGTTTATTTATATTTTTATGTGTCTTTCTTTTAAAATTTCATTTTACAGTGATCTGTCTCCCAGTATGAATTTACTGTACCTTGCTTTCTGTCCAAAAATATTTAAGGATACTTTAGAAACTAAAATGCATTGGTATCCTGAGGTACCTTTCAGATCAGATCAGATCAGTCGCTCAGTCGTGTCCGACTCTTTGCGACCCCATGAACCGCAGCACGCCAGGCCTCCCTGTCCATCACCAGCTCCCGGAGGTCACTCAGACTCGCATCCATCGAGTCAGTGATGCCATCCAGCCATCTCATCCTCTGTCGTCCCCTTCTCCTCCTGCCCTCAATCCCTCCCAGCATCAGAGTCTTCTCCAATGAGTCAACTCTTCGCATGAGGTGGCCAAAATACTGGAGTTTCAGCTTTAGCATCATTCCTTCTAAAGAAATTCCAGGATTGATCTCCTTCAGAATGGACTGGTTGGATCTTCTTGCAGTCCAAGGGACTCTCAAGAGTCTTCTCCAACACCACAGTTCAAAAGCATCAATTCTTCGCGCTTAAATAACCTTGGAAGCATGTCATTAACAGGATGATGAAAATAAATGTGATGAATTTAGTAATTGATAGCAAAGTTCACAAAATTGTATTCTCAACCTCACTAAATAGGATATGTATATAGAAAATCATCATGCTTTTACTTTTCCAGAGGAAACTTATCTAAAAGTTTCTAGCATGCATTATGAAGGTTAGCTTTACGTACTTAGGCTGATAGAATACATTCTTAGCTTTGACTTGTTACCGATTTTGTTACCTGACCAATTTTTGTAACCCTTTTAGGTATCTGTTTCGTCATTTTCAAGAGAGGTTAATAAGATATTCATGTCATGGGTCAGTTTTAAAGATCAAAAGGAGATATACATGTAAACTGAACAGTATCTGACATTTAATAAAGGCTTAATAATATTACCTTTGCTTATTATGTATTAACAAATTCATATCTATCAAAGCTTGTTTTAGTCAATAGTATTTTACCAGTGTAAAAATGTTATATTTCTTGAAATTCACAAAGGAAAATACTAAAATGTGTTTATTTCTGCCCTGAACATTCATTGTTTTGTGAAGAGAATCATATCTCAACATGAAAAGAGTGCAACCAAGCATCAATAATTGGGGCAAAGTTACCACTAAGAATCTTCAGTTTTAGCATTTTATATATTCACCATTTGAATGAAATTAGAATGTAAGTTTTGTAAGATATGAGTTTAGATTTATTTTTTTCTATGAATTGTGACCCTATTTTCAATGTAATAATTGAATGTTTTGTTTTAGTCATGTACAGCCATTCGTTTGGATAAAAATATCTTAAAATAAGGGAATAATACTGGAGTGGGTTGTCATGTCCTCTTCCAGGGCATCTTCCCCACCCAGGGACTGAACCTGTGTCCCTTATGTCTCCTACAATCCAGGTGGGTTCTTTACCACTAGAGCCACCTGAGAACCCCATGGGAGTTCTGTAGAGATGTAGTTAATTCACTTTGCTAACATCAAGGGCCTCAGAAAAGGTGACAACACAGTAAATTTAATTCTCAAAAAGATCAGAATCATATAACTGAAAAGTTCTCTATAGGACCAAATAAATGAACACATACAAAAACAGTTCATTTTTCTTAGAGTTTTCACTGTAACCCTTTACTGCAGCATTAAAAAAAAAAAGTTGAGAGATACATTTTCTTATCTTTTTAGTTATTTGGCTCAGTCCCTCAGATATGCTACGTTCCTATGAACTTCTGTCTCCTTACTTTTGTATTAGTCCAGAGAATGTTGAAGAATAGCAAGATAAACAGAGGCAATAAAGATAGATGGGGCATCAAAGAAGCAGTCTAGAACTTTCTGCTACACTTAGCATCATTTGCAGTTCTAGTTACATTCTTTCAAGCAATTAGATGATTTTTTTCAAAGATAGTCATTGCTTCAGTCAGTTCAGTTAAGTCGTTCAGTCGCATCTGACTCTTTGCAACCCCATGAATCACAGCAGGCCAGGCCTCCCTGTCCATCACCAACTGCTGGAGTTCACTCAGATTCATGTCCATTGAGTCAGTGATGCCATCCAGCCATCTCATTCTCTATCATCCCCTTCTTCTCCTGCCCCCAAGCCCTCCCAGCATCAGAGTCTTTTCCAATGAGTCAACTCTTCACATGAGGTGGACAAAGTACTGGAGTTTCAGCTTTAGCATCATTCCTTCCAAAGAACTCCCAGGGTTGATCTCCTTCAAAATGGACTGGTTGGATCTCCTTGCAGTCCAAGGGACTCTCAAGAGTCTTATCCAATACCACAGTTCAAAATCATCAGTTCTTCAGCGCTTAGTCTTCTTCACAGTCCAACTCTCACATCCATACATGACCACAGGAAAAACCATAGCCTTGACTAGATGGACCTTTGTTGGCAAAGCAATGTCTCTGCTTTTGAATATGCTATCTAGGTTGGTCATAACTTTCCTTCCAAGGAGTAAGTGTCTTTTAATTTCATGGCTGCAGTCACCATCTGCAGTGATTTTGGAGCCCCAAAAATAAAGTCTGACTTTATTAATCAGACTTTAATAAAGTCTGATTACCCATAGGTAATCCTGGGAGCTTCAAGAGATAACAACACAGTCTATCACTTGTTCTGAACATTGAGAGTTCTTCACATGATTGATGTAGGGCTAGGTCTCAGGTGTGTTTGGGTGTGTGTCCATTCATACACGGGAATTCAAACTGTTTCCACTGTTTCTCCATCTTTTTCCCATGAAGTGATGTGACCAGATGCCATGATTTTCGTTTTCTGAATGTTGAGCTTTATGCCAACTTTTTCACTCTCCTCTTCCACTTTCATCAAGAAGCTTTTTTGTTCCTCTTCACTTTCTGCCATAAGGGTGGTGTCATCTGCATGCTTACATTACCAAATTCTCACCTCTCAGGTTTTTTTTTTTTTCCATCTAGTTTATTTCCTAGTTGCCCTGAATCTTAAAAATCTTCAGCATTTTGCCATTTAAAAATTCTTTTCTCTAAAAGTTGTTTATACACTTTATATGTTTTTTTGTACTTGATTTGAAGGAAAGAATAAGTGATTATCCTTAAAAATATGTTTTTTTAATCTTAAAAAAGTAAGGATGTTAACAGGGATGGTAAATATATAATATATAGATTAAAATATTTGGGGTATCATGAATATATATATATATATATATATATATATATATATAGTTAACATCCTTACATATATATGTCCATGATACCCCAAATATTTTAATTTTAAAGTAAACAAATGTAAATTAACACATAGATTTCTTATATTATTGACATGTTATGTGCATCATGACCTTTTTGATATTTTGTTTTTAAAAATAATTTCTGGTACTGATTCTCACAATTTATTAACCTTTTCTATGAGATGCCCCAGTGGACTTTACAATTTCATAATGCATAACAACACCTGTTTAATGCAGCAAATAGCTATCAGGTTGTTATAACATTGAATCCTCCTCCTTGTATTTACAAAGATTAAGGAATTCCTCATTGTACCTATACTTTCAATAAATGCTGTTCCTACTCTCACTTTCTAAAGGGAGGGTAGAGACCAGGAAGAAAAGTGCTGGTTCTGCTGCAAAGGTTGAAAAGAAAGATGGTGGATGAACCTGCTGGAAGAGTCCCATGTTCTTGCCCAGGCACACCCAGGACAGCCTGCCTCCCTAGTACTGGCTGTTGGTGGTCCTCTCCTTTGAAATTTTAGTTTCTATAAAGGATGAGAGTAGTAGGTAATCCTGGGAGCTTCAAGAGATAACAACACAGTCTATCACTTGTTCTGAACATTGAGAGTTTTTCACATGATTGATGTAGGGCTAGGTCTCAGGTGTGTTTGGGTGTGTGTCCATTTATACACGGGAATTCAAAAGTACTGAAGCTGTTTTCCTATTTCTCTAATAAAATCTCAATTGACATTATAGAGAATATTAACCAAAAATGATTGACATTACATCTTTTATGGCTCTTAATGAGCCTCTTTGATTTAAAAGGTTTTATCAGCTAAGGTAGTCCTTGGGAGGCCACGAGGAAGTCACCCCTAGAATGTCCAAAAGTATTTGGTGGGGAGACAAGAAGCAACAAACTAAGGCCAAGGGTGAGTCTCTGTTATTGGCTTCTCCCTTGGGAGCCAAGGTCTTTTCCGTGTTAGTTTCCTGGGTCATCCCGTCCCTAGTTGCTTCCCAATGCTTTGTTTCAGGAGAAGGCAATGGCACCCCATTCCAGTGCTCTTGCCTGGGAAATCCCATGGACGAAGGAGCCTGGTAGGCTGCAGTCCATGGGGTCGCGAAGAGTCGGACGCGACTGAGCAAACTCATTTTTACTTTTCACTTTTATGCACTGAAGAAGGAAATGGCAACCCACTCCAGTGTTCTTGCCTGGAGAATCCCGGGGACGGTGGAGTCTGGTGGGCTGCCATCTGTGGGGTCGCACAGAGTTGGACAAGACTGAAGCGACTTAGCAGCAGCAGCAGCTTTGTTTCAGATTTTTTCTCCCATAAACGGTGCACGCCTTTCTTCATCCTTTTATCTGCTTGTCACTGACGCTGCCAACAGACAAACAGCCTAAACTTTCACACCGAGGTTAGGGCTCCAGAATCCCAAGGATTCTGGTCAGTCTCCAGGATGCAGCAAAGGTGTCCATCAGTGTGCTGGGGCGCATGAGCTGCTGAGAAGCCAAAAAACTTTTTCACCCTCAACATACATAGTCAGTCTAAACACCAAGATAGAAACCTTTGCAGCAGAACCCGCACTTTTCCTCCTGGTCTTTATCCTCACCCGTCTTGCTCATACCCTTGGAGCCACCTTTTGGCAGACCCCTCCCTGTACTGTCCTTGACTCCCGCGATCCTGGTCGGGCCGACTCTGGGCGCGTCTCGGGTTCCCCGCCGTCTCCGCCCGCGCTGCGTCCCCGCGTGCGCGCCGGGTTATCCAGTCTTTGAGCATGGCAGATTTTCACCAGATGACATCATGGGAGCTAGTGAGTGCCGGCTCCACAAGGGGGACGGAGAAGGGGAGGGAGGAGGGGGAGGGGAGAGGCTGGGAAGCCGCGCCAGAGCCATTGCCTGCCGCCTGCCTTCCTTCCGCTAGCCCGGGAGGAGCGCTCCGCCGGTTACTGACAAAGGATGGGAGGATGCCTGAACCCCGAGATGAGCGTTGTGTGCAGCCCGGCGGCCGCCTGAGCAGCTTCGCCCTTCGCCGGTGAGTGACCACGAAGATCCTCCAGGAAGCGCCGCTGCAAGCCCGTAGCTCTTCAGTTCGCGGTCCCAGAAGCCTGGGTCTTCCACCCGAGCGAGGCTCGGCGTGCCGTCAGCCCAGAAGCGCAGTCAGCAGGTGCCCTTGTCCGTTGGGTCCGAACGAGAGCTCAGGGTCGGCGTTTGTGCTGGTGCTGGGACCCACCTCGTCGGCTGCTGCCAGGGCGGTCCCTAGCCTGTCCGCCGGCGCTCTGCCTGTGCGCCAGCCCTTTCTGGTGGGTCCCGGGTGCGCGGCAGGTGCGGACACCACCTTCGTGTTAGGGCCGAATGGCGCCGCTCAGACAGCACTGAATCGATGACAGTCCCTTGACAGGCTCGAGTGTGGGCTTGAGGATCGGACACCGATTCCCCAGGGAGGCGCGCGCAGCTGGTGGCGGAGCGCAGTCTTTGTTTCGCGTTTGCGCCGGGGCGCTCAGCCCCGCGGATGTTCTCGGCGACTATCTAGGGGAGAAAGGGTTCCGGCTCCGCCCGCCTAGAGGGGTGCTGTCGCGTTCTTTCCGCGGAGAGGACTCAGACCCCAGAAGGGTCTTGGGCGCACAGGTGAGAATCGCAGTTCTGCAGCGCGAGCTTCTTAAGCTCCAGAAAGTGAAGTGACCAATCGAGGCAGAAAGACGCCCAAGTTCTGTGCCCAAGGGGTAAGAGTGAAAGAGCAAACTTAGGGGGACTCGCTCTTTTTTTTTTTTTTTTTCCCCCTGCTTGTTTCCGAAGCGCTGTTTTGTTGAGGATTCTTTGTGGCAAGTGGATGGAATTAGGGAGGTATATCCAGTATATCATTAGCGAGACCCACGTTTACCTGGCAATCCATTTTGTTTTTCAGTAATTTCAGAAAAAATTTGCTTGCTAAATATTTTTGAAGTCAGCATCTGTCCTAGTACAGAGCTTTGTGGGCTGGTAGAAAAGTCCTTTAGTTTAGAAAAGTCCCTGGCTGCTCAAGTCCGTTAGTTTAGAGTTGGGCTGCCTCTGAAAGCTGGAAGCCACAGTGCCCACGCCCACGCCTGCTCGCTGCCTGTCTGTTCCACACACATTTTACAAGTGAATTCCTGTTTAGGAAGAGTCAAATTTTCAGATGACAAAGCAGCGATACCTATTGGAATATTTTATTTTAATGTCAGTTTATTTGACTTTGTGAAAAAGGTGAAAGACGATAAAGTTTGCTACTTTGGGTTCAGTTACTTTATTTTAGAGTTCAATATACTGCCATTGACGTCTGAAAATATTTAAAATTTTAAGAGTTAGTTCATATTCATGAATTTAATGATGATAAATGATCTCTGAATAGTAACAAGATTCTTGGTATACACATTTGATGTTCCAACATCTAACGTAATAGGAGAGTATGAGAAATTCGGGAGGTCATTTGTTTTCTTTTTATTATAAAAAAAAAATTGCTGATTTTTCTCTGGACAGGTGTTCCTAAGTAAGCTTTTCCAAACTAGAAGTATCAAAACATATTTTGTTGATCAGTGCATGCTCTTCTGATAAACATAAGGTCTTTTCAGAACAGACTTGATAAAAAAAAAAGTTATTGGAATAAGAAATTCTGTGGAAGTGAAAAAGGAACTGGTTGAGACCATAGGCAGGTTTTACTAAATAGAAACGGTGGGAGGAAGATGGGTTTCAGAGGATGTCATATCAGTTTTTGTTCATTGTAGCTTTTGCATAGTTAAATATTTGATGGTTATGTTGAGAGACCAGTGATATAAACAGAAAACCTATCTCTATCCAAAACTTCTGGGTTTAAAAACAAAGTTTTCTCCCGTTGATTCAGAAATGACTTTTACCTCATTATTTGTTTCCTGACTTCTTAACAGAAAGGGCTCCACCATTTTCTTCAAAAGTTTTATTTCTTACTTTGTTGT
The DNA here is from genome assembly GCA_935064755.1 of Tragelaphus eurycerus. Taxonomy (NCBI): domain Eukaryota; kingdom Metazoa; phylum Chordata; class Mammalia; order Artiodactyla; family Bovidae; genus Tragelaphus; species Tragelaphus eurycerus. The sequence goes on along the minus strand of CAKXYN010000084.1, from coordinate 10,140,255 downwards.
ACTCATCTATTTATAGTAAAGCTTAAGAAACTGTCCATGAAATTTCTTAAAGAGCCCGCTTCTCACATCAGCTGTTCTCCTGAAATACAGTAATATCAGAATCTGTTTGAAACTAGCCTAGTGAATGACAAGTCTTCTGATGTGCTCACGTGATGGCATGTACCAGACAAAATAATATACATTTATGTAAAGTATATAATCCCAATCTGACAGTCAGTGAGCAGTGATAAGCAGGAGGTGTATGGTATTTGGCAAATGATATTTCCTTTAACAATAAGATATTTTACCCCTCAACCTTTATATGATAAATGAAGATGTACATTAAGATAGCAGATTATACTTTAGGTCTGAAATCTTTTATGTCAAAAATATTTATCCAAGAAGGTAAAAATGCTCTGATGCTTTACTACACATAAGATAGAATATGTGAGGAAAATCCTCAGAAGGTGTAAGCATCTAATAAATCAATATTATTTAATGCATTTGATAGGCAGTACAACATATATTTTAAATATATGAAGTAATATTCTCATAATATTCTTTATTATGTTTCACAAATATTTGAAACTATTTTATGACACTGCTAAGTCGCTTCAGTCGTGTCCGACTCTGTGTGACCCCATAGACGGCAGCCCACGAGGCTCCCCCGTCCCTGGGATTCTCCAGGCATGAACACTGGAGTGGGTTGCTATTTCCTTCTCCAATGCATGAAAGTGAAAAGTGAAAGTGAAGTCGCTCAGTCGTGTCAGACTCTTAGCGACCCCACCAGGATCCTCCGTCCATGGGATTTTCCAGGCAAGAGTGCTGGAGTGGGGTGCCATTGCCTTATCCGATTTTATTACACAGGACTCTGAATTTGGAAAGATTAGGGGAAGAAGAGGAAGTTGTAAGACAAAAACAGAGCTATACTATATTGCCACAAGTAGTCAGCAGTGGTATTTCAGGGTCATGGAAAAGAGCATTATGTCAGAAGACAGGAAGATTCTTGAGGAATAAGTCTATAGTTTTTGGTGACCTCTTGGTTTGTTATTTCAGTTGCTTTATATGAACAGATAATGTAGAATTTCTTTAATACAGTAAAACTCTTTTCACCTTCCTTGAGGCAAATTTAAATCTTGAACCCATTCAGAAGTTTGTTTTATGGTCTTAAGGATGCTTTATAAATCATAAAACATCATGACTTGGGTATTGAAATTGATCAGTAAAAGCTTTGTGGCTGAAAGGTTTTTGTATTTCAGCCTTTTCTGGAATTATAATTTAAGAGTGAAAACCAAAAGTTATGGAATTGTTGAAAATACTCAGGAAGGTGATGATATTTGGCGTTTCCTAGGTGGCTCAGTTGTAAAGAAACTCCCTGCCAATGCAGGAGACATTGGTGTAATCCCTGGGTTGAGAAGATCCCCTGGGGAAGGAAATGGCAGCCCACTCTAATATTCTTGCCTGGGAAATCCTATGGATAGAAGAGCTTGGCAGGCTACAGTCTATGAGGTTGCAAAAGAGTCACATATGACTCTTTCAGCAACTAGAGAACAACAACAATGACGTTTATAAGAGAAGATAATTTTGTTAATTGGGTTTTTAAAAATATATTTTTTAAGAAATTGAAAAAAAAATCCTCAGAAGCCAAAATTATTCCTTTGTCATATATTGAATACATTTTGCAACTTATTGGGCCCTTTTGGTAGTATAAATTCATTTTCTACCTCCCAGTGTAAGAATGTTGAAGACCAGGTAAGAAAAATATGTTCTAGCTTTAATTTTTTCATCAAATTGAGGATGAGTCTCTAAATCTCCTAAAAATTTCCTCTAACATAAAATAAAGATGACAGCATCTGCCTTGTATTTCTCACAGGAAGTGCTATATAGCAAATGAGCTAATATGCAAATATGATTTTTAAAATAGAAGAAGAACTAAAGATTATGTATTAGTTAACTTTTAAACTTTAGGTATTTTCAGTTAAAGAAGTAAATGTATATAAAAGTTAATTTAGTTTGTGATTTCTATTTTAAACATTTGGTATTTTCAATTAGAAGCATTCTTAACAATTCACTTATTGTACTGTTCATAAAAATTTTTAAGTAGATTTTTATAAAGTTGTCAACTTTACTGGTAACAAATTCTCTCAATTTTTGCGTGTCTGAAAATATTTGCTTCCCTGGTGGATCAGAGGTTAAAGCGTCTGCCTCCAATGTGGGAGATCCAGGTTCGATCCCTGGGTCAGGAAGATTCCCTGGAGAAGGAAATGGCAACCTACTCCAGTATTCTTGCCTGGAGAATCCCATGGATGGAGGAGCCTGGTAGGCTACAGTCCATGGGGTTGTAAAGAGTTGGACACGACTGAGAGACTTCACTTTCACTTTCCTTCTTTCAAAACTTGACCTTGTTATTCTTTGATTCTGGAGTCCATCAGATCTGTCAGTCTTGTTGTTGCTTTAAAGATATTGTGTCTTTGCCTCTGACTGTTTTTAAAATTTCCATTTTTTCTCACATCTACTATGATGTTCCTGGGTATGATTTTCTTTTGGTTTAACTTCTTTTAAGTTTGCAGAGCTTTTTGCATGTGTGGATAGACATCTTTCACCAGATGAAATTCATAGTGAATTCTTGATACTCTACTCCATTTTCTTTCTTTTCCTGAGATCATGGTTTTAAAACATGGTTTTAATATATGGTTTTTAATACATGGTTTTAATTTTTTTTTAATACATGATTTCACTGTGCTCAACATGGCTGTTTTACATATTCCACTATTTTCTACTCAATGCTTATTTGGAAAATTTCCTTTGACTTTTTCTCTAATCTTTTCCTATAGCTACACTATGCTCTTTAAACTATTGACCTTATCTATGGGTTTCTACTCTAGTTAGTGTAGTTTTTCAGTTTTCAAATGTATATTTCATTCTTTTTATGAATACCAATTTATTTTTGCTACCTTTTCCTGTTATTCTGCATATACTAATTAAATTTTTTAATTTTTTTTCTGCTAATGCCAGTAACTGGATTATTGTGAGCTTCTTTTCAGCATCTCTTTACTTTCAATTTTAGTAACTGTGTATAAAATTTTTTACGTCTCTAGACAATTCATCCAAGACCAAAGAGTTGTCAACATTTCTTCTGTTAAGTAGATAAAATGGAAGTGAAGTGAAGTAGCTCAGTTGTGTCTGACTCTTTGCAACCCCATGGATTATAGCCTACTGGGCTCCTCCGTCCATGGGATTTTCCAGGCAAGAGTGCTGGAGTGGGGTGCCATTTTCTTCTCCAGAGGATCTTGCCAACCTAGGGATCGAACCTATGTCTCCCACAGTGTAGGCAGATGCTTTACCATCTGAGCCACAAGGGAATCCCTGTAACATGCTAGGAACAGATAAAATGGAGAGGTGGACAATCATTGCAATCCAGTTGATGATGAAGCTGGCTCCAGTGTAAATGGACTTCATTCCAGGCAGGGGTACCTAACTGCCAAGGAATAGACATCTAGAGCCTTCCACCAGTGCATTCACAAACACTAAACACAATTACTCAGTGCAAGACCTCTGAGAATCCTCTGCTCTTCTTTTCAGATGCTTTCTTGTTAGACTCTTAGCGTCCAGTCATATGCACAACATTATAAGAGCAAACATCATGTGGGTAAAACCAGGCATATGCCAGTTTGGTACTTCATCATTTATTTCTTACTGAAATCTCAGCCTATTCTAAATTTAATCTTTTATATTTCACTCCAAAAGCCATCCCCCCACCCTGGATTCTTTACCCTGAATCAGGAGTCCTTTGCCCAGGCAAAGCCCATATTCTCAACCTCTTGCTGTGTGTTTAGGTTGCCAAATGTCCCCATTTCTGTTTCAGGGAAGAAGAGCTCCTTCAATAGTTCAGTTTACCTCTGCATGTTTCATTTATTTGGAGTCTTGAAGCCTCTACTTTTGGCTTCTTCAGAAGCTCTTCAATAGTTTTTTAACAGATTTGTTTTCTGGCTTTTCTTCTTGTTCCAGGTGGTAATATTGGTCATTGTGAGTTACTCCACTATAACTGTCAGGTGTATTGGCTCATTACTTTTCACTGATTACAAAAACAGATGTGTAGAGATGTAAGATAATTACTTGGTGATAAAGCTGGAGTAAGTAATCTCAGTAATTTCAATTTATAGGCTCCTAAGCAATAGAGCTAACTCTGAACCCATTTGATTTTAAAAACTGTTGTTATAAAAAGAGGTCAGATGGTTTGGGAAGATCCTCTAGAGAAGGGAATGACTATCCATTCCAGTATTCTTGCCTGGAAAATTCCATGGACAGAAGAGCCTGAAGGGCTACAGTCCATGGGGTTGCAAAGAGTCAGACATGACTGAACAACTTTCACTTTCAGGTAATAGAGCTAACTCTGAACCCATTTGATTAAAAATAAATGGTGTTATTAAAAGAGATCATATTCTATAATACTATGCAGTTTCATTATGTACAATATGATTTGGAAACTTTTTATTTCCTTTTTGAGGTAGAATTTTACAACAATGGAATGCAGTAATTCAAATAGGGAATACATTTACATTCATGGTTCAGTTCAGTTCAGTCACTCAGTTGTGTTCGACTCTTGTGACCCCATGAATCACAGCACGCCAGGCCTCCCTGTCCATCACCATCTCCTGGAATTCACTCAAACTCACGTCCATCTAGTCCATGATGCCATCCAGCCATCTCATCCTCTGTCATCCCCTTCTCCTCCTGCCCCCAATCCCTCCCAGCATCAGAGTCTTCTCCAATGAGTCAACTCTTGGCATCAGGTGGCCAAAGTACTGGAGTTTCAGCTTTAGCATCATTCCTTCCAAAGAAATCCCAGGACTTATCTCCTTTAGAATGGACTGGTTGGATCTCCTTGCAGTCCAAGGGACTCTCAAGAGTCTTCTCCAACACCACAATTCAAAAGCATCAGTTCTTCGGTATTCAGCTTTCTTCATAGTCCAGCTCTCACATCCATACGTGACCACTGGAAAAACCATAGTGTTGACTAAATGGACCTTTGTTGGCAAAGTAATGTCTCTGCTTTTGAATATGCTATCTAGGTTGGTCATAACTTTCCTTCCAAGGAGTGTCTTTTAATTTCCTGGCTGCAGTCACCATCTGCAGTGATTTTGGAGCCCCCCAAAATAAAGTCTGACACTGTTTCCACTGTTTACCCATCAATTTGCCATGAAGCGATGGGACCAGATGCCATGATCTTCGTTTTCTGAATGTTGAGCTTTAAGCCAACCTTTTCACTCTCCTCTTTCACTTTCATCAAGTGGCTTTTTAGTTCCTCTTCACTTTATGCCATAAGGGTGGTGTCATCTGCATATCTGAGGTTCTTGATATTTCTCCCGGCAATCTTGATTCCAGCTTGTGCTTCTTCTAACCCAGCATTTCTCATGATGTACTCTGCATATAAGTTAAATAAGCAGGGTAACAATATACAGCCTTGACGTACTCCTTTTCCTATTTGGAACCAGTCTGTTGTTCCATGTCCAGTTCTAACTGTTGCTTCCTGACCTGAAAACAGGTTTCTCAAGACATTCATGGTAAATAAACACAATAAACTGACAAAATTTTTCTTTCTCTTAGGTGTGATGCAATACATACACATGTGTGTATTAAAAAATCACTCCTTTCTGAACATAAGCATCCCATGATTTAGGAATCATCCTAACTCACATAAGTTCTACATATGAGGAGTAAATAGGGAATCCTCTGGCAGCCCGGTGGTTAGGACTGACTATTCCCATTTCAGAGGCCCGTTTCAATTTCCGGTAGGGAAACCAATAGGCCATGTGACCAAAACATAAATAAATAAGAGGGTGAATTATGTAGGAATTCTAGAGCCACTCTCTTTGTAGAAACAACTGTCGTTTGTTTTTCAGATTGTTACTTCAGAACACGAAGATACAAACTTAGCTTGTCATATGCATATAATAGAGTTGACAAGTTAATAGTACATCAATTTTTATTCTCCTTGTTATATGGCTGACACTCAGAATATTCCTCCAGAAGAAATGTTACAAATGATGGTCAGTTGGTTTTGAAATGATGTCCTTAACAATATACTTAAAGCATGACCTAAATTAACTCTACTCATATGCATTGCTGCTGCTGCTGCTAAGTCACGTCAGTTGTGTCCGACTCTGCGACCCCAGAGACGGCAGCCCACCAGGCTCCCCCATCTCTGGGATTCTCCAGGCAAGAACACTGTAGTGGGTTGCCATTTTCTTCTCCAATGCATGAAAGTGAGAAGTGAAAGTGAAGTCGCTCAGTTGTGTCCGACCCTCAGCGACCCCATGGACTGCAGCCTACCAGGCTCCTCCATGGGATTTTCCAGGCAAGAGTACTGGAGTGGGATGCCATTGCCTTCTCCGACTTATATGCATTAGCCTATAAATTTTGTTGAATCTGTTTATGAATGAAAGGACACTCAAAGTGAACTAAAATATGTAATGATATTTCTAAGTGATTATAACATATGAGAAACCACTGACTTTTGTGTAGAAATTGGAGAATCCAATTCTTTTAGGTGGAAATTGGAGAATGCTGGGAATGAACTTTTTGCTGCTTTCCGTTCAGGGTCCTGAAGTCCTTTTGGAAATTGAGTAATACTGGTAAGAGTGATTGTCAGTACTTGCTCACTATTAGGGGCTGACACTCTGATGATCAGTGAATTGGTTCTTACGGCATATCTCATGCTTCAACTTAGTCCCTGCCTAATATACTTTCAGTCTCACTCTGCTTCTGTCTATGACTACGGCAAGCTTGGTAGCCAAGCTATGACTCATTTGTATTGATTTCTCACACTGAGCTTCTGCTAAGTACCTTTCACTTTCTCCTTTGTAACTTACCAGTGTGTCTTCCCTCTGCCCCTTAAAGTGCAGCCTAGAAGCAGGAGGCATGAGACTGAGTAGGCAGTTCTGAGAGGCTTTCTATGGGGCCTCAGAAGTTCCTGGGTGGAACTTCAGGTGGCCATGATCATGACCTGAATCTATACACCTGTATTAGCTTTTATTTGCCTGTTTCACTTTATCTGGTGTTTCATTCTTATTCTCTGAGATCACCTTCTACTATATGCACATTAGTTTTTATTTCAGACACTGCTTTTGAAGGAAACTTGGCCTAAATTATGTGATAAGTTGACTTTTCTTCTCTACAAGAAAATGAAAAAAAGAAAGAAAGAGGAAAAGAATCATGGCTAAAGCCTAAGTGAAGTGAAATGAAAGTCGCTCAGTCATGTCTGACTCTTTGCCACCCTATGGACTATACAGTCCATAGAATTTCCCAGGCCAGAATACTGGAGTGGGTAGTCTTTCCCTTCTGCAGGGAATCTCCCCAACTGAGGTCTCCCACATTGCAGGCAGATTCTTTACCAGCTGAGCCACAAGGGAAGCCCAAGAATACTGGTGTGGGTAGTCTATTTCTTTTCCAGCAGATCTTCCTGATCCAGGACTTGAAGCAGGGTCTCGTGGCTCAGCTGGTAAAGAATCCTCCTGCAATGCAGGAGACCTGGGTTCATACCCTAGGTTGGGAAGATCCCCTGGAGAAGGGAACAGCTACCCACTCCAGTATTCTGGCCTGGAGAATTCCATGAACTCTATAGTCCATGATGTCACAAAGAGTCGGACACAACTGAGCGACTTTCCTTTCACTTCTCTTCACTCCTGCATTGCAGGTGGATTCTTTACCAATTGAGCTATCAGGGAAGCCCATAAACCACATTAATTTACCATAAGAGAAAATGATAAGGAAGAAGATAAAAGTATGTTTCTCAAAGGTATTTAATTTACAAAGTCATAATTTTTAGATCACCAAATGGAGTCCTATAAGGTCATCTGTTTACTTAATGATTAATTTCCCTCTCTTCCTCCCTTCTTTTCTACTTCCCTTTAATATATAATTACTGGTCATCTACTTCATAGCTTGTACTAAGCTAGGTCCTGGTAATATAATGATTGGAAAATGTGGCATGATCCCTGCCTATTTGGAGAGTTTTATTTTGTGAAATGAATTAAACACTTACCCAAGCAGATGCACATATGGGAGAGTGAATGTACTGAAGGACAGCTATACACTAATGAGAAAGCTTGTACCTTGGGACTTTGACTTACTTCAGTTTAGAGGGAAGGTCTAGGCAAGGCTTCTTGAGGCCAGGACATTTGAGCTGAGAGCAAAAGGGTGAGTATGAATTAATCAGGCAGGAAGAGGAGGAAAGAGTCTTCTAGTAGAAGGACAAATGTACTGTGCTTAAGGCCCTTGTTGTTGGGAGAAGTCTGACAAATTTCAAGGTACCATTGGCATCTTGAAAGAAGGAGTGTGATGTGGTTGAGCAGTTGTGCCAGATATGAGGAGCTGTTACAAAATATTTCAAATATTGTAGAATGAAGTGTGTGTGCATCTGTGTGTGTGATTGTGTTTGAGTGTGATGGTAGCAGTAAGGAGGGTGCCTCACAAATAAATGAGATGATACATTAGCAAAAAAACCTCTGGGGAAAACACTGTATAGTATATACAGTCTAAAAACTATTGAAAGTTATGAGCATTTGAAAGATATGGTATGAATGGTAGGAATTGATCCTTATTTGTTAGTCCATTTCTGAATAGAGTTGAGTAAAAGGGAATGAAGTATTCATTCTTTTTTTTTTTTTTTGCTTAATTTATTTGTCCTAGCTCATGTTACCTTAAAAACTGTAAAAATGTCTTTTTAGGTTCTAGATGTCTAAGTAGTTTTATATTGCTATAAAATTTATATATCTTTGCTGCTGCTGCTGATGCTGCTAAGTCACTTCAGTCGTGTCCGACTCTGTGCGACCCCATCGACGGAAGCTCACCAGGCTCCCCTGTCCCTGGGATTCTCCAGGCAAGAACACTGGAGTGGGTTGCCATTTCCTTCTCCAATTCATGAAAGCGAAAAGTGAAAGTGAAGCCGCTCAGTCGTGTCCGACTCTTAGTGACCCCATGGACTGGAGCCTACCAGGCTCCTCCGTCCATGGGATTTTCCAGGCAAAAGTACTGGGGTGGGGTGCCATTGCCTTCCCCGATATATCTTTGCTAGCTATGTGTTAATTTTTAAGGTGATAGAAATATAGGTAGACTTTTCTCTTTGAAAAGTATTTCAACTAAATTGTTACATAAGGTTGCTTTTAGTAGTGTAACACAGAAGGCATCTACTTGGATGCACGGTAGCATGGTGCCTGGCCATGTTTAATTACCCAGTCCCAAGTCAGCTCCTGCACTGAGGTTTTAATAAAGTTAAATTACCTTTGTACCCACACAAGTTTGGATCCTGGATCTACTAGTTTTTCTTGAATTTGAAATTCAAGGGTGTAGAGATAAATGATTTTACATTTAGAGCTATATTTCCTTTGATATGTCTTGGCATTAATTTTGCCTTAATTGAACACAAAGTTACATTCCAGACTCAGTGTGAAATGACCCTTTCAGATTTAGCATAACACATACAACAGCTCTTGCTAGCTATTTTCCCTTCTTGGTGAGATAATGTGGTTTATTTTTATAGGTTACTTTTAAACTTAATCTTTTATGAAATCTCTTAGTCACATGAGTATGTCTTATATTTTTAATGTTTAATAAATAAATGGATAAGCAAGTATTGATTTAGAAAGTACAGCATAAAAAAAGATTTGTGCCAGGAACAAAGACAAAGAATTAGACATATGGGAGAATTAATTTGGAGATTATTAAGATAATGAATAACAAGTTTAAAAGGAAAAGCCTGGGACTGTTGATTTGTTCTTTATGATGTTCATCATGAAGGATAACCACCCCTAGATTCAGAAAAGCAAACTTAGAAAATTCCCCTCCCCCTATTTTTTCTAGACCAAAAGTTAGAAAAAATATCTGAAAAGCAGTGATAATAGACACTATTTTCATGGACTTTCGTTATGAGGATGAACCATAGCTGTCAACTTACAGAAATTGTTACAAACGATACAGTAAGTATTAACTTATTTTTCATCACATATTTCCCAGTAACTCAGAAAGCTCAAAAATCTGTTTTGGGCACATGTAAAAGAGATCTTAGAATTTGAAGTCTAATTACAATCATCTGTTTTTCTTTAAATAATAAATAAAAATATTTCAAAATATTGGCAGTAGTCATAGGAGTGTGGTTAGTTTATTTCTTATTTTTTTTTTTTTACTATATTTTCATATAATCCTAAGTATGATTTATTTTTATAGAAAAATGAAATAAATACTTCTTGAGTGGAAAAACTAAGTATCTGAAGCAAAACTTCAAAGTCACAAATTCTGTTAAATTTGATTTGTTTTGTAGATGTTTGTTTTTATAATACTTTTCTCCACATGTGTGTATATATAAATATATATATATATGATAAATTTATTTATAGAGAAAAATGATATGAAAGGAATCTTCTATTTCATGCTAAGTTACACTCTATATCTAGTGCAAAAATTTCATTGACTAACGTGCTCAACAGTATAAGTGGCAACATATGTTTGGCAATTTCTTACTAGGTTCCCAGATTTTTTATTTTGTTTCTAATAAATTGTTCCAAGAAAATTGTTGATTATCCTCACTAACTAGTCCTAAAAAATAATGAAGGGAACACTTTAATATTGTCAAGTTTTGCTTTTTACTTTTATATGTTTTCATGAGAGCAAAGAGTTATCCACATTTTTTGCCTCTCTATTTTTTATGGTAGCAACATTTGTCTGGGTTCAGCACTCTAAGCTCACAGCCACTTACACCTGCATGGGCTCCTCCTCCTCCTTTAGCAACTGCGGGGTCATTTACTCATGTGCACTTTATCATGTGGATACCAGGGCTGTCTGTGCTTTTAGAAAAGGAATAATTTTGTGTTAGTTCTCCCTCAGTGAGTGAAAAACTGCCTTAATTCAATTTGTACACTTTACTTAAGTAAATATTTGTTATATAAAGGCAATTTGAAAGTTGGTTTTACACAGAAAGGCCTATTAGAGGAATAGTAAGCAGTAGTAGTTGGAAAAAGCTCAGATTCTAAGTCATATGGAAGTCCCCACTCACTAGTGAAGTACACTAACCAAAATGCTTAACCTGTTTGAATGTCAGCTTCCTTATTTGCAAAACAAGGATAATAATCCCTCCCCATTAGGATTGTTGGGCTTCCCTTGTGTCTCAGTGGTAAAGAACTTGCCTGCCAATGCAGAAGACACGGGTTCAATTCCTGGGTCAGAAGATCCCCTGGAGAAGGAAGTGGAAACCTATTCCAGTATTCTTGCCTGAGAAAGAGGACAGGACAGAGGAGCCTGATGGGCTACAGTCCACACAGTTGCAAAAGAGTCGGACATGACCTAGTGATTAAACAACAGCAGCTAGGGTTTTAGACATTACTTTGCCAGACAAAGATCTGTCTAGTCAAAGCTATGGTTTTTCCAATAGTCATGTATGTATGTGAGAATTGGACTATAAAGAAAGCTGACACTGAAGAATTGATGCTTTTGAACTGTGGTGTTGGAGAAGACTCTTGAGAGTCCCTTGTACTACAAGAAGATCCAATCAGTCAATCCTGAGGGAAATCAGTCCTGAATATTCTTTGGAAGGACTGATGCTGAAGCTGAAACTCCAATATTTTGCCCAACTGATGTGAAGAACTGACTCATTGGAAAAGATCCTGATGCTGGGAAAGATTGAAGGCAGAAGGAGAAGGGAACAGAGGATAAGATGGTTAGGTGGCATCACCAACTCAGTGCATGCTGCAGCCCATGGGCTCACAAAGAGTCAGATAAGACTGAGCAACTGAACTAAGCTGAGGATTAAAAGTAGTAAGTAAATTCTCATAACATATGAGGATTAAAAGTAGTAAGTAAATTCCCTAATAAATATTAGGTATTTAATGCAAGTTCTTCATACTATTTTTAAAGCCAATATTATATACTGTCTGTAAACTCTCAGGTAGATATTTATCTATATGTATCTATATATCTATGTCTTTCTTGGTGACTCAGACTATAAAGAATATACCTGCATTTAAGGAGACCTGGGTTGGATCCCTTGGAAAGGGAGTGGCTACTCCCTCCAGTATTCTCACATGGAGAATTCCATGGACAGAGGAGGCTGGTGGGCTACAGTCCGTGGTGTTGCAAAGAGTTGAACACAACTGAGTGACTAACACTACTTTTGCTATTATATATAAGTTAGATATGACATACATTATGCATTTTAATCTTTGAGTTATCTTGGTACTTACTCGGTGTAGATGAAATTTGAAGATGAAATTTAGTTACATGGAAAACTAAGAAAATCCCCAGCAGACACCACCATCATGACTTCCAAATGAATGAATGAGTTATATATAAATATTATTAATCAGAGATCAGATTAGTCGCTCAGTCGCATCCGACTCTTTGTGACCCCATGAATCGAAGCACGCCAGGCCTCTCTGTCCATCACCAACTCCCGGAGGTCACTCAGACTCACATCCATCAAGTCAGTGATGCCATCCTGCCATCTCATCCTCTGTCGTCCCCTTCTCCTCCTGCCCCCAATCCCTCCCAGCATCAGAGTCTTCTCCAATGAGTCAACTCTTCGCATGAGATGGCCAAAATACTGGAGTTTCAGCTTTAGCATCATTCCTTCCAAAGAAATCCCAGGGCTGATCTCCTTCAGAATGGACTGCTTGGATCTCCTTGCAGTCCAAGGGACTCTCAAGAGTCTTCTCCAACACCACAGTTCAAAAGCATCAATTCTTCGGCGCTCAGCCTTCTTCACAGTCCAGCTCTCACATCCATACATGACCACAGGAAAGACCATAGCCTTGACTAGATGAACCTTTGTTGGCAAAGTGATGTCTCTGCTTTTGAATATGCTATCTAGGTTGGTCATAACTTTCCTTCCAAGGAGTAAGCGTCTTTTAATTTCATGGCTGCAGTCACCATCTGCAGTGATTTTGGAGCCCAGAAAAATAAAGTCTGAAACTGTTTCCACTGTTTCCCCATCTATTTCCCAGGTAGTGATGGGACTGGATGCCATGATCTTCATTTTCTGAATGTTAAGCTTTAAACCAACCTTTTCACTCGCCACTTTCACTTTCATCAAGAGGCTTTTTAGTTCCTCTTCACTTTCTGCCATAAGGGTGGTGTCATCTGCGTATCTGAGGTTATTGATATTTCTCCTAGCAATCTTGATTCCAACTTGTGTTTCTTCCAGTCCAGCATTTCTCATGATGTACTCTGCATATAAGTTAAATAAACAGGGTGACAATATATAGCCTTGACGTACTCCTTTTCCTATTTGGAACCAGTCTGTTGTTCCATGTCCAGTTCTAACTGTTGCTTCCTGATCTGCATACAAATTTCTCAAGAGGAAGATCAGGTGGTCTGGTATTCCCATCTCTTTCAGAATTTTCCACAGTTTATTTTGATCTGCACAGTCAAAGGCTTTGGCATAGTCAATAAAGCAAAAATAGATGTTTTTCTGGAACTCTCTTGCTTTTTCCATGATCCAGCGGATGTTGGCAATTTGATCTCTGGTTCCTCTGCCTTTTCTAAAACCAGCTTGAACATCAGGAAGTTCACGGTTCACATATTGCTGAAGCCTGGCTTGGAGAATGTTGAGCATTACTTTACTAGCGTGCGAGATGAGTGCAATTGTGCCGTAGTTTGAGCACTCTTTGGCATTGCCTTTCTTTGGGATTGGGATGAAAACTGACCTTTTCCAATGTTGTGTCCACTGCTGAGTTTTCCAAATTTGCTGGCATATTGAGTGCAGCACTTTCACAGCATCATGTTTCAGGATTTGGAATAGCTCAACTGGAATTCCATCACCTCCACTAGCTTTGTTCGTAGTGATGCCTTCTAAGGCCCACTTGACTTCACATTCCAGGGTGTCTGGCTCTAGGTTAGTGATCACACCATCATGATTATCTGGGTCATGAAGATCTTTTTGTACAGTTCTTCTGTGTATTCTTGCCACTTTTTCTTAATATCTTCTGCTTCTGTTAGGTCCATAACATTTTTGTCCTTTATCGAGCCCATTTTTGCATGAAATGTTCCTTTGGTATCTCTGATTTTCTTGAAGAGATCCCTAGTCTTTCCCATTCTATTGTTTTCCTCTATTTCTTTGCACTGATCGCTGAAGAAGGCTTTCTTATCTCTTCTTGCTATTCTTTGGAACTCTGCATTCACATGTTTATATCTTTCCTTTTCTCCTTTGCTTTTCGCTTCTCTTCTTTTCACAGCTATTTGTAAGGCCTCCCCAGACAGCCATTTTGCTTTTTTGCATTTCTTTTCCATGGGGATGATCTTGATCCCTGTCTCCTGAACAATGTCACGAACCTCATTCCATAGTTCATCAGGCACTCTATCTATCAGATCTAGGCCCTTAAATCTATTTCTCACTTCCACTGTATAATCATAAGGGATTTGATTTAGGTCATACCTGAATGGTCTAGTGGTTTTCCCTACTTTCTTCAATTTCAGTCTGAATTTGGCAATAAGGAGTTCATGGTCTGAGCCACAGTCAGCTCCTGGTCTTGTTTTTGCGAATGCATAGAGATTCTCCATCTTTGGCTACAAAGAATATAATCGATCTGATTTCGGTGTTGACCATCTGGTGATGTCCATGTATAGAGTCTTCTCTTGTGTTGTTGGAAGAGGGTATTTGCTATGACCAGTGCATTTTCTTGGCAAAACTCTGTTAGTCTTTGCCTTGCTTCATTCCATATTCCAAGGCCAAATTTGCCTGTTACTCCAGGTGTTTCTTGACTTCCTACTTTTGCATTCCAGTCCCCTATAATGAAAAGGACATCTTTTTTGGGTGTTAGTTCTAAAAGGTCTTGTAGGTCTTCATAGAACCATTCAACTTCAGCTTCTTCAGCATTACTGGTTGGGGCATAGACTTGGATTACTGTGACATTGAATGGTTTGCCTTGGACATGAACAGAGATCATTCTGTCGTTTTTGAGAGTGCATCCAAGTACTGCATTTCGGACTCTTTTGTTAACCATGATGGCCAGTCCATTTCATCTGAGGGATTCCTGCCCACAGTAGTAGATATAATGGTCTTCTGAGTTAAATTCACCCATTCCAGTCTATTTTAGTTCGCTAACTCCTAGAATGTTGACGTTCACTCTTGCCATCTCTTCTTTACCACTTCCAATTTGCCTTGATTCATGGACCTGACATTCCAGGTTCCTATGCAATATTGCTCTTCACAGCATCAATACATGGCATCAATTTACAGTGAGTTTTCTTATTTTTCCTTTTTTTCTTTGTTTTAAAAGTTTTCAATGATGAGAGCATATCACTTTGATAATATAAATAGAAAGGAAACTTTATTTTTAAAATGAGTTGTTACTAGTTTGTGACTCGTAACAATATAAGAATTCAATCTGATTTCTAAAATATTGTTAATATATCATGCTGCTACTAAGTCACTTCAATCGTGTCCAACTCTGTGGGACCCCAAAGATGGCAGGCCACCAGGCTCTGCCGTCCCTGGGATTCTCCAGGCAAGAACAGTGGAATAGGTTGCCATTTCCTTCTGCAGTGCATGAAAGTGAAAAGTGAAAAGTGAAAAGTGAAAGTGAAGTCGCTAAGTTGTGTCCGACCCTCAGCGACCCCATGGACTGCAGCCTACCAGGCTCCTCCATCCATGGAATTTTCCAGGCAAGAGTACTGGAGTGGGGGGCCATTGCCTTCTCCGTAATATATTATAGTAGGGTAATAAACATAATACAAAACAAAAGAACAAATGTGGATTTTTTCCAATGTTTTTGAAGCTAAAACACTATAAAAACAGGTTTGTTGTAAAAAATTTAATCAATATGCAAATATGTGAGTGAAAAGTTAAAGTCCCTCTTTAAATCTCTCCAAACTCAAAATTACTGACTTTCTTCCTGAGATGTGGCCAAAATGCTGACATTTTATATTCATATATATCATATATATTTACATTCATATATAACATATACATTTTAATAAATGTGTATTGTGTTGTGCCTTGTCTTTTATTGTATCTCTTGGATGTCTTTTTAATGTATGGAATTATATGTCTGAACATATTCAGCAATTTAACTTTTAGAAAAACCCTAGCATGTAGGCACAAAAAGACAAGTTTATAAGAGTATCTTTGTATTAATTTAAAAACCCAAAAAATCATAAAATTATAGTCTTCATAGTGTGATGATTACCTCATCTTTTTCTTACCTCCAATTACCTTTCACTTTGCCTCATCTTTATCCCATAAATACCCCAAGCCCCTCACCTTCAGGGAGGCAGATTTGAGACTTGTTCTCCCATCTCCTAACTTGGCTGAGTGAACGCAGCTGCTGGCCAAGTAGCATTCATTGCCACTTATGTCCTGCAAGTCCTATATGGTAGTCCCCCTTGTCCAAGATTTTGCTTTTTGCAGTTTCAGTTATATGTTTAACCTCTGTAAGAAAATATTAAATGATAAATTCTGGAAAGAAACAATTTATAAAATTTAAATTGTGTGTCATTCTGAGTAGTGTGATGAAATCATATGTCTTCCTGGGACATGAACCATCCCTTTGTTCAGTATATCTGTACTGTATACACTATCTGTTTGTTAATGCTGTAGGAAAAAACATAGTATCTGTGAAGTTTGATATGATCTGAGGTTTCAGGCATCCACTGTGGGTTTTGGAACATATCCCACGTGGATAAAAGGGGCCTACTGTGCTACAAAGCTCCAGTTTCATCTCCTTTCTGTAACTCTATATCTTCCTCTTGCCCCATCAAGCCTGGGAGATAGTGCTGACAAAGGGATGCTTAACAGCATCCTTCTTTTAACTATCATCATGCCTCAGTAATTTTTCTCTTTGGTTGTGATATCTTTTTTCCTCCAAGCTTTTGACATACAGCTTGGTGGGATTGGAAGGGCATTCATTTGATAGTTTAAGAGAACTGTCATTTTTATGATAGAGCCTTTCTACATATATATATGTTATACATGTCTCCTTACCTAGTTTTGTGTGCTTCTATCATGTTATAATTTATTCTATAAAAATATTGCTTAGCCTTTTTGAGATTTATTCCAAGAATTATTTTCATGTTTATTATAATTATGAATGAGATATTTATAAAGATATAAGGTTATTGTTGATAAATATTGATTTTTGCATGTTAATTTCCCATCCACAAACTTACTATTCTATTTCCTCTCATAGATTCTTTTGGAGGTTCTCTTCCATACTCTAGGTAGAGAATTATGTTGTCTTTGTATAATAAATATAGTAATAATAGTCATTACTAAATTTGCATTGACAATATAGTAGAGGACAGAGGAGTCAGACATGCTAATACAAGGGTTTCAAAGAGTTGGACACAACTTAATGACTGAACAACAGCAACAAAAAAAATATATTGTGAAATAATTGTGTGCCTGTGTGTGTACTCAGTTGCTCAGTTGTGTGGTTTATTTATTTTGTGTGATGAGACATTTAGGATCTTACCTCATAGCAAGTTTTACATGTACAGTGAAGTATTATTAATTATGGTCATCTTTCTGTATATTACATCTCTAGGAGTTATTTAATTTATAATTGGAAGTTTCCAAACTTTTACCTCTTCACCTATTTTTTCTAATCCCCAGGCTCTGGTAGCCGTCATGCTACTATTTACATACATTTGGGTTTTTTTTAGATTCTGTATATGAATGAGAAATTATAGTATCCATTTCTCTGACTTATTTCACTTAATCTTAAATTTTCACAGGATTTACTTCTTTTTTAAAATACTTTCAATATGCTACTGGAGAAGAGCAGAGAAATAACTCAAGAGAGAGTGAAGAGGCTTCACTGAAGTGAAAACAACAACCAGTTGTGAATGTGTCTGGTGGTGAAAGTAAGGTCTGATTCTGTAAAGAAAAATATTGTATAGGACCTTGGAATGTTAGGTCCATGAATCAAGATAAATTGGAAGTGATCAAACAGGAGATGGCAAGAATGAACATTTACATTTTAAGAATCTGTGAAATAAAATGAGCAGAATGGGTGAATTTAATTCAGATGACCATTATATCTACTACTGTGGGCAAGAATCACTTAGAAGAAATGGAGTAGCCATCATAGTCAATAAAAGAGTCTGAAATGCAGTACTTGGGTACAAACTCAAAAATGACAGAAAGATTTCTGTTTGTTTCCAAAGCAAGCCATTCAATATCACAGTAATCCAAGTCTATACACCAACTGCTAATGCTGAAGAAACAGAAGATGATTGATTCTATGAAGGCCTACAACACTTTCTAGAACTAATACCAAAAAAAAGATATAATTTTCATCGTAGGGGACTGGAATGCAAAAGTAGGACATCAAGAGATACCTGGAGTAACAGGCAAGTTTGATCTTGGAGTACAAAATGAAGCAGGGTAAAGGCTAACAGAGATTTGCCAAGAGAACTCACTCATCATAGCAAGCACACTCTTCCAACAACACAGGAGACATCTCTATACATGGACATCACCAGATGATCAATATCAAAATCAGACTGATTATATTCTTTGAAAGGAAAGGTAGAGAAGCTCTATACACTCAGCATAAACGAGACCAGAAGCTGACTGTGGCTCACATCATGAACTCCTTATTTCCAAATTCAGACTTAAAATGAAAAAAGTAGGGAAAGCCACTAGGCCATTCAGGTATGCTGCTGCTGCTAAGTCACTTCAGTCATGTCTGACTCTGTGTGACCCCATAGATTGCAGCCCACCAGGCTCCCCCGACCCTGGGATTCTCCAGGCAAGAACACTGAGTGGGTATGACCTAAAGCAAATCCCTTACAATTATAAAATGAAAGTGACAAATAGATTCAAGGGATTAGATCTGATACACAGAATGCCTGAAGAACTATGGACAGAGATTCATAGCATTGTACAGGAGGTGGAGATCAAAACCATCCCCAAAAAAAGAAATGCAAAGAGGCAAAATGGGTGTCTGAGGAGGTTTTACAAATAGCTGAGGAAAGAAGAGACATGAAAGGCAAAGGATAAAGGGGAAGATATCCACATGTGAATGCAAAAAATAGCAAAGAGAGATAAGAAAGCCTTCCTAAGTGATGAATGCAAAGAAATAGAGGAAATCAATAGAATGGGAAAGACTAGAGATCTCTGCAAGAAAATTAGAGATACCAAGGGAACATTTCATGCAAAGATGGGTACAATAAAGTACAGAAATTGTATGGATGTAAGAGAAGCAGAAGATATTAAGAAGAGGTGGAAAGAATACACTGAAAAACTATACAAAAGAACACTTCATGACCCAGATAACCATGATGGTGTGATCACTCACCTAGAGCCAGACATCTTGGAGTGCGAAGTCAACTGGGCCTTAGGAAGCACTACTATGAACAAGGCTAATGGAGTTGATGAAATTCCAACTGAGCTATTTCAAATCCTAAAATATGATACTGTTAAAGTGCTGCTCTCAATACGCCAGCAAATTTAAAAAACACAGCAGTGGCCACGGGACTGGAAAAGGTCAGTTTTCATTTGTATCCCAACGAAAGGTGGTGCCAAAGAATGTTAATACTACCATACAATAGCACTCACTTCACATGCTAGCAAAGCAATGCTCAAAATTCTCCAAGCTAGGCTTCAACAGTACATGAACTCAGAACTTTCAGGTGTTCAAGAAGGATTTACAAAAGGCAGAGGAGCCATAGATAAAATTGCCAACATCTGTTGGATCATAGAAAAAGCAAGAGAATTCCAGAAAAAAATCTGACTCATTGACTGATACACTAAAACCTTTGGCTGTGTGGATCACAACAAACTGTGGAAAATTCTTCAAGAGATGGAGTACCAGACCACCTTATCTGCCTTCTGAGGAACCTGCATGCAAGTCAAGAGGCAACAGTTAGAACTGGACATGGAACAGACTGGTTCCAAATTAGGAAGGAGTACATCAAGGCTGTATATTATTACCCTGCTTATTTAACTCCTATGTAGAGTACATCTTGCTAAATCCCAGGCTGGATGAAGCACAAGCTGGAATCAAGATTACTGGGAGAAATATCAATAACCTCACATATGCAGATGACAACATCCTTATGGCAGAAAGTGAAGAGGACCTGAAGAGCCTCTTGATGAAGGTGAAAGAGGATGGTGAAAAAGATGGCTTAAGAACATTCAGAAAACGAAGATCACTTCATGGGAAATAGATGGGGAAACAATGGAAACGGTGACAGACTTTATTTTCTTGGGCTCCGATATCACTGTAGATGGTGACTACAGCCATGAAATTAAAAGACACTTGTTCCTTGGAAGAAAAGCTATGTCTAACCTAGACAGAATATTAAAAAGCAGAGACATTACTTTGCTGATAAAGGTCCATATAGTCAAAGGTATGGTCTTTCCAGTAGTCATGTATGGATGAGAGTTGGACCATAAAAAAGGCTGAGCACTAAAGAATTTTCTGAGCTGTGGTGTTGATGAAGAATCTTGAGAGTCCCTTGGACTGCAAGGAGATCAAACCAATCAATCTTAAAGGAAATGAACTCTGAATATTCATTGGAAGGACTGATGCTGAAACTAAAGCTCCAATATTGACCACCTGATGTGAAGAGCCGACTCATTAGAAAAGACAATGATGCTTGGAAAGATTGAAGGCAAGAGGCGAAGGGGACAACAGAGGAAGAGGTGGTTGTTTGGCATCACCTACTCAATGGACATGATTTTGAACGAGTTTCTGGAGATTGTGATGAACATGGATGCCTGGTGTGCTGCAGTCCATAGGGTCACAAAGAGTCAGACGTGATTGAGTGACTGAACAACAACTTCTTTTATGACTTAATAATATTCCAAATACATACACATATGTAATAGCTATATATTTATTAATATACACTTGTCTATATCACATTTCCTACCCACCTGTCTATCAGCAGACAAAGGCAGTTTCCATGTCCTGACTCATGAATAATACCACAAGGAACACAGGGTTTACATGTCCCTTTGATACACCGACCACATTTCTTGGATTGCTGGATCACATAATGGCTCTGTTAACACTTTTAAGCTGTTCAATTCTAGGGTGTTTTATTGTATAAAAACAAGTAGCAAAATGTTCCATGGGTACTTCTTTCTCCCTTCGTTTTGTTTTGGCTTTTACACTGCTGCAATGACTTTTTAATACGTTTCTTTCTTTTTAAAATTAATATCTATAGGAGTACAATTGTTTACAATATTGTGTTAATTTCTGCTGTAAAGTAAGGTGAACCAGATACACACACACACACACACACACACACACACACACACACACACACACTCCTCTCTTTTTTGGATTTCTTTCTCATTTATGTCATGATAGAGCAGTGAGTAGGGTTCCCTGAGTAATATAGTAGGTTCTAATAAGTTATCTACTTCATACATGGCGTCAATAGTGTATATATATATCATTCCCACTCTCCCAATTGATCCCACTTCACCTGTCTCCCTTTTATAACCATATGCCCATTCTGTTCATCTGTGTCTCTATTTCTCTTTGCAAATAAGTTCATCTGTATCATTTTTCTTTTCCTCTTCCTGACTTACTTCACTCTGTCTCTAGATCTGTCCAGATCTCTGCAAATATCACAATTTTATTCCTTTGTATGGCTGAGTACTTTTACTCTGTATATATGTACCCCAACTACTTTATCCATCCTTCTGATGAGGGGCCTTTGGGTTGCTTCTGTGTCCTGACTATTGTAAATGGTGCTTTAATGAACATTGTGGTGCATGTATCTTTTTGGATTATAGTTTGATGTTGAGCACCTTTTCTTGTGTTTTTTGGTCATTTCTATGTCTTTGGAGAAATATCTATTTAATCCTTCCTCTCATTTTTTTCATTGGGTTATTTGTTTTTAGATATTGAAGCTACAGGAGCTGTTTGTATGTTTTGGATATTAATCCATTGTTAGTTGCTTCATTTGTAAGCATTTTCTCCCATTCTAAACGTTGTCTTTTTGTCTTATTTATGGTTTTGTTTGCTGTGCAAAAGCTTTTTAGTTTAATTAGGTCCCGTTTGTTTATTTTTGTTTTTATTTTCATTACTCTAAGAGTTGGGTCAAAAAAGATCTTGCTAAGATTTATGTCAAAGGGTATTCTACCTGTGTTTTCCTCTAAGAGTTTTGTAGTGACTAGCTTTACATTTAGGTCATTTCTCCATTTTATTTTTGTGCTAGAGTGTTAGAGAGTGCTCTAATTTTATTCTTTTACACACAACTGTCCAGTTTTTCCAGCATATCCTTGCCTCCTTTATCATAAATGTTTAATCATAGATAAGTGGGTTTAGCACTAGGTTTTATTTCATGTTACATTGATCTATATTCCTATTTTTGTGCCAATACCATATTATCTTGATGACTGTAGCTTTGTAATATAGTCTAAAGGCAGAGAAGCATGATTCCTCCAGCTACATTTTTTTTCCCCTCAAAATTGCTTTGGGTATTCAAAGGCTTTTGTGTTGCCATACAAATTGTAAAATTTTTTATTCTAATTCTGTGAAAAATTTCCTTGGTGATTTGATATGGGATATATTGAATCTGTATGTTGTTATGGATCCTATAGTCATTTTGACAATATTGGTTATTCTAATCCATGAACATTGATTTCTTTCATCAGTATCTTATAGTTTTTTGAGTACATATTGTTTTGCCTCCTTAGGTTGTGTTATGCTTAGGTATCTTATTATTTTTGTTGCAATAGTAAATGGGATAGTTTTCTTAATTTCTCTTTCTGATCTTTCATTGTTATTATATAGGAATGTAATATATTTCTGTGTATTAAATTGGCATCTTGCAAATTTAACAATTTCATTGACTAGTCCTACTAGCTTTCTGGCAGCATATTTATGGATTATCTATGTATAGTATCATGTCATCTGCAGACACTGACAGTTTTACTTTTCTTTTCCAATTTGTATTATTTTACTTCTCTGATTGCCATGGCTGGGGTTTCCAAAACTATCTTGAATAAAAGCAGCAAGAGTCAACATATTTGTCTTGTTCCTGATCTTAGAGGATATGGTTTTACTTTTTCACCATGAAGAGTGATGTTTGCCCTGTTTGTTTGTTTTTTAATATATAACCTTTATTATGTTGACATAGGTTCCCTCTATTCCCACTTTCTTGAGAGTTTTTATCATAAATGGGTGTTGAATTTTATCAAAAGCATTTTCTGTATCTGCTGAGATCATTATATTGTTTTTATTCCTTCTAAAAAAATTATTTATATATTTATTTGTCTGTGCTAGGTCTTAGTTGCAGCTTGCAGGATATTCCATCCTTGTAGTCGTGTGTGGGATCTTTAGTTGTGGCAAGTGAACTTTTAGTTTTGGCATTTGGTATATAATTCCCTAACCAGAGATCAAACCTTGGCCCCTTGCACTGGTAGTGAAGAGTCTTAGCCACTGGACTGCCAGGGAAGTCCTTGCTATTATATTTTAATTTGGTAATATAGTGTATCACATTTCTCCTGCAATCTTTTGGAAGACTGAGAAGGATAGATGTTAGCTTTTCTCTAAATGTTTCATAGAATTTGCTGGTGAAAACATTGGGTCCTAGCTTTTTGTTTGCTGGAAGATTTTTAACCACAGTTTTAATTTCATTACTTGTGATTGGTCTGTTCATATTTTCTATTTCTTCCTGGTTCATTCTTAAAAGGTTTTATATTTCTAAGAATTTGTCCATTTCTTCCATGTTGTCCAACTTTTTGGCATATAACTGCTTGCAGTATTTCTTTATATTTCTGTGATATTGGTTATCACTTCTCCCTTTTCATTTATAATTTAATTGATTTGAATCTTCTCTCTTTTTCCATGATAAATGTGGCTAATGGTTTATCAATTTTGCTTATCTTCTCAAAGAACTAGCTTTTATTTTCATTGATCTTTGCTATTGTTTTCTTCATTTCTATTCCATTTATTTCACCTCTCATCTTGATGATTTCTTTCTTTCTACTGACATTATGTTTTTTTTGTTCTTCTTTCTCTAGTTGTTTTGGATGTAAGTTTGGATTGTTTATTTAAGATTTTTCTTGTTTCTTGAAGTGAGAATGAATTGCTATATACTGCCCTATTAGATGCCTTGAGAATCCCAGGGACAGGGGAGCCTGGTGGGCTGCTGTCTATGGGGTCGCACAGAGTCCGACACGACTGAAGTGACTTAGCAGCAGCAGCAGCAGCAGCTGCATCCCATAGGTTTTGGGTTGTTGTGTTTTCATTATCATTTGTTTCTAGATACTTTTTAATTTCTTCTTTGATTTATTCGGTCATCTATTGGTTGTCTAGTAGCATGTAGTTTAGCTTCCATGTGTTTGTATTTTTATAGTTTTTTTTTTTTTTTTTTTTTTTACTCAAATTTTGTAATACTTTATGCAGTCTTTTCAAGATCAATGCCCATTTTCTCAGTTTCTGTTTTTGGCATAATGTTCATTATTTCCAGTGGAATTAAAACCTCCTGAACCCCCCTCAGCATTATTTAAAATTTGAAATTCCTCTGTTTTGGGTAAACTATTCACAAATGAGCTGTGCAATTCAATCACCTTTCTTTTTCAAACATTTCTTTGCAAAAATTAAACATTACAACACCATTTCTTCCATAACCTTCATCTGTAATACAATCTCCCACATCTGTGGAGTATTTTTTAGCTTAGCCAAAATGTGGAGCTACTCTTCCATAGCACCCAGAAAGAAGAACTATCTGAATGTTAGTTTTAATGAGGCCTTTCTCCACTGGTAGTACTGTGTAATCATAGGCACTATACTGATCATAGGCCACAGACTGTGTGGACCCTTTGGTGGGGTGATACTGTGTCCTGAGAGCCAGGTCAAATGGGGCTGCATGCTACACTCTGTTGAAGTCTGAGCCCATTTGCTGAGGGAGATGAATTGGGACTCTTGAGAACAGGGAATGGCAGGGAAGACTGTGAGCTCAAGTCCAAGCAGGGGAACAAGAGAACAGAATGAACTTGGCACACGAGATCTAAACTTCCCACCAATCACTCCCTTTCTGTGGTTGATTTCTAATCTCATAGCATTGTGGTCAGAAAAGATGCTTGATTCCATTTCACTTTTCTTAAATTTGCTGAGGTGTGAGTTGTGATCCAAGATGTAATCTACCCTGAAGAATGTTCCATGTGCAGTTGAGAAGAAAGTATATTCTTCTGCTTTCAGATGGAAGGTTCTATAAATATAAATTAAGTATATCTGGTCTATTGTGTCATTTAAGGATTGTGTTTCCTTATTAATTTTCAGTCTGGGTGTTCTGTCCATTGTTAAATGTTAAATATTAGAGTCCTCGAGTATTGTTGTATTACTGTTGATTTCCACTTTTGTGGATGTTAATATTTAATATTTTAATATTTTTTATTTGTACTTGAGTTTTGTTATTTTGATTATATATGTCTTTACATGCTTCTCCTTGGGTTTATTCTATGTGGGATTCTCTGTGCTTTTTGGAGTTGTTTAGCTATTTTCTTTCCTATGTTAGGGAATTTTTCATCTATAATATATTCAAATATTTTCTTAGACTCTTTTTCTTCTTCTTCTGGAACCCTTATAAGTCAAAAGCTGGTATGATTAACATTGTCCCAGAGTTCTCTGAGATTGTCCTCTTACCTTTGCATTTTTTCTCTTTATTCTGCTTTGAAGTCTTTATCCTGACTTCCATCTACTTATTTTTTTTCCTGTTTCATTTATTCCAGTGTATTTTTCATTTTAGTTATTGTGTTGTTCATCATTGTTTGTTCTGTATTTCTACATCCTTGTTAGACATTTCTTGTATTTTCTCCATTCATGGCTTTATTCTGTTTCTAAGATCTTAAATCATCTTAACTGTCATTACTCTGAATTCTTTTTCAGGTAGGTTGCCTATATACTCTTCATTTATTTGGTCTTGTGGATTTTTACCTTGCTTCATTGTCTGTTGGATACTTCTCTGTCACCTCATTTTGTCTATCTTACTGTGCTTGTGTTCTCCTTTCTTTAGGCAACTGGGTCATAGTTCCTCTTGCTTCTGCCTCTTGGTGGGTGAAGTTGGTCCAGGGGCTTGTGTAGGTTTCTTTGTGTAGGGACCAGTGGGTGGAGCTAAATCTTGTCTCTCTAATGGGCAAGGCTGAGTCAGGTGGTATGTTTTGGGGTGTCTGTGAACTTAGTGCAATTTTAGGCAGTCTGTCTTCTAATGGGTAAGGCTGTGTTCTTGTCTTGCTAGTTAGTTATCAGGGCATCCAGCACAGGAACCTGAAGGCAGTTAGGTGGACCAGATGTTGATGTAGCAATGGAGGCCTCCAGAGCTCATGTTGATTAACATTCCATGGAACTGAGGATTCTCTTGTGTTCCAGCATCTTGGAATTCAGAACTATTACCACAGACGCTCAGGCCCAACAACTGGCCAGGGAACCAAGGCCCTGCAAACTGAGCAGCATGTCCAGAAGGAAAAAAAAAAAAGCAAGACAAATGATGAAAACAGAGCCAAAGAAAAGAGAAGTTTAAAAAAAAAAAAAAGACAGAGAACAAAACACAAAAACAATAAAAACAACATAAACAGAAATCAAACTCAAAAAACCCAAAGAAAATATTAAACAAACACACAATAATATAAAAAGTGAAACAGAACAAAAACACAAAACAACAACAACAACAAATAACTAGGAAAATAAACAAAACACATTGAAAATTAAACAAAAAACAAATGTAAACCAAAAAGAAATTGAAAAAAAAAAAAAGTAAGAAAAGACAAAAACAAACAACAGAACAAAATTAAACAGAAAACAGAAAGAAAGAAGAGAAAAAAAAGATAGTAACAATATCTTTATATTGTTACCCTGGGCATCCACTATCTCTGTTCTTGCCTCCACAGTGAGCTATAGTCAACCCCTGCCTCTTCAGGCGATCGTCTAATACCTCTAGTTAGGTCTCTGGACCAACTGTAGGTATTGTAGGGACAGATCATATTCTGACTTGGCCCAACTCTTGTGTATACCTGCACCCAAATTCTACAACTGCCAAAGCTAGACTGGTCTCAGTTTTGGAAGCACTCCTTGTCCTTTAACATGTTCCACAGATGCAGTTTACTAAACAGATCATGAGAATTTAATCAGCTGCTTGCAAAACTGCATGGAGAGATCTCCAGTTCTCCTCCTTAGTTGCACAACCCCTGGGGCTCAGCTTTGGTTTGACCCAATCTTTGTGTGGGGTATGTTCCCCACCCAGGCGAGAAGCAAAATAAGTAAAAGAAGCAACTAATTGAGTCTCTCAAGATTATTAGGGCACTTATTTGTATAGGCCAGGAATATATAAGGTGGGCACAAATTCGGCCTTCCCTGTGGCTCAGCTGGTAAATAATCCGCCTGCAATGCAGGAAAGCTGGTTTTGATCCCTGGGTTGGGGATATCCCCTGGAGAAGGGAAAGGCTACCCACTCCAGTATTCTAGCCTGGAGAATTCCATGGACTGTATAGTCCATGGGGTTACAAAGAGTTGGACACGATTGAGTGACTTTCACTTTCACTTTTCAAGTGGGGCATGTGTGAAACATCTGTGGTGGCAGAGACAAGTAGAAAGATGCAACAGACTGAGATACACTTACCTTAGTGGGAACCCGTCCTAGTGCCCATGGAAGCAGGACTTGTGGGTGGGGAAGGGAATTGCAGTGGTAGTTCCACCCCTTGCACACCACTCATTAATGGTGCCTTATTTCCTAGGCAGATGACGTATCCTCTAGGAACATCCCTGGCCATGGAGCCCCTCACTCTTGTCCGTTCAAGTTTTCTTTGTGAAGCCAATAGAACATTTCCCTGGATATGTTCTCCTAATCCCATGCTTTAGCACTCAGTCCCCACAGGCATTGGCAGCTTCCTGTCTCAGGCTGGAGCACCAAGAGATGATTCTAAAGAGTGTTTTTGGTGGCAGTGCTCAGGACCCCAGAGCCAATATGAGTGGAGGAGGCTTTAGTTTGAGGGGTGGGCAAGACTACTCAGGTCAGAGCCCTTCCCAGTGTCAGTGGGTGGGGAAGGGGTTTGCAATCATGACCATATCGCTTTCATATGACTCAACAATGTTATCTTGGTTCTATAGTGTCTCATGTTCCTTCAGAAATTTCTCTGGTTGTATAGTTCCTTAGTCCTGTCCGTTCACAGACAGTAGCTGCCCCTACCCAGGGTCTATACTCCAAACCTCACTTTTCAGGACGTGCCCCCCCCCCGCCCCGATACATCCAGAGACATACAACTCCATCTGGGGTGTGCAGGGCAATGACACAGATCATGTGCACCGTTCTTACTTTGTCCTGCCTTCCACAAACTGGATGCTGTGTTCCCCTCCAGTCCTCCAAAGGTCCCTTTCTTCCCCAGCTGATGTCCCTACTGTGAACATGCTTTCCTGAGTACAGAAAACTTGACTCACCTTCAGTTCCCTACAAAGGGAGCTAGTCCCTTCCCATTTCCTATTTTCTTCTTCTTTTTTGTCCTTATTTTGTCCTACCCAGTTGCATGGGGATTCATCTTGTCCTTTTAGGTGTCTGAGTCTTCTGCTAGTGTTCAGCAGGTGCTCTATGAGTATTGTTAATATTTACGTGTATTCTTGATGTACCTGTGAAAAAAAGTGTATTCCACATTCTTCTATTCCACCATCTTGACGCCTTCCCCTCCTATTTTTGATTTTTTTAGGACCCTACGTAGTGTTTTACATAATGACTTTTTTTTACATGTGAAATTTATTTTTTTTAATTTTATTTTATTTTATTTAACTTTACAATATTGTATTGGTTTTGCCATATATCAAAATGAATCTGCCACAAGTATACATGTGCTCCCCATCCTGAACCCTCCTCCCTCCTCCCTCCCCATACCATCCCTCTGGTTTGTCCCAGTGCACCAGCCCCAAGCATCCAGTATCGTGCATTGAACCTGGACTGGCAACTTGTTTCATTCATGATATTATACATATTTCAATGCCATTCTCCCAAATCATCCCACCCTCTCCCTCTCCCAGAGTCCAAAAGACTGTTCTATACGTCAGTGTCTCTTATGCTGTCTTGTATACAGGGTTATTGTTACCATCTTTCTAAATTCCATATATATGCATTAGTATACTGTATTCGTGTTTTTCTTCCTGGCTTCCTTCACTCTGTATAATAGGCTCCAGTTTCATCCAGTTTCATTAGAACTGATTCAAATGTATTCTTTTTAATAGC
Source organism: Tragelaphus eurycerus (assembly GCA_935064755.1). Classification (NCBI taxonomy): domain Eukaryota; kingdom Metazoa; phylum Chordata; class Mammalia; order Artiodactyla; family Bovidae; genus Tragelaphus; species Tragelaphus eurycerus. The sequence goes on along the minus strand of CAKXYN010000084.1, from coordinate 10,111,101 downwards.
TGAGTAATATGCCATTGTGTATATGTACCACAGCTTTCTTATCCATTCATCTGCTGATGGACTTCTAGGTTGCTTCCATGTCCTGGCTATTATAAATAGTGCTGCAATGAACATTGGGGTACACATGTCTCTTTCAATTCTGGTTTTCTCAGTGTGTATGCCCAGTAGTGGAATTGCTGGATCATAAGACAGCTGTGATACAGAAGTCTACAAGCAATAAATGCTGGAGAGGGTGTGGAGAAAAGGGAACCCTCTTACACTGTTGGTGGGAATGCAAACTAGTACAGCCACTATGGAGAACAGTATGGAGATTCCATAATGATTCTTATCAGTTTACATTCTTACCAATAGTATCAGTTCAGTTCCTTTCAGTCCCTCAGTCATGTCTGACTCTTTGTGACCCCATGGAATGCCGCATGCCAGGCCTCTCTATCCATCACTAACTCCCGGAGTTTACTCAAATTCATGTCCAGTGAGTCAGTGATGCCATCCGACCATCTCAACTTCTGTTGTCCCTTTCTCCTCCCACCTTCAATCTTTTCCAGCATCAGGGTCTTTTCCAAGGAGTCAATTCTTCCTATCAGGTGGCCAAAGATGGAGCTTCAGCACCAGTCCTTCCAATAAATATTCAGGACTGATTTCCTTTACGATGGACTGGTTGGATCTCCTTGCTGTCCAAGGGACTCTCAAGAGTCTTCTCCAACACCACAATTCTAAAGCATAAATTCTTCAGTTCTCAGCTTTCTTTATGGTCCAAATCTCACATCAGTACATGACTACTGGAAAAACCATAGCTTTGACTAGATGGACCTTTACTGGCAAAGTAATGTCTCTGCTTTTTAATATGCTATATAGGTTGGTCATAGTTTTCCTTTAAAGGAGCAAGCCTTTTTTAAATTTCATGGTTGCAGTCACCATCTCCAGTGATTTTGGACCCCAAAAAAATAAAGTCTGTCACTGTTTCCCCATCTATTTGCCATGAAGTAATGGGACCAGATGCCATGATCTTAGTTTTCCAAATGGTGAGTTTTAAGCCAACTTTTTCACTCTCCTCTTTCACTTTCATTAAGAGATTCTTTAGTTTTTCTTCACTTTCTGGAATAAGTTTGGTGTTACCTGCATATCTGAGGTTATTGATATTTCTCCTGACAATCTTGATTCCAGCTTGTGCTTCATCCAGTCCAGCATTTTTCATGATGTACTCTGCATCTAAGTTAAATAAGCAGAGTGACAATATACAGCCTTGACGTATTCCTTTCCCAATTTGGAACCAGTCTGTTGTTTCATGTCCAGTTCTAACTGTTGCTTCTTGACCTGTATACAGATTTCTCAGGAGGCAAGTCAGATGGTCTGTTATTCCCATCTCTTTAAGAATTTTTCACAGTTTGTTTTGATCCACCCAGTCAAAGGCTTTGGCATACTCAATAAAGCAGAAGTGGATTTTTTTTAAAACTTTTTTGCTTTTTCAATGATCCAATGAATGTTGGCAATTTGTCTCTGGCCCCTCTGCCTTTTCTAAAACCAGCTTTAACGTCTGGAAGTTCATTGTGGGTGAACTGTTGAGGCCTGGCTTGGAGAATTTTGAGCACTACTTAACTAGTATGTGAGATGAGTGCAATTGTGTGATAGTGATGCTTCCTAAGGCCCACTCGACTTCACATTCCAGGATGTCTGGCTCTAGGTGAGTGATCACACCATCGTGATTATCTGGGTCATGAAGATCTTTTTTGTATAGTTCTTCTGTGTACTCTTGCTATCTCTTCTTAATATCTTTTGCTTCTGTTAGGTCCATACAATTTCTGTCCTTTATTGTGCTCATCTTTTCATGAAAAATTCCCTTGGTATCTCTAATTTTTGAAGAGATCTCTAATCTTACCTATTCTACTGTTTTCCTCTATTTCTCTGCATTGATCACTGAGGAAGGCTTTCTTATCTCTCCTTGCTATTTTTTGGTACTCTGCGTTCAAATGTGTATATCTTTTCTTTCCTCCTTTGCCTCTAGCTTCTCTTCTTTTCATAGCTATTTGTAAGAATGCATTTGAATCAGTTCTAATCAGGTGGATACAACATTTTTTTTAGGTGTTAGCTCAAGGAGGTCTTCTAGGTCTTCATAGAACAGATCAGCTTCAAGAAGGCAAAGTGGTTGTGTGAGGTGTCACTATGAATAGCAGAAAAAGTGAAGTGAAAAGCAAGGGAGAGAGGGAAAGTGAAGTCGCTAAGTCGTATCCAACTGCTTGGGACCCCATGGACTGTAGCCTATCAGGCTCCTCCATCCATGGGATTTTCCAGGCAAGAGTGCTGGAGTGGATTGGCATTTCCCTCTCCAGGGGATCTTCCTGAGCCAGGAATCGAACCCGGGTCTCCCACATTGCAGGCAGATGCTTTACCATCTGAGCCACCAGGGAAGCCTGATGAGAGGGAAAGGTACATCCAATTAAATGCAGAGTTTCAAAGAATATCTAGAAGAGACAAGACGATCTTCTTCAATAAACAGTGCGTAAAACTATAAGAAAACAATAGGAGAGGAATGACTAGAGATGTCTTCAGGAAAATTGGAAATATCAAGTGAACATTTTCTCCCAAAGATGGGCACATTAAAGGACAGAAACTGTAGAGATCTAGTAGATGCTGAAGAGATCAAGAAGAGATGGAAAGAATACACGGAAGAACAGTATAAAAAAAAAGATCTTCAGATTACTGAAGATCTCCAGATTACTATGATGTTAGTCACCCATAGCAAGACATTCTGGAGTGTAAAATCAAGTGGGTCTTAATAAGCAATGCTGTTAATTAAGCTAGTGGATGTGATGACATTCCAGTAGAATTATTCAGATCCCTAAAAGAGGATGCGATCAAAGTTTTGCAGTCATTATATCAACAAATCTGGAAGACCCAACAATGGACACAGGACTGGAAAAGGTCAATCCTCATCCCAATCCCCAAGAAGAGTATAACCAAAGAATGTACTAACCATCAGACAGTTGCACTCATATTCAATGCTAGGAAGATCATGTATAAAATCTTGCATGCTAGGCTTCAGCATTATTGAACCAAGAACTTCCAAATGTCCAAGCTGTGTTTAGAAAAGTAATAGGAACTAATTGGATCAATTTGGATCAAATTGCCAACATTCACTGGATTATACAGAAAGCAAGGGAATTTCAGAAAACAAAGAAACAAACAAACATCTATCTCTGTTGAATCAACTATGCCAAAGCCTTTGACTGTGTGGATCATGACAAACTGTGGAAAGATCTTAGAGATGGGAATACCAGACCATCTTACCTGTCTCCTGAGAAACCTATATGCGGGTCAAGAAGCAGCATTTAGAACCCTGTATGGAACAACTGATGGATTAAAGATCGATAAAGCAGTACGACAGGGCTGTATATTGTCACCCTGTTTGTTTAACAGGTATGCAGAGCACATCATGAGAAATGCAAGGCTGTATGAGTTGCAAGCTGGAATCAAGATATGTGGGAGAAACATCAACAATCTCAGATATGTGGATGATACCACTCTAATGGAAGAAATCAAAGAGGAACTAAAGAGCCTCTTGATGAAGATGAAGGAGGAGAGTGAAAGAGCTGGCTTAAAACTAATGTTAAAAAAAAAAAAAACTAAGATCATGGCATCTGGCCCCACTACTGATTGGTAAATAGAGGAGGAAAAGGTGGAAGAAGTGACAGATTTCTTCTTTTGGGATCCAGGATCACTGCACATGGTGATTGCAGCCATGAAATCAGAAGGTGATTGCTTCTTGGCAGGAAAAGGATAACCTAGGCAGTGTGTTGAAAATCAGAGACATTGCTCTGCTGACAAAGGTCCATATAGTAAAGGCTATGGTCTTCCCAGTGGACATGTATGGTTGTGAGAGCTGGACCGTAAAGAAGACAGAATGCCAACGAATTGGTGCCTTTGAACTGTGGTGGAGAGGACTCCTGAAATTCCCTTGGACAACAAGGTTTGACAGCAAAGTTTGACAACAAACCAGTCAATCTTGAGGGAGATCAACCCTGGATATTCAATGGAAGGACTGATGTTGAAGCTGAAGCTCCAGTATTTTGGTCATCTGATTCACACAGACTACTCATTGGAAAAGTCCCTGATGCTGGAAAAGATTGAGATGAGAGCAGAAGGAGAAGAGGCCATCAGAGGATGAGATGGCTGGGCAGCAACACCAATGCAAGGAACATGAACTTGGGCAAAATCCAGGAGACGGTGAAAGACAGGGAGGCCTGGCATGTTGCAGTCATTAGGGTAGCAAGAGTCAGACATGACTGGGTGACAGAACAATATCAACGACAGCAACTTTTGGTTTGACAATTAAAATTCTTGCCAAGACCAATGCCAAGAGCTTTTCCCCTGTGTTTTCTTCTATTTTATATTTTCAGATCTCTTACATTTCAGTCTTTAATCCATTTTAAGTTAAATTTTGTGAGTAATGTAATATCTGAAGTTTTGATTCTGCTAATCAAGAAAATAAGAGGGAAGACTCAAAATAAAAATTTTAAAAATTAAAATTGACACCACAGAATTACTTCTGGAATGTGAGATGACTTTAAACAACTACAGGTCAGTAAATTGGATATTTCTATATAATGCCTAGTCAAGGCTATGGTCTTTCCTGTGGTCATGTATGGATGTGAGAGTTGGACTGTGAAGAAGGCTGAGCACCAAAGAATTGATGCTTTTGAACTGTGGTGTTGGAGAAGACTCTTGAGAGTCCCTTGGACTGTAAGGAGATACAACCAGTCCATTTTGAAGGAGATCAGCCCTGGGATTTCTTTGGAAGGAATGATGCTAAAGCTGAAACTCCAGTATTTTGGCCATCTCATGCGAAGAGTTGACTCATTAGAGAAGACTCTGATGCTGGGAGGGATTGGGGGCAGGAGGAGAAGGGGACGACAGAGGATGAGATGGCTGGATGGCATCACTGACTCGATGGATGTGAGTCTGAGTGACCTCCGGGAGTTGGTGATGGACAGGGAGGCCTGGCGTGCTTCGATTCATGGGGTCGCAAAGAGTCGAACACAACTGAGTGACTGATCTGATCTGATCTGATGAAAAAATGGGATTATTTCTATGGGTATAATGAAAGTTTACTTTTGTATTACCTATTAATATAATTCATCCAATAAACATTTTAAAGATAAAATTGGGAGAAATCTTTGATAGATGCTCTAGTGATTTTTGAAAATAAACAGACATTTTTGGTTAAAACCATTAGTAAAGCAATAAAAGGAAATTTTATACCAGGTATGAAATCATGTCTAACTGGTTATAATTTCTGAATGTCTTCTGTGAAATATTCTAAAGAATCTAAAAATCTCCACTATCACAATTGTTTTTCAGCTACTTAGTTATGTCTGACTCTTTGCGACCCCATGGACTGCAGCATGCCAGGCTTCCCTGACCTCCACCATCTCCCAGAACTTGGTCAAACTCACGTCCATTGAGTTGGTGATGCCATCCAACCATTTCATCCTCTGTCATCCCTCTTGTCCTCCTCCTGCCTTCAATATTTCCCAGCAACAGAGTCTTTTCTAATGGGCCCACTCTTTACATCAGGAGGCCAAAGAATTGGAACTTTGGCTTCAGCATCAGTCCTTCCAATGAATATTCAGGACTGATTTCCTTTAGGATGGACTGGTTGGATCTCCTTGCAGTCCAAGGTACTTTCAAAAGTCTCCAATCCCAAAGCTCAGAAGCATCAGTTCTTTAGTGCTCAGCCTTCTTTATGGACCAACGCTTACATCCATACCTGGCTACTGGAAAAACCATAGCTTTGACTAGACAGACCTTTGTCAGCAATGTCTCTGCCTTTTAATATGCTGCCTAGGTTAGGCATAGCTTTTCCTCTAAACAGCAAGTGTCTTTTAATTTCATGACAGCAGCCCCCATCTGGAGTGATTTAGAGCCCATGAAAATAAAATCAGTCAATTATGTCACTATTTCCCCATCTATTTGCCATGAACTGATGGGACTGAATGCCATGGTCTTAGTTTTTTGAATGTTGAGTTTTAAGCCAGCTTTTTTACTTTTCTCTTTCACATTCAACAAGAGGCTTTTTAGTTCCTCTTCACTTTCTGCCATAAAGGTGGTGTCATTTGCACATCTGAGGTTATTAATATTTCTCCCAGAAATCGGGATTCTAGCTTGTGCTTCATCCAGTCTGGAATTTCTCATGATGTACTCTGCATATAGTTAAATAACAGGGAGACAGTATATAGCCTTGATGTACTCTTTTCCCAATTTGGAATGAGTCCATTATTCCAAGTCTGGTTCCAGTTGTTACTACTTGAACTGCATAAGGTTTCTCAGAAGGCAGGTAAGGTAGTCTGGTATTCTCATCTCCTGAAGAATTTTTAACAGTTTGTTTTAATCCACACAGTGAAAGGCTTTAGCATAGTCAATGAAGCAGAAATAGATGTTTATTCTGAAATTATCTTGCTTTTTATGTGATCTAGTGGATGTTGGCAATTTGATCTCTGGTTCCTCTACCTTTTCTAAATCCATCTTGAACATCTGGGATCTCTCAGTTTGCATACTGCTGAAGCCTAGCTTGGAGAATTTTGAGCATTACTTTGCTAGCATGTTAAATTAGTACAATTGTGCAGTAGTTTGAACATTCTTTGGTCTTGCCCTTCTTTGGGACTGGAATGAATATTGATCTTTTCCAGTCCAATGGCTACTGCTGAGTTTTCCAAATTTGTTGTCCTATTGAGTGCAGCACTTTTATAACATCTTCTTTTAGGATTTGAAATAGCTCACCTGGAATTCCATCACCTCCACTAGCTTTGTTCATACTGATGCTTCCTAAGGCCCTCTTGACTTCACATTCCAGGATGTCTGGCTCTAGGTGAGTGATCACAGCATCGGGTTTATCTGGGTCGTTAGATCTTATTTCTTTTTTTATAGTTCTGTGTATTCTTGCCACTTCTTAATATTTCCTGCTTTTGTTAGGTCCATACCATTTCTGTATTTCTTATGGCCATCTGTGCATGATATGTTCCCTTGGTGTCTCTGATTTTCTTGAAGGGGTCTGTAGTCTTTCCCATTCTACTGTTTTCCTCTATTTGTTTGCACTGATCACTTAACAAGGCTTTCTTATGTCTACTTGCCTTTCTTTGGAACTCTGCATTCAGATGGGTATATTTTTTTCTTTTCTCCTTTGTCTTTCCCTTCTCTTCTTTACTCAGATATTTGTATGGCCTCCTCAGGCAACCATTTTGCCTTTTGGCATTTCTTTTTCTTGGGGATGGTTTTGATCACCATCTGTTGCACAATTCTACGAACCTCTATCCATTTTTCTTCAGGCACTCTGTCTGCTAGATCTAATTCCTTTAATCTATTTGTCACTTCCACTGTGTAATTGTAAGGTATTTTGCTTTAGGTCATACCAGAATGGCCTAGTGGTTTTCCCTACACTCTTCTATCTAAATCTGAATTTTGCAACAAGGAGTTCATGATCTATGCAACAGTCATCTCCTGGTCTTGTTTTGGTTGACTGAGCTTCTGCATCTTCAGTTCCAAAGAATATAATCAATCTGATTTCAGTATTGATAATCTGGTGATGTCCATGTGTAGATTCGTCTCTTGTGGTACTAGGAGAGAGTGTTTACTATGATCAGTGTGTTCTCTTGGCAAAACTCTGTTAGCCTTTGACCTGCTTTATCTTGTACTCCAAGACCAAACTTGCCTTTTACTCCAGGTATCTCTTGACTTCCTAGCTTTGCATTCCGGTCCCCTATGATGAAATGGATATCATTTTTAGGTATTAGTTATAGAAATTCTTGTAGGTTTTCATAGAACCATTCAGCTTCTTCAGAATCAGTGGTTGGAGCATAGATTTGGATTACTGTGATACTCAATGGTTTGCTTTGGAAACAAACAGAGATCATTCTGTCATTTTTGAGATTTACTCGATGTACTTGAGACTCTTTTTGTTGATTATAAGGGTTACTCCATGTCTTCTAAAGGATTCTTGCCCAAAGTAGTAGATATAATGGTTATCTGAATTAAATTCATCCATTCTGATCCATTTTAGTTCACCAATTCCTAAAATGTCAGGGTTCACTCTTGCCATCTCCTATTTGACCACTTCCAAATTATCTTGATTCATGGACCTAACATTCCAGGTTCATGTGCAATATTGTCTTTTACAGCATTGAACTTTACTTTCATCACCAGACACATCCACAACTGGGCATTGTTTCAGCTTTGGCTCAGATTCTTCATTCCTTCTGGAGCTTTTTCTCTGCTCTTCTTCAGTAGCATATTGGGCACCTACCAACATGGGGAGTTCATCTTTCAGTGTCATATCTTTTTGCCTTTTCAAACTTTTCATGCAGTTCTCAAGGCAAGAATGCTGAAGTGGTTTGCCTTTCCTTTCTTCACTGGACCACACTTTGTCAGAACTCCCCACCATGACCCATCTGTCTTGGGTGTCCCTACATGACATAACTCATAGTTTATTTGGGTTAAACAAGGCTGTGATCCATGTGATCAGTTGCTTAGTTTCCTGTTATTGTGGTTTCCATTCTGTCTGCCCTCTGATGAATGAAGATAAGAGCCTTTCGAGGAAACCAGAATTGAAACAGACACGTATACCCCAAGTTCATCACAGCGCTGTTTATAGTAGCCAGGACATGGAAGCAACCTAGGTGTCCATCAGCATATGAATGGATAAGAAAGCTGTGGCACATATACACAATGGAGTATTACTCAGCCATTAAAAAGAATGCATTTGAATCAGTTCTAATGAGGTGATGAAACTGGAGCCACTTATACAGAGTGAAGTAATCCAGAAAGAAAAATATCAATACACTATACTAATGCATATATATGGAGTTTAGAAAGATGGTAATGATAATTCTGTATGTAAGACTGCAGAAAAGACACAGATGTATAGAACAGTCTTTTTGGACTTTATGGGAGAGGGAGAGGGTGAGATGATTTGGGAGAATGGCATTGAAACATGTATAGTGTCATAAGAAATGAATCACCAGTCCACGTTTGATGAAGGATACAGGATGCTTGGGGCTGTTGCACTGGGAGGACCCAAAGGGATGGTGTGAGGAGGGAGGTGGGAGGGGAGTTCAGGATTGGGAACACATGTACACCCGTGGCAGACTCATGTTGATATATGGCAAAACCAATACAATATTGTAAAATAATTAGCCTCCAGTTAAAATAGATAAATTAAAAAAAAGAAAGAAGAAGCTTATGGAAGCTTCCTGGTGGGAGGGACTGACTGTGGGAATCTAGGTCTTGCTCTGGTGGCAGGGCCATGCTCAGTAAATCTTTAATCCAATTATCTGCGGATGGGTGGGCCTTTGTTCCCTGCCTGTAGTATGACCTGATTAGTTTTGCCATAGCTTTAACAAAGGTATCTACTTTTTCTTTCAAATCTTCTTCCCCAAGCTGTTTTAAAGTAAAAAATAAATAAATAAAATAAAATAAATAATAGAAACATAAAAATTTACAAATGCCAGAAATGTTTGTTATGGATTCTCTTCAAACCAAGAACTCCTCTTCTCCTTCAGCAGGGGACCAGTTGTCTGAGAAGCCTTCTGCCCCTGGAATTATGGCAAGTGGGCATCTGCTGTGTTAAACATGTTGCAAAACTTGAAAAACAAAACAAAACAAAAATTTTTTTTTCTTTTCCCCATTTGGATAAAGCTGGGAGCATTTATCTTGTAAGATAAAGCCATTGAGAGGAAAGCCAAGGGTTCTGCTGGGTCACAAAGTCTTCCCTATGATGGTCTCAGTAATGACCACACAGGACAGTTAATGAGTTGACCTGGTGTGTACGGTACAGCAATTGATACCTGATATCTGCCTGGGATGCTGATCACATGGATGGTCCTGGGATCCTGCTCATATTGGCTGCTAAAATATGCCACTTTCTGAACTAATGCCATCTTTAATTAAAGTCTTTATCAATGGTTCTCAGATTTTGTTGTGAATCACAAATACCTGTATAACACCTAAAGATCCAGATTCCTGGGTTCCACTGACAGAAAGTTTGACATTTCGAGTGAGAGGAACAATCTATCATTTTTCTAGTGGTCTGTGTCTCCCAGAGAGACGGACTTCCAGCTACAATGTAAGCACCTATGTTGTAGTACTATCTGTACCTGTGAAGCTATTAAGAAAGAAAAAAAGAAAAAACAGACATTATTATAGCTGTGATTTCGCTATAGGAAGAAAAATGAAGCTCTAGATGGCCCCTTATTTATTTCATAGCACATCTAGAACATTGAAATTGCAGCATAAATAATTTGAATGTTCTGTGGCTGGTACAGCTGGTTAAACTGTATATTCACAATGTATAGACTATGGACTTCCATAATTTACTTGCAGTGTATCAGAAATAAGAACTTCAGAGAGACTCTTTCTTCTCCATAGAAGCAGCAGCTAAAGTATGTATCTTGGTATGTATCAGAAGTAGTAACTTGATTGAAGGGTTTCACTTCCGACAGATCTGATGAAGTTCAGAGCTTTTAAATACATCAGAAAAGAATATTGAAAACAGTGGCAAATGAGAGAAAGATTGAATTCTTCCCCAAACATCATTTCTTGGTAGAACTGATGAATATGCCATGACACATCCAAATATCACTGGAGTTAATAGAATGCTTAAAGGCACAATGCAGACGCCCACATCTTCCAAATGTTTTGTAACAGTTGGGTGCAAAGGAATGAAATTGCCTTCCTTTTAAATTCACCTATTGTGTTAGCAGTGGTCACTCTGAATCCCCAAGAGAAACCAAAAATCTTTCTTTTTGTTGTCTGAGGTTAGGTTTTATAGAGTAATTAGAGAAATTCCTTTCTTAAATGGATTGAAGTATCAGAATTTATTGACATATCTTCCTTCAAATACTTTAAAGGAAAGCGCTATTGCTATAAAATACTTGGGGAAAGATTAAAGGACTTTTAGAGCTTCTGTTATATGTCCCTGCTTATTTAATTTTTAAATATCTGGCTGCTGAATGCCCCATATACTCAGAAAAAGCTAGTTTTGAAATGACAAATACTACTCAAAAGCATTATCTGTTTCATAAACTATGCTGACTTTGATTTAATATCCAGAAAATAGGTTTAACTTTCTTGGGATGATATTAGTAATATGAAGCTAACTATAACTTGTTTTATAATCTGATGATCTTATTCTCTGACATTTTTCCTTAATGATATCTGGGCAAATGATAAGCTGCTTATATTAACCAGGTCTCCCAATTCTCATTTGTCAAGAGTCCTATCAGTGTACACTGCCTTTGCACTATTTTTATGTCCCTAAAGCTAAATCCATGTTGAAAATGTCATTTATTTTTGCGAAATTAATTTCAGATATTCTGTTTCAGTTCAGTTCAGTTCAGTTGCTCAGTCATGTCCGACTCTTTGCGATCCCATGAATTGCAGCACACTAGGCCTCCCTGTCCATTACCAACTCCCGGAGTTTACCCAAACTCATGTCCATTGAGTTGGTGATGCCATCCAATCATCACATCCTCTGTTGTCCCCTTCTCCTCCTGACCCCAATGCCTCCCATCATCAGGGTCTTTTCAAACGAGTCAGCTCTTTACATGAGGTGGCCAAAGTATTGGAGTCTCAGCTTCACCATCAGTCCTTCCAATGAATACCCAGGACTGATCTCCTTTAGGATGGACTGGTTGGATCTCCTTACAGTCCAAGGGACTCTCAAGAGTCTTCTCCACCAAAAGCATCAATTTTTCAGGGCTCAGCTTTCTTCAAATCTCATTTTGAAATGCATGTTGTTGTTTCTTATCTCAGTTATTTTTCTTAAACCTAGTCAAAGTTGTTTGTTTGTTTATTTTCTAATTCTTTCTCTGTTGCAGAAGAATCTTCCCTTGTGCTTCATATTCAGTGTTACTTGGCTAGCATCTTTCTTGGCCCTTACACCCCTCAGTCAAATTGGCTGAAACTATCTGCCTGTGACCTCTGTCTGTTTGTAGTCATGCCAAGAGATCCCAGGGATCCCAGGCATCCATCTAAATCTTCACTCCTCCTTGGGATCCCATTCCAAGAAGCAGATGTTTGCTAGCAGAGGATGCTCTGTAAAGTCTGTTCTGAGTCACATATGGGCTCCAGTTGTGACTGGAGTATGTTCCAGAGTCTCATACGGGCTCTACTGTGGACTGATGTTTATAATCTCAATGTTGATGTGGAGGAGAGTTTTGTGCCTTCCTTGGGGAGTAATTGGTATTCCATTTATTAGAAAAATATAGCCACAGTGTATAATTTATACATTCTTTCCCTCTTTCCTGTGATTATCTTGCCACCTGTCACCTGAACACTGGTGGTTTAGAGAATATATGGGAAATTCAGAAACTCTTCCTGATGTCATGATTCCTTCTAGAAAACAGATGTTTCTTTTTTCTTTTGGAGAAAAGAAATGACAACCCATTTTGGAGAAGGCAATCCATTTTGGAGAAGAAAATGGCAGCCCACTCTAGTATTCTTGCCTGGAGAATTCCATGGATAAAGGAGCCTGGCAGGCTGCAATCCATGGGTTTGCAAAGAGTCTGAGTGATTTTTATGACAGCAATTTTCACTCACTCACTTTTTCTTTTGAGATTTTGCAGAAAATTATTTCCCAAATATTTTTTCCACTCAAAGCTAGGATCTAATGGAAAGTTTTATTTTGTCTAAATTGATGAGGACAGAATAAAACTAGTTTTTATCAATCATAAGGTAATGATGACACTCAGTACTCATGATAAATAATAAAACATTCATTCATTAAATTCCTCTGGCACTATAAGGTTCTGAATTTTCTCTGATTGAACTACACTCAGAATAATTTTATGTGTATTTTATTACATTATGATTTAAAATTTTTATTTAATGTATACTTTTTAATTTTGTATTTTATATTGAGTATAGTTGATGGGAAATAGATGGGGAAACAGTGGAAACAGTGTCAGACTTTATTTTTCGGGGCTCCAAAATCACTGCAGATGGTGACTGCAGCCATGAAATTAAAAGACGCTTACTCCTTGGAAGGAAAGTTATGACCAACCTAGATAGCATATTCAAAAACAGAGACATTACTTTGCCAACAAAGGTTCATCTAGTCAAGGCTATGGTTTTTCCTGTGGTCATGTATGGATGTGAGAGTTGGACTGTGAAGAAGGCTGAGCGCCGAAGAATTGATGCTTTTGAACTGTGGTGTTGGAGAAGACTCTTGAGAGTCCCTTGGACTGCAAGGAGATCCAACCAGTCCATTGTGAAGGAGATCAGCCCTCAGATTTCTTTGGAAGGGATGATCCTAAAGCTGAAACTCCAGTACTTTGGCCACCTCATGGCAAAGAGTTGAGTCATTGGAAAAGACTCTAATGCTGGGAGGGATTGGGGGCAAGAAGAGAAGGGGACGACAGAGGATGAGATGGCTGGATGGCATCACTGACTCGATGGACGTGAGGCTCAGTGAACTTCAGGAGTTGGTGATGGACAGGGAGGCCTGGCATGCTGAGATTCATAGGGTCGCAAAGAGTCGGACGTGACTGAGAGACTGATCTGATCTGATCTGATAGTTGATTATGGAGTAGGAAATGGCAACCCACTCCAGTATTCTTGCCTGGAGAATTCCATGATGAGAGGAGCTTGGTGGACTACTGTCTATGGGTCACAAAGAGTTGAACATGACTGAGCAACTGAGCATGCATACATGCTCAATATTCTGATAGTTTCAGAATGCAACAATATTCTGATAGCTTCTGGTGTACAGTAAAGTTATACATGATTCAGTTATACATGTATCTATTCTTTTTAAAATTATTTTCCCATTTAGACTGTTATATAATATTGATCAGAGTTCCCTGTGCTATACAGTAGATCCTTGTTGGTTATCCATTTTAAATACAGCAGTGTTACATGTTGATCCCAAACTCCCTAATTATCCTTTTCCCCTACCCTTCCCCTCTGATAGCCATAAGTTCATGCTCTAAGTCTTTGTTTCTGTTCTGTAAATACATTCATTTGTATCGTTTCTTTTTCTGCATATAAGTGCTATCATACAACAACTCTTTTTTTCTCTGACTTACTTTACTCAGTATGACAATATCTATGTCTACTCATGGTGCTGCAGATGGCATTATTACATTCTCTTTAATGGCTGAGTAATATTCCATTGTGTATATATATATGTGTGTGTGTGTGTGTGTGTGTGTGTGTGTGTGTGTTATACATATACCCCACTCCAGTACTCTTGCCTGGAAAATCCCATGGATGGAGGAGCCTGGTAGGCTCCAGTCCATGGGGTCGCTAAAGTTGGACACAACTGAGCGACTTCACTTTCACTTTTCACTTTCATGCACTGGAGAAGGAAATGGCAACCCACTCCAGTGTTCTTACCTTGAGAATCCCAGGGATGGGGAAGCCTGGTGGGCTGCTGTCTATGGGTTCGCACAGAGTCAGACACAACTGAAGCAGCGACTTAGCATACATCTTCTTTATTCATTTCTCTCTTGATGAACATTTAGCTTGCTTCCATGTCTTGGCTATTATAAACAGTGCTGCAATGAACATCATGATGGATATATCCTTCAGAATCATGTTTTTCTCTGGATATATGCCCAAGAGTGAGGATGTAGGAGCATATGGTAGCTCCTTTTTGTTGTATAAGGAACCTCCATACTGTTCTCCATGGTGGCTGTACCAATTTGTATTCCCAACAGAAATATGGGAGAGTTTCTTATATGTTTTATGTGGGTGTGGTAGGCAGAATAATGGCTCTGAGGCCCCAGATCTCCATTTTCTAATACCCAGAACTGGTGAAGTTTTTTTTTTTTTTGTTGAAAATGTGTTTTTTTTTGTTGTTGTTGTTGTTGAATGTTTTTTTATTTATTTATTTATTTATTTATTTTTACAATATTGTATTACTTTTACTATACATCGAGATGGATCCGCCACCAGAATACCCGTGCTCCCCATCCTGAACCCTCCTCCCTCCCCCCTCCCACACCATCCCTCCAGGTCATCCCAGTGCTCCAGTCCCAGGCATCTGTTATCGGGCATCGTACCTGGACTGACTCGTTTCAGATATGATATTATACATATTTCAATGCTATTCTCCCCAATCGTCCCACCCTCTCCCAGTCCCAGAGTCCAAAAGTCTATTCTATACATCAGTGTCTCTTTTGCTGTCTCATAAGCAGGGTGATTGTTACCATCTTTCTAAATTCCATATATATGCGTTAGTATACTGTATTTGTGTTTTTCTTTCTGGCTTACTTCACTCTGTATGATAGGCTCCAGTTCCATCCACCTCAATAGAACTGATTCAAATGTATTCTTTTTAATGGCTGAGTAATACTCCATCGTGTATATGTACCACAGCTTGCTTATCCATTCATCTGTGGATGGGCATCTAGGTTGCTTCCACGTCCTGGCTATTGTAAACAGTGCTGCTATGAACATTGGGGTACACGTGCCTCTTTCAATTCTGGTTTTCTCAGTGTGTATGCCCAGCAGTGGGATTGCTGGGTCATAAGGCAGTTCTATTCCCAGTTTTTTGAGGAATCTCCATACTGTTCTCCATAATGGCTGTACTAGTTTGCATTCCCACCAACAGTGTAAGAGGGTACCCTTCTCTCCGCACCCTCTCCAGCATTTATTGCTTGTGGATTTTTGGATCGCAGCCATTCTGACTGGCGTGTAATGATATCTCATAGTGGTTTTGATTTGCATTTCTCTGATAATGAGCGATGTTGAGCATCTTTTCATGTGTTTGTTAGCCATCTGTATGTCTTCTTTGGAGAAATGTCTATTAAGTTCTTTGGCCCATTTTTTGATTGGGTCGTTTATTTTCCTGGAATTGAGCTGTAGAAGTTGCTTGTATATTTTTGAGATTAGTTGTCTGTTGCTTCATTTGCTATTATTTTCTCCCATTCTGAGGGCTGTCTTTTCAGCTTGCCTATAGTTTCCTTTGTTGTGCAAAAGCTTTTTAAGTTTGATTAGGTCCCATTTGTTCATTTTTGATTTTATTTCTGATATTCTGGGAGGTGGGTCATAGAGGATCCTGCTGTGATGTAAGTCAGAGAGTGTTTTGCCTATGTTATCCTCTAGGAGTTTTATGGTTTCTGGTCTTATATTTAGCTCTTTAATCCATTTTGAATTTATTTTTGTGTATGGTGTTAGACATTGTTCTAGTTTCATTCTTTTACAAGTGTTTAACCAGTTTTCCCAGCACCACTTGTTAAAAAGATTGTCTTTACTCCATTGTATATTCTTGCCGCCTTTGTCAAAGATTAGGTGACCATATGTGCGTGGATTTATCTCTGGACTTTCTATTTTGTTCCATTGATCTATGTTTCTGTCTTTGTGCCAGTACCATACTGTCTTGATGACTGTAGCTTTATAGTAGAGCCTGAAGTCAGGCAGGTTGATTCCTCCAGTTCCGTTCTTCTTTCTCAAGATAGCTTTGGCTATTCGAGGTTTTTTGTATTTCCATACAAATTGAGAAATTATTTGTTCTAGCTCTGTGAAGAATACTGTTGGTAGCTTGATGGGGATTGCATTGAATCTATAAATTGCTTTGGGTAGTATACTCATTTTCACTATATTGATTCTACCAATCCACGAACAAGGAATATTCCTCCATCTATTAGTGTCCTCTTTAATTTCTTTCAGCAGTGTTTTATAGTTTTCTAAATATAGGTCTTTAGATTCTTTAGGAAGATATATTCCTAAGTATTTTATTGTTTTTATTGCAATGGTGAATGGAATTGTTTCTTTAATTTCTCTTTCTATTTTCTCGTTATTAGTGTACAGGAATGCAAGGGATTTCTGTGTGTTAATTTTATATCCTGCAACTTTACTGTATTCATTGATTAGTTCTAGTAATTTTCTGGTGGAATCTTTAGGGTTTTCTACGTAGAGGATCATGTCATCTGCAAACAGTGAGAGTTTTACTTCTTCTTTTCCAATTTGGATTCCTTTTATTTCTTTTTCTGCTCTGATTGCTAATACCCAGAACTGGTGAAGTTTATTTTATATCACAAAGGAAAGTTTGTAGATGTGATTAATTTAAGGATCTTGGGAAGGGGATACTATCCTGGTTTATAAGAGTTGGCCATAGGCCTTATGAGAGGGAGGTAAGAAGAATGTAAGTTACAGAAAGAGGTGTGATGACAGAAGCAGAGAATTAAGTGATAGGCTTTGAAGATGGAAGAAGAGGTTGCAAGCCAAGGACTATAGGCAGCCACCAGAAACTGAGAAGACAAGGAAACGGGATATGTCCTCAGAGCCTCTAGAATGAGGCAGCCCTACCAACACCTTAACTACAACCCAGGGAAGCTGATTTTGGATTTATGACCTCTGCAATTATAAGGTGATAAATCTGTGTTGTTTTAAGATGTTAAATCCATAATAAGTAGTAGCAACATTAGGAATCGAATGCAATCAGCATAAGTATTAGACTTGCCCCTCCCTGAAGATGACAGCCAGTATTTCACTGGACATTGGTGTGATGTGAAATTGGATCAGCACAAGTGATTTTTTAAATGCAGCCTCTGTGCACAGGCAGTTTGGATATTTGCAGTCTCAGAATATTACAAGTAATAGTAACTTTTTCTTTTGAAAATATGATTATTGAAAGTATGTGTATGTGAGTTTGCTTAAATATTTACTTGCTTATTATGAAATATGAATAGGTTTTAAATGCATTAGAAAGATGACAAGTTAATCCTCACAGTTCTGTGAAATAAATACTACCACCCTAATTTTATGAATAAACTGAGGTTTCGTTAATCAAAGCCATTTAATCACTAAATGACAGAGTCAAAATTCCAGCTTTGATATTTCTGATATCAAAAACCAAATATTTTACTTAGCAACCACGTTACATTGTCTTCAGTATGTTTGAAATTTCTTGAAATCTTTGAAAAATATAAGGTCATAAATTTGGAATGCATGTGACTTTACAATTTTACCTCAAATGCTAAAGAAATATTTTTTCCTTCTTCATCCTTAATGTTATATTCTTTCACAAGTAACTGCTGTGTACTGATAAAACATGTCTATAAGTATAGTGATTCTGATTATGATATTCAAGTTCCATAAATTATAGAGTATTTAAAGGCTTGTGAAAACCCCTACTCTCTAAAATTGCATTAATTCCAGAAGCATTTCTATAAAAGGGTATAAAACCTATAATATTGGACGATAAGTACTATGTTCTAAAAAGGATATACAAGGAAAGAAATACCACCAACATTTCTTATACCTAGATTGGTTTTTCTGAGTAAGTTTGTTAGTAGAAAAAGGGTGCTTCAAAATTGGGAGCTATTGAGTGGCTAATGGCTTGATATTAACTTTGTGCTTTATTTTAATATTACTGTCAGAGATGAGAAGAATGAAAATGCAGAGCCCTTGTAATGTTCTTAAACTTCTGTTTAGAAGTTGAACCAGAAAATACTCTCGTAGTTCATAGTTGATTGCATTTTTAAAAGTGAATAACTCTTTTAAGTCACTGGTATTGTTTTTAGAAGACATACATTAGATACTATGAAGTTAAACATGAACTTCTAAGTGGGGGTACAGATAATTTTTGGTAACTAGCAGTAGATTGCTTGTCAGAATTGATTCAAGAGCTCTGGCTAGAAGAGTCTTTCATCTTCACACCCCCATTATTCCACTTTGCTCTGTGTGCATCAGTACTATTTCTGTGTGTCAGAAAGAGTAAAATCCCAGGTGAAAGATCTTCTGGGGTACAAAAGCTTTACTTACCTTTAAGACCTCAAAGCAGATTTTGTTGATCATAAACTGTCTTCACTAGAGTTTAAGATGCTCTAAAATAGGGAGCTTATCTGACTTATTCCTTGAGATGGTATCTCCAGTATCTGGAAAGGTAAATGAAATATAGTAGTATCTGAATTAGTAATATTTGAATGTATGAATGAATTGGCCAAACATTCACCACCAGGGTCACATACAACTAAGGTCAGGAGATCATACATTTGTTAAGGTGAGAATCACTTCTCATCATTTCTTTTTGCTTTATTTTTAATGCTTACTTTATTATTATTAATCCAGTCTCTGATCCTAGTCTCATTTCTGTGTAACAATGATATTGTTATTATCTCCCATGTTATTTGGAGCTTCATGGCTCTCAAATCAGGTTCTGTACCTTCTCTTCTATTTGGGTCATCTGTGAAGATCCTAGCACAGCAATGTCTATTTATAAACAAGCTATCTTGTAACTATGTCTCTGGCTCCTCCAGATCATGGGAACATCATGAATCACAGAAGTTGATATGAGACAAATCCCAACTTCTATTGTAGGAAATAGAAGAGCCTTATTCTCATAAGTATTTTAATTATATGAAGAATATCCCACTACTTCTCATTTCTTATTGTGGTTAGTCGGTATGAACTCCTCCAGTTTCTCTCAAATAAAAATAACTTATAAATCAACACTGGTTGAAGTGGAGTCTAGGTTGCTGAGAAGCTTTATGCTTGTAAATAAGGCTGATATTCTATAAAGAAAGACAACTTTGCTTGAGGCCAATTACTAGGCCAATTGTCTATATTTTCACCTCTTCTCTTGTACCTCCTCCTAGAAAACTAAAAATATCATATTACCATTCCCCACTCCACTCCAACACAGGCAAGTGTTCAGTTCACTCTCAGTTAATTTAGTTTGCTATTTAATTATACCTTTTCTTCCTTTTAAAGATAAAATTTTTAAATCTAATGGGATTAGAGATAAGACTAGATTCTTAAATTCTCAGTTCAGTTCAGTCGCTTAGTCGTTTCCGACTTTTCGTGACCCCAGGGACTGCAGCACACCAGGCCTCCCAGTCCATCACCAATTCCCGGAGTTTACCCAAACTCATGCCCACTGAGTCGGTGTGCCCTCCAACCATCTCATCCTCTGTCATCCCCTTCTCCTCCTGCCCTCAATCTTTCACAGCATCAGGGTCTTTCCAATGATTCAGTTCTTTGCATCAGCTGGCCAAAGTATTGGAACTTCAGAATCATCATCAGTTCTTCCAGTGAATATTCAGGATTGATTTCCTTTAGAATTGGCTGGTTTGGTCTCCTTTCAGCCCTAGGGACTTTCAAGAGTCTTCTCCAATACCACAGTTCAAAAGCATCAGTTCTTCAGTATTCAGCCATCTTTATGGTCAAACTCACACATCCATACATGGCTACTGGAAAAATCATAGTTTTGACTAGGTGTGAATTTTTGACAAAGTATCATCTCTACTTTTTTATGTGCTGTGTAGTTTTGTCATAGCTTTTCTTCGGAGGAGCAAGTGTCTTAATTTCATGGCTACAGTGACCATCTGCAGTGATATTGGAGCCCAAGAAAATAAAGTCTGTCACTGTTTTCATTGTTTCCCCATCTATTTGCCATGAAGTGATGAGAATGGATGCCATGATCTTCATTTTATGAATGCTGAGTTTTAAGCCAGCTTTTTCACTCTCCTCTTTCACCTTCAATCAGTATGTTAAATGAAAAGAAAGTAAAAATAGCTAAAAATGGGCAAAGGAGATAAATTTAATATCATTCATTAACATGTCACAGGAGGGACAGTAGCCCTTTAAAAGACAGGGGTGATTGAGAATAACATCTGTCTCTGTTGCTAAAAGAGACATTTGCTTCTGACAAAGAAAAGAACTCACCCATTTCTCCAGTGGTCTCTCTCTGCAGTCCATTCCTCAGCTGATAACTCACCAGGGGAAGCTTTTGCTCAGCTGCATCTGGAAGGACACATAGAAGTAATGTGTGGAGTTTCTGTAATGCAAAGTGAAGGATTAAGTAAAAATCAAGGTATTTGAAAGAGGTTTTCCAGAAAAATCGTTTAAAAAGTCACTGAAAGTCTTTAAAAATGTCACTTCTTCATTTAGCTACTTCCAAAATCAAACTACTTCCCACTATTTATGTGTTCTTCATTTATTCATTCAACAAATGTGAAGCATTTAGGATTGGCCAGACCCAGTTCAGGGAGCATGGGAAACATCAGTAAATAAATACAGTTTCACTTTTTTCCCAAAGCACACTCACTTGGAAGGTAATCCCAGCTGTGACTGCCAAGACAAAATGAGCTTAAAACAAATCTAGAAATTTGAATGCTGGCTTATAAAATAAAAGTGGAAAAATTTTAAATTTAGAACTAAATTCATTTTTACTTACATTTTTTTTTTTCTTTCTTACAGATATGTAAGAGTAGTCCAGAGTCACTTAGGCATTATGAAAGTCACTGTAATGATTGTGTGCTAAGTCACTTTAGTCAGGTTCCAACTCTTTGTGACCCTATCTACTGTAGCCCACCAGGCTCCTCTGTCCATGGGATTCTCCTGGCAAAATATTGTAGGGGGTTTCCATGCCCCCTTCAGGGGATCTTCCTGACCCAGTTATCGAGCCCGTGTCTCTTACATCTCCTGCATTGGCAGGTGGGTTCTTTACCACTAGTGCCACCTGGGAAACCCAAAAGTTTGGGAGAGCAACCACCCAACACTGGGCTCAAACCCATGACCCTGGGGTTAAGAGTCCCATGCTCTACTAACTGAGCTATTGGAGCAGCTCAGTAATATATACATAGTTCTTTGTAAATCTGCATTAAATCACTTGTTCATTCATATATTCAAGAAATTATTAAATTAACCCTCATGTCAGGTACTGGTGCTAGGTGCTGTATAATGAATTCATCTTTTAACATGGTGCAGCAGAGCATCTCTGAAGTGAAAAGACTAAGCCTTTCTGACTATCTATATCTGAATATATGCATGTAGGTCCGGGGACACCAGAATTGATAGGGCTGTTCAGCAAACGGTGCTAGAGGTGAGGAAGTTGAGAGCCAGGTCTCCAGGGCCTTTGGGCCCAGCCATCGCACGGAATCTTTAAAGACTAAATGTATGTCAATAATGCAATTTACATGTATAGTCTCTTAAAAAATAATGGATTGCAGAGAATTATAAAACATACCTGTTTTTTAAAGTATGGGGAAATGTTTAGGTTGATGAGTCTACCTATTCAATACTGATAATCCTTTTGTCTCTTTATTACTTGAGCCCAAGTCTTAGGAGACTCATTTTTTATATTCTGATATATCTCGGCATTATCTTTTTCGGTTCACTTAGCTCATGCAGAACTAATGAGAACAGTCTCAGCTCCACCACCCAGGATGCGTGGTCATGAGGGGCACCCTCACCAGATCAGCTCTTAATGTAATGTGACTTTGTCTCAACAGCAGTCAAGTATTGGCCTGATAAAATTCATGTTAACTGTTAAAAATAGTCTTTATATAAATACCTGATCTTATTCATATAGTCACTAATAAAGATACCTTGAATGATTTTTATTACTATGAGAATCATCAACATGGGTTTTAGTATCTCTTCATTAAACTCTTCAGAGGTCTTCCTGTATTTACAGTGTATCATCGGGTTCTGAAATTCAGGAATACTTTAGAGTTGGTGAAAGGGAAGAAATAAAGAACTTGGAAATAAATGGCAACAGATGATAAAATAACAAAATTCCATTTAATAGGGAAGTGGAGTCCTAACATTAATATTTGTGATTGACCACAGTGAACAGTACAATATAAGCAGTGATATCTGCCTGATGATATTGCAGAAACAATTTCAAGTTGTGACTTTTTAATTATAGATTTAATACCTAGCAGGGTGCTTGGCACATGAAAACTACTTAATTACTGATTGCCAAAGGGATAAGTTAACTAATAAGTCCATGAATTGCCTTTGATTTTGAAGAACAAAACTTTTTAAACTCAGAGAGCAAAAGACTTCTTTAGTAATCAATTTCCTTAATTCGTAGGCCTAGGTGGTGGGTTCAGGACGGATGTGTTCCTTTGTTGCAGGAGGTCATTAAGGGGACATAAGCTTAGGTTGATCTGTGAGCAGGCCCCAGGTATCCAGGGTCCCCACCACCACCACCACACCTGTCCCCTGTCCTTGGAGTGTGTGCTGCACACACAGTCCCCACAGTGGGAGTGTTTTCAAGGGCACAGCCAGGAGAGAGCCATGTGTTGCTGAGGCCATTTGGACTGAATATGCACTGGGGGACTGAGGCTTGTTAAGGCCTCTGTACCAACTAATGCAATTCTGGCTGGTGGAGTTGATGACCTACTTACCCAAGACAAGACTCATATGTAAGTTACTTAGCTTATTAAAGCTGCTTATTTACCTGCCAATCTGGAGTAACTGTCACTTTCTTCTGTCTCTTCTTGTCCTTTGTGTCCTGGGCCAGTTTCAGATTTCATTTGAGGACCTCTTGAGAGTGCAAACAATTTTTAGACCTGTTTGTAGGTATGCAGATGTATGGGCCAAAAGGTTACATTTTGCCAAGATTTATAATTAAGTAGTAACAACAGAAATGGATCACAGACTGCAAATTCATTTCTGTATGTTAGACTCTTACTGCTAGTTGCCTTTCTAGATCCTCTTTCTTTTCCTTCTTTCTTCCTCCCTCCCTAGACCCTTGTATTGCTGATCCTGTTTGTGATGCCAATTGTCTTGCTGTTCACAATGTTCAGACTATTCACTGAAACCAGGGTAGGCAAGGCTCAAGTTAAGAGACTGGAAGATGTGAGGAGCTGTAGGAACTGCAGGCATGCTTATTCTCTCCTGACTGGCATGGCAGCCATAACATAGCCTCTCTCCTGGCTGATGTAACAGCCATAACATAACCATCAGATCAGATCAGTCACTCAGTCGTGTCCGACTCTTTGCGACCCCATGAACCGCAGCACGCCAGGCCTCCCTGTCCATCACCAGCTCCCGGAGGTCACTCAGACTCGCATCCATCGAGTCAGTGATGCCATCCAGCCATCTCATCCTCTGTCGTCCCCTTCTCCTCCTGCCCTCAATCCCTCCCAGCATCAGAGTCTTCTCCAATGAGTCAACTCTTCGCATGAGGTGGCCAAATAACCATAGTGTAACCATAATATAGCCATAACATAACCTCACATAACATAACCATGATGCTGCCCCAGTGTAGCCCTAGTGCAGTGGCAGCCAGAGCTTTTCAGGTGAAGCTTATATATACTTTCAGAACAAAAGTAGCTCATGGCCAAGTGAGTAACTCATGATGTGCATGTGTAGTGCTCTAAGTGATCTCAGCTGTTACATGACCATGCAAAGTCATTGTTTACAGAACATGGGATGACAGGAGGTGAGAGTGTGGGGCAAGAGAGCCTGACTGGCACCATCATGTTAATTTCCCCACACCCTTCTTACCTTTCCTTTCCTTTTTTGGAGACTCTTTCCTTCTCATTGTGGTGTGAAAGATTGATGGGCAGAATTTCCCTGAGCCATTAAAAAGTCAGTTAACACAAATCATCCCTAAATTGTTGGAGAGAAAGCTTTCTATAATGAAGCTAGCCTTATTTGAACCCCTAACATGGAGGAGCCTGGTAGGCTGCAGTCCATGGGGTCGCAAAGAGTCAGACCCGACTGACCAACTTCACTTTCACATTTCACTTTCATGCTTTGGAGAAGGAAATGGCAACCCACTCCAGTGTTCTTGCCTGGAGAATCCCAGGGACGGGGGAGCCTGGTGGGCTGCCATCTATGGGGTCGCACAGAGTCGGACACGACTGAAGTGACTTAGCAGCAGCAACCTGGGGTGGGATGCAGCCTTTGCTCTGAGTCCCAACAAGAACAAAAGAACAAAGCAGCCTGGGAATAAGCTTTAAGAGGTTGCTGGCCACACCTGCAAAAAAAAAAAAAAAAGGAAAAAAAAACAAAAAAATCATGTCCTACTGACAGCATTCACTGACTGCATCCTTAGAGCAAATGCAGCCTTAATACAAGAATAAGCAACTCCTACTGTGAAAGAAAATGTTCTTTCAAGAGATTGATTACAGCATCCAATATGCTTTATTTTAAAATATGAATATTTGCTTTAAAAGGAGAGAAAAATAACTTGTCCTATAACCATTGCTACGTATTATAAAATAAACAGAATTTGGAAACTGATTTGCACTAAAAAGTGATGGTAGGGATCTCTGGGCTCTTTCATGGTGGTAGTTTATTTTAAAATGGACATTGCATATCCCATAAACAGCCTGAAAGACAAATTCCTTCACTCCCTGCTATTTACTGACCTGACATGGGCTCTCCTCCAAGCATACTGGCAAGTCTCAGAATAGTCAATTTTGTTAGTCATCCATCTATCAAGACAACAGCACTTATATTCTCATTAGTCATCCCGGTAGAAAATCCTACCTTTCACTTCTGTGAACCTTCTGCCTTAGCATTTTGTATTCATGAGTTTGACACTAATGTTGTCTCTTGGTGCAGCAAATTCAAGTTCATTAACTGCCATTGAACAAGTAACTGTTTTTTCTTCAACTATTTGTTTAAAGTAGGAAAAGGAAAAGATTGCTATAGAAAATATATTGTTAACTAAACTTGCCTGATTGGTAACTGAAGGGCAGAATTATGTATACATAATTTTACAATATTTAAAATGCATCTTATCTTTATTATGTAGAATCAGAAACAAAGACAATGTCAGAGAGGACAGTAAAATTAACCCCCATGTTTTTACTACCCAAGCTCACCAATGATTAACTCATGGCCAGTCTTTGTTTTTCTTCTACATTCTTCCCGTTCCTCCATATTTTATTGAGACAAATCTCAGACATTTCATTTTACTCATATATTTCAGTATATATTTTAAAGGGATCAAACCCGGGTCTCCCGCATTGCAGGCAGATTCTTTACCAGCTGAGCTACAAGGAAAGCCCATTTTTAGAATACAAAGATTATTAAATATCTATACCCACCATACCAAAATCTCACCTAAATATTAGCAACATTGGAAACACAGTTAATAAAGACAGCTTCTAACCAACTAAATATATTGAAGTGTTTCTTTTCCAAGTCCACTTGCAGAACCTCTCACTTAAAACTACTATCTTATGATGCTGAGGTGGCACAGTTGCCCAGTTAATCCAGACAAAAAGTGTGACACTAATTGCATTGAGTTCTAGGTGCTGAAATCAGAGCTTTTCTTTCCTTTGCTCAAGGTTAGCCCTAAGGCAAATTTCAAAGTGCTGTAAAGTTCATCTTTTCTGCACCTTAGATGTCAGTTCTGAAGTCAGAAGACAGCATGCTGTCCCCAGGGCTCACAGTCTTTGCCTGCTGCTAATCACTTCTCTTTGCTCCTTACTCCCAACCCCAGGGAAACATCTTCTCTCCAATTTTGGTAGAAAGGCCATATATACTATTATACAACAAGATACATGTATTAGAAGTAATAATTTTTGAAAGGCAACATTTTAATTGTGATTTTAGATTGCACTCTTTGGCAGGTAAAACAGGAATATCAGATAGAAATAGGAAAAGCAGCAATTTGTGTGTCTGGGTCATAATGTATGAACTCTGGGCATCTTGATAGTGCCAAACAAAGAGAACATGGCCAAGGCATGTCAATTTTTCCTCTGGCATTATTCTGTCTTTTCTTTCTGTTTGCCCACCTATCATTTGTCTTGGGTATATACTCAATAAGAACAGATAGAATAAGAGAAAGAGTAAGTTGGAAGGGAAGAATAAATGGTAGTAAAGGAAAACAGAGGTTAAGAAAATTCCAAAGGGTGATGGACACTCTCTAGGATTTACACAACTATGTAAGGTGCTGGAATATTTCTAAAGAAAAAAAATGTGTTTATTAAAATGATTTTTTATGCTAGGAACAAGGGAGGTTATTTTATTGTCTTCTCCGTCACTATTTATATTTGAAATGGTACATAATAAAGATAAGCTAGAGTATAGATATAATATGAAAAAAAAAAAAAACTGATGTTGAGATGATTGAGAAGATTGAGAGAGGTATTTGGAGATTTTTCTCTTTGCCCGTGTGTATAAGGTTTATCCTGAGATTTATAAATTACAGATGTATGCCTATAAATAGGCAGTATGCATGCATACATACTCATAACACTATGTACATATAGGGCAAAAATGAAAGAAACATGGGGTGAATTCCAGCATTCTTTCAAATACTTTAAAAGTGACCAGTTAAGGCCCATAATTTTAAAGAGAAACAATGGAAATGCACTTCTGTGGCATTTTAATGGGCTGATAATGATACTTATAATATGTGCAAATATGTATGTAAAATATAACAGGCTGAACAAAAGAAATTAAAGTGCTAAAATCCAGTTGCACAAACAAGGAGTCCAGAATTAGAGGTGTGCACTTTGCCTCTTTTTCTTCAAAATCTTGAGTTTCAAGGGTGATTTTTACAGCATTTGAAAGGATGCTTTAACTCACCCATTTTCCTTTTTTTCTTTGATCAGATCAGATCAGTCAATCAGTCGTGTCCGACTCTTTGTGACCCCATGAATCGCAGCACGCCAGGCCTCCCTGTCCATTATCAACTCCCGGAGGTCACTCAGACTCACATCCATCGAGTCAGTGATGCCATCCAGCCATCTAATCTTCTGTTGTCCCCTTCTCCTCTTGCCCTCAATCCCTCCCAGCATCAGAGTCTTCTCCAATGAGTCAACTCTGCATGAGGTGGCCAAAGTACTGGAGTTTCAGCTTTAGCATCATTCCTTCCAAAGAAATCCCAGGCCTGATCTCCTTCAGAATGGACTGGTTGGATCTCCTTGCAGTCCAAGGGACTCTCAAGAGTCTTCTCCAACAGCACAGTTCAAAAGCATCAATTCTTCAGCGCTCAGCCTTCTTCACAGTCCAGCTCTCACATCCATACATGACCACAGGAAAAACCATAGCCTTGACTAGACGAAACTTTGTTGGCAAAGTGATGTCTCTGCTTTTGAATATGCTATCTATGTTGGTCATAACCTTTCTTCCAAGGAGTAAGTGTCTTAATTTCATGGCTTAAGTAACCATCTGTAGTGATTTTGAAACTCAAAAAAATAAAGTCTGACACTGTTTCCACTGTTTCCCCCATCTATTTCCCATGAAGTGATGGGACCAGATTCCATGATCTTCGTTTTCTGAATGTTGAGCTTTAAGCCAACTTTTTCTCTCTCCACTTTCAATTTCATCAAGAGGCTTTTGAGTTCCTCTTCACTTTCTGCCATAAGGGTGGTGTCATCTGCATATCTGAGGTTATTGATATTTCTCCCAGCAATCTTGATTCAGCTTGTGTTTCTTCCAGTCCAGCGTTTCTCATGATATACTCTGCATATAAGTTAAATAAACAGGGTGACAATATACAGCCTTGACATACTCCTTTTCCTATTTGGAACCCGTCTGTTGTTCCATGTCCAGTTCTAACTGTTGCTTCCTGACCTGCATACACATTTCTCAAGAGGCAGGTCAGGTGGTCTGGTATTCCCATCTCTTTTAGAATTTCCCACAGTTTATTGTGATCCACACAGTCAAAGGATTTGGTATAGTCAATAAAAGAGAAATAGATGTTTTTCTGGAACTCTCTTGCTTTTTCAATGATCTAGTGGATGTTGGCAATTTGATCTCTGGTTCCTCTGCCCTTTCTAAAATCAGCTTGGACATCAAGAAGTTCATAGTTCACATATTGCTGAAGCCTGGCTTGGAGAATTTTGAGCATTACTTTACTAGCGTGTGAGATGAGTGTAATTGTGCAGTAGTTCGAGCATTCTTTGGCATTGCCTTTCTTTGGGATTGGAATTAAAACTGACCTTTTCCAGTCCTGTGGCCACTGCTGAGTTTTCCAAATTTGCTGGCATATTGAGTGCAGCACTTTAACAGCATCATCTTTCAGGATTTGGAATAGCTCAACTCGAATTCCATCACCTCCACTAGCTTTGTTCGTAGTGATGCTTTCTAAGGCCCACTTGACTTCACATTCCAGGATGTCTGGCTCTAGGTGAGTGATCACACCATCGTGATTTATCTGGGTCGTGTAGATCTTTTTTGTACAGTTCTTCTGTGTATTCTTGCCACCTCTTCTTAATATCTTTTGCTTCTGTTCAGTCCATACCATTTCTGTCCTTTATCAAGCCCATCTTTGCATGAAATGTTCCTTTGGTATCTCTGATTTTCTTGGAGAGATCCCTAGTCTTTCCCATTCTGTTGTTTTCCTCCATTTCTTTGCATTGATCGCTGAAGAAGGCTTTCTTATCTCTTTTTGCTATTCTTTGTAACTCTGCATTCAGATGTTTATATCTTTTCTTTTCTCCTTTGCTAATTATTCTCCATTGCAAATAAATTTACCATTTATTTGATTTTTACTTTAAAAAAAAGTATTTAGGTAGTTATTTTTGGTTGTGCTGTGTCTTTGGTGCTATGGGGATATTTCTCTAGTTTTGTTGAGCCGGGGTTACTCTCTAATTGTGGTATGCAGGCTTCTCCTTACGGAGCAAGGGCACTAGAGCATGTGGGTTTCAGTAGTTAAGGCACCTGGGCTTAGTTACTCCAGGACATGTGGGATCTTTCCAAACCAAGGACTGAACCCATGTTTCCTGCATTGGCGGGCTCCCCTGGTGATTCAGTGGTAAAGATTCCACCAGCAATGCAGGAGATGCAGGATACACTGGTTCTATCTAGGGGTTGGGAAGATCCCTTGGAAGAGGAAATAACAACCTATTTCGGTATTAGTGCTGCAAACATCCCGTCAACAAATGAGCCAGGTGGCCTACTGTCCAGTAAGGTTGCAAAGAGCAGGACACTGCTGAAAGAGTGAGCACGTGCACAGGCACTCCTGAGTTGGCAGGCTGTTTTTTTACCACTGAGCTACCAGGTGAGTCCCTTATACGATATCTAGTATTACTTATTTTGAATGACCTACAATTTACTTTCCCATTATTTGGCCACCAGTAAAATCTCTGATTTTAACAAAAGGTAATACTATAGTAAAGGGTATATATATATATTTAAATAAAAAGAGATAGAAGAAATATTAACTAGAGAAACATAAAAGACTAAAATTATTGGAAAAATGTTTTTTATTGAAAAAATGCTAATTGTCAAATATCTCAGGCTTTCAAGAAGCCTAATTATCTACTGAGATAGAAAAAAAATTACAAAGCTTTAATTCAGGAATGGATGTTCTTTTGTGTGTCTTCAAGTAACATTCAAAATTGCTTTTATAGAACAGGATCATTATTATATCTACGGCTACCTTTGGTAAAAATGTGATTTATAATTTTCAAAAGTGTAGATATAATTTGAATGATTTGAAACAGCTTTATTTCCTCAAATCTGGGAAAAACCCTGGTAATATTGAATATTCCTCCAGGCAAGAGCTCTATTGCCACGTAGGATGGAGGTGTTTTCCCTACTGGACTCTTATTCCATAACAGTTAATACTGTATTTTTGAAGACCCCGTTAATGCTTCCATTCAGAAAGCCAGCCATATGTATGTTCCTCACCATGCACTTGCAATACAAGAATCAAGTTACTCCATCTTCATATTGAGCATTGTTTCATGTATTCATAAGGGAAACTCTATATCAGTTGCATTTTCTGGCAGGTTAATCATCCTGAATTGCACAATTTGCACAGCCTGAAGGCCACAGGGACTTCAGAGGGTGGCAGTGAGAGCCTCTGTGTTTGTTGTGCTCAGAACCACGTGCAACCACCAGGCCCTGAGCAAAAGGAGTGATAGAGCGGAGGACTTGAGACATGCACCCTCCCAGCCTCCTTGTGAAGTGGACTCATCCTTGTACTAAGGAACGTTCTGGAACCAGTCTGTGGACTCTAAGCAGACACCACATTACCGTGTATTTCAGGTGAAAAAATGAGGTTTGCAGCTGGAAGGAGCATTATTCCTCATTTCTTCCACAAAACTAGACAGCCAACTGTATGACTTCAAGAGTAGAGGGAGACCACCTATCACCTGTATTTGGCATTTTCACAAAGAGACTTTCTTTGTGGTCATGCCAGTGGAGATAATGGAGCAAAAGAGAACAACAGATCTGTCTGTAAGGACAAGTGGAAGATTGGTGTATGAGCTAAAGGTCCTATTAAAACCCAAAGGAACACGGAGATCCTTGGAGAAAGGCATTGATATAAATATAATTTCTTTTTCCTCTTTCTTCCCTCCTTCCTCTCTCTCTCTCTTTTTTTTTTTTGTTGATTATTTCTTATGGTGCTGTGAAAAATTGATGGGCAGAATTTCCCTGAGTCATTAAAAAGCCAGTTAATATAAATCATCACTAACTCCCTTCCTTCCTTCCTTCTTTCTCCCTTAAGCTGGTAAAACCTGGATCACATCAACTACTTTTCTTATATTTTTAGTTGAAATCTTGAATACTATTTTAACACTTTAGACCAACTTCTCTGGTGGCTCAGCAGGATAGAATCTACCTGCCAATACAGGAGACGCAGGCTTGATCCCTAGGTCAGGAAGATCACCTAGAGGAGTAAATGGCAACTCACTCCAATATTTTCACCTGGAGGACCGCCATGGACAGAGGAACTTGGCAAGCTGTAGTCCATGGGGTTGCAAAGAGTTAGACATGACTGAACTACTAAGGACATGTGTTAATTTCTGATGATAATGAAGATTTTATTTGTCCCTAACAGTTTTTAAACTACTCAAACTACAGCACAATGGCACTCATCTCACACGCTAGTAAAGTAATGCTCAAAAGTCTCCAAGCCTGGCTTCAGCAATACCTGAACCATGAACTTCAAGCTGGTTTTAGAAAAGGCAGAAGAAGCAGAGATCAAATTGCCAATATCCACTGGATCATTGAAAAATCAAGAGACTTCCAGAAAAGTATCTACCTCTGCTTTATTGACTATGCCAAAGCCTTTGACTGTGTGGATCACAATAAACTGTGGAAAATTCTGAAAGACGTGGGAATACCAGACCACTTGACCTGCCTCTTGAGAAACCTATATGCAGGTCAGGAAGCAACAGTTAGAACTGGACAAGGAACAACAGACTGGTTCCAAATAGGAAAAGGAGTACATTAAGGCTGCATATTGTCACCCTGCTTATTTAACTTATATGCAGAGTACATCATGATAAATCCTGGACTGGATGAAGCCCAAGCTGGAATCAAGATTTCCGGGAGAAATATCAATAACTTCAGATATGCAGATCACACCACCCTTATGGCAGAAAGTGAAGAGGAACTAAAAAGCCTCTTGATGAAAGTGAAAGTGGAGAGTGAAAAAGTTGGCTTAAAGCTCAACATTCAGAAAACGAAGATCATGGCATCTGGTCCCATCACTTCATGGGAAATAGATGGGGAAACAGTGAAAACAGGGGCTAACTTTGTTTCTTGGGCTCCAAAATCACTGCAGATGGTGACTGCAGCCATGAAATTAAAAGACGCTTACTCCTTGGAAGGAAGGTTATGACCAACCTACATAGCATATTCACAAGCAGAGACATCACTTTGCCAACAAAGGTCCGTCTAGTCAAGGCTATGGTTTTTCCTATGGTCATGTATGGATGTGAGAGTTGAACTGTGAAGAAAGCTGAGCACCAGAGAATTGATGCTTTTGAACCGTGGTATTGGAGAAGACTCTTGAGAGTCCCTTGGACTGCAAGGAGATCCAACCAGTCCATCCTAAAGGAGATCAGTCCTGGGTGTTCATTGGAAGGACTGATGTTGAAGCTGAAACTCCAATACCCATTTGGCCACCTCATTCAAAGATTTGACTCACTGGAAAAGATCCTGATGTTGGGAAAGATTGAGGGCGGGAGGAGAAGGGGACAACAGAGGATGAGATGGCTGGATGACATCACTGACTCAATGGACATGAGTTTGCGTTATCTCCAGGAGTTGATGATGAACAGGGAGGCCTGGTTTGCTGTGATTCATGGGGTCACAAAGAGTCAGACATGACTGAGCAACTGAACGGAACAGGTTTTAATCTGTTTCCAGGAATCAAATGACAAAATTTTGTCTGAGGTGGGAAGTCCCCATTCCTTCACAGTCAGGTAAAGATGTTGAATATTGAAGTAGTTATTAAGGGATATTTAAGTCTAAACATGTAATATATTATGTGTGCTTAGGTGGGTAAGACATTTGAAACACAATGTGATCCTGTAAGGAAAAATCTTTATTGGAAATTTATTCTGTGGCAGGATGTTGAAACAAGGGATCTTTGTTGGTTTACTGTGACTTCCTCCACTTGACTGTTACCATGTGAATAATGTAAATTAACATTTAATTAAAAAAAATAAATATTTTGTCTGCTGAAATATGTGTCATGTGAGCTGATACATTGATTCAGCTACACACTGAATCGTCAGTTGCTGTGCTACTGTTAGTATTTGACTGCTTTAAGAAACAGATAAAGGCTGACACAAATAAAATGTTCACAACTGACTGGGTGAGCACATTCTTTCTTTAACTGTTGTAAAGTTTTAAATATCTACTTGGATTTGATATACAGTTGTGGAACGGATATATCTAAATATTACTCCTTGCTTTTTTTTTTTTTAGTAAAAAATACATATTTGAGTGTTGTTAACATTTTATTCTCTTTCAGAACATATCTGGTCTGTTGCATCATTTTTCCTTCACTTATTCAGTTATGAGAAAATGTCTGTTAGTGACATAGTTTAAATCTAACTTTAGAATGTTTTTCACATTTTTAAACCTCTTGAAAATCCATGCTTCACAGATAGACTCCTGCTTTTCTGATTCTATGGGGGTGTAAAATAATGTGTATTCTCAAGATGGCACAGATTTAACTCCTGAGTCTCAAGTCCATTGTATTCTGCACACAAAGCATCTTTGCTTGGATCCTGGCATCCAACACACACTGCCCTGTCCCATGCTGGACCTCTCCCCATCTGCTCCTCTTCCTGGCTTATAGGATGGCTGCACCAGCTTTCCAGCAGCACAGGCTAGAAGCCTCTTGAGCTGGAGAGTTATCATAGATTCCTCGTTTCCCCCAAATTCCTGTGACAAATTAGAATCCTGATATTAAAGACTGGTCTCTGTTGTTTGTTTTCCTTGCCTTCTACTGCATGGCTTTAACATAGCTATCTTTGGTGATGGTGCTTGGGTGCTCAGTAGTGTCCAAGTATTTTTGATCCCGTGGAATGCAGCCCACCAGGTTCCTCAGTCCATCGGATTTACCAGGCAAGAATACTGGAGTAGGTTTTCATTTCCTCCTAGAGGGCCTCATCCCAACCCAAGGATGAAACCTGTGTCTCCTGTGTTGGCAGGTGGATTCTTTATCACTGGGTCACCTGAGAAGCCATCCTTAGTTCTACTAAATTACTGACATGGCATTTCAGATGGCCACCACTCTCAGTGTCAGCTTCATGCTTGGAGCTCAGGAGTATCTGAGCTTGTCATTCCTTGACTTAAAAGCCTTTCACAGTCATGTTCAATTTACATATGTTCAGTGTCCTTCCTATGTTGCCTCTGCTCTTTTCACTGACTTTAAATTAATCATTCGGAGAAGGAAATGGCAACCCACTCCAGTGTTCTTGCCTGGAGAATCCCATGAATGAGGGAGCCTAGAGGGCTGCTGTCTATGGGGTCGCACAGAGTCGGATGCGACTAAGCGACTTAGCAGCAGCAGTAACTCATAACTAGAATTTGATAATTTTAGTATTTAGTTTTTAAATTTGCTTATAAATTTGTCTATTTCTTAAATTGTGAACTCAAGGAAGAAGCTCTTTGTATCATTTTCAGCTTTTAGTAGAGTTCCTGACACATTGTAAAGACTCAGTGATTATTTGCTTAAATAATGGATTCTTCAAAAATTTGAGAGTAAATTAATATATAATTTATGTAAGTTCTTTGTATTTTTTAAAATTACTAAATTTGACCTTATTCTTTGAAAAAAGTGTTTATGTACAAATATTAGATATTACAAAAAATATATAAATGTAAAATATGGAAAGGTAAGTAAGAGTCCCTTGGGCTGCGGGGAGATCCAACCAGTCCATTCTGAGGGAGATCGGCCCTGGGATTTCTTTGGGAGAAGTGATGCTGAAGCTGGAGCTCCAGTGCTTTGGCCACCTCATGTGAGGAGTGGACTCATTGGAGGGGACTCTGATGCTGGGAGGGATTGGGGGCAGGAGGAGAGGGGGACGACAGAGGATGGGATGGCTGGATGGCATCATTGACTCGATGGATGTGGGTCTGAGTGACCTCCGGGAGTTGGTGATGGACGGGGAGGCCTGGCGTGCTGCGGTCGCAGAGTCGGATATGTCTGAGCGACTGAACTGAACTGAACTGAAGTAGAGTAGATGCTGATAAATGTAATCATTCTCAAACATTAAAAGTAAATTTTAAAAAATAGCAACTAAGAAAATGCTTAAAATGAAACATTTGGTGAAAAGGCTGTACAAAAAATAGATTTATATACATTATGACTCAAAAAAAAGAACTCACAAGAAACTTCCTAAATAAAGAAGAACTGAATGCCATGTAGCTCTCAATCATCTATTTTTTTTTTATAGCACTTACCTTTATCTAACTTTATCTCATATAAATTATTTTATATATTTATTTCTCCACCAATAGAATATAAACTCCAAGAAGGCAAGAATTCAGTCTATCTTGTTATTGTTTGTTTTCCTTGCTTTAGTAAAGAATCAAGAAAATATATTTATCCAATGAAAATATATTACTGCATAATGTATGAAGATAAATTAAAAGGAAATGCTCCATATTAGAAATTTCCATTAGATACTGTGATTATATTTAACCTATACTTTAAAAAAATACTTTTTAGACTTAATGTTTATTTTAAATTAAAAAACTATTATTTTTTTTTTTTAAGCCAGCCATATCATCCAAGGAAAAGACTAGTTCATAGACATAGCATAATATAAATCCAATGCTTTGGATTAATTTAAAAGATTTTTTATAAAGAAAAGAAGAAAAAAATAAGTCTCTAGTTTGTAGAGTCACTTTAAGATTGGCAAAGCTTATATCCTCTGGAAAGAAAAAAAATCTGTCCATAAGTATACCATGGTTTATTTCTTATCTTGATATGTTATTTTTAACTTTCCATCACATTTTAAAATGAACTCTCTACAGTTATTTTTAAACATTTGCTTCTTTACTTTGGTCACTGGCCCCAGGACAACTGTTTCTTGTAGAAAATTTTGTACTCTTAGAATTACTGAGGGCAGAGTTCTTCAGAGATACCCTGAAGTCACTTAAATTAAATTTTTAAAAGCTTTAAAAATAATTCAGCTGCTATTGCTCTTTCTCCAATTTTATGTTTCATCTTCACCACTTTATTGACAGTATATGCTATACAATTCCCCACGAACTTAATACCATGACAGAATTTTTAACTCTTCTTTCAAACAACTAGTTTTGTAAAACTATAAGACATTTAAATAAGCTTACAAGTTTTTTTGAAAAACAATGTTTAACAATGTGTATTCTGTATCTCTTCTCTTCCTCAATTATTTACTTATAAATTTTTGAGAAATACTTCTTGAAAAAGAACTAAGCATGTTCATTTAGTTAAAGCAGTATACAACTTTAATCCATAATAAAAAGTTACTGAATAAATCCATAATATAAAATTACTGAGGAAAGAGATTTTAGTATTTCTTGTTCCTTTTTTTGTAGACAATTGGAACATATTCTTGCAATATTGATTAGAGGATACTTTTGGTACCAAAAATCAATAGATTTATGTTGAGCTAAAGTAAAGGTAGTGAGTTACCCCTAGGGAATGATTAATATTAAAGATTCACTAAAACACAGCCTGAAGCTGACAGTATAAAATAGACATTTGGAAACATGAGAAACTGATAGTATTTGCCAGTGAGCAGCCCAAGGATTCCAAGGCCAAATCACTGCATGGGAAATAGATGGGGAAACAGTGGAAACAGTGTCAGACTTTGTTTTTCTGGGCTCCAAAATCACTGCAGATGGTGACTGCAGCCATGAAATTAAAAGACGCTTACTCCTTGGAAGGAAAGTTATGACCAACCTAGATAGCATATTCAAAAGCAGAGACATTACTTTACCAACAAAGGTTCGCCTAGTCAAGGCTATGGTCTTTCCTGTGGTCATGTATGGATGTGAGAGCTGGACTGTGAAGAAGGCTGAGCGCCGAAGAATTGATGCTTTTGAACTGTGGTGTTGGAGAAGACTCTTGAGAGTCCCTTGGACTGCAAAAAGATCCAACCAGTCCATTCTGAAGGAGATCAATCCTGGAATTTCTTTAGAAGGAATGATGCTAAAGCTGAAACTCCAGTATTTTGGCCACCTCATGCGAAGAGTTGACTCATTGGAGAAGGCTCTGATGCTGGGAGGGATTGAGGGCAGGAGGAGAAGGGGACGACAGAGGATGAGATGGCTGGATGGCATCACTGACTCGATGGATGCGAGTCTGAGTGACCTCCGGGAGCTGGTGATGGACAGGGAGGCCTGGCGTGCTGCGGTTCATGGGGTCGCAAAGAGTCGGACACGACTGAGCAACTGATCTGATCTGAGCGACTGATCTGAGCCCAAGGATGATTGGGCTCTATCAGAGAAAGGGCATAATGTGCTTCCTTGATGATAAAAACATAGAACCAGATGTCATAACATATAATTGACAGTATTCCCTTGTAGAGGAAGTTTTCCTTTCTGCCACCATCTGAGTTATCATATACAGTCAGAGGGTGGAGATTTCATACATTACATTAGTAAAGTTCATGGAACCCAAGAGGATTATCTTTATATCATGATACTTTAAAGATATATAGTATGTCATAATGGAACTCTGGGAAGTGTACCACATTTCATTTTATGGAGAAAAATATAGTGTTGCATGGCTACAGTCATTTGTAGTGTGATGCTTTTGGAAGAACTAATGTGTTCCCTTTCACTAATTCTTTGTAAATTATAGCTGAAATAAATGACCCTAATTTTAGTGGGAAAATTTAGGGACTTTCTATTCAACTCAGTGATGAAGAATAATTATAATATTTGAACTATTACTTCTTAATACAAGAAAGGCACAGAGAGACTTTTTAATAGTTCAGCAAGAAAAGAACTGAAAAAAAAATGAATTTGAGCACCCATACACATTTATTTTGTTGAGGTTTCCCTGGTGGCTCAGATGATAGAGTATGCCTGCAGTGCGGAAGACCCGGGTTCAATCCCTGATTTGGGCCGATACCCTGGAGAGGGGAATGGCTGCCCACTTCAGTATTCTTGCCTGGAGAATTCCATGCACAGAGGCACCTTGGGGCTTTAGTCCATGGGGTCATAAAGAGTTGGACATGACTGAGTGACTAACACTTTCACATTTATTTTGTTACCTTGTTTCTGCAATATATACTTAAAGTCATTTAACATTTATTAAAATAATATATTTAAAAGGCCAAAAATAAAAAATAAATTAATCATTCACCACAGTCCTCCTTCTTGCCCCCATCTTAACTCCGGTTATTACAAAGTACTTGATAGTCCCTCTTTTATGCTATGATGCTTCATTCTATCATCATTTGCACAAACTATGAGCTTCAGTTTTCCTCCATTCTCCAAGATTCACTTTGAGTCACATGCAGAAAGGGTTTTGTTGACTCTCATTGAGCTTCCAACCCTCTGCTTTCTGAGACTCTGTGTGGATCCAACAGAGGACCTAAATCTGCTGGTCACTCACCTGTCTCCCCATTAGATTACTTGATGTTAAGGTTATATTTCCTACTACTTTTCTAAATATTTTCAGTGTAAATAGCATCTGGCAAGTAGTACACTCTCAACTATATTTTGGCTGACTAATTATAGGGTGGTGATAATTCCTAACACTTATTAGTACCTATGCATGCCAGGGATTGTTCTAAGCCCTAAACGTGTTTTCACATTTAGTCCCGTACAACAAGTCTATGAAGGAAACACTCTTATTAACCCTACTTAACTGATGAAGAAACTGAGACACAATAAAGTCAAGTGAAATACTCAAGGTAATGGCAAGTGAGCAGAGAATCTAAGCTTAAACTACGTGTTTGTGTACTAAATTGCTTCAGTCATGTCCTACTCTTTCCTACTTCATGGACTATAGCCCACCAGGCTCCTCTGTCGGTGGGATTCTCCAGGTAAAAATACTGGAGTGGGTTGTCATTCCCTTCTCCAGGGGATCTTCCAGACTCAGGAAGTGAACCTGCGTCTCTCAGGTCTCCTGCATTAGAAGGTGAATTATTTACCACTAATGCCACCTGGGAAGACCTGCAGGAAGTCTTTTATATTTGGCTCCAAATCTGTGCTCTTAACATATCTATGAACTTTTTCGTTTTGTTAAAAACTTAGAAGTTACTTCATAAAATCTGTAGTTATCTTATTGTCAACCTAGGTTATATAAATGAAATTATACAAGCAACGTTTTGAACTTGTCAAACAGTTATTACTCTGCACTGTGTATCTTCACATGCTAACTCTCTGTAGTCACTTTATTGTGCTTCCAATTTCTCTCCTACCTATCAACTTTGCTTGTTTTCCTGGTACAGTTCTCAGAAGCCACAATTTTCCTAGCAAATTCCTATAGAGTCACATGTTCAATTATTGTTGTGTTACATCCAGGCATCCAGTTAATCCTTTAAAAAAAACAAAACAAAACAAAACAGCATATTCAAACACCTTTCCTTTCAGCAAAATTTAAGTTTACTTTTGAATGTGGTGTCTCTGGAGGTCAGAAGAAGTTTATGGTGAAAAGATCCATCCATTTTGCATCTCATTGTCCTGTAACTGTGACCTCTCCTAGACTGTTTTGATGTTGCATTGATGTTTAAGAACTTGCTGCTTCTATCCTCAAATAAAAATTTTCCTCAAAGGAAAATTGTAAATCTAATGAAGTCAAGGGTAATATATAGAAGAGTGATGTGAGAAGTAAAAAACATAGTTTGAAACTTAATAGGAAGCTTTATTTTGCTGACTGATGAGACA
Organism: Tragelaphus eurycerus; assembly: GCA_935064755.1. Classification (NCBI taxonomy): domain Eukaryota; kingdom Metazoa; phylum Chordata; class Mammalia; order Artiodactyla; family Bovidae; genus Tragelaphus; species Tragelaphus eurycerus. Next base: position 10,071,324 of record CAKXYN010000084.1, on the reverse strand, counting down.
ATATGATGGTTTAGGAGTTTGAACTGAAAAATATTGTGGATTTTCTTACTATTAAGAAGTGTTTTCAAGCACTGATAACTGCAAATTTTAGAATAGAAATAAAAATGTAAAATGATGACCTATGATTTAGTATATAGCCACTGTTCCATATGTTTTTAAATCTTAATGAAAACTTTTTACTTTCCCTCTTGTTATTAGATATCAATTATTTTGTCTATTTTATCTTTTGCTATATTATACTATTTTTATAAAATGGAATGTTTTTTCATATTTTAATACTTCCTATACTGCTCTTTTAATCAAGAAGGTGTGATTTGTACATGCAATCTCTCAGCTATTTGGTATACTTCTTTGTAAATTAGTTTAATTTAAAACAATTTTTAAAAATTAAATTTGAAAATTTTATTTTAAATTTCAAATCAATCATATGAAATTAATTTTTGTATATGGAGTAAGATAAGGATACAGTGTAACATTTTTAAAAAGTATGTAGTGTAACTAGATAAGCTAATAATTTAAATCTAATCTATCATTGAAAAAAAAAATAAAAGCCCTGTGTTCAACTACAACTTTTGTCATAAATGTTTCTGTGTGCTGTGTGCTAAGTCACTTCAGTTATGTCCAACTCTTTGCGACCCTATGGACTGTAGCCCACCGTGCTTCTCTGTCCATGGCACTCTCCAGGTAAGAATGCTGGAGTGAGTTGCCAGTCCCTTCTCCAGGGGATCTCCCCAACCCAGGGAATGAACTCACATCTCTCAGGTCTCCTGAATTGGCAGGCGGGTTCTTTACCAATAGTGCCATCTGGGAAGCCTTTCTTTTGGGTGTGTAGATACATACATATATCTACGTATGCATGCATAAATGTTTGTATAGATACATACTTGTAAATAATTGTGCATGTATATGTTTATATACACACTGTTTGGTCGACTCAGTACTATGAATTTCTTTCTTTCTATTAATCTGTTTGTCTATTCCTATATTAGTAACATATCAATATGATTACCTTGTAGTACCTTATAGGACAAATTTCTTCTATTTCATATATATATGAAATAGAATATATATAATAGAATATATATTATATATAATATATAAATAAATTATTATATAATTTTTATATAATTATAAATTTATAAATTATATAATTATATATAATATATATAAATGTTATATACAATATATAGTAATTCTCTATATATAAAATATATATGTATTATATATATATAGAAAAAAATATTGTTCTTGGATATATTTAGAAATTTATTTTCCATATGAGCTACAATATCATTTTATTTAATTATAATTAATTGATATTTTAATCCAAATTACATTAAATTTATATATTTTTGATAACTTATTTTGTTGTTATATGTCTTGAAAAAAATCAATGCATCTTTATTTCATTGCATCTTTTATTGAGTCCTTCAAAAGTATTTAATATTTTCTTCATATAGATCCTGTGACTTTCTTGTTAAATTTATTACTAAATTTTTTATATTTTTGTTACTTCTGGAATTTTTTTTGTCACTTCCTTTCAAATTACCTATTGCTAAAATAAATACATATTTCTTTAAGTTAGTTTTATGTGCAAAACTTTATCAAATTATCTTAATATGTATAACAATTTTTAGACCTGGAGTCCTTGAGTTTTCAAAGAACAAAATCCTGTCACTCATTCATTATACATTTCATATATTCTTATCCATTATTCATACAAGTAATTTCATTTTCTTTTTTAATTATTTAGTAAAACTTCCAAGATAATATTGAATGATACTGTGATTCCCTGTGCCATCTCCAATTATAACTGAAATTGTTTTAATGTTTCAATATTTGAAATCTTATTAGCTATTGTGCTTTTACATTATAGTCACTATATATATATACGTATTATTTTTCTATTTGTTTTACTTAGAATCTCTTTTAAGAATATATGAATTGTGACAAATGCTTTTCATATACATAATTATATGATTACATGATTTTCTAACTCTGTTTATTGGTAAAATTGACTGTTATCAGATTTCCTGAAATTGAGTCACTCATATGCATATTTTTATATGTGTAATTCAATTTCTCAACCGTGGAAACAGTGTCAGACTTTATTTTTTGGGTCTCCAAAATCACTGCAGATGGTGATTGCAGCCATGAAATTAAAAGACACTTACTCCTTCGAAGAAAATTTATGACCAACCTAGATAGCATATTAAAAAGCAGAGACATTACTTTGCCAACAAAGGTCCATGTAGTCAAGGCTATGGTTTTTCCAGTGGTCATGTATGGATGTGAGATTTGGACTGTGAAGAAAGATGAGTGCCAAAGAGTCGATACTTTTGAACTGTGGTGTTGGAGAAGACTCTTGAGAGTCCCTTGGACTGCAAGGAGATCCAACCAGTCCATCCTAAAGGAGATCAGTCCTGGGTGTTCCATGGAAGGACTGTTGCTAAAGCTCAAACTCCAATACTTTGGCCAACTGTTGCGAAGAGTTGACTCATTGGAAAAGACCCTGATGCTGGGAGGGATTGGGAGCAGGAGGAGAAGGGGATGACAGAGGATGAGATGGTTGGATGGCATTACCAACTCAGTTGGCATGAATTTGAGTAAACTCCGGAAGTTGGTGATGCACAGATAGACCTGGCATGCTGCGATTCATGGGGTAGCAAAGAGTCGGAGACGACTGAGCGACTGAACTGAACTGAATTCAATTTCAGGAAATCTGATAACATAGTAATCTGTAATAATGCATATTCTTTGCATAACTCCACTTGAGGCATTAGATATTAAACTTTTTACACAGGACTGCTGCTGTACTCCTGGTGCTGCGTGCAAAGTCCCTTCAGTCTTGCCTGACTCTTTGTGACCCCATGGACTATAACCTGCAAGGCTTCTCTGTCATTGGATTATCCAAACAGGAAAACTGGAGTGCATTGCCATGCCCTGGATTCTACTCATTAATATTTTATTTAAAATTTTGCATTGACATTATTTAAATCGATCTCTTTTATTTTTTGGTTTGATCTTTATTAGGATGTGGCATTAAAGTTTGCTGTCTTCTCAAAATCAACTGAAGAATCTTTCATGTGCTTTCACATTATTGAATAATTAACTGAAAATATTTGTTCTTTTTTTAATTTATTTTATTTAACTTTACAATATTGTATTGGTTTTGCCATATATCAAAATGAATCTGCCACAGGTATATAAGTGCTCCCCATCCTGAACCCTCCTCCCTCCCCATACCATCCCTCTGGGTCGTCCCAGTGTACCAGCCCCAAGCATCCAGTGTCATGTATCGAACCTGAACTGGCAACTCGTTTAGTATATGATATTATACATATTTCAATGGCATTCTCCCAAATCATCCCACCCTCTCCCTCTCCCACAGAGTCCAAAAGACTGTTCTATATATCAGTGTCTCTTTTGCTGTCTCGTATACAGGGTTATTGTTACCATCTTTCTAAATTCTATATATATGTGTTAGTATATTGTATTGGTGTTTTTCTTTCTGGCTTACTTCACTCTGTATAATAGGCTCCAGTTTCATCCACCTCATTAGAACTGATTCAAATGTATTCTTTTTAATGTCTAAGTAATACTCCATTGTGTATATGTACCATATCTTTCTTATCCATTCATCTGCTGATGGACATCTAGGTTGCTTCCATGTCCTGGATCTTGTAAACAGTGCTGCGATGAACATTGGGGTACACGTGTCTCTTTCAATTCTGGTTTCCTCAGTGTGTATGCCCAGCAGTGGGATTTCTGGATCATAAGGCAGTTCTATTTCCAGTTTTTTAAGGAATCTCCATACTGTTCTCCATAGTGGCTGTACTAGTTTACATTCCCACCAACAGTGTAAGAGAGTTCCCTTTTCTCCACACCCTCTCCAGCATTTATTGCCTGTAGACTTTTGAAAATATTTGTTCTTTAAAGGTTAAAGATTAGACTGAATTTTCTATAAGTCCATCTAATCCAGATTCATTTTTAAAACAGATTTTTCATCACTTTTCCAGTTTCTTTATAGGTTTTTTTTTAATATAAATGTATTTATTTTAATTGGAGGTTAATTACTTTACGATATTGTATTGGTTTTGCCATACATCCACATGAATCTGCCACAGGTATAGGTAATTGTTTTATTCAAAGCTTTCTACTTCTTCTTAGGTTCAACTTGGAAATTTAGACTTTACTATTCCCAGGTGGTACAGTGTTAAAGAATCTCCCTGCTCATGCAGGACACACAGGAGACCTGGGTTCGATCCCTTGGTCAGGAAGATCCCCTGGATTAGCAAATGACAGCCCACTCCAGGATTCTTGCCTGGAAAATTCCGTGGACAGAGGAGCCTAGCAGGCTACAGTCCATGGGATTGCAGAGTCGGACATGATTGAGCATACACACACATGAAATACTTTACCTTTTGTTCATTAAAAAGAAAAATTGTTGAGATAATTTCAATTAAAATTTTATTCATGTAATGTAATAGCTGGTTATGTCTTTTTAATCAAGCTTAATCATGTATGACTTTTGCTGTCTAACCATTCCTTAAGCAAAGGTTTAATCAGCTTCATTTGTATCTTCATAGAAGTTTTTGATTCACTTATCGTCTCTAGTTTGAATTAATTTCTACTTTGATGTAAATTAATTTTCTTTTCCCACTTTTTAAAGTAAATTTCGTTAAAGCTATCTCTGTTTCTTCTAAGTTCTATATTTATGTGCTTTCATCTCTGATAATGATAAATGAACTAAAAACTAAAAAATTTTCCTAAATCAAGCTTTTCATTTGCTGTATGTACTCTGAGATGGTGTTTATTCATTGATATGCTTTTCATATTACTTGTATTCAGTTTTGCTTTCCTCTTTTAGACATATATATGCTAATTTGAAATTGATTAAGATTATTTGACATTTTCTAAATTGATTGGAATGTGGTCAGTATATTTGTGGTCAACAAATGTGATTTAGTTTTGTTAGTTACCCACTGCTGCTACTGCTAAGTCGCTTCAGTCGTGTCCGACTCTGTGCGACCCCATAGACGGCAGCCCACCAGGCTCCCCCGTCCCTGGGATTCTCCAGGCAAGAACACTGGAGAGGGTTGCCATTTCTTTCTCCAATGTGTGAAAGTGAAAAGTGAAAGTCAAGTTACCTAGTCGTATCTGACTCTTAGGTACCCCATGGACTGCAGCCTACCAGGCTTCTCCGTCCATAAGATTTTCCAGACAAAAGTACTGGAGTGGGGTGCCATTGCCTTCTCCATAGATGTCTCCACAGACATCCTAAAAAGTATTAGATTTTTAATTGAAGAATATAAGGTTCTATATTTAATCAGTTTTATTGATCTTTTATAAGTAAATTTTTGCCTTTATGATTTCCATTTATATTTTTCCTGTTTTTAAAATCAGTTCTTTTCATTGCTTTCTTTAAATACCCTTTTTGGGAGGGAGCTTTACTGAAATATAATTCACATATCATATGATTTCAAAAATTTAGAGTATATAATTCAATTGTTTTTAGTATATTCACAGAGTTAGCCAATAGGCTTGTAAAAAGCTGTTTCTTGTTTTACATATTTACTATTAACTTTTTATATCTTCAAGTTTATAGGCATTATGTTTCTTATAATTAAATAATATTCCCCTTTACCTTTGTGGTTATGTAAACTTTAGCCTCCCGGGGATCTGATAATATTACTGACATCCATGTATTATTTTGTCTGCATTTAGAAGTATTTTGCTTTTTATGTTCTTTCATGTTGTCTTTCTTTATTACTTTTATTTTAGTCAGTGTTTTACAAACAGCCTAAAGTAGAATTTTGATTTGTTACCAAGACAATTCCCATTGTTTAAGGGAAGAATTCAGTATATGACGAATATACATAATCTTAAATTTTTGATGGAGAACAACTATTTTACCTCAAAAGAAATTATTTCCTTAACTATTTCCCTGCCTCCACAACACACCAGAAACAAATTTAGAAAATTTTTACTTCTTTGTTGACTCTCTATACTGAGACATTTTACACTGTATTCTTCCAACCACAGCTATTCATTTTTAAGTCACTTTAATAAAAGTGATGGATTTTTTTGTGAGAATTAATGCAAAATAAGTGTGTGAAAGGCTTCCTGATGGTAAAGAACCCATCTGTCAATCCTATGGACAGAGAAGCCTGGTAGGCTACAGTCCATGGTGTCACAAAAGAGTCAGACATGACTTAGCAATTAAAGCAACAATAAAGTGTGTGAAACATGGCTTTTGTTCTGGAGGCTGTGGGATTGTAGTACTTATTTCTTCTCTATGCTCTTGGATAAGAGACTTGTGCCAGCTTACTGATGCGAGGCACTGACAGTTGGGAGAACTGGGTCTTGCTCTGGTGGGCAGGGCCATACTCAGTTCAGTTCAGATGCTCAGTCATGTCTGACTTTTTGCAACCCCATGGACTGCAGCATGCCAGGCTTCCCTGCCCATCACCAACACCCAGAGCTTCCTCAAACTCATGTCCATTGAGTCAGTGATGCCATTCAACCATCTCATCCTTTGTCATCCCCTTGTCTTCCTGCCTTCAATCTTTCCCAGCATCAGGATCTTTTCCAGTGAGTCAGTTTTTCACATCAGGTGGCCAAAGTATTGGAGCTTCAGCTTCAGCCTCAGTCCTTTCAATGAATATTCAGGACTGATTTCCTTTAGGATGGACTGGTTTGATCTCCTTGCTGTCCAAGGCACTCTCAAGAGTCTTCTCCAACACTACAGTTCAAAACCATTAATTCTTCAGCGCTCAGCTTTGTTTATGGTCCAACTCTCACATCCATATATGACTACTGGAAAAACCATACCTTTGACCAGAGAGACCTTTGTTGACAAAGTAATGTCTCTGCTTTTTAATATGTTGTCTAGGTTGGTCATAGCTTTTCTTCCAAGGAGCAAGTGTCTTTTAATTTCATGGCTGCAATCACCATCTACAGTCATTTTGGAGCCCCCCAAATAAAGTCTGACACTGTTTCCACTGTTTCCCCATCTATTTCCCATGAAGTGATGGGACCAGATACCATGATCTTCGTTTTCTGAATCAGATTCCCTGGGAATATCTAGTCCCTTTGCAAGATCCCCTGGCTAGGAAAGCAGATGTAGGGCCAAGAACTTTCACAACAGCTTGAGAACTTGTTTGGTATTATTGTTCTCCAGTTTCTGTGTCACCCACCTGGCAGGTGTGGGATTTAATTTTATCTTGGTCGTGCCCCTCCTACCATCGTATTGAAGCTTCTCTTCCTTGGATGTTGAGTATCTTTTTTTAATGGGTTTTTGGGTCCTCCTATCAATGGTTGTTCAATAACTAGTTGTGATTTTGGTATTCTCGCAGGAGAAGATGAGCACATGTCCTTCTTCTCAGCTGTATTGAAACAATCCCCTTGAAATATTGCCTTTGTTATGTAAGCAATCAACAAATGTTGCTTGATATAATTTTTACTATTAAGTCCATTATTCTTCACTTGGATTTATCTATTAATAATTGTATCATAGGTCATTGGTCACCAAAATAGACTGTCCTCTGTACCTCTCAGCTTCAGGTATCTTGTGCTTTCTTTTCAATTTTTATTTCTTTTGGAGACATGGGTAATAAACTTGAAGATTCTTTGTGTAACCTCAGAAATCTTCCTTTAATGCTAACAGATGAATGAGAGTGATGATTGGGTTGCTGTTCTTGAATTTCAGCTTCTCATGTTTTACCAGTGTTGTTCTTGTTATGATATTGAAGGTAAAAATCAGATGCAAATATGATCACTTTTTTCTTTGTAGATACCTTATTCTTTTTATATGAAGAGTGTAATTTTTTTTTTCTTTATAACCTTGGTGTTCAGACATTTTACCAGGATATAGCATGATTTTTTTACCTCATTGTATTTTTTATGCCTTACTAAAATATTTATTTTCCCTGATTTTAAAGCTATTAAAGTAGATCTCAACAGGATCGACACACTGTTTAAATTAATCTACTGAATCCTTCACTTTGGAAATCTTAACTTTGAAAATGATTTTGTTAAGCAGTGCTTTCTCCAGCAAGATTTTTCTTTGTAGTCTAAGTGCATCTCCTTAGGTATTCTGATTACATATTTTGTTGAAGTTCTCAGCCATCTTTTCCAGTGGTTCTTGGTCACTGGCATGTGTTTGCCTTTATCTCCCTCTCTTGATTATTCAGTTCAGTTCAGTCACTCAGTCATGTCTGATTCTTTGTGACCACATGAACTACAGCGCCCCAGGCCTCCCTGTCCATCACAAACTCCTGGAGCCTACCCAAACTCATGTCCTTTGAGTTGGTGATGCCATACAACCATGTTATACTTTGTTGTCCCCTTCGCTTCCTGCCCTCAATCTTTCCCAGCATCAGGGTCTTTTCCAATGAGTGAACTCTTCACATGAGGTGGCCAAAATACTGGAGTTTCAGCTTTAGCATCATTCCTTCCAAAGAAATCCCAGGGCTAATCTCCTTCAGAATAGACTGGTTGGATCTCCTTGTGGTCCAAGGGACTCTGAAGAGACTTCTCCAACACCACAGTTCAAAAACATCAATCTTTGGCACTCAGCTTTCTTCACAGTCCAAATCTCACATCCATACATGACCACTGGAAAAACCATAGCCTTGACTAGATGGACCTTTGTTGACAAAGTAATGTCTCTGCTTTTAGTATGCTGTCTAGGCTGGTCAAAACTTTCCTTCCAAGGAGTCAGATCAGATCAGATCAGTCGCTCAGTCATGTCCGATTCTTTGCGACCCCATGAACCGCAGCACTCCAGGCTTCCCTGTCCATCACCAACTCCTGGAGTTCACTCAGACTCACATCCATTGAGTCAGTGATGCCATCCAGCCATCTCATCCTCTGTCGTCCCCTTCTCCTCCTGCCCCCAATCCCTACCACCATCAGAGTCTTCTCCAATGAGTCAAATATTCACATGAGGTGGCCAAAATACTGGAGTTTCAGCTTTAGCATCATTCCTTCCAAAGAAATCCCAGGCCTGATCTCCTTCAGAATGGACTGGTTGGATCTCCTTGCAGTCCAAGGGACTCTCAAGAGTCTTCTCCAACACCACAGTTCAAAAGCATCAATTCTTCGGCACTCAGCCTTCTTCACAGTCCAGCTCTCACATCCATACATGACCACAGGAAGGACCATAGCCTTGACTAGGTGAACCTTTGTTGGCAAAGTAATGTCTCTGTTTTGAATATGCTATCTAAGTTGGTCATAACTTTCCTTCCAAGGAGTAAGCATCTTTTAATTTCATGGCTGCAGTCACCATTTGCAGTGATTTTGGAGAGTACAAAAATAAAGTCTGACACTGTTTCCAACGTTTCCCCATCTACTTCCCATGTAGTGATGGGACCAGATGCCATGATCTTCGTTTCCTGAATGTTGAGCTTTAAGCCAACCTTTTCACTCTCCACTTTCACTTTCATCAAGAGGCTTTTTAGTTCCTCTTCACTTTCTGCCATAAGGGTGGTGGCATCTGCATATCTGAGGTTATTGATATTTCTCCCAGCAATCTTGATTCCAACTTGTGTTTCTTCCAGTCCAGCATTTCTCATGATTTACTCTGCATGTAAGTTAAATAAGCAGGGTGATAATATACAGCCTTGACGTACTCCTTTTCCTATTTGGAACCAGTCTGTTGTTCCATGTCCAGTTCTAACTGTTGCTTCCTGACCTGCATGCAAATTTCTCAAGAGGCAGATCAGGTGGTCTGGTATTCCCATCTCTTTCAGAATTTTCCACAGTTTATTGTGACCTACACAGTCAAAGGCTTTGGCATAGTCAATAAAGCAGAAATAGATGTTTTTCTGGAACTCTCTTGCTTTTTCCATGATCCAGCGGATGTTGGCAATTTGATCTCTGGTTCCTCTGCCTTTTCTAAAACCAGCTTGAACATCAAGAAGTTCACGGTTCACATATTGCTAAAGCCTGGCTTGGAGAATTTTGAGCATTACTTTACTAGCGTGTGAGATGAGTGCAATTGTGAGGCAGTTTGAGCATTCTTTGGCATTGCCTTTCTTTGGGATTGGGATGAAAACTGACCTTTTCCAATCTTGTGGCCACTGCTGAATTTTCCAAATTTGCTGGCATATTGAGTGCAACACTTTCACAGCATCATCTTTCAGGATTTGGAATAGCTCCACTGGAATTCCATCACCTCCACTAGCTTTGTTCCTAGTGATGCTTTTTAAGGCCCACTTGACTTCACATTCCAGGATGTCTGGCTCTAGGTCAGTGATCACACCATCATGATTATCTGGCTCGTGAAGATCTTTTCTGTACAGTTTTTCTATGTATTCTTGCCCCATTTTCTTAATATCTTCTGCTTCTGTTAGGTCCATACCATTTCTGTCCTTTATTGAGACCATCTTTGCATTAAATGTTCCTTTGGTATCTCTGATTTTCTTAAAGAGATCCCTAGTCTTTCCCATTCTGTTGTTTTCCTCTATTTCTTTGCATTGATCGCTGAAGAAGGCTTTCTTATCTCTTCTTGCTATTTTTTGGAACTCTGCATTCAGATGTTTATATCTCTCCTTTTCTCCTTTGCTTTTTGCTTCTCTTCTTTTCACAGCTATTTGCAAGGCCTCCCCAGACAGCCATTTTGCTTTTTTGCATTTCTTTTCCATGGGGATGGTCTTGATCCTTGTCTCCTGTACAATGTCACAAACCTCATTCCATAGTTCATCAGGCACTCTATCTATCAGATCTAGGCCCTTAAATCTATTTCTCACTTCCATTGTATAATCATAAGTGATTTGATTTAGGTCATACCTGAATGGTCTAGTGGTTTTCCCTACTTTCTTCAATTTCAGTCTGAATTTGGCAATAAGGAGTTCATGGTCTGAGCCACAGTCAGCTCCTGGTCTTGTTTTTGCTGATTGTATAGAACTTCTCCATCTTTGGCTGCAAAGAATATAATCAATCTGATTTCAGTGTTGACCATCTGATGATGTCCATGTATAGAGTCTTCTCTTGTGTTGTTGGAAGAGGGTATTTGCTATGACCAGTGCATTTTCTTGGCAAAACTCTATTAGTCTTTGCCCTGCTTCATGCCGTATTCCAAGGCCAAATTTGCCTGTTACTGCAGGTGTTTCTTGACTTCCTACTTTTGCATTCCAGTCCCCTATAATGAAAAGGACATCTTTTTTGGGTGTTAGTTCTAAAAGGTCTTTTAGGTCTTCATAGAACCGTTCAACTTCAGCTTCTTCAGCATTACTGGTTGGGGCATAGACTTGGATTATTGTGACATTGAATGGTTTGCTTTGGAAATGAACAGAGATCATTCTGTTGTTTTTGAGATTGCATCCAAGTACTGCACTTCCAAGGAGTAAGTGCCTTTTAATTTCATGGCTGCAGTCACCATCTGCAGTGATTTTGGAGCTCAAAAAAATACAGTCAACCACTGTTTCCACTGTTTTCCCATCGATTTGCCATGAAGTGATGGGACCAGATGCCATGATCTTAGTTTTCTGAATGTTGAGTTTAGGCCAATGTTTTCACTCTCCTCTTTGACTTTCACCAAGAGGCTCTTTAGTTCCTCTTCACTTTCTGCCATAAGGGTGATCTCATCTGCATATCTGAGGTTATTTCTCCCAACAATCTTGATGCCAGACTGTGCTTCTTCCAGCCAAATGTTTCTCATAATGTACTCTGCATATAAGTTAAATAAGCAAGGTGACAATATATAGCCTTGACATATTCCTTTTCCTATTTGGAATCAGTCTGTTGTTCTATGTCCAGTTCTAAATGCTGCTTCCTGACCTGCATACAGGTTTCTCAGGAGGCAGGTCAGGTGGCCTGGTATTCCCATCCCCTGAATAATTTTCCACAGTTTATTGTGATCCACACAGTCAAAGGCTTTGGCATAATCAATAAAGCAGAAATAGATGTTTTTCTGGAACTCTCTTGCTTTTTCCATGATCCAGTGGATGTTGGCAATTTGATCTCTGGTTCCTCTGCCTTTTCTAAAACCAGCTTGAATATCTAAAAGTTCATAGTTCATGTATTGCTGAAGGCTGACTTGGAGAATTTTGAGCATTACTTTGCTAGAGTGTGAGATGAGTGCAATTGTGCGGTAGTTTCAGCATTCTTTGACATTGCCTTTCTTTGGGATTGGAGTTAAAACTGACCTTTTCCAGTCCTGTGGCCACTGCTGAGTTTTCCAAATTTGGTGGCATATTGAGTGCAGCACTTTCACAGCATCATCTTTCAGGATTTGAAATAGTTCAACTGGAATTCCATCACCTCCACTAGCTTTGTTTGTAGTGATGCTTCCTAAGGCCTACTTGACTTCACATTTCATAATGTCTGGCTCTAGGTGAGTGGGCACACCATTGTGATTATCGGGGTTGTGAAGATCTTTTTTGTACAGTTCTTCTGTGTATTCTTGCCACATCTTCTGCTTCTGTCAGGTTCATACCATTTCTGTCCTTTATTGAGCCCATCTTTGCATGAAATTGATTATTAGATCAATTAAATTTAAATATATTATTAGGTTATTTTAAAGTCATCTCTGCTCTAGTTGCCCAAGTTTTGACTGTCTCAGGTTTATCAGATACCCAGTATTTGTAAACTGATACCTTTTTTTGTGTGTGTTCGGTCTATTTCTCTTTGGTTTTTTTGCATGTAATATTCATATTTATTCAAGATTTTGAAGGGTATAGATGTTGAAGTTTTCATGAAGGAAACCCATATCACACCAGAAGCCTGTATTTGCTTATTTGTGTCTCCCAGCTGGCAGGTGGTGACTGGGTAGTGAGGCCAGCCTTGCTCCCTTCCTTTTAGAGATGGGTGACTTCTGTGACTTCATTCTTATGAACAGGTATTCATCTTGTCTGCTAGTTCTCATTACCTGAGGAGTAAGAATTCCTTAGTTCTTCTTCTATGTTCTATTAGGCCTTTCTTCTTATTGTAGATTTTGGGAAATATCATCTGGCAGAGAGTTCTAAAATTGATTCCCTAGTGAGTGAGTTCTAGCTCTTTAGAAAAATTTCCTGATTCCTATATCATTTAAATAGAATTCAAACTCCATGAAGATAGAAAGATTAGAAAGATGGAAGATAGAAAGATAAGATTGTTCTTTTCTCCATTATTTCTCCAGCAGCCAAAACAATATCTGGCATAAAGTGGATGCTAATAATTGCTTGTTGAATATAAAGTTGGATTCAGTAATTTACTGAAAAACATTGCATATTGTTTTGCTATTCTTTTTCTGATATATATATGTGACCCAAGCACGGCCCCAAACTATGTATTAATCATTCACAAAGCCTATTATCTCATATCTGTCTTTGTTTTACTCTTCAAACAAATGATATGAACTAAAAAGTAATTCTTTAACATATAAGGTTGAACGTTAAGAGCCTAACATTTTTCATATTATTTGCTTATATTGAAAAGCCTTATTGATGACAATTTTAAACCATCTACCACAAATGGGTTTATTAAAATAGAACATTTTTATTAGCATATGCTTTTCTCAGTTTTCTATTAAAGAACTATTGCATGTAACACAGTTAGGGGGAATCATCCAAGTGAAGGCAACTCTGTTTGAGGTGCTGCCTGTTTTGTTTGCTTTCTGTGGCATCATGGGAGTTCACTCACCCAGGTCCAGTCCAGACAACATCTGAAGAGGTTCTTTATCTCTGTCCTTTATAATGACAACCAAATAAGATGGGCATTATCAGGTCATAGGATGTGCTGAACATAATATAATTAATAAAAAGAAAAGCATGTTTTCTCATATGGAAATATATTACAAATGAAATAGAGTTCTGGCATTAAATTTCAATTTATCTTATAAAAAGTACGTTAGTGGCTAATATGATCTGCAGTCTCACTCCTGAGTATACATCCAAATAAGACTATACTGAGAAAAAATAGAATATATCCTGATGTTCATTGCAACACTGCTTACAATAGCCAAGATTTGTAAAAAACCTAAATGTCCATCAACAGATGAATGGATAATGAAGAAGTGGTGTATATATGCAATGGTATATTAATCAGCCATAAAAATTAATGAAATAATGTCATTTGCAGTAACATGAATAGACCTAGTAATTGTCATATTAAATGAAGTAATAAAAAAACAAATACCATATCACTTACATGTGGAATCAAAAATATGATAAAAATCAACTTATCTATGAAATAGAAATTGACTCACAGACGTGTGTAGACTTGTGTTTGCCAAGGGAGGGGATGGTGGAGGATGGATTGCGAGCTTGGGGTTAGCAGATTCAAGCTATTACATACAGACTGGTTTAACAAAAGGGTCCTACTGTATAGCACAAGGAACCACATTCAATATCCTGTGGTAAGCCAAAATGGAAAAGAATATAAAAAATAATGTATATAGGTGAATATATAGTTGAATCCTTTTTACAGTAAAAATTAACTCAACATTGTAAATCAACTATACTTCAGTAAAATAAATTTTAAAAATATCAAAAAAGTATTTTATTGGCTAAGTGAAATGTAAGGGCAGTCCTTTGTAATCCAGTTTTTGTGGGGTCTGCCAACCTTATCCTTCTTTTGTTACACTCAGTCCATCCCCTTCAGTGCCTCCAGTAATAGCTACCTAGACTCCACAGTTGGTTAAAGGACTCAAGGTTTTCAGTCACCATTCAGACCCATTTATATAGACAGACTATCCCAATCCCTCACTGTACACAACTTGATGCAATTCCTTCTGTATTTACCACATTCTTCATTTGCCTGCTTCATTTTGTGGCCTATAACATGTTCTCTGTCTTTGAAGGGACAAATTTCTCTTTAACATTTGTGTCTATGACCTTCTACAAAATATTCAATCATTTTCAGATCACCGTTTCTGAATTATTTTGTGGCAGCATGAAGATTTTTGCTATCTCACTCTTCACTGGAAACAATTACAGATTATGACAAAACCCAAATCTCTTCACAAACATCAAACACTTTCCTCGGGCTTGGTTTCAACTTTTTAGCCATCATCCACATGACTGCAGGCTATAGTGCACTGTCTTTTTCCAGAGTACAAGTCTGCACTTGATAGAAGCTAGCATTTCATTTTTAAACAGTTACTATGTGCAAAATCTTGAAATAAATGCTTTATTAGAACTTTAAACTCATTTACCTCTTACACCAACTCTATCAAGTAGATTTTGTTATTATCCCCATTTTTGCAGATGAGGAAACTGGAATGAAGAGAAATTAAGTAACTTTTCCAACTCACACATTCAGTAAAATCTGGCATCTGCCATGTAGTACACTCTCAACTTCATTAGAACTGCCTCAAATGTGTTCGTTTTTATAGCTGAGTAATATTCTATTGTGTATGTACCACACTCCCTTATGGATTCATCTGCCAATGGCATCTAGGTTGCTTCCATGTCCTAGCTATTGTAAACAGTGCTACAATGAACACTGAGGTATATGTGTCTCTTTCAATTATGGTTTACTCAGTGTTATGCCCAGCAGTGGGATTGCTGAGTTGGAATCCTGCAGATTTTCTATATTCATTGAATAGCTGTAGTAATTTTATGATGGTTTCTTTAGGGTTTTCTATACAGAGCTAGTGGAGGTGATGGAATTCCAGTGGAGCTATTCCAAATCCTGAAAGATGATGCTGTGAAAGTGCTGCACTCAATATGCCAGCAAATTTGGAAAACTCAGCAGTGGCCACAGGACTGGAAAAGGTCACTTTCCATTCTAATCCCAAAGAAAGGCAATGCCAAAGAATGCTCAAACTATCGCAGAATTGCACTCATCTCACACGCAAGTAAAATAATGCTCAAAATTCTCCAAGACAGGCTTCAGCAATATGTGAACCGTGAACTTCCTGATGTTCAAGCTGGTTTTAGAAAAGGCAGAGGAACCAGAAATCAAATCGCCAACATCTGCTGGATCATGGAAAAAGCAAGAGAGTTCCAGAAAAACATCTACTTCTGTTTTATTGACTATACCAAATCCTTTGACTGTGTGGACCACAATAAACTGTGGAAAATTCTGAAAGAGATGGGAATACCAGACCACCTGATCTGCCTCTTGAGAAATCTGTATGCAGGTCAGGAAGCAACAGTTAGAACTGGTCATGGAACAACAGACTGGTTCCAAATAGGAAAAGGAGTACATCAAGGCTGTATATTGTCACCCTGCTCATTTAACTTCTATGCAGAGTACATCATGAGAAACACTGGACTGGAAGAAACACAAGTTGGAATCAAGATTGCTGGGAGAAATATCAATAACCTCAGATATGCAGATGATACCACCCTTATGGCAGAAAGTGAAGAGGAACTAAAAAGCCTCTTGATGAAAGAGGAGAATGAAAAAGTTGGCTTAAAGCTCAACATTCAGAAAACGAAAATCATGGCATCCAGTCCCATCACTTCATGGGAAATAGATGGAGAAACAGTGGAAACAGTGTCAGACTTTATTTTTCTGGGCTCCAAAATCACTGCAGATGGTGACTGCAGCCATGAAATTAAAAGACGCTTGCTAATTGGAAGGAAGGTTATGACCAACCTAGATAGCATATTCAAAAGCAGAGACATTACTTTGCCAACAAAGTTCCATCTAGTCAAGGCTATGGTTATTCCTGTGGTCATGTATGGATGTGAGAGCTGGACTGTGAAGAAGGCTGAGTGCCGAAGAATTGATGCTTTTGAACTGTGGTGTTGGAGAAGACTCTTGAGAGTCCCTTGGACTGCAAGGAAATCCAACCAGTCCATTCTGAAGGAGATCAGCCCTGGGATTTCTTTGGAAGGAATGATACTAAAGCTGAAACTCCAGTATTTTCGCCACCTCATGCGAAGAGTTGACTCATTGGAGAAGACCCTGATTCTGGGAGGGATTGGGGGCAGGAGGAGAAGGGGACGACAGAGGATGAGATGGCTGGATGGCATCACTGACTCGATAGATGTGAGTCTCAGTGAGCTCCGGGAGTTGGTTATGGACAGGGAGGCCTGGCGTGCTGGAGTTCATGGGGTCGCAAAGAGTCAGACACGACTGAACCACTGATATGATCTGATGCAGAGTATCATGTCATCTGCAAACAATAAGAGTTTTACTTCTTTACCAATCTGGATTCCTTTTATTTCTACTTCTTCTCTGATTGCTATGGCTAGGACTTCCAAAACTATGTTGATTAGTAGTGGTGAGAGTGGGCACCCTTGTCTTGTTCCTGATTTTAGAAGAAATGCATTCAACTTTTCACCATTGAGGATAATGTTTGGTGTGGTTTTATTGTAGATGGCTTTGATTATGGTGAGGTATGTTCCTTTTGTGCTTGCATTCTAGAGAGGGTTTTTTTTTTTTTTTAATCATACATGGATGTTAAATTTTTCAAAGGTGTTCTCTGCATCTATTGAGATAATCATATGGTTTGCATCTTTCAATTTGTTAATATGGTATATCACATTGATTGATTTACAAATATTGAAGAATCTTTGCATCCCTGGAATAATACCCACTTGATCATGATTTATGATCTTTTTAATATGTTGTTAGATTCTGTTTGCTAGAATTTTTGTTGAGGATTTTTGCATCTATGTTCATCAGTGATACTTGCCTGAAGTTTTCATTTTTGGTGACATCTTTGTCTAGTTTGGTATAAGGATGATGGTGGCTTCATAGAATTAGTTTGGGAGTTGATCTTCCTCTGCAATTCTCTGGAAGAGTTTGAGTAGGATAGGTGTTGGCTCTTTTCTAAATTTTTGATGAAATTTACTGGTGAAGCCATCTGGTCCTGGGCTTTGGTTTGTTTGAAGATTTTGAATTACAGTTTCTATTTCCATGCTTTCAATGTGTCTGTTAAGATTTTCTAATTCTTCCTGGTTCAAATTTGGAAAGTTATACTTTTCTAAGAATTTGTCCATTTCTTCCAATTTGTACATTTTATTGGAATATAATCATTCATAGTAGTCTCATGATCTTTTATATTTCTATGTTGTCTGTTGTGATTTCTCCATTTTCATTTCTAATTTTATTGACTTTGCTTTTCTCTCTTTATTTTTTAAATTCATTTATTTATTTTAATTGGAGGCTAATTATGTTACCATATTGTAGTGGTTTTTGCCATACATTGACATGAAATAGCTACGGGTATACATGTGTCCCCCTTATTTCTTAATGAGTCTGGCTAATGGTTTGTCTAATTTATTTATCTTCTCAAAGAACCAGCTTTTAGTTTTGTTGATCTTTGCTGTAGTCTACATGTCTTTTTCATTTATTTGTGCTCTGATTTTTATGATTTGTTTCCTTCTACTAACCTTGCCCCCCTTTTTTTTTTTTTTTAATTGTTGTTGTTCTTTTTCTAGTTGCTTTAGGTGTAAAGGTAGATTATTTATTCGATGTTTCTCTTGCTTTTTTGAGGTAGGCTTGTATTGCTATGAACCTTCCTCTTAGCACTGCTTTTACTGAATCCCGTAGGTTTTGGGCTTTCATGTTTTCATTATCATTTGCTTCTATGCATATTTTAATTATCTTTTTGATTCCTTTCATAACCTGTTGGTTATTCAGAAGTGTGTTTAGCCTCCATATGTTTGTGTGCTTTTTTTTTTAGGATTTTGGGTGTAGTTGATATCTAATCTTACCACATTGTGATCTGAAAAGATGCCTGGCCACAAATCTAGCTTTGCTAAAAAATAGCAAAGCTAGATTTGTGGCCCAGGATGTGATCTATCCTGGAAAATGTTCTGTGTGCACTTGAGCAAAAGGTGAAATCCATTGTTTTTGGGGAAAATGCCCTGTAGATACCAGTTATGTATAACTGGTCCATTGTATAATTTAAAGGTTGTGTTTCCTTGCTAATTTTCTCTTTAGTTGATCTATCCATAGGTGTGAATGGGGTATTAAAGTCTCCCACTATTATTGTGTTATGGTTAATTTCCCCTTTCATACTTGTTCGCTTTTGCCTTATGTATTGAGGTGCTCCTTTATTGGGATCATATATGTTTATAACTTTTATATCTTCTTCTTGGATTAACCCCTTGCTCATTATGTAGTGTCCTTCTTTGTCACTCATCATGGTCTTTATTTCAAAGTCTTTTTATCTGATATGAGTATTGTTACTCCTGCTTTCTTTTGGTCTTCATTGGCATGAAGTATCTTTTTCTAGCCCCTCACTTTCAGTCCATATGCATCCCTAGGTTTATGGTGGGTCTCTTATAGACAGCATAGATAGGTGTTTTGTTTTTGGATGCATCCAGCCAGTCTTTGGTTTTGGGTTGGAGCATTTAACCCATTTACATTAAAGATAATTCTTGATAAGGGTGATTCTAACACCATTTACTTTGGTGTTTGGATTTGTTTTTATAGACCTTTTCTTTGTTTCCTGTCTAGGGAAGATCCTTTAACATTTGTTGAAGAGCTGGATTGGTGGTGATGAATTCTTTCAGCTTTTGCTTCTCTGTAAAGCTTTTGATTTATCCTTCATACCTGATTGAGATCCTTGGTGCATAGATTAATCTTGGCTGTAGGTTTTTCTCTTTCCATCTTTATTTTTTAAGTATGTCCTGCCATTCCCTTCTGGTCTGAAGGGTTTATATTGAAAGATCAGCTGTTATCCTTATGGGGATCCCCTTGTGTGTTATTTGTTGCTTTTCCCTTGCTCTTTTAGTATTTTCTCTTTGTGTTTAATTTTTGTTCATTTTATTAATATGTGTCTTGGGGTGTTTTGGCTTGGGTTTATCCTGTTTTGGACTCTAGGTTTCTTGGACTTGAGTTGTTATTTCCTTCCCCATTTTAGGGAAGTTTTTGCTAACTATTATCTCCTCAGATATTTTCTCATGCCCTTTCTTTTTGTCTTATTCTTTGCAGACACCTATGATTTGAATGTTGGGACATTTAATACTGTCCCAGAGGTCTCTGAAGTTGTCCTCCTTTTTAAAAAAATTTTTTTTCCCCACTCTGCTTCATTTATTACCACCATTCTATCTTCCACCTCACTATCCTCTCTTCTGTCTCAGTTATTCTACTGTTAGTAGAGTGTTTTTAATCTCAGTTATTGCATCGTTCATTATTGATGGACTCTTCTTTATTTCTTCTATGTCCTTGTTAAACATTTCTTGCATCTTCCCAATACTTGTCTCTAGACTATTTATCTGTAACTCCATTTTGTTTTCAAGATTTTGGATCATTTTTATTATCATTATTCTGAAATCTTTTTCAGGTAGACTCCCTATCTCCTCCTCTTTTGTTTTGTTTGGTGGGTTTTTTATCATGTTCCTTCATCTGCTGGATATTTCATTGTCTTTTAATTTTGCTTAGCTTTCTGTATTTGGGGTGCCCTTTTGTTTTGTGGAAGTTGCTTCATATTCAATTGATCTTTTGATAAATCTGTGTGGGAGAAAGTGAGCTCATGTCCTATTCTTCTGCTTTCTTGGAACTACAAACCCAAAAGCCTTATGTTTGCTCTCAAAGTTGTAGTGTGACCTATTCACCCTCATTTTTACCAAACCCCAAACATTGATGTCTTCTCACCTTTGGCTTTATTCTGGGGGGCTAATAGGTTCAGAAGCTGACAGACCTGACTTACTGTCCTGACTCCACCACTGAGGACTTGGATGACCTTGAATAATGATAACTGCTGACATTGTTGATCACCCCTATGTGCTAGGCACTTTGCTTACTCTGCATGTTTTAGCTCATTTAGTCCACACAGCAACCATCAAGATGAGTATCAGCACTTCTTGGTTACATATTAGGAAAGTGAGACAGAGACTAAATCATTTGCTCCAACTTTTATATTTAAAGAAGCTAGACTTAAAACTCCACCCATCTGGTACAGAGCCTGTGTCCATCACTTCTACTTGGGACCTCAAGTTGTATAACTTCTGTAAGACCATTTATTTATCTCTTAAATAAGGATGCCTCTCAGTCAGTTTTTTTGATAGCTTATATTTCAGAGTTTGTGATTAACATCTTGTAACAAGATTGTTGTTGGACATAACTTGGCTTTGATTCATAGGAACCCCATAGAACTAATAATCTCTCAATACCTCCCAGTGCACCAGCCAGGTTTCTTGTGAAAAATAAGATGTCCTGAGGTTACTGAAGCCTTCAATTTTTTAATATAGGTCAGTAACTTGCCTGGAACAGCCAAAGAAAGTTCTAAATCATCTGTAAAATGGACTATAATTCAGACACTAGGCAAATTTGTTTCATGCTGCAGTCTGACTACCTCCCTTCCTTATGATAAGATGGTAGACAGGGCCTTAATGGAAAAGAACATAGTGTTGCCTCTTCAAGTGACTTTTACCCAGTAGAATTAGAAAACTTTTATCTAAACATTGCCTATTTGTGTATTAAGCTCTCATATATCTACTATTTCCCCACAATGGTCTGCTACTATTGTATCAAGAAGTTAATGAGACTTTTGCATTGCTTTGGTATTTTCCACAAAATTGTGTTGTAATTAAAAGTTGAAGGTCTGTGGAATTTTTCTTTCTTTTTTTTTTTTTTTTTTTTTTGTTTGGTTGAATTAAGCTATTATAAAAGAAAGCTAAATTTTGCCTTAGATGGTCTTATTAGCATTTTTCACTTAATTTTAATGAGATCCAAAGTGTTTTATGGGGCAAGGACACTCTTGGTTCTTAGCCCATAAAATGTAGATTGGACATCCTCCTATACCCGAGGAGGCTGCCCAGTAGTTTCATCCATGTGCTGTACCTGATAGTTACTTGGCAAGTGACTTCCAAAGTCATTTTTGAAAGTAGTTTTGTCACTGTTTATAGAGAAGAATTTTTAGTGCAAGTGTTACCAGCAAAATGGCAATTCCTCAATCCTGGTGTCCCAAAGGAAGAGACACAAACCAGTTTTACACAGCACTAGTTTAATTAAGCAAAGTGAAAATATGCTCCTGGAAAAGGAAACCACATTTTCTGGAAACCATAAACAGTCCTTCAGTAGGGGTAGGATTGGGTTTTCAAAATGGTGGAGAGTCCTTCCTTCTGCCCTGCATTGACAAGTTAATTGACAGTGTTAGGCCATATAACGTTTCCCTTTGTGCACAGGAGCATACCAACAAACACCCAAGGAAAAGCCATAGTGGGGCAGAAACTACAATGCTAATTTATTACAAATATGACATCATATATTCTGGGTTACTTTGAGCCACTTTTTGATTCTTTGTGTGTCTGTACCAACCTATGCAAGGGTTTTTTCTTGCCTGATCCTGATAAAGTTGGAAACTTAGCAGTGCTTGACCTTAGAAGGGAGGATCTCTGAGCATCTTCTGATCCCCTGTGTCCTGGTGCAGAAGGGAAAGATTACCCCACCCCCAACACAGAGGGGGACTTACTCATGTCTGACTGAGTAAGACATGACTTACTACCTAAATGAAATAGTCAAAAAATAAATTTTCCAACATATTTTTTATTGAGTAAAGAGAAAAAGATCCGAGAGATTTTATTTTAGTTAGTATAGTGGACGAAAAAGTAGTGGACATAGCATTTATCATACAGTAAGGATTCAAGATATTTTAAATGTATGAATAAGAAGTAATTTTGGTGTGCTCTGTTGCTTGTCATGTTCAACTCTTTGCGACCTCATGGACTATTTAGCCTGCCAGGCTCCTCCATCCATGGGATTTTCCAAACAAGAATACAAAAGTGGTTTGCCATTTTCCTTTTCCAAGGGATCTTCCCAAACCAGGGTTCAAGTCTCCACCTTTTTTGTCTCCTGCATTGGCAGGCAGGTTCTTTATCACTTGTGCCACGTGGGAAGCCCCTAAGAAATATTCAGAGATCAGATCAGATCAGATCAGTTGCTCAGTCGTGTCCGACTCTTTGCGATCCCATGAATCGCAGTACGCCAGGCCTCCCTGTCCATCACCAACTCCCGGAGTTCACTCAAACTCACGTCCATCGATTCAGTGATGCCATCCAGCCATCTCATCCTCTGTCGTTCCCTTCTCCCCTTGCCCTCAATCTCTCCCAGCATCAGAGTTTCCTCCAATGAGTCAACTCTTCGCATAAGGTGGCCAAAGTACTGGAGTTTCAGCTTTAGTATCATTCCTTCCAAAGTAATCCCAGGGCTGATCTCTTTCAGAATGGGAGATGGTAAATAAAAGGCATAATGGCAATGGCCACTGGATAAATTACTAACAAAGAACTAACAAATATTTGTGTAAAATTTTTGCATGACACTAAAAATTGCAATACAATCATGTCACCTCTGGAATGTTTCCTAATACACGGTATTATTAATTGTATTTCAGTTTGTTTGGATATCTCCAGGGTTAAAATCCTCACCCACCCCACTGGGTGGATATGTAAGTTTTGACTGGCAAAACTTCCTATGGTTGCCTACAATAAAATGATGTTTGTGAGTATGGAGAAGGGAAATGTCTAGAGTCAATGACTTATATACAAGTTGAAAAAAATTCTTTTTTTTTTTTTTTGTATTTGAGGAACTTGGTTTTTTATTTTTATTTTTTTATTATTATTTTTTTTATTTTGCTTAACTTTACAATATTGTGTTGCTTTTACTATACATCAAGATGGATCTGCCGCCAGGATACACGTGTTCCCCATCCTGAACCCTCCTCCCTCTCCCCTCCCCACACCATCCCTCCAGGTCGTCCCAGTGCTCCAGCCCCAGGCATTTGTTATCGGGCATTGTACCTGGACTGACAACTCATTCCAGATATGATATTACACATATTTCAATGCTATTCTCCCCCATCATCCCACCCTCTCCTGGTCCCAGAGTCCAAAAGTCTGTTCTATACATCAGTGTCTCTTTTGCTGTCTCGTAAATAGGGTTCTTTTTATCATCTTTCTAAATTCCATATATATGCGTTAGTATACTGTATTTGTGTTTTTGTTTCTGGCTTACTTCACTCTGTATAATAGGCTCCAGTTCCATCCACCTCCTTAGAACTGATTCAAATGTATTCTTTTTAATGGCTGAGTAATACTCTATTGTGTATATGTATTCTTAAATAAATAGTTATGTTCTATATTCTAGTCCTTGGGTAGTGTGGAGACAAAGCAGTTATTTCCAGGTGACTTTTCCTGGAGAAGTGTGATGCAGGGTTCAATTGGTGCTACCACTCTATGAATCTGTCGTGAGAGCAAGTAAGACCAAGAATAATTAACCCTATAGATAAATTGTGAGATAAACCCTATAGATAAATGAACATTTTATTTTAAAAGCTGAACTTGACAAGAAGTTACACAAATCGTAGTGAAAGAAAAATCCCTTCTGATGCAGAACAGAGTGTTAAGGAACACTTTGGGGGTAGAGGAAACAGTTACACAACATGCTGAATGAGCATACGTGAAAGATTCTCTATAGAAGCTCAAATATATTAGCCTCCTTGAACAATGAAGGATTTTAAGCAGGGGAATATTCAGATTTGGCATGTTGGTTCAAGGCACTTACTTTGGCATCTGAATAGAGAATGGATTAAAATGGTCTCAGTTGAAGCTGGAAAGCTGTTTTCTTTCAGACAAAAGATAATGAAGATAAGAACTAGGGCAGATTAGCAGGTATATAGGAGAGGTGGTAAATTTGAGAATCATTAATAAGAAAAAAAATGTCAGGGCTTGATAAGTGATTGAATATGGGAGAAGAGGAAGTCTCATTCTGACTCTCAAGTTGCTAGAATGGGTGACAGTGTAGATTTAATTTTCAATCACTGAGGTAGGCAATCTAGGGAGAGGGTTCTTTTTTTTTTTTTTTTTTTTTTTAGGGGGGGGATAATTTATTCAATTATTAATGACTTTTGTTTCTCCTTTAAAATACATGTTATTTTGGAGAGGAATCTCTAATTGACAAGCTATTTAAAATCAATGATATTGTTATTATAGATCTCATTTGAAACTTGAGAATCAAAGGGAACTAAGATGGAAAAAAAAAATGCTCCAAAATAAAAGACAAGAGAATCACCATTCGAAACATTAATTAGAAAACCATAAATCTCCTCTCCATCCCATGGAGAGCTTCATGACACATTTAATCATATTATCTAGAATTCTTATCATTTGATGCATAAACATTGTTACAGTCTAATTTTTAGTCTTCAGGTAAATATGTATTTCTTATGCAAAAAACATCTGCACCAAAAATTTTGGGGAATAGATGTAACCCAGATGAGATTGCAAATTCTTTTTTTTTTTTTTTTCTTTTGCTTAACTTTACAATATTGTATTGCTTTTACTATACATCGAGATGGATCCGCCACCAGTATACACGTGTTCCCCATCCTGAACCCTCCTCCCTCCCCTCTTCCCACACCATCCCTCCAGGTCATCCCAGTGCTCCAGTCCCAGGCATCTGTTATAGGGCATCATACCTGGACTGACTCGTTTCAGATATGATATTATACATATTTCAATGCTATTCTCCCCAATCATCCCACCCTCTCCCGGTCCCAGAGTCCAAAAGTCTGTTCTATAGGAACATTAATCTTGGTGATTATTTTGTGTATGAGAAAATTGTTTTCATAATCTGATTAAATGAAATTTCTTAAGAATTTGCAATCTATTTACGAGACAGCAAAAGATTGCAAATTCTTAAGAAATTTCATTTAATCAGATTATGAAAACAATTTTCTCATACACAAAATAATCACCAAGATTAATGTTCCTTAAGATGATATTTGGAACCATATTTTTTTTCTCTTAATTCCATAGCAACTGCAGATTAACTACAGTGATCTCTTTTTAGATGTTTCAGAACTTAAACACATGGTTTAGACAGATGGTCAGTGGAAAAGTTTCTTGAAGAATTAGTTACTGAATCTTTAAGAAAAATTATTTTTCCTTATGCATAGTAGAAGCATCAGTAATTGTATGTATCCTATTCCAAAATATTCCAAAATGTTTAACTTTGATTACTTTCATATTGAGTTATAAAGCTAAAGAGACTATTTGTATAACTGAGATTCCTATTATATTTTCTTTTTCTTTTGTCTGCACCAGGGTTACTTTAGAGAGTGAGAACTTATTTTAGATGTTATGAATAGTAATCCTCTTAATAATAGCTCAATACCTGTCTGTCTGCAATTGAGTAGAGAGCACAGTCTACTAAAAACAATAACTGTTTCAAGAGGGCTCACCTTTTAGCATACTAAATAAATAGTAAAGAGCAACTTATTTGTCCCTGGAGACAAAAGTAACATGTATAGTGCTTTTGGAATGGTTCCACTTTTTTATTTTCCCTGCAAGTCTTCAAAATGAATCATAAGGAAAAACCTCATAAAAAGAAAATATTCTTAGTGGAGAGCATGAGCACACAATGTTAGAACTAGGTTTTTAAAACAAAATCTATCTCAGGTTTTAATTTAGCTCAGCTGGTATAGAGTCTGCCTGCAATGCAGGAGACCCCAGTTCAATTCCTTGGTTGGGAAGTGTTCCTGGAGAAGGAATAGGCTACTCACTCCAGTATTCTTGGGCTTCCCTGGTGGCTCAGCTGGTAAATAATCCACCTGCAATGGGGAAGACCTGGGTTCAATCCCTGGGTTGGGAAGATCCCCTGGAGAAGGAAATGGATTCCCATTCCAGTATTCTAGAGAATTCCATGGACTATATAGCTCATGGGGTCTCAAAGAGTTGGACACAACTGAGTGACTTTCACTTCCACAAATTGTAAAATGGAGAAGAAAAGAATCAATATTTATTCTCCACTGTCATTATTAGAAAACATTTCTAAATTCTGTGTGATAAATATATTTTTATATTTTTTTCAATGATCTCATTTGCTTTTTTTCCTGTTTCCTTATGAAACTATATTTCAACTGTTTCATTTAATGATTTAAAATTAAGGAGCTGTGAGTAGTAGCTTTAAGCAACTGAATAATTTCTTTCAGAGCAAGTTGTTGCACAATGTAAAGGATTAAAGACCATGAAATGATAAATATATCATCTGCTATAGTAAATAAATTTCAATTTTCTTGTAAAGATAAAAACACATTCTCAGAAACACAGTAGTTTTAATGATCTCTTAAATCAACATGGGCTTTACAGAAAGGCATTCTTCTCAAGGTGTTTCAGTAAAACTAAAATTCTATTTTTTTCTGATTATTTAGAAATAATTTAAAATGAACATAATTTTATGGACTCATTTTTGCACTGCCAGAGTTTGGTTTTACCACAACTTTTCAATAAGGGAGCTATTAGGCATCAGAAAAAGAGCAAGCAATGTAATTGCTATTTGTGATTCACTATTAAGTAATTTTTAAAAGCACAGAGTTACCACTTCCTGGCTTCCCCATAAATTCCTTCTACACATCCAATTTCTGGTTTAGTTCTTTCCCCCCTTAAAATCTTCGGGAATACCAGAAAATGGACCTTATTCTGTTGAACTTGATTCAATTCCACATCTAGTTATTGCTGGTTACTGTGTTATTGAGCTGTGCTAAGCCTTGACTATAGAAATAGAAAAGAGCAGGAAGATGTGGATTGGTTCTGTCCTTAGGGTGTATACAATTGTGTCAACAAAGCAAGTCATAGTCTATTCATTCATAAGAGTTGTGATACCTACCATCATACTTTTCCAAATTATACTACCATGCACCCAGCCCCCTGCTTGAGAATATTGTGCCTCATGTTCTTGATTCAGAGGTGGGATTCTGACCCACAGCACATCAACTGTAGCCTTGCTAACAACTCTCAGGCCCAGAGGAAGCTTCTACCAAAAAGGTCTCATTACCACTGACTTTATCTGAAGTGCAGAGAGTAGAAGAGAGCAGACACACAGAGAGAAGCTGAGATATGATAGGAACACACACTCACACAACCTGCTTTATGTATATTCACACATATGTGACATGTATACATATAATCTCTATGTGTGTGAATATGTATCATATGTGAATATGTATATTTATATATATACTCTATCTATGTATGAATATGTGTATGTCTCTATGTGGGCTTCCCTGATGGCTCAGTGGTAAAGAATCTGCCTGACACAAAAGACTTGGGTTTGATCCCCGGGTTGGGAAGATCCCCTGGAAGAGGTCATGGCAACCCACTCCAGTATGCTTTCCTGGAGAATCCCATGGACAGAGGAACTTGGCAGTCTATGGTCCATAGGGTTGCAAAGAGTCTGACACGACTGGAGTGACTGAGCACACATGCTTGTATGTGCACATATATACATTAAGTCCTGTTTATGAATTAACCAGTATTAGGTTGTTTCCCAGAATTATAGAAAAGAATTACAATTTTATTTATTTATTTTTGGCAAACACCACCAGATAATCATGATGGTGTGATCAGAGCCAGACACCTAGAGCCAAGTGGGCCTTTGGGAGCATCACTACGAACAAAGCTAGTGGAGATGATGGTATTCCAGTTAAGCTATTTCACATCGTGAAAGATGATGCTGTTAAAGCCCTGCATTCAATATGCCAGCAAATTTGGAAAACTCAGCAGTGGCCACAGGACTGGAAAAGTTCAGTTTTCATTCCAATCCCAAAGAATGCTCAAACTACGACACAATTGCACTCATCTCACATGCTAGCAAAGTAATGTCAAAATTATCCAAGCCAGGCTTCAAAGTATGTGAATTGTGAACTTCCAGATGTTCAAGCTGGATTTAGAAAAGGCAGAGGAACCAGAGATCAAATTGCCAAAATCCACTGGATCATCGAAAAAGCAAGAGAGTTCCAGAAAAACATCTGTCTCTGCTTTATTGACTATGCCAAAGCCTTTGACTGTGTGGATCACAACAAAGTGTGGAAAATTCTGAAAGAGATGGGAATACCAGATCTTGAGGAACCTGTATGCAGGTCAGGAAGCAACAGTTAGAACTGGACAGGGAACAACAGACTGGTTCCAAATAGGAAAAGGAGTACATTAAGGCTGCATATTGTCACCCTGCTTATTTAACTTATATGCAGAGTACATCATGAGAAATGCTGGGCTAGAAGTAGCACAAGTTGGGATCAAGATTGCCAGGAGAAATATCAGTAACCTCAGATATGCAGATGACACCACCCTTATGGCAGAAAGTGAAGAGGAACTAAAAAGCCTCTTGATGAAACTGAAAGAAAAGAGTGAAAAAAATTGGCTTAAAACTCAACATTCAGAAAATTAAACTATGGCATCTGATCCCGAAACTTCATGGTAAATAGATGGAGAAACAGTGGACACAGTGACAGATTTTAGGTTTTGGGGCTCCAAAATCACTACAGATGGTGACTGCAGCCATGAAATTAAAAATAATTTAGAAGACTCTTGCTCCTTAAAAGAAAAGTATGACCAACCTAGACCACATATTAAAAAGGGGAGATGTTACTTTGCCAACAAATGTCCATCTAGTTAAGGCTGTGGTTTTTCCAGTAGTCATGTATAGATGTGAGAGTTGGACTATAAAGACAACTGAGCACCAAAGAATTGATGCTTTTGGACTATGGTATTAGAGAAGACTCTTGAGAGTCCCTTGGATAGCAAGGAGATCCAACCAGTCCATCCTAGGGGAAATCAGTCCTGAATGTTCATTGATGAGACTGATGCTGAAGCTGAAACTCCAATACTTTGGCCATCTGATGCAAAGAATGACTCATTTGAAAAGACCTTGACACTTGGAAAGACTGAAGGTGGGAGGAGAAGGGGATGTCAGAGGATGAGATGGTTGGATGGCCTCACTAACTCAATGGACATGAGTTTGAGTGAACTCTGGGAGTAGGTGATGGACAGGGAGGACTAGTGTGCTGCAGTCCTGGGGTCGAAAAGAGTCGGACACAAATGAGTGACTGAACTGAATGGTAAAATGGGGTTTCCATGTTGGCTCAGTGATAAAGAATCCACCTGCCACTGAGGGTGATGTGGGTTTAATCCCTATGTTGGGAAGACCCCCTGGAGAATGAAATGGCAACGCACTCCAATATTCTTGCCTGGGAACTCCCATGGACAGAGGAGCCTGGTGGACTCAAAAAAGAATCGGACTTGAGTGAACAATTAAACAACAGTGGTAAAATACACTTTCTTTTAAAATATCTAAGGCAGCTAATTCTATATAACTGTATTTTTATCATGCCTTCAACTTTATTTATTCTTGTGGCTTAATTTTTATTTATGCCTAAATTGATGTTGTCTTTGCAAAATATCCCTGGAGAAGTGTATTTCATGGGTTGCAAAGAGTCAGACACAACTGAGTGACTTTCACTTGCACAATGTAGTTTTTATTATCTATCCATCTACTTTTAGTTATATTTACTAATTTGGCATTTTTATATAATGCCAAGATAATCTTTTTTTTTTCTGTTTCTTATCCTGTGATCATTTCATGAAATCATACAGTTAAAAATTATATTTTTCCCCTAAATAATTGCATTTGTAATCATTTCATTTAATTAACTGATCTCTCCTGGAGGCTTAGGTAAACAGAGAAGTAGAAAGATTGCAAAGTGAGCTGATTTTCTAAGAAAATGATCAGCTTACAGACTGGCATTTTTAGAATGTGATTTGAAATCAGTAGATTCCATCAATTACCATTCCATTATTACCATTCCTGACTGATT
This sequence comes from Tragelaphus eurycerus, assembly GCA_935064755.1. NCBI lineage: Eukaryota > Metazoa > Chordata > Mammalia > Artiodactyla > Bovidae > Tragelaphus > Tragelaphus eurycerus. The sequence goes on along the minus strand of CAKXYN010000084.1, from coordinate 10,040,843 downwards.
TCTTTATCATGGAAACCAGAAAGGAAAATAGAAGATTATTTGTCCCCCAAATTTGCTTCATAGTTTAATGCGACTATAAGCTCTCAGTTAATGCTTGCTGATATATTGCACTCTCAATGCTAGCCTTTAATGAAATGTCAAGATCCTCTGAGAATTATGTCAAATCAGCACATCATTGATTTTCTTTCTACTTAGAATTAATGATATCATATTATAGTTGGTGATTTTTGAAAGGATGCTTGATCTAAGTACTCTATGTAGAGAGGCATATTTCCTAGGACTGTCATTCCAGCTTTTCTCATGTATTGCTCTATATTCATTAGTGTATAGTTACTCCATCTGGCAAATATAAAAGAGCTGGTATAGTTATACGACAACTTGAAAACCTGACACATATAGTAGGCTCAGGGGACCAATAATGTGAGTGAAGACTAATGATTTAAAAGCATTGCAGCACAATAATTTTGAAGACTTGAATGTTGAGCTCATATATTCTTCCTGAAAGGAGACACATTAGGGAGTCACACCATCTTAGAACTTCTTGGTCTTGTTACATTACATGTTACCCTATATTTTTGTTTACTTTTTTTGTGCCTGTACTCTGTCTCCTAATAACAGCACCAACTTAAGGGCATCACCTGTTTTTAAATTAGTCTATGTTTTTAAATAAATCTATACCTTTAGCAATTAGCACAGTCCCTTATGTAGAGGGTGACAGTTTAAATTCACAAACAGAATATTTCTGTTGTTTTTGAATTTAATTTCTCATTGGGATCTCCACTCCTAGGAGTAGAAAAGAAATGCCATTGAGTTTAGGCTTTCCCTTTCTTTTGCACAGGAGTTTGGGGGTGGGAGGTAGGTGGCAGTGAGGTAAGACAGGGATTGTTGGGACTAACTGCACATCCACTCATGAACCACTGATATGTCATCCATCATTTTATTTCAGCCTTGGAGGAGTGAAACCATTGCTGTTAATTTTCCCTTCCTTTCCTGAACTCAGAGCCCTTTCATAGTCAACCTCTTTAAATGCATCAGAGTTCATTAGTTTACTCCCTTACCACGCTGGCCTGTAAGGATATAAGGATCTCTGGAAGGTTTGTCTACCTAAATACTGGAGGTTTTTTTTTTTTTTTTTTTTCCAAATGTTTGAGAAGCACAGCTAGGTTTTCTTTCCTGTTCCCTAGATTTATAAATTTATCTGAGGGTTCTGACTTTGGTTCAGAAAATCTAGAAAAGCTATATTTTGTTGGACAAGGCATGCGTTTTGAGTAGTGAGGGAATCTAGTTTTTAGTTCACCCAAAACATTTAGATCTTTTGCTCAAGCAACAGTTTTTCCTATTCTTCCAAATCTAAGGATTAGAGGCTCATAGTGTAAGAAAATATTTTTTAAAATATAGAAAATTAGCATGAAACATCTCTCTCCAAACATTTAAAATTATTAAATGAATAGATGTCACTGGTGATGATTAATTTCTGTCATCTTGACTACACAGCTTATAATCAAGACCTTTTGTATAAGAGGCTAAATTAATATTTTGCCTTTTTATTTTATTAAATATTGTCTATCTTTTCTAGATAGGTTATAGATGGGCATAAAAGGACTAATTGTTTTAACTTATAAACTTTTTGGATGTGCACTGACTTATATTAAAATGTTCATTCATCTTTCAGTCACCATTTGCCCATTTCAACTTAAAGGATATTTTACCCTTTGTTACAAATATAGATTATAATCTAATTTGTTAACTATGCAACAAGACTTGATTTCTGACTTGGACTCTGATCTTGACCATTCACCTTTTCTTTCTGAAACACAGTTTCATCTTAAAATATGATATTAATTGATTTTAATAGATAATTTCTCAAGACTTACTAGAATTCTATAATTCTAATAAAAAGTAAAGAATTTCAACTGTATAAAAATGTTAGTGATTATTATTATTTTTTACTTTACAATATTGTATTGGTTTTGCCATACATTAATTAAAAAAAAAAAAAAAGTGTTAGTGATATTGATGAGGTTGTGCTGTGTGTCCTGCACTTAGTCACTCAGTCATGTCCTACACTTTGTGACCATGGACTATAGCCTGCCAGGCTCTTCTGTCCATGGGATTCTATAGGCAAGAATACTGGAGTGGATAGCCATTCCCTTCTCCAGGGGATCCTTCAGATCCCAGGGATCGAACCCAGGTCTCCCACATGGTAGGCAGATTCTTTATCATCTGAGACACCAGGAAAGCCCATTGATGAGGTTCACTGATCAATTTTCTTCTTTAATGATTTATAACCTTCCTAACATGTTAAGGAAAAGTGAACAAATCTGGAGACTACAACTCTTTAGAGTGAATTTTTCTGACAGTGATACATTCTGGGGAAATAAACTTCCTGGCTATGTTTAGTTTTCTCTTTTAATCACATCTTAATTTCAAATACCATAACAATAGCATTGCTGCTAAGTCACTTCAGTCGTGTCCGACTCTGTGCGACCCCATAGACGGCAGCCCACCAGGCTCCCCTGTCCCTGGGATTCTCCAGGCAAGAACACTGGAGTGGGTTGCCATTTCCTTCTCCAATGCATGAAAGTGAAAAGTCAAAGTGAAGTCTCTCAGTTGTGTCTGACTCTTAGCGACTCCATGGACTGCAGCCCACCAGGCTCCTCCGTCCATGGGATTTTCCAGGCAAGAGTACTGGAGTGGGGTGCCATTGTCTTCTCCAAAAAATAGCATTATTTCACTTTAATTCAGGTACTTGTGAATGAGACATATGTACATTAATAACAGATGGTAACACTATCTTAAAAGTTCAGAACATTATTAAATATTTGAAGTGAGTTATTATTTTAGATACTGTCGTATTATTCTTTTGTATGTTATTTTATAATTCTAACTACACATATAAAATCATAAAGATGCTTTCAATGTAGCTCTTGTTTAATACAATATTAAATGTGGTTTATACTAAATATATAAGATACTTTCATTTTTTGTAAAACATCAACTCACCAATCTTTGAGGTGAAGATGACATCTTTGAGGCTAGTCATGAAAGCATGAGGTTTTCAGTTTGGAGATGTTCATCTTATTCTCAGCATCCTCATTTCCTCATGTTGTTAATTACTGTGCCTCTGGAATAGGAGCCAGGTGTTCTGATTCCCTCTCTTATTTGTAAAGTATTTCACCCTCACCTTTTTCCCATCCTTTCCAATATTTGTTTTTTTCCTGTCTGAATATTTCTGCCTGCTTTTGGAGCCCTGCTTTTATTTCTTTGTCAGATTTCAGCTAAATGGTGGCTTCATCCTGGCTCCATTGCTTAACAATGTTAGCCATTCTCAAAATATGCTGTCTTTTTCCTTCATAGCACTTATTCATAGCTTGTAATTTTTTGTATCTGTTACTTTTGTGTATGTTGTACTTATTTGGTTAGTATCTGTCTTCCCACTTTGAGTACAATCTACTTGAAGGTAAAGATCTTGCATTTTTTGAACTGCTATTGTTTATCATTTCCTATGATAGTGTCTGACAAGTATAGTGCACACTAAATTTTCAGTGAGTAAGTTAAGGTGTAACTTGATGAGTCAGGGTGTCCACTATAATCAAAGCAGTGTGTTTGGGCATTTTACAAAAGATGTTGGAAACAGACTGTATCTGCATTCACAAATCTGATGAAAGCATTCAGGTTCATCAAAACCATAACTATCTAAAAATCACCTTTTCTAAATAAAAGTGAAAGGTTTATTTATTAAATTTAGCTTTATTCTTCCCACAAACAAAACCAAAGTAACAAAAACCTGTGGACCCAGTAACCATAGACATGTCTGCTTCTCAAGAATAATTATAAAGACCTAATGTGCAAATATAAGGGATGCATCAAAAATGTAAAATTCTTTTAATATAAAATTTTGAAGTGAGTGTTTAAGGAATCAGGAAGCATTCATAAGTTCTGGGATCACAGGTGTTTTCATTGTGCTTTGGGAAAATTGTTTATCTTGCTTTGTGCATTGCCACAATCCATTTCAATTTAAGGTATCTCCACAGGAGTGAAATAACAATTGAAAGGCAAAATAGGTAACTCCCTGAGAATTTGTATAAATTCTCAGAAATTTTCCTTGAAAAACTCTGAGTCATATTCAACTACAACTACTAACTGACTAAATAGGTTCAAAATGAGTAAAGACATGAAGAAGTGGCAGGAGGAGTCACTGGAGGGGCCACATGTTACTTATTTCTAAATGTACTTGTGGCATAGTGAAAGTTTTATATTAGTAACACATCCTGGCTTGGTTTTTTTTGGAATGTAATCCACTGTGGCTAGGGGCCTCACAGTTTGCATTTTTCTTCTGCAACTTGTTCTGATTATTTTCAAGGATATTTATACTTGTTTTTCTCACTCTAGTTATAGCTAATTATTTAACATAGTTTCTGGCATCTCTTTTTTTTAATTTATTTATTTATATTAGAGGCTAATTACTTTACAATATTGTATTGGTTTTGCCATACATCAACATGAATCTGCCACGGGTGTACATGTGTTCCCAATTCTGAAATCCCTCCCACTCTCCCTCCCCATCCCATCTCTCTGGGTCATTCCAGTGCACCAGCCCCAAGCATCCTGTATCCTGCATCAAACCTGGACTGGTGATTCATTTCTTATATGATATTATACATGTTTCAATGCCATTTTCCCAAATCATCCCACACCCCATAGAGTCCAAAAGACTGTTCTATATATCTGTGTCTTTTTTGCTGTCTCACATACAGGGTTATCATTACCATCTTTCTAAATTCCATATATATGTGTTAATATAGTGTATTGGTGTTTTTCTTTCTGGCTTACTTCACTCTGCTTACTTCACTCGGCTCCAGTTTCATCCACCTCATTAGAACTGATTCAAATGCATTCTTTTTAATGGCTGAGTAATAATCCATTGTGTAAATGTACCACAGCTTTCTTATCCATTCATTGGCTGATGGACATCTAGGTTACTTCCATGTCCTGGCTATTATAAACAGTGCTGCAATGAACATTAAAGTACACGTGTCTCTTTCAATTCTGGTTTCCTCGGTGTATATGCCCAGAAGTGGAATTTCTGGGTCATATGGCAATTCTCAGAGAAGGCAATGGCAGCCCACTCCAGTACTCTTGCCTGGAAAATCCCATGGATGGAGGAACCTGGTAGGCTGCAGTCTATGGGGTCGCAAAGAGTCAGACACAACTGAGAGACTTCACTTTCATTTTTCACTTTCATGCATTGGAGGAGGCAATGGCAAACCACTCCACTGTTCTTACCTGGAGAATCCCAGGGATGGGGGAGCCTGGTGGGTTGCCGTCTATGGGGTCCCACAGAGTCGGACACAACTGAAGCGACTTAGCAGCAGCAGTAGCAGCATGGCAGTCCTACTTCTGCTTTATTGACTATGCCAAAGCCTTTGACTGTGTGGACCACAATAAACTGTGGAAAATTCTGAAAGAGATGAGAATACCAGACCACCTGACCTGCCTCTGGTCAGGAAGGAAATTTCCCTGGAAAAATTTGTATGCAAATCAGGAAGCAACAGTGAGAACTGGACAGGGAACAACAGATTGTTTCCAAATATGAAAAGGAGTACGTCAAGGCTGTATATTGTCATGCTGCTTATTTAACTTATATGCAGAGTACATCATGAGAAATGCTGGGCTGGAAGAAGCACAAGCTGGAATCAAGATTGCCAGGATAAATATCAATAACCTCAGATACACAGATGACACCACCCTTATGGCAGAAAGTGAAGAGGAACTAAAAAGCCTCTTGATGAAAGTGAAAGAGGAGAGTGAAAAAGTTGGCTAAAAACTCAACATTCAGAAAACAAAGATCATGGCATCTGGTCCCATTCCTTCATGGGAAATAGATTGGGAAACAGTGTAAACAATGTCAGACTTTATTTTTTTGGCTCCAAAATCACTGCAGATGGTGAATTCAGACATGAAATTAAAAGACATTTACTTCTTGGAAGAAAAGTTATGACAACCTAGATAGCATATTGAAAAGCACAGACATTACTTTGCCAACAAAGGTCCGTCTAGTCAAAGCTATGGTTTTTCCAGTGGTCATGTCTGGATGTGAGAGTCGGACTGTGAAGAAAGCTGATAGCTCAATAATTGATGCTTTTGAACTGTGGTGTTGGAGAAGACTCTTGAGAGTCCCTTGGACTGCAAGGAGATCCAACCAGTCCATTCTAAAGGAGATCAGCCCTGGGATTTCTTTGGAAGAAATGATGCTAAAGCTGAAATTCTAGTACTTTGGCCAACTCATGCGAAGAGTTGACTCATTGAAAAAGACTCTGATGCTGGGAGGGAATGGGGGCAGGAGGAGAAGGGGAAGACAGAGGATGAGATGGCTGGATGGCATCACTGACTCGATGGACGTGAGTCTGAGTGAACTCTGGGAGTTGGTGATGGACAGGGAAGCCTGGTGTGCTATGATTCATGGGGTCGCAAAGAGTCGGACACAACTGAGCAACTGAACGGAACGGAACTGAACTGAATGGCAGTTCTTCTTCCAGTTTTTTAAGGAATCTCCACACTGTTCTCCATAGTGGCTGTACTAGTTCGCATTCCCATCAACAATGTAAGAGGGTTCCCTTTTTTCCACATCCTCTCCAGCATTTATTGCTTGTAGCCTTTTGGATTGCAGCCATTCTGACTGGCATGAAATGGTACCTCATTGTGTTTTTGATTTGCATTTCTCTGGTAATGATTGATGTTGAGCATCTTTTCATGTGTTTGTTAGCCATCTGTATGTCTTCTTTGAAGAAATGTCTATTTAGTTCTTTGGCCCATTTTTTGGTTGGGTCATTTTTTTTTTTTTTTTTTTTTTCTGGAATTGAGCTGCAGGAGTTGCTTGTATATATATATATATATATATATATATATATATATATATATATATATATATATTAATTTTCATTATTGTACTTTATTTTTTAAATTAAATTTTATTTTGCTTAACTTTACAATATTGTATTGCTTTTGCCATACATCAAGATGGATCTGCCACAAGTATACATGTGTTCCCCATCCTGAACCCTCCTCCCTCCTCCCTCCCCATACCATCCCTCTGGGTCGTCCCAGTGCACCAGCCCCAGGCATCCGTTATCAGGCATTGTACCTGGAATGTACCTGGACTGGCGACTCGTTTCAAATATGATATTATACATATTTCAATGCTATTCTCCCAAATCATCCCACCCTCTCCCGTTCCCAGAGTCCAAAAGTCTGTTCAATAGCCAGAACTTGGAAGCAACCTAGATGTCCATCCACAGATGAATGGATAACAAAGCTCTGGTACATATACACAATGGAGTATTACTCAGCCATTAAAAAGAATACATTTGAATCAGTTCTAATGAGGTGGATGGAACTGGAGCCTATTATACAGAGTGAAGTAAGCCAGAAAGAAAAACACAAATACAGTATACTAACGGATATATATGGAATTTAGAAAGATGGTAACAATAACCCTGTTTATGAGACAAAAAAAGAGACACTGCTTGTATATTTTTGAGATTAGTTGTTTGTCAGTTGCTTCATTTGCTATTATTTTCTCCCATTCTGAAGGCTGTATTTTCACCTTGCTTATAGATTCTTTTGTTGTGCAGAAGATTTTAATTTTAATTAGATCCCATTTGTTTATTTTTGCTTTTATTTCCAATATTCTGGGAGATGGGTCATAGAGTATCCTGCTGTGATTTATGTCGGAGAGTGTTTTGTTTGGCATTTCTTTTGCAATCTTCTATTTATCATCCTAATTGCAAGATTCTCTACTGTTGCATGGTTTGCAATCTTCCAGTTTTTAGGGATTCATTCTTAATGTCATTGCTTTTAAGAAAGTGTTTTAGAATGAAATAGCTCACAGTAGTCCATTTGGAGGGGATTAGATACCATGGCAGCTTGTTGTTGCCAATAGTGAATAAAGGGTAGGGGGACTTTACTCAGACTCATCACTCACTGAGGGCTCATCACAGTAATGCTCAAGAGGGCTGTAATTTTCTTCTTTCTTAAGAGCAGCTAAGAAAATAAAACTCCCTTTACTTTATCCTTGTGAATTTCACTTAAGATCCCAGACCTGAAGTGTGTGTGGGTGTGTGTTGGTGGCAGGGTTTGGAGGATGGGCTTAGTGGAGTGAAGTCAAACCCCACCAGCTGTGTGCTTCCTTAAGATTACTTGTGTGGTCCAAGAGCAGATTAAAGGGCATTACTAAAATTCCAAGTAAGGATGAAGAATGGTGATTTTTGAACACCTTCTTTGGCCAAGAACAAAGAGATGGGATGGTTCTCACACCATATCACTGATAGTTCATTTCATTTTCTGAAATATGAAGGATGAAGAGAAGGAAGCGAAGACTCAGAAAGTTAAATCTGTCCAAGCTGGCCCCTATCCTTTGGGTGCTTCTAGAAAGTACTTTTTCTCACCCATAAAGACAGTCTTTACTTCTTAAAAGAGAAATATGTACTCATTTAACATTTGAGTTTCTTAAGATTATTATGCAGGAATAAATGATAATGCTTAGCCACAAATCACAAGGCAGAGAGGGTCCTGCCCAGTTCCAGGGGGCCCCTTATGGAGAGAAGGAAGGCAAATATGAGCTGTACAACTAACAACATGTATATTCACCTGTAGGCATGCAGTACAGTAAGTCCTCTATATATGAATCTTCCAATTGTGATCTTTCAAAGTTGTGAACATGCATTTTCATGTCCAATCACATGTTAGTTCATATATCTGGCATACATTGTCATGTGATTGTATCTTGTATAAGTTGTTGTGTTTTTGTGTACTTTGTGTACTTTAACCTACAGTACTGTATAGATACTGTACAGTATCTTTATTTCAAGCCCAGGATGTCTGGAAACAAGCATAAAAGCAGATGTGATGCAGCTGGTACTGTACTGTACTTTACAAAGTACTGTAAGATTAAAAACATTATGAACAGCATGAAAAAGCAAAAAAAAAAAAAAGACACTGAAAGATGAACTTCTTCCCAGGTCAGAAGCTGTATAATATGCCATTGGAGAAAAGTGGAGAGTTCCAGAAGGAATGAAGAAGCTGAGCCAAAGCAAAAACAACACCCGGTTGTGGATGTGTCTGATGGTACAAGTCCAATACACCAAAGAACAATATTGCATAGGAACCTGGAATATTAGGCCCATGAATCAAGGTAAATCGGAAATGGTCAAATAGGAAATGACAAGAGGGTACATTGACATTTTAGGAATCTGTGAACTAAAATGGATCAGAATGCATGGATTTAATTCAGATGGCCATTATAATCTACTATGAGCAAGAATCCCTTAGAAGAATTGTAGTAGCTCTTATAGTCAACAAAAGAGTCTAAAATGTAGTATATGGGTACAATCTCAAAAATGAAAGAATGATTTCAGTATTTTTCCAAGGCAAACCATTCAATATCACAATAATCCAAGTCTACACCACAACCATTAATGCCAAAGAAGCTGAAGTTGAACAGTTCTGTGAAGACCAAGACCTTCTAGAACTAACAACCAAAAAAAGATGTCCTTTTCATCATAGGGGACTGGAATGCAAAAGTAGGATGTCAAGAGATACCTGGAGTAACCAGCAAGTTTGACCTTGGAGTACAAAATGAAGCAAGGAAAAGGCTAACAGAGTTTTGCCAAGAGAATGCACTGGTCATAGCAAACACCCTCTTCCAACAACACAAGAGGTGATTCTACACATGGACAACATCAGATGGTCAATACTGAAATCAGATTAATTATACAGAAACTCTATATAGTCATCAAAAACAAGACTGGGAGCTGACTTTGGCTCAGATCATGACCTCCTTATTTCCAAATTCAGATTTAAGTAGAAGAAAGTAGAGAAAACCATTAGGCTATTTAGGTATGACCTAAATAAAATCTCTTACAATTATACAGTGGAAGTGGCAGATAGATTTAAGGGATTAGATCAGATAGAGTGCCTTAAGAACTATGGACAGAGGTTCATAACATTGTACAGGAGGCAGTGATCAAAACCATCTCCATGAAAAAGAAACATAAAAAGGCAAAATGGTTGTCTGAGGAGGGCTTACAAATACCTGAGAAAAGAAGAGAAGTGAAAGGCAACGGAGAAAAGGAAATATATACTCATCTGAATACAGAGTTCCAAAGAATAGCAAGGAGAGAAAAGAAAGCATGCCTAAGAGAACAATGTAAAGAAATAGAGAAAAACAACAGAATGGGAAAGACTAGAGATCTCTTCAAGAGAATTACAGATACCAAGGGGACATTTCATGCAAAGATGGGCTCGATAAAGTACAGAAATGGTATGTACCTAACAGAAGCAGAAGATATTAAGAAGAGGTGGCAAGAATACACAGAAGAAGTATAGAAAAAAGATCTTCACAACCCAGATAACCACGATGGTGTGATCACTCACCTAGAACCAGACATCTTGGAGTGTGAAGTCAAGTGGGCCTTAGGCAGCATCACTACAAACAAAGCTAGTGAAGGTGATGGGATTTCAATTGAGCTATTTCAAATCCTAAAAGATGATGCTGTGAAAGGGCTGCACTCAATATGCCAGCAAATTTGGTAAACTCAGCAGTGGGCACAGGACTAGAAAATTTCTGTTTTCATTCCAATCCCAAAGAAAGGCAATGCCAAAGAATGTATAAACTACCACACAATTGCCCTCATCTCACATGCTAGTAAAGTAATGCTTAAAATTCTTCAAGCTAGGCTTCAACAGTACATGAACTGAAAAATTCCAGTTTTTCAAGGTGGATTTAGAAAAGGCAGAGGAACCAGAGATCAAATTTCTAACATCCGTTGGATCATAGAAAATGCAAGAGAATTCCAGAGAAACATATATGTCTGATTCACTGACTACACTAAACCCTTTGACTGTGAAACACAACAAAATGTGGAAAATTCTTAAAGACAGGAATAACAGAACACTTTACCTGTCTCCTGAGAAATCTGTATGCAAGTCAAGAAGCAACAGTTATAATTGGACATGGAACAATTAGTTCCAAATTGGGAAAGGAATATATCAAGGATGGATATAGTCACCCTGTTTATTTAACTTTTTTTTTTTTGATATTTTAAAACATTTTTTATTTTATGGAAGAATAAAAAAAAAAAAGGCCTGTTTATTTAACTTTTATGCAGAGTACATCATGCAAAATGCCGGATTGGATGAAGCACAACCTGGAATCAAGATTGCCAGGATAAATGTCAACAACCTCAGGTGAGAAGATGATACCACCTTTATGGCAGAAAGTGAAGAGGAACTAAAGAGCTTCTTGATGAAGGTGAAAGAAGAGAGTGAAGAAGCTGGCTTAAAATTCAACATTCAAAAAACAAAGATCATGGCATCCAGTCACATCATTTCATGGCAAATAGATGAATAAACAATGGAAACTGACAAACTTTATTTTCTTGGGCTCCAAAATCACTGCAGATGATGACTGCAGCCATGAAATTAAAAGATGCTTGCTCCTTGAAAAAAAAAAAAAAAGCTTGCTCCTTGGAAGATAAGCTATGATAATCCTAGATAGCATATTAAAAAGCAGATACATTACTTTGCCCACAAAAGTCCATATCAGCAAACTATGTTTTCTCCAGTAGTCATGTATGGATGTGACAGTTGGACCATAAAGAAGGCTGAGCTCTGAAGAATTGATGCTTTTGAACTGTGGTGTTGGAGAAGACTCTTGAGAGTTCTTTGGACTGCATGGAGATGCAACTAGACAATCCTAAAGGAAACCAGTCCTGAATATTCATTGGAAGGACTGATGCTAAAGCTGAAACTCCAAGATTTTGGCCACATAATGAGAATTTCCTACTCATTAGAAAAGAATCTGAGGCTGGGAAAGATTGAAACCACTAAGAGAAGGAGGTGACAGAGGATATGATGGTTGGATGTCATCACTGACTCAATGGACATGAGTTTGAGCAAGCTCCAGGAGATGGTGAAGGACAGGGTAGCCTGGTGTGTTGCAGTCTATGGGGTCTCAAAGAGTTGGAAACAACTGAGTGGCTGGACAACAACAACAAGAATGAAAATGTTTATTTTTGTGTGTTTATATTTTATGTATCACTTTTGTGAAAATTGTTATAAGCCTATTATGCTATATACTATATAATATAGTACTGTATAGTCAATTTTGTATGTTGGGTACCTTGGCTAACTTTGTTGTACTTACAAATAAATTGGACTTATGAATGTGCTCTTGGAGTGCAACTTGTTCATATCTAGGGGAATTACTGTATTCCACTCCTAAGACAGAACAATATTCAGCCTCACTGACAGAGATAAAATTACAGATCCCAACATGGGATTACTTGTGCTCATCCACTCCCTCTACAGAAAGATAAACATCTATTAGCAATTTTAAAGATCTCTTTTGGAAGTCTTATATTTGTAAACATAATATGTCTAACTGAATTTCATTTCACAGTTAGTGTCTTTCTCCAGGCCTACATTGAATATTCTTAAAGAATATTCTTGAAAGAATCTCCAGGCTTAATTATAATATTCTGTATAATAGAACTCCTAAAAAGTGTTATTAGACTTTCTCTGAACCTTATCTTCTGTAACTGAAATTTTCAGTTTTTTAGGAGTTACAGATAAGTTTTTCTATACTTCATTTTACTACTTTGTCAGAGTTAGCCAAGTTATGACCTCTGCCAGCCTTCAACTCTTCTGCAATGTTTTTCCATCCTCTTTGGGGCACTTTCATTCCTTTTGTCATCTATGATGATGAAACTTTGGCATTCTTCCTTGCTTTCTTTTATTTATTTTTTTTCCTCTTTGACTCTCATTAAATATGAGTACCTTAAATTTCTGACATTTACCTTCTGTATTGACTTAGTGTTCTCTTCTTGGGTAACTGGATCTACCCCTAAGGCTTAGCTATCAGCACTGTGTTCATGCATCCCTGATGCACAAATCCAGCCCTGTCCACTTTCCTCAGCTTCAAAAAATCTCTTTGGAGTTTCTTGTTTCTCTTTCTGTCAAATGAATTTATGCCCTCTCTGTTCTACAGAATTAAGTGTAGTCAGATCCAAATCTAAGATGGCCTTACAGTTCTGTGTTTCTTGTAGCTGTTTTTCACCCAAAATAAAAAGTAAACATGTATTGCTCCACTTTATTTTCCTCATTTGTCAGGTCCTGGCAATTATATCTTCAAAATACTTCTCTTTTCTATCCTCATCTTTCATTTCTATCGCCATTGCCATTGGTCAGCAGATCTGGTTCTCCAACCACTAATGCCTTTCTCCTTTAGCATTTCTCCAAGTCCTGAAAGTTCCTGCTCCTTATAAAATGTAAATGTCTTACATTGTCAACACATCAGATGCTTAATTATGTGTTTGGACGTTTTAAGATATGGTCTCACCTTAATTTTTGGTGGCACTGTTATTCATAATATCTGTCCAAAGACCATATCCTTGGCAAGTTAGGCAGGAGCATACTCATATTTGTGTGGATTAGCTTTATCTTTTGTTTTCTCATCTTTTCCCTCCTTTTTCTATTCACATCTTCCTCTCCTTTATTGTTCATTTCAGTCTGTTATCACCCTGAATTAGATCAGGCAAATGGGTAAATATCCCTTTTACCATTTTGCACATAGATAACAAAGCACTGATTGGAGTTATTACATTTACTAGTATCACTGTTAATTTCATGGATGCTTTTTCTTCAAAAATATTGTAAAATTATTAGTTTAAGGAGTGGAAATTGTCAGAATGGAAAAAAATCTCTATAGAGGAGATTTGAGGGCATCTAGAAAAATGGTGTTTTTGGAATTTCAGGTCATACTGAGATCTCCTTGGACAGACAGAAGGCTAGGCTTTAGGATTTATACGTATCTCAAAAGCTCAGTATGGTCAGCAAGAAACTTCCATAAAGATACACCAATTGACTCTAGTTAGCCTGTTGTACAATTCATTGTCTGAAGTATTGTTTCAGCCAGAGTATTTTGAAGGTGAGCTTAGAGCAGCAGTAAAGGCAAACTTTTTGAAATGATGAAAATAATAATGATAATGATATTCCGTGGTGGAGGAAGGCATTGGAATTGCAGGGGAAAGCCACTTAGAACTGAAGTCAATGCCTAGTTTTTTAGAAATTTTCTAGTCCTCAGAGAGTAAGCTTAGGTAACTGAAATTCTGACATTTATTCAGATACATGAAGGTTCCAAGGCAACAAGTGGGTTCCATATTTATTGATTTAGATATTTTTCTTCCACTGAACACATTTGCTAATAGAATTTTGTTAGCTAATGTGTGAATTCTATTGAAAATTGAGATATGTTACTTCAAATTAGACATATATTAAAAACTGGCCCAGCAGCCAAACAGCTCTAACCCTGAGCAACCTTAGAATATCATGGAAAAGAGTCTGGAACATTGTTTGTGATCTAAGGTATTTTCATCAGTTGCATCAAATAAGGAAATTCTCCTTGCCCTGACTGGAATCCTTATATTGAATTTTTCTGATTTAATTCAGGGGGCACAAATCCTATTTCTTTCAGATCAGATCAGTCGCTCAGTCGTGTCTGACTCTTTGCGACCCCATGAACCACAGCATGCCAGGCCTCCCTGTCCATCACCAACTCCCGGAGGTCACTCAGACTCACATCCATCGAGTCAGTGATGTCATCCAGCCATCTCATCCTCTGTCGTCCCCTTCTCCTCCTGCCCTCAATCCGTCCCAGCATCAGAGTGTTCTCCAATGAGTCAACTCTTCGCATGAGGTGGCCAAAATACTGGAGTTTCAGCTTTAGCATCATTTCTTCCAAAGAAATTCCAGGATTGATCTCCTTCAGAATGGACTGGTTGAATCTTCTTGCAGTCCAAGGGACTCTCAAGAGTCTTCTCCAACACCACAGTTCAAAAGCATCAATTCTTCGGCGCTCAGCCTTCTTCACAGTCCAGCTCTCACATCCATACATGACCACAGGAAAGACCATAGCCTTGACTAGGCGAACCTTTGTTGGTATTTCTTTAATGTCCCACAAATTATGCCTTATATATTTCTTTAATGTCCCACAAATTATGCCTTATATGTTTTTGATTACTTTATTTATTTCTTTAAGCTAATAGCCCATTTCAATAATAAAGGCAATTTTCTAAGTTTCTCTCTTTTATTATTTTAAGGCATACTGCTTTCAGATGTGATGATTTCTTTCCATTATATTATTTATAAAATTTCCATTTAGCATTTTAAGTTGTCAGGACTTTTAGTACTAGTTTGTTTTCTTTTTCCTGTCCATTAAAAATATATTTGAGAAGTATAAATTATTTGGCCTAGGAAGCACTCTTAATGCAGGGGACATATCTCTAATGGAATGAAAATAATGCTACCTCCTTGTATAAAGCCTGGCAGAGTGGACACCCAATAAATATTTGTTGAGCAGGTATTTCATGAGTATGTGTATATCAGGAGGAATATACTGTGGGACAGAATGGTGCATACTTTACGATATATTTTTTGTTTAACATATCAAGATATTAAAAGAAAATACACTTGAAATGCAGTTTTTTCTATACCCTATTTTATCATCCTATTTTTTTCTATACCTTTTTATCATGAAAAAAATAATTTATCATTTCCCTCTATAGAGGACACATTAAGTCCCTACATATGAAACTTCAAGTTGTGAAATTTCAAAGATGTGAATATGTGTTTGCATGTCTAATCACATTAAGTTAGTTCACGTGTCTGGTGTATTGATTGTTCAAATTAATAGTGTTACAAATAGTATGCAATAAATTATTTTACTTAGATGTATGAATCTTACTAAGTTTATAGTGAGGTTACATCCCAATAAACCCATTGTAAGTTGAAAATATAGTACTTCAAAACTGAATTGAATACACCTAATCTATGAAACATCACAACTTAGCCTAACCTACTTTAAACATACTCAGAATATTTACAGTGGTGGAGCAAATCATGTATTGAAAAGCCTTATTTATTAAAAAAGTGTTGAATTTTTCAAGTAGTTAATTGAATACCATGCTGAAAGTTAAAAAAAACAAAAACAAAAACACCAGAACAGAACTGTTGGCTGGATCTCAAATACTTGTAAGTTTATCAGTTGTTTAGCCTCATGATTCTGTGGTTCACTGGGAGCTGAACTGCCCAGCATCACTAGATATAGAACTATATATCACCAGTCCAAGAAAAGATCAAAGTTTCAAACTCTAAAAGTGAGGTTTTTACTGAATGTGTGTAGTTGTCTTGCCATCATAAAGCTGAACCATCTGTAAATAAGTCAGTTGAACCATCTGTAAATAAGTCAGGGACCATCTGTAAGTGCAAATCCACTACATTAGATCTTTCCTGAAACAGACTTCCTCTTCTATTACTGCAATCTGTTTATTCAAGTGATCAAGAACTTCATTTATAGTGTTGAATTTAAATCAGAATGGAAAAGCTGTAACTAATCTTTTACAAATTCTTAGGCATTTAAAAATGATTATATGGTTTATCATCAACATAGTTTGAGTTCTTTGATCTTTCATCATAGTGTCAGGGTTACCAATTATTATTTTTTTTTAATTGTAAAAATAAGGATAAATAAACAGTGATAATACTACAGATAATCATCATATTAAAAAAAATGTCTACTTATGATGAACACATGTAAAGGTAAAATACTAGTGACATTTGTAACTCAAGTTATTTATATCTATATTCTCTGTTCTTGCTTGAAAATGCATACATTTCTAGAAATTAGATAGATTTTAAAGACAATTTTTCATGATCTTTCCTTCACGGACATCTGTCCTTCATGAAAATTTGAAATATTGAGCATAAAGTCAATTCTTAGCTTTCACTAAGATGAAGTGTGAATACTTTTCAAATTATTTTCATTATTTGACAGCATTCAATGTGGGAGACCTGGGTTCAATTCCTGGGTTAGGAAGACCCCCTGGAAAAGGGAACGGCTACCCACTCCAGTATTCTGGCCTGGATAATTACATGGACTGTATAGTCCATGGGGCTGCAAAGAGTCAGACACAACTGAGCGACTTTCACTTTCACTTCCCTCTTTGAATTACATGATTAAATATTTGTTAACACATTTTTATCCTTAAATCACATAATTAGAGATTCACATTTATAAATTAGCAAAAGTTAGGCAAATAAATAAGAATATATACATGATGAGGGAAAGTTTTTGAGTTCTTAACTTCTTCTGAAGCAGTCTTTTTCTTTTATCCAATCATGGTTCTAATTTAATGACATTACAAGAGTTTAAGGGCTTCCCTGGTGGCTCAGACAGTGAAGCATCTGCCTGCAATGCAGGAGACTTGGGTTCAATCCCTGGGTTGAGAAGACCCCTGGAAAAGGAAATGGTAACCCACTCCAGTACTCTTGCCTGGAAAGTTTCATGGACAGGGGAGCCTAGTAGGCTACGGTCCACGGGATGGAAAAGAGTTGGACATGACTGAGCAACTTCACGAGAGTTTAAAGTGAAAAAATTTTGCTTTTGAACTTTAGCAATGATTACTAATGTAAGTGGCTGACTTTTGAAAAACAGTAAGTTAATAAATCTCAAAAATTTATATTACATTTTTTGTAATTCTGTGTCTTTTGTTTGTTTTTTTTTATTATTATTATTTTTTTAATTTTTCTTAACTTTTTTTTTATTATTATTATTTTTTTAATTTTTCTTAACTTTACAATATTGTATTACTTTTACTATACATCGAGATGGATCTGCCACCCGAATACACGTGTTCCCCATCCTGAACCCTCCTCCCTCCCCCCTTCCCACACCATCCCTCCAGTTCATCCCAGTGCTCCAGTCCCAGGCATCTGTTATAGGGCATCGTACCTGGAGTGACTCGTTTCAGATATGATATTATACATATTTCAATGCTATTCTCCCCAATCGTCCCACCCTCTCCCAGTCCCAGAATCCAAAAGTCTGTTCTATACCTCAGTGTCTCTTTTGCTGTCTCATAAGCGGGGTGATTGTTACCATCTTTCTAAATTTTTGTTTGTTTTAATTGATGAAACTTCAAATAATGTAAGAAACAATGGGTAGTTCTCCTTGATTTTTATGTAGAGACGTCATTGTTCATCCATCCATCAAACTTGTACTGAGTGACTGGCCAACCCCAAGGACAAGTGATGTTGCCAAGAATGCCTCTGATTTTAAAGTACATTTATTAGTGAGGAGGGCTTCCCTGGTGGCTTAGATGGTAAAGAATCTGTCTGTAATGCAGGAGACCTGGAGTCAGTCCCTGGGTTTGGCTGAGAAAATCTGGAGAAAGGAATGGCTACCCACTCCAGTATTCTTGCTGGGTGAATTCCATGGACAGAGGCTACAGTCTTTGTGATTGTAAAGAGTTGGACATTTTCACTTTGTTAGTGGGGAAAACAAATATTCAGATAAATAGTTCAAATTCAGGTGTGTGAATGCTGTTATAGAGGCATGAATGATGTTCTTCAAGACACAAAGAAAGAAAGGTGTGTGAGTGTGTGTGTGTGTGTGTGTGCGTGTGTGTGCTGAAGGATTTCAAACTAATTTCAGAAAGAGGTGGAACAAGAGAAGACATAAGAGAATTCCATGAAGGCATAGACTTGCTAAGAAACAGCAGGTCATTTGTTATAGCAGAAGTATACACTCCGATGGTACATGAGTCTAGAAAGGCTGAGATTATAGCATAGAGAGCTCAGTAATTTGATTTTTATATTTATGGTGATGATAAACCACTAAGGTATAAAATTTATGGTATGGTATAATCAGATTTTTGAAAGGTTTTTATAAGACTAGGATTTAGGATGTAGTTGTGGAGAGTGATTAGAGTCATGAAGACTTATAATCTATGAAAATCTGATCAAATTTGGGGTAAAGGAGGTGGATGACCACAGTTGACTCTATTATTGCTTAAATCAGAGGAATGACAGCTTGAACAAGAAAGTTTGTTATCTTTAATCACTCTCCAAAGCTTACTAACTTCCCTTCTGCAACCCCTTGCTTCTTTCCGTGTACACAAAACTGCCTACATCAACAAAAATACGTTTGCAAATCTAGTCCTACTTTAAAAAAAAATCTGTTTCATAATGGTTCTAAAATCCCAGTTAATGACCAATGTCTTTCACATTCATTTAAAAAAACCTCCAAAATTGCAGATATCTAAAGTCATTTGTAAAATCACTGAATATCAAGCTACATAGGAAAATCTTTCCTCAGACTATGACCATGAGCGAGTCCACTAGTGGAAGTTCCCAGACCTCCTGGGGCTGTTATTAAATCCACAAGTGGGTGTCATTTACTGTACCTTCATAGTTAAGGTTCCAGTGAAGCAAAAGCCCCAGTTAATATTATTTGTTTTCCATAAATGAGCATTGATATACATACAACCACAAAAAAAAAACTACAGTAAACAAATGAGAATATCAACTTATTTAAGATAAATTGAAACAGAATTTGTTTTAAAAAAAGAGACACATGAAGCCAATGTTCATAGCAGCACTATTTACAAAGAAGGTGTGGTACATGTATACAATGGAATACTACTTGGCCAAAAAAAAGAACAAATCTGACTCAGTTCTAGTGAGGTGGATGAAACTAAAGCCTGTTATACAAAGTGAAGTAAGGTAGGTAGAAAGATAAAAACAAATATCGAATACTAACCTATGTATATGGAATCTAGAAAAAGTGGTACTGATAAACCTATTTTCAGGGGAGAAATGGAGACTGGAGAAGAAACCGGCAATCCACTCCACTATTCTTGCCAGGAGAATTCTATGGACAGAGGAGCCTGGCAGGCTACAGTCCTTGGAGTCTCAAAGAGTCAGACATGACTGAGCAACTAACATTACTACTACTATGGAATCTAGCAAAATGGTACTGAGGAACCTATTTGCAAGGGAGGAATGGAGACACAGATGTAGAGAATGGACTTGGGTACACAGTAGGGGAAGGAAAGAGTGGGACGAATGGAGAAAGTATTATCAATATATATATATACATACACACACATACTACCATGTGTAAAATAGATAATTGATGACAAGTTACCGTATAACACAGGGAGCCCAGCCTGGCACTCTGTGATGACCTAGAGGTGTGGGATTGGGGAGTGCAGGGGGTGATATATGTATCAGTTCAGTTCAGTTGCTCAGTCTTGTATGACTCTTTGTGACCCCATGGACTGTAGGATGCCAGGCTTTCCTGTTCATCACCAACACCTGGAGCTTGCACAAAATGATGTACACTGAGTCGGTGATGCCATCTAATCATCTCATCCTAGTTGTCCCCTTCTGTTCCTCCCTTCAATCTTTCCCAGCATCAGGGTCTTTTTCAATGAGTCAGTTCTTTCCATCAGGTGGCCAAAGTACTGGAGTTTCAGCTTTAGCATTATTCCTTCTGAAGAACACTCAGGACTGATCTCCTTTAGAATGGACTGGTTGGATCTCCTTGCAGTCCAAGGCACTCTCAAGAGTCTTCTCCAACACCACAGTTCAAAAACATTAATTCTTCAGCATTCAGCTTTCCTTATAGTCCAACTCTCACATCCATACATGACTACTGGAAAAACCATAGCCTTGACTAGATGGACCTTTGTTGGAAAAGCAATGTCTCTGCTTTTTTATATGCTATCTAGCTTGATCATAGCTTTTCTTTCAAGGAGCAACCATCTTTTAATTTTAGGGCTGCAGTCACCATCTGCAATGATTTTGGAGCCCAAGAAAATAAAGTCTGTCACTGTGTCCACTGTTTCCCCATCTATTTGCCATGAAGTGATGGGACCAGAGGCCATGATCTTAGTTTTCTGAATGTTGAGTTTTAAGCCAGGTTTTTCACTCTCCTCCTTCACTTTCATCAAGAGGCTATTTAGTTCTTCTTTTCTTTCTGCCATAAGGGTGGTGTCATCTGTGTATCTGAGGTTATTGATATTTCTTCCAGCAATCTCCATTCCAGCTTGTGCTTCATACAGCTCAGCATTTTGCCTGATGTACCCTGCATATAAGTTAATTAAGCACAGGGAAAATATATAGCCTTGACATACTCCTTTCACAATTTGGAACCAGTCTGTTTTTCCATGTCCAGTTCTAACTGTTGCTTCTTGACATGCATACAGATTTATCAGGAGGCAGGTCAGGTGGTCTGATATTCCCATCTCTTTAAGAATTTTCCACAGTTTGTTGTGATCCACACAGTCAAAGGCTTTGGTGTAGTCAATGAAGCAGAAGTAGATGTTTTTCTGGAACTCTCTAGCTTTTTCAATGATCCAACAGGTATTGACAATTTGATATATGTATAATTTGGATGATTTATATGATTGTACAGCTGAAACCAACACAACATTGTAAAAAAATTTCCTCCAATTACATTTTAAAAAGAACAGTAAACAAAACAAAAATAAAAACTGTATAGCAAATACAAAAAAACAAACAGAGAAATAAACCCAAAATCCATAAAGTATTTTATTTGGAACATTCCAAGTCTCAAGGATTCAAGATTTAAATACTTTTTGCCTAGCTAATTCTAGAATCACAATGAAACAATTTGAACAGTCAAGAAATGAGAGAGAATTTGAAGTAATATGAAGTGATAGCATTAGTTCATGTTTTCTTCATTGATTGAGAGCTAAATCGGTATCCTCTTCAACCAAAGGCAATTAATTACAAATGTTAAATGATTACTGAGAATTTGATGGTGGAAACTCCTTGCATTTATTTTGAGTGATTCCCAAAGATTTTAAGAGGGCTAGAATAGAGCGGTTCTCTAGAAATGTGGTAAGAGATGAAAATTTCACTGTCATTCACATAATAATGTAACTGTGATTACTTATGTATTCATGTTTGTTGAATGGGAGGGAAATCTCTTTTGTATTTCTTATCATCTATGACATTTCATGGAGCTTGATGACGTACTCTTTTTTTATCTTCACTCACATTTAGTTTTCATTAATAGTGCTTTCACACCTAAAAATTGTCATTCTCCTTATTTCCTTTTTAAATGTCTTGCTCATGTAACCACCCGATTGTCATCTGAATCTTGTGCTAGTCTGAGCTCCACCCCTGTGAGGAGGTCCTCTGTGACCCACAGGGCTGGGTCACTGAGAGGCCCTGGAGACATTTACTTTCCCCTTTCACTTCATTTCTTGGCATTAATTTCAATACACTCACTTTTTTCCAATCCCTACTGAAAAACTCCTATTCATTTTAAAACAACAATTTGAATTTTAGTCTATTTTAAAGTATTCTAAGTAATTCTGGCTTTTGAGGTAAGCTTTTTTATATGAGTGTTTCTTTATCCTTTGTGCAATGACAATGAGTTTTCCTAAAGTTTGTGAAAAATCAGACCTCAACACCAAGTCCTTTTGGATTTTCAATCCAGGATTTCAAGCCATACAGATCATGGATTTAATCTTTGCCTGTGACATTTCTCTTTCCTTCCTACTATACCCATAAAACATTTCTCTTTTAGATATGGATAAACTTTCCATAGCAGTCTTAGTTAAAACTGTATCTTTTTTTTTTTTTTTTTTTTCGGGACCAGTTTATATTAATGGCTGTAGAATTCATTTTAGAATTGCAACTTCTCTGAGAAATTCACTGTGATCTAAAAGTTTAGTAACACATTTCTAAGAACTTGTTTCCATATGCAAAACCTTACATAATGCAGTTTAAAAGGAACTATTCTCGTTACCTTCTATAATTCTTGTAAAGACAAAATACTAATTTAAATTTCATGTGGTGCCAGCACCACTGCTGTCACAAAGTTAAAAAAAGACATTTTTATTTTGCATATCGTAAAATGAGAGAGACTATGAAGATCTCGAAGTTTGAATAAAGGATAACTTCTCATTTAAGTCCTTTGAAGGCAGCACACAACATAACCAGGAAGAATGAAGCAGTCTCAAACACAACAGATTTGACTGACTGATTCTAAGGAATGCCTTGGACTGTATTCTCTTAAATGAAGTGCCCAGTGATATGCTTGTTTTTCTGAAACTAAAGGCTCTATTATAACATGATTACTACTCTATCTTAAACTGTTCTGTCATTTAACTTATCCTGGAAGCTGTCCTTTGGAGTGAAGTGCAAGGAACCTCATAGTAAAAATGATGACAGATAGTCCTTGACTACTTGCCCTTAAAATGAGTTCGTTTGCCATAAAGACGAGTTGTTTTTCCCTTGTTTCCATTCCCATGAAATCTTTGTCATATACTTGACTACTGATGGCAGCAACTCTGTAGAATGCTTGACCTGAATGATGTAATAAATGACATTGAATGGAGACTTCCACCATTTTGCCTTTTATACAATATAATTTTATACACATCTATGATATAACATATTTTATAACAATATAATATGTACATATAAAAATAACACATAAAATCATCTAAGATATATCCCCAGACTCTTTCAGGAGGAATTAAGATTCACAATACCAAGGAATGGTATAAATTTCTTGTGTACCTCTAGAGGTTTGTTAAAAAATAATTGTTATTATTAGAAAATAGTTGGAATGAGTGATCTAATAAGTATAAATTAATTAGCACTACACATTGCAAAAACATATGAACACATTTATAGGTAGTAGCTAGTTTCAAGGATCTTGAGGGATTGATAAAGTTAAAAAACTTATATAGTTCACTGTATAGTAAAAGTCATATTGAGAGGGAAGCAATTTACTTAAAAAAGTATATAATTCTGTATACTAATTTCCTGTGTAAGATTACCAGATAAAATTCAGAAGGAGCTGAAGTTTAAATTTAATATAAATAATGAATATATTTTTGTATGTATTTATGTAATATTTGACATACATACTAAAAAAAATTATTCCATGTTGGTCTGAAATTCAAATGTAACCTGGTGTTCTGTATTTATATTTCCTAAATCTGGTAACCTAATCCCTGTGCATATTTATTCATTAACTCTGATAACTTAGTATCATTATCTCTTATACCTCATTAGAAATTACCTCTGATACTTTGTTAGAAAGTTACTTGACTGAGAGATGTGTTTCCAAACATACTAGCCACAAGAGTCTGGAGAAGGCAATGGCACCCCACTCCAGTACTCTTGCCTGGAAAATTCCATGGACAGAGGAGCCTGGTAGGCTGCAGTCCATGGGGTCGCTAAGAGTCGGACACGACTGAGAGACTTCACTTTGACTTTTCACTTTCATGCATTGGAGAAGGAAATGACAACCCACTCCAGTGTTCTTGCCTGGAGAATCCCAGGGACGGGGGAGCCTGGTGGGCTGCCGTCTATGGGGTCGCACAGAGTTGGACACGACTGAAGCGACTTAGCAGCAGCAGCAGCCACAAGAGTCATATTGTGAAACATTTCCAAATCACATTTTATTTACACAAAACATGGTGTATATGGAACTATAAAAGGTGGTGACCAAAACCATCCCTAAGAAAAATAAATCCAAGAAGGCAAAGTGGTTGTCTGAGAAGGCCTTACAAATAGCTGACAAAAGAAGAGAAATGAAAGGTGAATGAGGAAAGGGAAAGATATACCCACTTGAATGCAGAGTCCTAGAGACTAGCAAGGAGAGATAAGAAATCCTCCTTCAATGAAAAATGCAAAGGAATAGAGAAAAACAATAGAATGGGAAAAACTAGAGATCTCTTCAAGAAAATTAGAGATTCAGGAGGCCAGTTCATGCAAAGATGGGCACAATAAATGTGAGAAACCGTAAGGAAGCATAAGATATCAAGAACTGACAGAAGCATAAGATATCAAGACCTAACAGAAGCATAAAATATCAAGACCTAACAGAAGCATAAGATATCAAGTCATGGCAAAAATACACAAAAGGACTATACAAACATTTCTGAAAGACCCAGATAACCACGATGGTATGGCCACTCACCTAGAGCCAGACATCCTATAGTGTGAAGTCAAGTGAGCCTTAGGAGGTATTATGATGAACAAAGCCAGTGAAAGTATGGAATTCCAGCTAACAATTTCAAATCCTAAAAGATGATGCTGTGAAAGTGATGCACTTAATATGCCAGCAAATCTGGAAGATTCAGCAGTGGCCACAGGACTGGAAAAGGTCAGTTTTTATTTCAACCCTAAAGAAAGGCAATGCCAAAGAATTCAAATTTCTGTACAATTGAATTCATTTCACCTGTTAGCAAGATTATGCTCAATATCCTCCAAACTAGGCTTCAGCAGTACATGAATAGAAAATTTTCAAATGTACAAGATGGATTTAGAAAAGGCAGAGGATCCAGAGATCAAATTGCCAACATATGCTGGATCATAGAAAAAGCAAGGGAATTAAAAAAAAAAAAATCTATTTCTGCTTCATTGACTATGGTAAAGTCTTTTACTGTGTGTATCACAACAAACTGTGGTAACAATAACCCTGTATACGAGACAGCAAAAGAGA
Organism: Tragelaphus eurycerus; assembly: GCA_935064755.1. Taxonomy (NCBI): domain Eukaryota; kingdom Metazoa; phylum Chordata; class Mammalia; order Artiodactyla; family Bovidae; genus Tragelaphus; species Tragelaphus eurycerus. The sequence continues at coordinate 10,015,450 of CAKXYN010000084.1, read as the reverse complement.
CACTGATGTATAGAACGGTCTTTTGGACTCTGGGAGAGGGAGAGGGTGGGATGATTTGGGAGAATGGCATTGAAATATGTATAACATCATATATGAAACAAGTCGCCAGTCCAAGTTCGATGCACAATACTGGATGCTTGGGGCTGGTGCACTGGGACGACCCAGAGGGATGGTATGGGGAGGGAGGAGAGAGGAGGGTTCAGGATAGGGAACACATGTAGAACTGTGGCAGATTCATTTTGATATATGGCAAAACCAATACAATATTGTAAAGCTAAATTAAATTAAATTAAAAAAAAAGAGAGATGGGAATGCCAGACTACCTTACCTGTCTCCTGAGAAATCTGTATGTTGGTCAAGAAGCAACAGTTAGAACCAGACGTAGAACAACAGACGGATTCCAAATTGGAAAAAGAGAACATCAAAATTGTATATTGTCACCCTGATCTTTTAACTTATATACAAAGTACATTATGCAAAAATGCCAGGCTGGATAAATCATAAGCTGGAATCAAGATTGCCTGGAAAAATATCAACAACCTCATATATGCAGATGACACCCCTTTAATGGCAGGAAGCAAAGAGGAACGAGAGTCTCTTGATAAAGGACAAAGAGGAGAGTGAAAAAGCTGGCTTAAAATCAACATTCAAAAAACTCAGATCATGCCATCCATTCCCCACACTTCATGGCAAATAGATGGGGAAAAAGTGGGAACTGTGACAATTTTTCTTTTGGGGGGCTCCAAAATCACTGTGGATTTTGTCCTCAGCTAAGAAATTAAAAGAGCTTGCTCCTTGGAAGAAAGCTATGACTAACGTAGACAGCATATTAAACAGCAGATACATTACTTTGCTGAAAAAGATCCATCTAGTCAAAGCTATGGTTTTTCTAGTAGTCATGTATGGATGTGAGAGCTGGACTATAAAGAAAGCTGAGTGCTGAAGAATTGATGCTTTCCAACTGTGGTGCTGGAGAAGACCCTTGAGAGTCCCTTGGACACCATCATAAAGGACATCAGTCTTGAATATTCATTGGAAGGACTGATGCTGAAGTTCCAATATTTTTGCCACCTGATATGAAGAAGTGACTCATTTGAACAGCCCCTGATGCTAGGAAAGATTGAGGGCAGGAGAAGAAGGGAGTTACAGGGGATGAGATCATTGGATGGCATCACTGACTCAGTGGACCTGAGTTTCAGCGAAGTCAGTGAAAGTGAAGGACAGAGAAGCTTGGTGTGCTGCAGTTCATGGGATCACAGAGTCAGAGAGGTTTCGGGGACTGAACAGCAGAAACGTGGAACTACATGCCTTTCTCACGCAAAGGAGTTTGGTTTAACTTCTTTCAGTCTGTGGATCATAATTTTTTGAGTATAGGCAGACTTTGTCTTCATGGTCAGTTCCTTTTCTTGTGTGTAATCAATGAATCCAGAGTTTGACCACAACCTACTTAAGTCTGATAACCATGTCGCACATTGTTACTTGTGAGAATAATGTTACAAGGATTATGAGGAAATCCAACATTCAAAATGGGAGTGAAGACCAAATCAATAATCACAAATAAGCCCCTGAGAAACATAATATTCTAGACTACATAAGAATTCAAAATCTTACTCATTTTTCAAACTTCCTGTTCCTTTGGTTGCTGTGACATGCATTGACTCTACTATCCTCTCTATACACTTCTGTCTGGATTTTCTCCTGTCTTCTACTGGCTTGGTATTCTTTGGAAATGTCTTTTAATGTCTCCGTTGGTTGGTCTAGGTTCCATTTTTCTTTTTTCTTACTATATATTAACAAATCTTTATGAGTAATCTGACTGCCTATGAAGTTTTCAGTGAGTGCACGTATGTATACTGGTGGGTTCCCAAGACTGTCTAATCTGCTGACACTGCTGGAAACAATGCTTTTACTCCTCTGACCCTCATCTCTTCTTTCTGTGTTCTGTCTCTTAGCACATACCACCATCTTTCCTCATTTCTCAAACATTTTCCTTGAGGGCAAACATGGAAACAAGATAGACTTTGTGAAGGAAAAAAAAAGAAATGATGAATTTACTCATTTCCTCTTAAGTGGTGTAGACATGGATTGAAGATGGTAGGGAAGGCACATTTGTTATTGAGGAAAGGAAAGTATGACATACTGAATGTAGAGTGGGTAAATGAAATTAATAAATAAAAGAAGTAGGCTTCTGGGAAAATATTGACTATTTTTTTCAACAGAAGAATAGAAAGATCAATGGAATAGCATAGAAAAAGTAGCAATTCACCTAATTAAAGAAACTAAAATATCAGAAAGTTGGCATTTCAAGTTAATGAAAAGAAAAGAATTATTCAGAAAAAGATGTTGAAACAACTGGTTAACCATTTGGAAATAGAATAAAATTGATTCATTCCCTGTGACATAAATCAAAATAAACTCCCAGATGGATTATAGATTTATGGTCAAATGTTGAAACTGTTTATTACACTTGTCAAATTGGCCTGGAAAATAGAAGGCTGGATTTTATTTATTTATTACAAATTTAGGTAATTTTAGGAACAGCTATGAGGTCCTTTAAGATATAAATTCAGACTTCTTGTTTACATTTCAAATTTATTAAAATTTATCTTTTCTAATATTATTAACCCCATTATACTAAGTGATTAGTGAGGAAGCCAATGGATAAAACTGGAGCAAATATTTCTATTTTCCTATTCCTGATCTCATGCTATGAGATATTGGCTATGAAGCCAAAATGAGATACTAGCTATGAAGATATTGGCTGTAATTTTGTACTCCTGAAAATTTGCCTGTTTTTTTAGAACAAAATTGATGATTAATAAGATAATCATTGAGCTATTATACAATACTTTGGGGAATAAAAGGAGGGCTTAATGGGAAGTCATCTAAAAGCTTTTATGAAAGTGAAAGTGAAGTCGCTCAGTATCGTGTCCAACTCTTTATGACCCCATGAACTGTGGTCTACCAGGCTCCTCTGTCCATGGGATTTTCCAGGCAAGAGTACTGGAGAGGGTTGCGAGTTCCTTCTCCAGGGGAATTTCCCCAACCCAGGGATCCAAACCAGGTCTCCCACATTGCAGGCAGAGACTTTATGTCTGAGCCACCAGGGAAGTCCTAAAAGCTTTTACATCTCAGGAAAATAAAGCCTTTGACTGTGTAGATCACAATAAACTGTGGAAAATTCTGAGAGAGATGGGAATACCAGACCACCTGATCTGCTTTTTGAGAAATCTGTATGCAGGTCAGGAAGCAACAGTTAGAACTGGTCATGGAACAACAGACTGGTTCCAAATAGGAAAAGGAGTACGTCAAGGCTGTATATTGTCACCATGTTTATTTAACTTATATGTAGAGTACATCATGAGAAATGCTGGACTGGAAGAATCACAAGCTGGAATCAAGATTGCTGGGAGAAATATCAATAACCTCAGATATGCAGATGATACCATCCTTATGGCAGAAAGTGAAGAGGAACTAAAAAGCCTCTTGATGAAAGTGAAAGTGGAGAGTGAAAAGGTTGGCTTAAAGCTCAACATTCAGAAAACGAAGATCATGGCATCTGGTCCCATCACTACATGGGAAATAGATGGAGAAACAGTGGAAACAGTGTCAGACTTTATTTTTCTGGGCTCCAAAATCACTGCAGATGGTGACTGCAGCCATGAAATTAAAAGACGCTTACTCCTTGGAAGGAAAGTTATGACCAACCTAGATAGCATATTCAAAAGCAGAGACATCACTTTACCAACAAACGTTTGCCTAGTCAAGGCTATGGTCTTTCCTGTGGTCATGTATGGATGTGAGAGCTGGACTGTGAAGAAGGCTGAGCGCCGAAGAATTGATGCTTTTGAACTGTGGTGTTGGAGAAGACTCTTGAGAGTCCCTTGGACTGCAAGGAGATCCAACCAGTCCATTCTGAAGGAGATCAGCCCTGGGATTTCTTTGGAAGGAATGATGCTAAAGCTGAAACTCCAGTATTTTGGCCACCTCATGCGAAGAGTTGACTCACTGGAGAAGACTCTGATGCTGGGAGGGATTGAGGGCAGGAGGAGAAGGGGACGACAGAGGATGAGATGGCTGGATGGCATCACTGACTCGATGAATGTGAGTCTGAGTGACCTCCGAGAGCTGGTGATGGATAGGGAGGCCTGGCGTGCTGCAGTTCATGGGGTCGCAAAGAGTCGGACACGACTGAGCGACTGATCTGATCTGATCTGTGATCAACCTGAATACTCAAGGGCACCTGGATTCAGATATTTCTGAATGTCCTAGTTACAATATGTTATTGGCTCTATCATGGCATATAATCTTTGGGAGCATAAGCATCATTTATTGTGGTGCACAAAGTTCAGTCATGAATGATGACTACAGTTGTCAGCCAAAACATGAAGGTAAAGTTAAGTGAAGTGGGCAGGAAAGACAGCATCAGGCAGAAGAAAAATATGTTTATAGGATGAGTATAGAGTATTTAGAGGAATTCAGAGGGATTCAGTAGGTTGGACTAGAATATATCACACTGAAGATAAAATGGCAACCCACTCCAGTATTCTAGCCTGGAGAATCCAATGGACAAGAAGGATCTGGTGGGCTACAGTCCATAGGGTCTCAAAAAGTCAGACACAACTCTATGACTGAGCACACATGGATGCAATGCTGAGAGGGGACCAGAGAGGAGATTAAGGCACCTGGATCATACATAATGTTAAACTTATCACTGTAGCATAAGGGTACCATTAAATACTGCTATATAGCCCTCTCCTGTCAGAGGGTGTGCAGTATGTGCCACCTGGGTTGCCTATCATATATGGCAGGCTTTAGGGCACCTGGTTGGTCCTTATTCTTCTAAGAGATGATTTGAACTAATTGCAAATGTTCCACCCTTTGGCAAGCCTCAGTGACACCCATACATTAGATCTCTCTGACTTTCAGTTACTGAAAGATTATTATCCCATCACCAGCTGCACATCCTTCATCTGGTCCAGTGTCTCCCTTTTGCTTTCCTCCTTCACCTATTCACTCTGCCCCTTGGGCCTCCTAGCTTCTAAACTCTCATAAATAACTGTGTTGCATGAACTAAATTTCATTTACATGGAGTTTGTTTCTTCTCCCTCATATCAGATACTATATATACTATATATATATATATATATCCTTGCTGCCAATCACCATGTTTAAATCATTTGTAATCATTCCTCTTTTAATCCCTGACATCATCAGTACTAAGACCACCTGGGTGTACCACTGTGCTCACTAATATTTTCCCTAATTCTGCAATTCACCCATAATTTTGACTCTGCTCATCATGTTTCCTAGCCTCCTAGATCCTTGAACTCCTCACCTTTATCCATCTCAGACACCCACTGGCATGATGACAACTGTTCCCTTTATTATCATCAATCATTGCACTATCTTCAGAATCTCAGTTTTAATGAGTTTGTACTCAGACCACCACCTACCAACTCCCTTTAAGTAGGAGCAGTATTTCCACCTCATCAGTCCTCCCAGTGCTTTCCCCAAAGGACCTCACCACCTATCACCACTTTCCTGTTTCACTGTCTTCATCATGAACACTCCCTTGCAAATGCCCTCAACACTCTTGTCCCTCAAAAACATTCATCTGACCTTTTGGTCAGAATGTTTTTCATTACAAGTGTCAGGAACACAACTTTACTCATTTAAATATAAAAAGAATTCAATTTCTCACAATTTGGAAATCCAAAAATCCAGAACAGCTGGATCCAGAGGTTCTAAAATGATCAACAGGTTCTGTCTATCTCTACTCTGTCTTCCTCTGTAAGAGTGTTACTCCCAAGCAGTGAGTATGACTCCCTGATAACACTAGACATAAACAGTCCTTAAAATTCATGGCCTTAGGGGAAGGATCTCTTCAATCACTAATGTGACCTTGATGCTTCTTGCATTATATGCCATCTTTACATCAATCACTATGGACAGAGATTTGCTATTGTTAAGAATTCAGTGAAGTTCCTTGGTGGCTCAGACAGTAAAGAATCCACCTATAATGAAGGAGATGAAGGTTTGATCCCTGGGTTGAGAAGATCCTCTGCAGAAGGGAATGGCAACCCACTCCAGTATTCTTGCCTGAAAAATCCCATGGATACAGGAGCCTGGTGGGCTACAATCCATGGGGTCACAAAAAGTAGGATATGACTTCTCCAGGGGATCCTCTTGACCCAGGGGTTGAACCTAGGTCTCCTGTATTGTAGGCAGATCTTTACTGTCTGAGCCACCAGGGAAACCCAAACCTTAGTTTACTCAATGCTAAGTTGAAGATAATTATAAAATGTGTATACCAGTAATCTTTATTGTAGAATTTTTGAGAGGATTAACTAGGATAATTGATGTATATACTTAGTATGATTTCTGTGCACATTAAATATCCAATAATCCATTAAATCTCATAATTTATTATGAGATGGGACAATATCCTTTCAATTAACTTTTAAGATTTACATTTTTCCTATTCTTTCATTTCTATACTAACACAAATTTAAGAAACATTGTGTAATTTTTTTTTTTTTTTTTGGCATTTTAATCAAAGCTCATTTGGCTCAGCTGGTTAAAGAATCTGCCTGCAGTGTGGGAGACCTGGGTTTGATGCCTGGGTTGGGAAGATCACCTGGAAAGGTGAAAGGCTACCCACTCCAGTATTCTGGCCTAGAGAATTCCAAGGACTATACAGTGCTTGGGATTGCAAAGAGTCAGAAACAACTGAGCAACTTTCACTTTCACTAAACCCATGGGTAAATTGGATGAAAACTTTGAATTCCCCCCAAACTTCGTGTGTTTCTTACTTTTATATCTCTAAGTAAAATTAGAAGACCTTTTATATCTTTAATATTTATTTATTGACATAAAATAATATTTGTTATCTTTGAAAATGAGATCAGTTTTTCAAATCTTATTTTTAGTTGATTATTGCTGATAAAAAGTTGTTGCATTTTAAGACTGCATTTTGCCATTATTCACCTTCCTTTTTTTTTTAAGTTCTAAGCAGCTTTGTACTTATTGGCTGGATTATCAGGTAGACTGTTTTGTGCACAGATTTTACAGTATAAATGTTTTATTTCATGTTCTTTGATTAATTTGAAAAAACTACAGAAGCATTTTGAGAGACTATACATTAGTGCAGGAATTATTTCTAATTCAAACTGTGCTTCTAACTTCAAAAACAGGGCAAGAATGTAAAAACTTACTTTCTTTTTGCTTTTGCCACCTATGGAAAAGAATATACAATTGTATTATTTAAACCATCAAAATTCAAAGTTTAAATTATATAATTATTTAAATTATTAATTTGTCATATAAATAATAAATAATTATTATATAACTTTTAAATTATTAAAATATTATATTATTTTAATTGTTAAAATTCAGATTTTTAATTAAATAATTATTTAAATTAAATAATTTAAAATTTGGAAAGGAGTACCTCAAGGCTGCATATTGTCACTCTACTTATTTAACTTATGTGCAGAGTACATCATGTGAAATGCCAGGCTGGAAGAAGCACAAGCTGGAATCAAGATTGCTGGGAGAAATATCAATAAACATAGAATCGCAGATGACATCACCCTTATGGCAGAAAGCGAAGAGAAAATAAAGATCTTCTGGATGAAGGTGAAAGAGGAGAGTGAAAAATCTGGCTTAAAACTCATCATCAAAAAATCGAAGATCATGGCATCTGGTCCCATCACTTCATGGCAAATAGCTGGGGAAACAGTGGAGACATTGACAAACTTTATTTTCTCAGGCTCCAAAATCACTGAGGGTGGCAACTGCAGCCATGAAATTAAAAGATGCTTGTTCCTTGGAATAAAAGCTATGACAAACCTAGACAGTATATTAAAAAGCAGAGATATTACTTTGCCCACAAAGGTCTGTCTAGTTAAAGCTATGGTTTTTCCAGTATGGATATGTCATTTGGACCATAGGGAAGGCTAAACACTGAAGAACTGATGCTTTTGAGCTGCAGTGTTAGAGAAGACTCTTGAGAATACTTTAGACTGCAAGGAGACCAAACTAATCATCCTAAAGGAAATAAATTTTGAATATTCACTGGAAGGACTGATGCGGAAGCTAAAGTTCCAATACATTGGCTCTCTGATGCACAGAGCTGAATCATGAGAAAAGATACTGATGCTGGGAAAGATTGAAGGCAGGAAGACAAGAGGATGACAGAGAATGAGATGGTTGGATGGCATCACTGACTCAATGGACATGAGTTTGAACAAGCTCCAGGTGATGGTGAAGGACAGGGAAGTCTGGTGTGCTGCAGTCCATGGAGTCACAAAGAGTTGGCCGTGACTCAAGAGACTGAACAACAAGTTTTTGATGTAATATTCTAATTAATACTCAAAATATAAACTATTTTTAAATTTTCAGAATAAGGTATACATATTTGAGTATCTGGTTTGTGCTCTATAAAACTGATTTTAATTTGATAATACTCTATTTGAAAATTTAGCTTGTGTTCAAAACTAATATTAGTCTGTGGAATTTTTATTTATTTATTTATTTGATATCCAAGTAATCTTCTTTGTGCACAATGGTTAAAGAGGTGTTTTGTAGTCTTCTGCAGTTTGGAATATTTACATAATATATAAATATTACATCTTTATTGAAAGTTTGATAAGACAAAGCAACTCTTAGTGTCAAAGAACATTTTTGGCGGCAATTTTTGGACAAAAATTTTAATTACCTCCTGCATGTTTTAGCCATTTCAGTTTTTTTTTTTTTCCATCTGATTAAGTTTTCTTATTTATCTATGGGAAACTGTAAATTTATGAACATATTAATTTTATTCTTTCAGAATTTTAAATAGCATTTCTCTCATTTTGAAAAAGATTCATTTCTGTATGTAACACATTTTATTTATGTTTTTAAAATTACTAAAAATGTTATATTTTATTATTCTTTTATACTTTATCAATTCCATTTTATATTTTCTCATATATTAATTTATACACTTATTTTTTTAATCTTTGTACTTTGTTTTATTTTCTTTCTATAATTTATTCAATGATTAATTCAGTTATTTTTTCTATTAAAAGTATTTTAAGTCTTTTTTAAGTCTTATCACATTAGAAATTTGGCTGCATCCTTTAATTTTTATATATTTTAAATTTTGGCTTCCCCTTCCTATATATAACAGATATATGGATCACATTTTACAATGAACATATATTTTATTAACCATGTAAAAACCTATATTAATTTTCAGGTAAAATCAAATACTAATTTATAGTGACAAGAACTGTGAATGGGCCTAACTAATATACTCTTACCTGTATATATGCATATGTATATGCAGATTTTGTTAAGTCTGTGTGTTGTCTCTCTGTGGGTTTATTTTTACCTTCTCTATATCATTATTTAATCTAAATCTTGGGAAGAGGTGGGAATACAGCAACTAGATTGTGTGAAATAGAAATTACTCGAAGTGTGTAGAATCAAGCAACTATTTTAACTCCCCACCCCTCTCCACACTGTGTGTGTATGTGAAACAGATTGAAATGAATTAATCCATATTGAGATTTTTTTTTCATAGAAGTTAGGTTTTCAAAAACTCTTTCTATAAAAAGAGAATCCAATAATAACTTTATCTGCTGCTACTCAAGTATATTTTATGTCTAAAACATATACTGAAGCATTGCTAATAGATCCTTAGGAAAACATATTAACATAACTTCCAGTCATACTGAGGCATATTTGGAAGTTTTTTGAAAATGAACTCTGAAATAAGCTAACATTATGCCAATTAATTCAGGAATTATTTCAGCATTTGATTAATGGCATATGCTTGATGTATAATATAATTTTCTGGCTTCAAATTATACATTAAATTTTAACTTTATTAAATCAGTTTAAAGAATCTAGACAGCATATTAAAAAGCAGAGATACTACTTTACCAACAAAGGTCGGTCTAGTCAAGGCTATCATTTTTCCAGTGGTCATGTATGTATATGAGAGTTGGACTATAAAGAAAGCTGAGTGCTGAAGAATTGATGTTTTTGAACTGTGGTGTTGGAGAAGACTCTTGAGAGTCCCTGGGACTGCAAGGAAATCCAACCAGTCCATCATAAGGAAATCAGTCCTGAATTGGAAGGACTGATGCTGAAGTTGAAACTACAATACTTTGTCCACCTGATGCGAAGAGGTGACTCATTTGAAAAGACCTTGATGCTGGGAAAGATTGAAGGCAGGAGGAGAAGGGGACAACAGAGGATGAGATGGTTGGATCGCATCACCGACTCAATGGACATGAGTTTGGGTAAACTCTGGGAGTTGATGATGGACAGGGAGTCCTGGTGTGCTGTGGTTCATGGGGTTGCAAAGAGTTGGACACAACTGAGTGACTGAACTGAACTGAACTGAGTGAACTAATATTAAGCTTTCAATCTTTTCTTTTAACGTGGCTTAGTTTTCTGTTCTGTTTTACATTTTAAAAAGTTCTATTTAAATTAGAATCTTCCTTTTAATGCTAAACCCCCTTAATTGGGAAGTAATATAAAAATACTACAATAAATTGGCCAATTTTCTATGTATGAGTCTTACTATCTTGATTTAAAAATGTATTAACGCCTTTTTTTCTTCATTCATTCCATGAACTCTTTTCTTTTTTAAATTTTATATTGGAATATTTTTCAGTAAAAATGTTGAGATAATTTCAAGTGTACAGCAAAATGATTCAGTTATACATATACATATATCCATTCTTTTTCAAATTCTTTTCCCATTTATATTGTTACATAATATTGAGCAGAGTTCCTTATTCTATACAGTATGTTCTTGTTGATTATAACATGAGGTACTGTATACATGTCAATCCCAAAGTCCCTAACTACCTGTCTGCCCCTTTCTCTTCTGTGAACCATAAGTCCCTGAATCCTTACTGAATACACTTAAGTGCTAGGTAACTGCACTCAACATTGGACATATCCGTGGAGAGCAAACGTGGAGCCCCTGCTTTTAGGGACTTACAGTCCAGTATGGGAAATATAAATTATTAAATGTGAAAGTGAGATTGATGTACATACAGTGTGCAGTGCATCAGTTCAGTTCAGTTCAGTCACTGAGTCGTGTCAGATTCTTTGCGACCCCATAAATCTCAGAATGCCAGGCTCCCTGTCCATCACCAACTCCTGGAGTTCACGCAGACTCACGTCCGTTGAGTCACTGATGCCATCCAGCCATCTCATCCTCTGCCGTCCCCTTCTCCTCCTGCCCCCAAACCCTCCCAGCATCAGAGTCTTCTCCAATGAGTCAACTCTTCGCATGAGGTGGCCAAAGTACTGGAGTTTCAGCTTCAGCATCATTCCTTCCAAAGAAATCCCAGGGCTGATCTCTTTCAGAATGGCCTGGTTGGATCTCCTTGCAGTCCAAGTTACTCTCAAGAGTCTTCTCCAAACCTGATACACAGTATGTGAGCACATAATAAATAGGTGGGAGGCCAGGGGGTACTTCAAAGAGAAGGGATCTTTTGCAGAGATGGAAAGTTGAGTGGGGACTCACTAGGCAAAGTGGAGAGAAGATCTTTTAAGTAGAAGGAGAAGCATAAGCAGATATTGCAATTGGGAAAACATGGTCTATACAAAGACCTCAGGGAAGGTCTGAGTGACCTGGATATTGAAAGCCAGTAGAAGGGGCATACAAAGAGGCCTGAGAGGTAGAAGGTCTACTTTCTGAAGGCCTTAGGTTACATGAGAATATATGTTCTCTTCTCACCATGCAATGTGATGCCAAAGAAGTGCTTTAAAGGGATGACATGATGTATCTTAAATTTATGATTGCATTTAATAACTGTTAATCACGTGCCTGCTGTTGGTTAGACATTTATCTGCACACAGGAAATACATCAGGGACTAAAACAGAAAAAAAAAAAAAACACCCCAAAACCAAAAAGTTCTGTGTTCATACTGCTTATAATGTGATGCAGTGGTTAGTAGGTCAGAGAAATTCTCATAAAGGAAATAACATATAGGCAAGAATCTGAAGATAATGAGGAGACCCAGGGAGGGACTGAATGATACAGAAACCTGGTTGAGTACATGTTGGCCAGGTGAAACCATTCCAGCTGTCCTCAGTATGGATTCTACAGATGGCATTGATGGGTTCTCACATGTGTGTGTGTGTATACATGCATGTATGTGTGTATGTGTATGTGCATGCACACATGTAATGTGCAGTAATTTAAACAAAGGACATGAAGAAAATAGGCTACAGAAATAATATAGGGTGAGGCGTGAAACAAAATTAATGCCAGGTTTTATGACTGGATGGAGAAAGGTGAAATGGCTTTGAAGACAGGAGAAAAAGCCACAAGTATGTTGTGTGTATTCAAGGGGAAAAGAATGTAGTGGTTTCATCATTAAATAGTGCTGACAGGTAAGGATAAGAACATCACCATATTTTTGGTTTAGTGACTTGAGGGTCACTAGATCTTGCTTTAATAGAGTAAGGGAAGCCAGTTCCTTTAGAATGGAATAAATAAGAAGTGGAAAATCTGAAAATAGTTGTATTTTAAAAAACTGAATTAAAGAGCTAAATGTAAGACCAGAAACCATAAAACTCCTAGAGGAAAACATAGGCAAAACACTCTCTGACATACATCACAGCAGGATCCTCTATGACCCACCTCCCAGAATATTGGAAATAAAATCAAAAATAAACAAATGGGACCTAATCAAACTTAAAAGCTTCTGCACAACAAAGGAAACTATAAGCAAGGTGAAAAGACAGCCTTCAGAATGGGAGAAAATAACAGCAAATGAAGCAACAGACAAACAACTAATCTCAAAACTATACAAGCAACTCCTATAGCTCAATTCCAGAAAAATAAATGACCCAATCAAAAAATGGACCAAAGAACTAAATAGACATTTCTCCAAAGAAGACATACAGATGGCTAACAGACACATGAAAAGATGCTCAACATCACTCATTATCAGAGAAATGCAAATCAAAACCACTATGAGGTACCATTTCACCCCAGTCAGAATGGCTGCGATCCAAAAGTCCACAAGCAATAAATGCTGGAGAGGGTGCGGAAAAAAGGGAACCCTCTTACACTGTTGGTGGGAATGCAAACTAGTACAGCCACTATGGAGAACAGTATGGAGATTCCTCAAAAAACTGGGAATAGAACTGCCTTATGATCCAGCAATCCCACTGCTGGGCATACACACTGAGGAAACCAGAATTGAAAGAGACACGTGTACCCCAATGTTCATAGCAGCACTGTTTACAATAGCCAGGACGTGGAAGTAACCTAGATGTCCATCCACAGATGAATGGATAAGAAAGCTGTGGTACATATACACAATGGAGTATTACTCAGCCATTAAAAAGAATACATTTGAATCAGTTCTAATGAGGTGGATGGAACTGAAGCCTATTATACAGAGTGAAGTAAGCCAGAAAGAAAAACACAAATACAGTATACTAACGCATATATATGGAATTTAGAAAGATGGTAACAATAACCCTGTTTACGAGACAGCAAAAGAGACACTGATGTATAGACCAGACTTTTGGACTCTGGGACCGGGAGAGGGCGGGATGATTTGGGAGAATAGCATTGAAATATGTATAATATCATATCTGAAATGAGTCGCTAGTCCAGGTACGATGCCCAATAACGGATGCCTGGGGCTGGTGCACTGGGACGACCCAGAAGGATGGTATGGGGAGGGAGGGGGAGGAGGGTTCAGGATGGGGAGCATGTGTATACTGGTGGTGGATCCATCTCGATGTATGGCAAAAGCAATACAATATTGTAAAGTTAAGCAAAATAAAATTTAATTAAAAAAAAACTTTTCAAAGAAGTGGAAAGGAAAGAATAAAATAGTGTCTGAAGGAGATTATTGAATTGAGGAAGTCTTTTTGTTTACTTGCTTTTAATCAGAATGACCATTATGTTTAGAAGTTGATGAAATCCATTCAAGATGGAGATTTTTAATACACAATGGAAAGAAGGGAAAATTAATAATAGTTTAATTGGTAACTCAAACTTGGCAAATACTATAAGCTTTGTGTGCACAACTATAGAGGTACTATCTCTCTATAATCATAACAATAAGCAATTTGTTTATTGTTATCACTCTAAGTGTATTTTCCAATATCAACTAATAATGTTTATTTAACTTATTAATGTTGCTTTATTTAAGGAAAAGGGGAAATTTCTTTATCTTTCTCCTAGTTGAGTATTTGGCTTCAATGACTCACTGCCTCAATCTCTTGTCACCAAAGATAAATGAAATCTACATATAACCAGTTACAATGCATGACAGTTTATAAATAGCTAAATTTTAGGAACTAATATTAAGTACTTGAGTGGATCTTAATAAATCATTAATCTGTTTATTACTTTTGTGTTATTTATCATCTTTATGTTAAAAGACAAGGAAAAATTATCCAAACATTGTTTAGTATAGTCATCATTAATTAGTTAACACTTACCAGAGGGTTTTTTAAGCTTTTTATCACCCAGGGGTTATTCTACTGTCAGAGTAGGATAAAAAAATATATCTATAGTGACTCTTAACTCTTTAAAACTTAACATTTACCATGTCAGTTAGCTCCTTATAACAAGAAAAGAGGTGAACAGATGGTTGTGGAAGTCCGTGCAGCAGCAGCAGAAAAGGAAAACACCTTACACAAAAATCCTCTCTTCTTCTCTTATAATTTAAAATATTTGACATGATTAATGACACATCCTTCTTTCCTTTCCTCCCGCCCCCCATTGGAACTCTATGTTGATATACAGTTAGTATACTTATATTAAGAAGTAAATCCTATCTCTTATATTTTTACAACTTTCAGAATACTTTTAGAAGTAAATTCTAAAACATATGCAATGTGTCATGTAGAGAGTTAATAAATCATGGCCCAATGGTGATATTTTAAACCTAATCAAGACGGTATTCTTCACAAGCAACCATGAAAAACAGGGGATTTGAGAATGTCCTTCTCATATCTAATACAACTTTCAAATTGATTTTTTTTCCTTTTTATGAAGAAAAATAAGCTATCTAGGATTCAGTGAAGAAGAAAATAACCCCTTGTCAATCATTCTGGGAAATGTTGAAGGCTTAAGCAATTTTAGAGGTATATATTGAACCTATTACTATCTAAGCAAACTTTGAAATACAGATATATCATCCATGAGCTGAAAAGATGTTTAAGCTGAATGTGCACAAAAATTGTGATTTTTTACCCACTTACTAACCAATACAGAAAAGCTCCAGGTACAGTAGAAACTGAGTAAATTAGACTTGTTTGTTTCAGCACAAAATAATTTAACATAATTTACCACCCCTGGTAGTTTTAGAATAGGTAAATTCAGCTTTGTGATTTATTGCCTAAGACATTTTCTTCTCTATTATAAGGCCTCATACCAAAATAAAGTGGTTTTGAAGATTGCTGGC